>CM073769.1:52039138-52639138 GCA_037158775.1 Hetaerina titia | reverse complement strand
CTGCCCTCTTTAAAGCAAATAATAATATTCCTGTTTATTTATGGCTCGGGAGTTGATGTAAAGGGAATGAGAGAATTGTAGGAAGATTCGATGAATGAGCTTCGGTGAAGGATAAAGTTGCCAATGTGCTTCCGCTTTTTAAATTAACTCAACGGTGTGCGTCTGTGGTGTGGTTTTTGCTGGATTTTGTAAATGGTCTCGATGTCCGCTGGTGGAGAAAATGGCTATTTTTCACGAAAGCTGTCATTTCATGCCTTATGTTTGGATATTTAACCAATTTTTTTTCTAAAATATTCCTGCGTTAATGTCACACTATAAATGAAAGAATTGATCATTTTGTTTCACATTAATCTATTGGATTGCAAGTGGCCTAATTGAAATTGAGGATAGATTTCAAATATTGGGCAAAGTTGATTACATTACTGTAGAGTACTCTACAAGCCACCAAGGTAGCGTCTGGCAGGGGATATAACATCTAGGCAGCCGAGGTAATACTTAAGTATTGGAACAAATTAAATACTTCCAAGCTTTTCTATTAGGTTACATGTAACAAGGGTGCCTCATATAAAAATGTTTTGAAGTAAACTTATTTCAATATTTGGAGTATGAATTAACTTGATTCATAATATGCACACAGCACCCTCGCACACAGAACCTCATCTCCCTCGTGGTATTACTCCCTCAAATGAAGAGCGTTTTCTTCATAAAATGGAAATACCTCTATATTGCCAACATGCAGTGCGCCTGCGGGAGTATGTTTACATATAAAATGTGTGACTAGGTAGAAATATTTTTAATCTTTCGTCGGGGTGATTTTCACTTATCCTTTCAACACTTAAACCAACGCGACTAATTAATGCGCTCATATCATACCGTGTGTATTTTTGAGTAATTAATGCTTGGTTTCATTCATTAATTCGGTCTGTACGGGCTTAATTATCTCCTCGACAAGAGCGTAAACTCAAAATTGCCCATGACTCTTGTTATTTTTAATTTTTTTGAGGCCGCAAGTAACTTCCGTCTGCGTCCATTGGAACAAATGATTTTTTTGGGGAGAAATGCATGTATCTTTCGATGATGTTGATCGTTGATAAAACCTTTTTAATATTATCCTGAATGCTCATCCTCTGATAAATATAATATGTTTTCATATATGCGGAGCTTTAATTTTGTTTGGTTACAAAAATGCTTGATTTTCTTTATCAGTTTAGGGAATCTAAAAGTTGGTTTCAAGCGGAGAATCCCTGAGTTAACTATCGCGTATCACTTAATCAAGAAGCCATAGTATGTATCTGTTGTGTTCGCTGAAGCATGTTGATGCTATGCCGGGAATAAAAATGGGGTAAATGATGCTGCCACGTCAGTTCATCATACTAGGTAAATGGATCGCTATTCTTAACCATTATGTCATCGCTGTTTGGCGATTGATAAAGACACATTTCTCTTTTTCCGAATTTTTAACATATAATCCTCATTATTGTAATTTTTATTACTCGAAGTCAGTAAAATCCTAGTGTTGTGGATTTTCCGATCTTTTTTGTGAGAGGTTGGACCATTATAATGTATTTATTCTAGGTTCTGTATTCGCATTGGGCATATTTTTGTAGTGAAATGTAATTTCCTCGTCAAGCTTCACGAAAATGTACTGGATAAGTGTCACGCGGTGATTATTTCGTTAGTATATTTTTGATATTTTAGAAATATATCTATATTTAGACATTCTAAGGAATTCATAAGGTTTGGATTAATTCTATGAACTCTGCACACTCATGAGACGCGCTTGCTCATTATGTTGATAGAAATATTACTGTCGTTCGTTGTATGACGTTACTCCCGAGAGAGATGCCTGAAATCATTTTGTGTATTGATTCGGTGTGTTAAAGGGGATGACGGAATTCAGAGTTTCAGTGAAATGTGCTCCATTTCCGGAAAAACGCGTAAATGTAGTATGGCTTTGTAACATATGTACTGCGTAGTTATGGTGCATGCCCATGATGCCGGATTTTATTTATTTCTAATCGGCCAGAGTTGTTATCTAGACACATCGTAAAATGTATTAACCTATTTACTCACTTTTTCTTTTCCCCTTGTCTATGCTGGGTTTAACTTTCAGATATTAAATAGTTAGATTGAGGTTTCTAATTTTGTTAGAAAAAGTTAAGTAAGCAGTAATCTAAATACAAATAATGAAAAGTAATTAGAAAGCCATATTATTATTTCATATGATTAGTATACTGTATACATAAGCATCCTGTCGAGTATACGAAGGGGTTTTTAAATTCCTGGCTTGATGACATATTGTTTTCTTTACGTGAATAATTACGTTAGAGCAGTCTTTAGTTTTGTTTTTCAAATATTTGTGTAAGGAAGTGGCCTCATGCGTTTCGTCCTGATTTTTCAAAACTTAGTTATTCCGAACATGAATTAATCTATTTTAATAGAAATTTCATACATTCTCGGAATTTAGTTATTTTTGTTCGTGGCACTCAGTTGGTGTGGGGAAATGACTCTGGTCACTCGAAATGTAGTTAATCAATTTTAAGAGCTCTCGGTACTGTATAATTCGTTACTTATTTCTGACACCCAGCAGTAACGGAATGTTTGGTGAACATTTGTCACACCTAGAGAGGAAATAACTTTTTATCACTGACAGGCGGTTAGATCATTACTGTGACATAATGAGATGTTGGGACTTTCCTGTCGATCATGCATATACTGGTGTGTGTTGTATGTATTCAGGTTCTTGTATGTGTTGTATTAAATTTAAATTCCTTTCCTCAAAATTGAGAGCGTAGTTGGAACATTGTCGTTTCAAACAGAGTTTTCTCCGAAATGTTTATTTTGTAGCCACATACATAATTTTCTGGGAGAAGGGGATCTTAAAATGCAAAGAGTCAGAAGTTGAGTCTCATTCACACGTAATATAAAGTTCATCACAGTTTTAAGTAAGTCTTATTTAAGACGCATAACGGGTTCAGTAAAATAATATTTAAGATTAGTTTCAGCTGAATAGAAAAATACATAATCTAGAAATTTGTTTTTTTGTGTGCTTATCTTTCATAATTAAGCATGAGTTTAAGATTGCTATTTGAAAAGATAGTCATGTCAAATAAGAATGTAATTGAAAATCGTGTGGAACCTAACGAAATATTTCCTGCGTCTATCATACATCCATTTTAATATCTTCCTGTAGTCAATGATAGATCTTATTTGTTGTTCTAAATAGGGAGCTGCGGATTTAGTGGTACGTCTGAAACTACGCGGTGAATATTTTTGCATACTCTCCATATACTCGTGTATGAATCATTATAATAGAAAGGTACACCAAATCTTCATTTATAAATTAGGGGAGAGTGAGGGAGAAATTGCGAGTAAAGTCAAAGAGGATTTTAAATTTCCCAGCAGATTGGATTCAATATTAATACTTGTTTTGCTGCTGAAATATTCAAGATATGCCGAGGTTTGTCCATAATTTGAGATTAATCACGTGGCACTGCCATTCGTTACAGTAACTTAATTAAAGAAAATTCTATAATTGTGATGTACGGACATTAAAATCAGCACTTATTATTATAATTATTATACATTGTTACGAGCTTGTTAATTTATTTCACTATTGAGGGACCGAATCATCATCAGAAATATTTACAAAAATATCGTGTCTATTAAGGTAATGTTATATTAGATCACTAATGTTTGCTATTTTGATTAAAAATATTTGATTCATCACCCGTTTATTTCATTAATCTTTTCAGTACAGTTCTGCTTAGTTTCTTTGTTGAAAAGTCTTGATTTTTCACAGTATCATTGGATGAAATTCGGGTGAATATCGAGAAAGGGATTTGTTATTAAAAGTCTTCTTTTCAGGTGCTTAATGAAATATATAAATACTATAGGATCCCATAGAGTTGTGGCCTATGGAAAATTTGTACTTAGCAAACTCAATTTCGACGGAGTATCAGAGTCGATTGAACTATGTCAACATCCATTGAGTGTTTCGCTCTAGATAGGTTTTATGGACGATCTCTTTCTGATCGCAACGCGTTGATAATGGCCTGCAAAATTATTTTAGACCTCGATTCATAGTGACTACTATTTTAAATATTTTATATAGGTACACCATTCCATGGTGGTCTCTGATTTGGGAATATCGATGGAACTGACACTCTATCTAGTCTTTCAAAAATATGGGGATAAAAAGGGAATTAAAAAAAACGATATTCTGAAAAAAACTGAAATATGATGAAAAAAGGATTATATATAGGACAGAAGAATGCAGGACATCTAGAGAAACGCTTTTTTTGCTGTAGAAAGTAACTTGTATTTGACGAAAGCTACTGTTAATGTAAGCTCTGCCACCATTGCGAACATATCAAAAACTCTGGAATAAGCTAGAAATCAGAATCCCAAAAATGAGTAAACATTAGTATCATGATTTAAAATAGTCAACCGCTTGCCCAACTAACAATTGAAACATAAACTTATATCCACATTAAATCTTAGGAAAAGTTCTAACTCATGGTCAATTTGTTGTATTCCAACGATATTTTATGAGCGTGATTGGAGCGATAGTAACGCAGCAAAATTTGTTTTGAATAATTTCGCTATGATTTCGAGCGTAGGGAAACATTAGTCTGATCCTTAATCTGTGGCCGACTTGTGTGTGTGTACTTGAAATGCAAGGAATATGTTTACAGTTTTGATAGAATTTTCTATTCACTGGAACTTTTTAATCATGAAACAAATTCAACATTTCCATTTGCCTCCCCGCGCTTCTTCTCGGTGCGACACCACCACCAGATTCACAGAATCGTCGACTTCCATCGGCCTTATGCCTTCCCTCTGTCGCTCGCCGTTTTGCTCGGATTCTCTCGTGCCCGCCCGAAATGACCACTTCTCTTTAGCATACATTGTTCTTGCGCCTTCGCACGGAGGGACAGGAAGCCGTTCGTCCCTCCGTTTTCATTTCCACCACTTCCTCTTTAGTTTTGCTGACTCCTCGTCCCCCCCGCCTATGCTTCCATTCCTATCTTCTCATCTCGCCCTCCTCTCCAATGCTTACACTCTTCCCCTCATCCCACTCCCTGCTCTTTCATCTTCTCTCTCATCTCCCCGTCTCCCCCCATCTGCTCCGCCTCGCCTCCTCATGACTGTACCTCATTCACCAGGCCTTCCTTTGCCCTTTCCTCGTCATTCCAACCCCTTCGCCCTCTGTATGCTTAGTCGCTTGTAAGAGATATGCGCCATCCTTGCGTACTCTACTCTCACCCTCTCTCTCTCCCAGCCGTCGTCCCACCTTAAAAGTCTTGGCCGTGATTAAGTGTTAAAGATGCCGCTTTGAGCGTTAACTTTCCCCCAACTCCCGCCCTCTTCCCGAAATGATACTTCCATTTGTCACTTCTCGCCCCACCCGGTCTCCTTTCCTCAACCCGCACACGTTCAATACTTTCTGGGCCACTACTTCGCCTTCCTCTTTATTCTCTCTGCCACCCGCTCTTTTCCCCATTACCCTCGTTCCCTAATTTCCTGTCGCTCACTATTTTCTATAATCTCTTTATCCTTCCTGCCGTTTTCTTTACTACTTCCTCCATCTGCTTCGTCCTTTTGTTTGGTCATCCCCTTTTGCATCCACTCTTTCTTCTATTTCCTTCCGCCCCACTCCTTCCGTCCTTTCTCCTTCAATTCATCCCCCTTTTCATCTCCCACGCCCGTGTATTTTTTCCCTCTTTCTTGATTTTATCGCTCTATCGGCCTCCCGTTCTCTCAGCCTTACGAACTATTTATACCCTTTCATCGTCCGGGCTTTTCATTTCTCTCCACCCTTTCACAGCACTTCTCTCCCTCTCTCCTCTTTTCCTCGTCCTCCACGCACCGACACTCTCATTCCATTCTCGCTCGTCCGCTCTTTCTCCTAATTTCCCCCACCAGTTTCACCCCCGCATTTCTCTCCCTCCTCTCCTCACAATCTTCCCCCTCCTTTCCTCTCGCCTCTCCTTGTCCTAAGCTCATTCTGTGCCTCTCAACCGCCATCAAAGTCCTATCCCTGCCCGCAATCCTTTTCCACCCGGTAATTAATTCCCATCCCAATCGAATGAACCTTCTTCCCCTCCTCTCTCTCCCTCTATCTCCTAAACTTCCCTCCACCTTCTTCCTCATATGCTTCTTGCCTCCGTCTCTTACACTTCTTGCCCTTCGTTTTTGCCACAGTGGCTTTCTTAATCCATCCCCTTTCCACTTCTCCCTCCCCACTCTCCGACATCTTCCCTACATCCCTTCTAACTGCTTCATGCTGTTACCCATTAATCCACACCAAATACCTTTATCCACTTCCTTCTCTTTATCTACGAATCTTTTTTGATCTGTTTTTTCTATCTATTCATCTTTCAATTTTTCAAGCTCTAAGTACCGCTAATTTTATATACATTCCCGTTAAAATTTAAATTCCATTCGTATTCTCCTTCAGAGCATATGCTCACGGTGTTTGTTTTTTTGCCCAAAACCTGAGTTTCCTTTGCTTATTTGAAGTCCTCATATCTTTTTTAGCAAATGTAAAGTTTCAGTTGTTATATCATTGCTTTTATATATATGGCTCTACGGAAAGTCGCTTAGGACCTCATAAGAACTCACCTTTAATGAAAATGGGACTCGGATGTCTTCAGGTGAAGCGTATATATATTGGTGACCTTCTTGAAAAATCACACGCATTTCCTTCTCCCCTTATATGCTGTTCTTAGACTGCGTGTTGTGTTTTCATTTTGTTCTTTTAATAGTTTTGTTTTCAGTAAGAAGGTTCGGGGTATTAATGAAAGGAACAATTTCTGGGCGTGGTTGCATCCATTTGGGATGAACCACACAATCAGTTCCTAGACCCAGTAGATTGAGGTATCATAGTCTCTGGCAAATTTTCATCCCTTCCTGTATTGGAGTTGTCCTCGCTGTTTCCGTCCTACAAACAAAGAATCGTTCTGTCAAGTGATCACTTTGGATTCTTCCGCTCATTTTTCATGCATTGTCTTCACCTTCAGGTTTCCGCGGCCATCTCAGCCACGGAATAGAATATGTGTAGTCAATTCGATTGAATCCTCGCATGTCCTCGATACTACCCTTCGATTACACCTTCCGTTTACCGCTCTCTCTTTATGCTCCCCTTCGTCCCCCTCCTTCCCCGGATCCTTCCCATCCTTCGGTACTCGCCGTCGCCTCTCCCTCTGCCCTCAGCTCTGTATCACCCCGCTCCTTAGGTCGGTGGCATTATTACGGCTTCTCCCTTCCCCCCTCCACCCCCACCCACTCAATGCTGGCCCCCATCCACCGTCCTTCCCTTGTCCCACCCACCCTCGCTCACGAGGCGCCGTTGCTTGCTGCCTGGGATCGATGCAACGAGCCGCCGTCATTGTGAGAGGCCAACGGACCACACGGACAACGCCGCGGAAGAGAGCGCGGGAAGGCGGAGGAATGGGGCACGGGGGGGGAGGGGCAGGACCTTTTCTCGAGGGCTCATTTATTTCCGTTTCTGACTCCTTCCTTTGTCTCTCGCCGTCCCTAATTCCTTTCGATCCGGTCTTCTGTGGGAATGCGCCATTTAACCTCCAGGTGCCAGTCGGCATAACATCATAGTTGTATAAATGTCCGTCCGCCCTATCAAGTCGGAATTGGACTCAAACTCGACAATTCGAAACGTAGGCAGGGAGTCAAGCGTGTGATGACAAACGCAATTGTCGGTCCTAGGTGTGGCATTCACCAAGACTAATCTTTTGAAAATGTAAACTTTTCACCCCAGACCTAAAAGTATGCGTAATTATCCCCTCGAACAATTGTATCTCTACTATCTAGTCACCACGGTGGCCGGGGGTATTATATCACTCGCCATCGAGGAAATGTTTTTTGGGAATGCGGGTCATACGACAATCAGGCAATGAATTAATTTCGAGTAATTTGAATAGCTGCGACTAGAATTTTCTAATGCTATGCTCACGATTGATGCTTGGAAGAAAAGGTTTCCGCTATTGGTCGATTCGATTTATCCCGTGATCTCTCATTGTGGTCTGGCAAGCTATCTCTTTACCTTTAATTTCTTCCTCCCATCCTAAATAACAAAACGGCCTTGTGGCGCTTTCTGTTGGTTTATAGCAACCTTACCAAAGCGACGTTTCTTTGTTTGTAGTTCAATTCGGAAAGTATTTCTGCGTGAATTTGAAATGCTCCCAGAACATTCAAGTTTAACTCTAAATTGATGCAAAACTAAGACCCTCTTTTTACCTTTTTATTCGAGTTCCTCGCCACTGTTCTCAAGATAAGACCAAAATTTCGTTACCGTGCTCACCCATGAATGGTTAAAATTTACTTGCGCCATGTTAGATTCGATAATCCTTCCTTTGGTTTCCATATTTTGTTTACTTATGAGGATTAAGATCATAATCTATCCTATTTCTGTTTTTATTTCCCTCCAGATTGCGAATTCTCGACTGCATCTATTCGATATTATTTCTTAAAATGAGGTAGAGTATCATGTTTGCATTTATCATTAAATATGCTGAAGGGACCTTTAGCTCGTTCAATATCTGAGAGGTCAACCTAAAGTATAGTGTTATCGTTTACTATCTTTTTCGTAGTTGTTTCTGTGTTATGTCATAAAAGTAATTTCATCAAAGAAGGGTTAATTTAGCATTTTATTTTCAGAATACTTCCGGTGGCCTTTGAAATAGGGGCCATTGCCAAAGAAGTGAATATATCTTAAAAATAATTTTCTCAAAAAGTCATGGAAGTATGTAATAATAATACTCTTTGATGGTCTCAGTTCCCGCAAAGATACTTATAAACAACAAAAACACGTGTAGTTCGATAAGGACTGCTAATTATAGCAAAATTGTACCAGTTTCTCTCTGTGGGTCTTTCCAGCGACATATTAACAAATAATTTGCTTGAATATTTGTGTAATACATTTAGTTTCGGGATTAAATAATTTAAATAATTTCCTTAATTTTGAATACACTCCTGACCTGTCATTCCTAGTACGAGATTAGTTGTGAACAGTTTTGTAAAATCTTATCTTTCCGCTCAGTACAGCTTCTCTATATTGGGTGGTAACTACAGCTAAATTTGTAAAAAGCACACATTTTAATGTAATCTATTCATTTTCGAGTGCTAATTTCTCGCAGAACACTGTTTGAGAGTTTCACTGCACTCCCATGTTAAATAAATATTTTCTCGCCGCAAGGTATCCTAAAATTTTTATCAGCATTTGTTGTTTACATTCTTCCCTTTTGTTTCATCAGATTGAGGGGACGATGTTTCTAGCGATTTCCCTAAAATTTTAAGGCGCTTCACTCCGTCCCTCTCTCCTCCCGCCGTTATCACCCCTTTTCATCCCCGTGCAACTTTCAAGGCGGACCAAGACGTGTGCGTGTGAAGTTTGAGGGAAAGGGGAGTGAAGTTGAAACCCTTTCCTCTTTTTCTTTCTCTGCGCCCCACCCTATTCCATACGCCACCTCCTCCCCCCCCTCATATAGAAGCTCCACTCCACCCCCCCCTTATTCACCGCATTTCCCTCCACACTTTTCGGCCTCTTTCCTTCGCCGACTTCAGGGGGAGTGGAGGGGAGAGGACGAGTGGGAAGAAAGCATTCGTCCATCGCCACCGCCTTCTTATCTCCTTATTCCTCCTCTCCCTCCCCCCTTATGCACGCACATCTTTTCCATTCCCTCCTCCCCCTGCGCACTCTGCAGTAATCTCCAACCGGTGCTCCATTCCAAACGCCTGTCTTCGCTCCCCCACCCCATATCCCTTCCCCCCGCCACTTCCCTATTTCACCCATAATCTCAAACTCTTTAATTTGGAGAGGCTCTCCCTCCTTCTCGTTTACCCTCCCACCCTCTCATCTCCTCCCCACTCACCACGCTCTCTTAACTCGTTCGCTTGGTTTGAACAGAAGTCCTCGTCTTCGCCTCTCGCTTAAATGTGCCGCCATGCAAAGCGCTCCTGCTCCTTCCCCTGACAAGAGGAAGCGAAAGAAGAGAGAGTCATGGTTTGGGGAAAATGTTTATTAATGCTATAAAACTTAATAAGAGCAAGGTTTTCTTCTCCGTCTTTTTCCTTCTTTCTTTTAGTCTCGGCTCTCTTTTCTCTTCGGTCTTGTCTCTCTCTCTCTCTCTCTCTTCCTCTTGCTTCGTTCAGGAGGGAATAAAAATGTCAGGAGGGAATAAAATTGGAATTAGTTTCCATCGTTCTTCTTCTTCATCTCGCACCTAGTTGCCATATCTCTCCCTCCTTGGCGTTTATCGGAAGAAATTTCTTCTTAATGTCACAAACGCTCCTTACTTGAAAGCTACCGTCACCTTCCTCCCATCTTCTATATCACAGCTCTCGAAATTACATCTTCGTCGGCCCTCTAATCCTTATCCTTCCCTTCATCCTTCACGAAGTTCTAATGTATACTCATATACTTGATCCGTTCAGTATTCATTTCTTTACTCCCTTTTGCCCATTCTTACACCAATCGTTTTCACCATCGTGTTAGACTATGCTTCGAGCATAGACGGTAATTCCGTCGCTAAAGCTTCCTAGGGAGGAAATTAATTAATTTTTTCGCAAAAACAAACTGACAGAAATGAGTTTGTCACCATGGAAACGAACGGTTTAATTTTCCGCAGGTACCAAAGGGTGGTAACACCGTATTTTTCTATGAAATCCGTCCGTCTTATAATTAAATGCAGTCAACTGTGGACAGTCTCGGGTATATTTCTAATTTTCAAGTAATATATAGTTATCTATTCATCCAATGTTTTAATTTTATATTGTTAAAGGCATTAAATTTATTCCTTTTTATTTGCCTGGATAAAGCCGAAACACCTTGTAATACGAATATACTATCCGTGTGCTCCTTGTGAATAATCATATGCATGAAATATATTTATCTTCTTAATTAGTGTCATGCCCTGCGGCAGCGGTTTTTCCACGCACACAAACCATGGTGCAAGTGGAATAGGAAAATGCTTTATCACTCATATATTACCCTTAGAAAATAAGAAATAACGCTTTAAATTGAACTTTTCTAATGAAGAAGCGCTCATTTAATTACGGGAAAATGTGGGAAAATTTTCAATTTATTTATTTCATCTCCACCGACGCACTCATGTGTCCTGGTGGTTGTCTCTGGAAACCCATATCAAAAAATCCTCTGGCGTATTTACAAAAGTTTCAGATTTTTTCGCATCTTCCTGCTCGGAGAGCTCGGCTATGTTTCTAATTTCCCCCGTGTACGTCGTCCAGGAAGTGCATTCTTCTCCCTGCCACCTGGTAGGCTTGTCATTGTATATCCCTCGCCTCTCTCGCTCTCCGGTTGCTCGCCGATAAGGACTGGATCAAAGGGCTGTTTTATGCCCGAGAGGTGACAAACGCTTCTTACTCCGGTTCCTCGTGTCGGGCGCATCTCCGTTTTTTATTTCCAACGCGTCGCGCCCACGGGCCGCGGATGTTGCAGCGGGTCGCATTTCTTCCGTTCTCCCGTGAATCCGAACCTATCCCCACCTACAGCTCCAAGACGGCTTTCATTTTTGACCCAGTGCATCGCTGTGTTTCTGCAACCGCATCCCCGGTGGCGCTTGCTGACTCCACTCCTCTTTATAAGTAATTATACACATGCGTACAGACCCCTCGTCCTTCTTTCTTTGCCTTTTCCGGTATATTTTTTTCTCGTGACCCACCTCTCGTGACTTTTCCTCCTCCGGCTCCCCCCTCCCCATCACCTTCCTCCCCACCGTCCATCTCCTCGCCGTACGTATCCCCTGTCACCCGTGGCTCTCGTTCCTCTTCACTCGGCTGTCGTCACACGCTCTTCGCCTCCTCGTCACGCCAACGGCGGTTTTGGTCCTGGCCCCGTTGTGTCACTCTCGTCCGCGGCGGTCCGCGTTGAGTCCATTATTTTGAGGTCCAGTTGGTCGACCGCGGGGCAAACACAGCTCTCAAAAAAAATAATGGCGTTGCTGAAAGTTGAAGGCATTTCACTCCCTTCATGATTTAGTAATTTATATAAGAGGGGCCTTTTCAATATGCAACGGTCGTTGGTACTTCTGCAATGTTGAAAAAGCACCTTTTTCATTCCTCCGTTTTTCATGGTCGTTGAGTAAATTTTTGTTGATTTCGGCCTCTGTGCCATAGAAATCAAGTTTCACAACCATTAAATATGATCTGAATAGACGTACATACCTGGAAATCTGTTTGATAGTTCCGTTCCTAAATCCAAACTGTAATGCAATCTGATACCTTCCGATATGTCTCGACATATTTCAAAATTTTGTCGTTTCTCCACGGTTACCATTCTGGAACAATGAACGTAGTATGCAGTTCTATCAGGCTTTCGGAGAATTTTGTTTCTGTAGAGGAGTTCTTTTTTTTTACATTAACTTTTCTGCCAATCGGTAGCGGTACAAATCTGCGAGGAAAGGGATTTTTCATCCCTCTAATTCGCAAGAAATGTTTTACCTAATGCACGACTTTTAGTTCGATTTTCAGTATTGAGAACTTAGACTTCCGAAAAGGCACTCGTAAAACTTCAGTGCTCAGTATTTTAACTTATTTTAATGCTTACTCCGGGCAGAATGGTTAATTTTTGATCAGTTAATCAGCGATGGAGAGAAAGCCTTTGGGGGAACACGTGTCCCTTCGTGTCATTGTACTTTTTGTCGGAACACCTGAATAGCCTACACGTATCATTTAGAAAGCATATGCTGTCCTTCTCTTTGACTGCCTGTCCCTCGTTCTCCCTTTCCATAATTGGCGGCTGAAACTTCGGCCTACATTCCTTGCTGCAAATTCACCACCTGCAAAACCCCGGGGTGGCTATCTAGTCGAAGTTTTGACGTAATTCACAAGGAAAACAGCCTACGTCGTGTTAACGTCGAGAGGATATCCCATAGGAGGAGTAAGGGGTGAAAAAGATTGACACAAGTCTTCTGCTTCCGCGGGCCGCGTTCCTTTTTAACAGGATCTCCCCTCGGCGGAGGGCGAGGAACGAAATTCACGCTCGCATTTCGCTCCCTCAGAAAAAAATAAATATGTGATCGCCGACGGTTAGCTTTAAAGAGAGTGCGTAGCACCACGGACGCTCTCGCGGAAAAGCGTACATAAATCATATTTTGACGGGTCATTGTGGAAGGAAGCAAGCTCATGGGTGATTTTTTCGATGTCGACTAGATGGAGCGATGTAATTCGGTCCCACTGGCGTTTTGGAAATGAGTGGAGTCGAACAGAGTGGAAGTTCGATCCACTGTGTTTTGCTAAGATCCCTCAAATCCAGGATGTACATTATTCACTTGGCATCATTTCCTTTCCCGATCCTCGTTTTTGCGCGGTTCATGAAAATGATTGCATAGAAGATTGCCGCGTAAGGTGCAAAAGTAGCGCCGTTATTACAGAGATAAAAAAACCTAACTGACTGAGATAGTCGACATGGGGATCCTTGGTAATATCTAATTGATATGAAATAAAAGTGCAGCGTGGAAAATGTTGCTAAAAAGGAAACAATTTTATCGTTCTCGCCATTGATTAAAATTTTGCTGCGTTTCTTGCGTTATTAAATTGCCTCTACGAAATCATGTACCGGTGTGATTGACCCGTAACCTTATTATGCATATCAAAGGGAGGATAGAGCATGACGTGTGCACTTGCTATCGGAACCTGCGGTCTTCGGGTGGAATTACCTATCCAATTGATTACTCTCTACTAGCCGTGCCGGTTTGTGTTTCTCTTCGATGATTGACTTTGATTAGAATATCAAATCCGCTTTTGCCGTAATTACCCGAATGCTGCAATGCAATTTATCCCCGCAGTGGCACGCAATATGTTAACCTGCTTTCGATGTAGCTTGCACGTGTTAGATTGGCTAGAATTCGAGAATGAAAAAAATGTATATATATATATACATATATATATATACACACACACACTATGCGTCAGGTAAGTTAAAGGCTCTCATAGAAGTATCGGTCACAATTTTTTCCTGAGGTATGCGTGAAGTACCGAATCGGCGGTTAAGTTTGTGCAAGATCGTATTGGCATTGATAAGATGACAGTGCACACCATTATCACTGAAAATTTGGCGATGCAAAAGATTTGCGTTAAGCTCGTCCCGATGGTCTTGACGGATGACCAAGAGTAGAGTCGAGTGTTTGCTTACAAAGACCTTCTGCAACTGCATCGCAAAGATTCCCCAACCCCCTTGCAGTCTCGACATACCACCAGCAGACTATTTCCTATATCAAAAGTGAAATCCTCCCTCAAAGGACACCACCATGGAACCCTAAGTGCTGCCAAAGAGGGTTGCACGCGTACCCATAAGGATCTTCTGGAATCCGCCTACCATGGGGTCTTCGAGTCGTGGAAAAGCCGCTAGCAAAAGTGTGTCGACGCTCGAGGGATACACTTTGAAGAATCTTGAGGCTTTGTAGCAATATCTGAATTTCATTTATTTTTTCGAAACTCTTCCAGATACGCTTTGTACAAACCATGTACGTGTATGCTATGAAGGAGTAAAATTGGGGAACGTGGTCAACGACCTCATGGATATATGGTAATATCTTGAATAGCTGCGTACTTCTATAAAAACCTCCCGTTTATGGAATCTTCCGAATGGCTCCTTTATTTTTGGAAAAAAAACAAAAGCTAGATCTGTGTACTGTAGATATCGGTTGGTATTCCACTGGGGTTATGGGAATCTATCGGCGGTGATATTTCAGAGTTTTGAGGTCGTACTGTGGTTTGGTTTTGTTTTGAAACGAAGTTGATTGACGAGCTCCACCTCTTCTGTCTTTTCCTCCCCCTTTAGGATCGCTTGCTTGCATTCCAGAGTAAGGTTGCGGACCGCCAGCCAAACCCGACTCTGCCCTGAATTGGTAAGGCTCTCATGTGGTGTCCTTTTGACTGTTTGCACTGAGTCCTCGTCAGCACCGTCTAGGTTCTCTCTTCCATTTTTAAGGCTTCTGCGCCCCGTGTTCGCAGTGCAGTTTACTGATTAACCGTTGTGTTTTGATTTAGCATTGTGTTTCATCGGGTTGCAGTCAACTTTTATCTGGGTTATGTTGTTGGGGTGGCAAAGAACATTGATCCGTGAGCATGAATATGTATTGATTCCATTCTTAATCTTAGAGAAATGGCATAAAAATATTACCCTTTACGTAAAACGACGTCACAAAATACAGGAATATACCTCTGCACAATAATCATTCCTTCCGGATTTCTCCATATATCTGTAATTTGTGCCGCCTTTTGGAAGGAATGCATGTGGGCCTTTGGTGATTTACATGAAATGTATTGTCTTGTTGAAGTTCATCATAAATACTTCCTTTTTATTAATCATGCTTCAGTTGCCTAAACAAGGTCGATGCATGGGCAACTTGATAGATGTCAGATTCCTTAACCCAGCTAGTGTATGCCAATTAGAGATGCCATACATTGACATACTTCAGTTGTCTATTGGTTCAGTTGACTATTTTCTTTGGTGATTCTACCATTTTGTCGCATTGTGATGATAATATTACTCGATCCATCCGCAATCTTTGTAGAAACTTGGGGTTGAAAATATTTCAAGTTGAAGAGCATGGTATATTTTGAATTGAAAGCCTAATGCCATACATGCCAAAGTGATATCTGAATGGTAATAAGCATTAAACATCTATCAGTAGTACGACAATATTTTTCAGAAAAATCTGAAAATTGTGTACAATAGAATGTTTAACTTACTTTCTGGAAAGGAGTTATCCTTTGTTATTACTATACGCTCTGAGGTTTCTGTCTCAAAAAATTTCATGCGTCCTACATCCAATAGTGAAATTGTAATCTTATCGTATTTTGCTCCTCCGCTTTGAATTCTTTTGCCCTGTTTTGTCAAACAAACTTCTCTTTCCCACGTACACACGTTTACTCATTTATTTTTTCCCTTTTTTATTGATATGTTGAAGTGGCCAATATTTTCTGTTATATGTGGTATGTGGCATTCCTATGTTGGATACTCGTCACGGAAAGAGGACATTTTGCATCATAATCCTTGCGTCATATTTTCTGTTTTTCTCTTTTCTACTAGAAGTTCAGTCACGATTTGAAAACAAGGTATTCTAACCTTAAAAGCTGGCAATAGATGTTACCCGCGTCATTTGATATCACCATTTCCACCCACAAATGTGTGTTAGTTAAAAATCACTTAAGTTGTGGACATGTGTTTTGTGCCAAAAGTTTTCGAGTTTTTCATTCATCATAAGAGATTTCAAAGTTGGTGTCACTTACTTTAAATTGTCATCTACCGTTATTTACTCATATACCTACTTATTTTGTATCATATTCTGTAAGATCTTCGGCTGAATAACTTTCAGTGGACAAACATACTGTTTGGAGAAAATATTTTTTATGCTAAGAAGTTAATGTGTAGAAAGAACTTCCTCTTAAAGTTTTTTTTACTATGATCCGTCCCGTTTACTTAAAACTGGGCTGAAGTATCGAAGAACGCCTGTAAAAGTGTAGAAGAAGTACTGACCTAGTTTTATTTATGTGCACTTCATGTAGATAAATCGAAGGTAATAATGAAATATTAGGAGAAACATTGTCGATGATCTGTCAGTAAGATAGTCCAAACTCAAGAGAGAAAGGCTGACTTCCGCGGTTTCGCGAGAAAAAGTGAAGGATATAAATTAAAGGAGGAATATCTATTACCCCAGGCTGTAATCCAAACTGTAAAGATGTCTTGATATTTTTCCTGGCGGAGGTTTGTACTACTTGTGCACTCACCTTAATTAATTACACATCAACCTCTACTATTACGGAAAGTCTTTATGCATTTGGCATAAGGTATAACGGGGAAACGACGCGATGAGTATGGTATGGTACGCGAACGTTGGCGATTCATTTCTGTTTATATCTTTGGAGCATTGAATAGGAGATTAAATAGCATCAAGCCATAGCTGTAAGTGCCTACTCGGGTTCACTTTTTGTCTTTCCCATACAGTCGCCCAAGATTTGTGGGAAACTATCAATCGGTTGAAAAATTCCTCTAATTTTATTATTAAGGTAAAGAATTAAAAAAATCAGGAAGGGTCAATTAGAAGTTGATCAAAAGCTAAAAGTGTCCATATTTTGTAGAGTTAGGATACGACAGAGGGTGCGCGAATTTATGCCAAGAGGTTCTCTTATCTTCTTACTAACTGTACAAACCAGTGACAGATAATAGGCCGATAAGCAGTGGGTTTTGAAAACTTCTTCGTTTGAAGGTTTCGATGTATCTAAAGTTACCTTGTATTCAGAGGAACACGGTAAATCATTGTAAAAGTTTCCTCAAGAAATTATTCTAGAACCCATTAAACGGATTAAGTCAACCATGCCGTCCGTATTTTAATAATCGAATTTTAACTTTCGGGAAAAAGCGCGGAAATATCGGAAAAATTAATCGATAGTCTTTAGGCTAGCTATATATTTGTATGGAATATATAGCTAGCCAAGCGTTAGTAGAATAATTAAAACTTTGCCTTCAAGTAATTGAAAATGTTTAACCATTTAAGGAAATAAACTTTTATTACTTCGTGAGTGTGCATACTTGAAGTGCTCAAAAAGCGAAGGTTCATTCACGCCAAATATATCCGTTGAATTTCAAATACAAATGTGGCTGTCACCAACACGAAGGAATGGTGTTACTATAGTGATGATTTGTATAGTTTATAAAAATACATCCAAATAAATGTCGCAGATGGGGCTTTTTATACCGACTGGTCTTGCGATGAAGGAAAGATGAAGGGGTGCAAATTGCGCGCTCTCACATCAAGTACGTGAAGGAGTTTTCCTTACGTGAGGGAATAGCTCGGTCTCTAAAAGGCTATACTCCTCACTACAAGTTCTTCTCGTAGGAACGGGAATCCCACTACTTAAGGCGTTAGCATCGGTACCCAGCAATAAGGTGGAGTGAGGATAGGGAAGAGGCGCCAATTTTGCTTCGAAGCGCCTCCAAACAATCTCTCTATCCCTCACTCTGCTCTTATTTACCTTGGCTTCAGAAAGAATTTTCTCTTTTATTCGTCGGATTTCTAGTTTCCTCGTGTCAGTTGCGTGGAAGAAGGGTAGTGGAGGGGAAATGGGGGATGGAACAAAAAACACGCTGGACCGGGCGCTTTGTCGGTCCGGGACAGATGTCGTGCATCCTCTTCCCCCCCCTCTCCACCTCCCGGTTTTTCACCCCAACTTCTCCTCCCTCTCCTCCCACCCCTCTCGTCTATCCCATATTTCCTCCATCCCCCTATTCCTCTGTCATCGCCCTCCGTATCTCCTATCCACTCCCATCCCTCCTTCACTCTTTCTTCCCTTGATTCATCTCTCTCCCGCAGACCGCGGCTGTCCCTTTGTTCTTCTACGTTGCAGTATAGCCGTAACCTCTTGCCCTTTGATCTCTCGACGATATTCCATAAATTTATTTCGGATACTCTTTTATTTAGATGTCCCCATGCGTGCGGGGTTCATATCGAGCGATTGAATCGAACACGCGGAAAAAAAGGATCATTGCGAATTCAGTCGTTATTTTTGTTCGTGCATATTTTCGGCGGTTAGTGTTTGGACCGCAAAGGGTTGTAATTTTTAAAATCTAACCAGGAATATTTAGTCATAAATTGTTTGACTAATGTATGAAGTGGTTTTTTTTGAACGTGTACGACTTCTTAATTTAACCCGCTTTTGCGGCAGTTTCCCCTTGATCAAAACGTGTGTACTCCGACTTATACAGCGTATCTAAAATAAGAATGTTCATAATACTCTGCTGGTGTGTCGGCTAACTAGGTGGTAACTCCAAGACATATTTATCAGTGTGGTAGATGTACTTTGGCGTTTTTTATCAATTCATTAATTTTCTCAAATTTGAAAACGAATTCCTCGTTTATTTATCCCTACGTTGTTCGTGATTTTCAATTGAATTATTTTATTAATTTTTTCACACTGAATATTCACGATAAAACATTTATCAAGCTTCAGTTTATTAGGTTGCCAACGCGTTTAAACCGATGTACTATTTTGTGTATTGTGTATTTCCAGCGATTGAGTTATTTTGGATTTATATCCTAAAACAACTAATCAACTTACGTTTCTTTCTATGAAAATTGAATAAAGTTTCGGACCGATCAGTAATTATTTTTACCTCTTAGGCAATTCACTTTTTATGTCAATGCGTACATTACTGACTGTGGACAAATTAAATGTTTAAATCCTAGGATGTAATAAATCTCATTAATAACAATCTGATGCTACGGAGGAGGTCTTTCTGTATGTATGTATATTAGGGTGGCCCTTAGCCATAAAGTATTTTCCGAAAGTCAAAATTTTTCTGCTCCTACCACCAATTCTTATCCCAATAAATGAAAAACATATTGTACAAAATTTCACTTGAATCGGACAACTACTAGACTACCCTCAAACACCTTGAAGTTGGAACAATCTTTAAAATAACATGGACATTGTGAAAATATCCCGCTCTTCGGAATACCGCCAAGATTGATCATAGTTAACTCCAACAATTGTCGGTAATTATCTCGTTGTTGTTTCTGCTCATAAAGATGGTTTTCAAGAAAGCCAAGAATGGTGGAGCGGACATCACCAGGCACTTCATTGCTACCGGTTCTGTAAATCTTCTTCTCGAGTATTTTCCAGCATTCTCTAAATCTTTTGAAAAGGGCCATATCTGGACCAGGATGTGCACCCATCACTCAGTTGACACAGCTCCTCAAAACTAACTAAAAAGTGTGATGACGGCAAGGAAGGTGCGACATAATACGATTGAATAATTTTCTAGATTTGTGCAGGCACCATTAATTCTACCTGTGTAGCTTGCAGTGTATTTCAGTAAAGTGCCTGCATTTTATCGATTATGCCCCACTTCTCCACTGCTTGGCCAACATCCTGTTGTCCACAACATGCTTGTTCTTCTCCTGAAGATTTTTGAATTTCACGGACTCCCAGCAGTTGCTTCTTGCCTTCAAAAGTTACTATTATTGCCAGTCTATCATTCTTTACAACGCCTGCGAGTACTGGAAGCAACTTTCCATCCCTGTGCAACACTAATTCTTGGCAGTCGTTCAGTTTGAATATATGTTGAATTTCTGTGTCTCGCTTCTCTAAATTTTTTCAAAGACGTTGACATGAAGTTCGACTTACTGCCAGGTTTTTAGTATCACGCCCAAAAGCTTCTGCAGCAGCCATCAATATGTGAACCCCATTTCTATCAGTGAATTGGCACCTATCAAAAACCTTAGAGAGACGGAGAGTAGAAAATTGCAATGTACCTCGAGTTTCACTGTTGCTGCTGCCCTTGTTGTTGCTGTTATTTGCTTATCAATGGCAGAAGAACTTTCACTGTAATCATCACCATCACTGCTTTCGCTGCAGACTGATGTGGAATTATCAGTTTTTGATATCTGAAAATTTCGTTCCATTTCTTCATAGGTTCTTTTTTTCCTGACAGTTTCCATTGCAGTGTTTTTAGTGCTCTTTCTTCCTTGTGTTTGGGTTTTCGATCTACTCCAACCATGGAGTCCAGTTCCAGAATCACCTTTTTGGCTCAGAAGGATTAAAACATTTTTGATTTATTCATTTTTTACTTGTCCCAAAGCATCTGAATGAGCTAGTATGTCAAACAAGTCGTTCAGAGGTTCCACGGAAAGATCTCTGTAATTCTAGACAATTTTTTAAAAGTAAAGTAAATGTATCCATTCATCATAGAATTTAACTAACTTATCAATGCAGTGATCAGTTCTCCTAGAAGTAATTTGTGTTTTCTGTGTAACTTCTTGAATCACCAGGGCTGCACTTTCTGTCGTTGTAATATTTACAAGTCTTTGATTGTAGAAAAAGACGCTTAAAACTTGTATGCTTGAAGGGAGTTTCACTCCAACGATTTGATTGGAAATGTAGCCAAGAGGGACGTAAAAATCTTTTCTTAACTTGTGTGCCGAACGACCTTAATTTGTGTTGATGCCATTTTACAGGTTAGGAAGAATACTTCATAAAAGTCACACATCAAAAGTTCAGAAACGATAACTAAAAAATCAATTAACATACTCGGTTCAAATAAATAAACGAAGCACAAAAATTAATAGTATAAATTGATCTTTTTTGATAAACCACATGAAATAAATCATAGATATATGTGTATATATTCACAAGGAAATAGATATAAGGGAAAGGGATAGGAACACATATAAAGGACGAACACAGGTCTGAGGATAGGGAGCACAGGGAAGGACAGAACTCAGTTCTGTCCTTCTCTTCCTTGAGGAAGGTGGCTTGGACCACCGAAAATTCGAAACCGAGTGAGTTTGTCTTTTTTGTGTGTTTTTCCGAATGAAAATTGATTTTGTCGTAGTTATTTCGACTCGATGCATAACACTGAGTGTTGTAGCTCCACAATCTGCTGCTAACGTGAAGGCCTTAAAGCAGCCTGCCTACAGCATCATTACTCTCTTCACGTTTCGCATAAATCATAGTGGAAGGAAAAGTAGCCACGCGTGGAAACGCTCCTGGAACTAGTTTTACTACGGTATAAAACAAACGTATTGTTACGCGGCGGTTTAGTATGCATTGTGTGAGATATTGGGCGGATGTAAATAATTTATTGATACGCAAAGTGCCCATTCTTAGGATCCTCGTAGGGCTGAAATCATTCTTGTCGGAAGTCTTTAGCGGACGTGAGTTGAGTGCGAAATCCGTAGGGGGAAGTGTTGAATAGTGAAGAAGCATGGTTTTCTTGAAGAGATTCTCCTCCTCAATCTAGGGCACCTATCCATACACACAAACACAAGCACATGTGATTCTCTTTTTATGTCTCTCTCTCTCCACTCCGTGGTTTCGGCCCGTGCTCATGGGCACGTGTCGACTTTTCCGCTCTTCTGCGCCGTGCGGTGAGTGCAAAATGGTTATGTGTAGTGTCTCGAGGCTTGAGCGGGGAATGTGGACCGAAAGGGTGGCGCGCGGAGGTTGATGAAGAAGCAGGAACTGGAGGAAGGAAGGCGTGGGTGAGATCGAAGGAGAAGAGAAGGGAGGAGGAGAAAAGGTCGGGGTTGTGTACAAGGAAAGGTAGAGAGGGGTGGAAAAAGTAGTGAAATTGCGTGGTAGGTCGGGATTAAGAAAACTATGGAGGCGTAGAGAGATTGGAAGAGGAAAGGAGAGAAGTGAGTGAGAGAGAGAAAGAGCGCGTGGGTTGGCGAAAGAGAGCTCTCCCGGCCCGTGCTGAGGTATCGATTCCTCTCTCCCTCTCTTCCTGCCGCCCTAGTCCTTTCCCCCTACCCGTGCCTGGGCAGCTTCCCCTCCTTCCCTCCCACCCACCCCTCATCCACCCTCCCCAGCCTTCAATATCCCTCATCCTCCCACTCCCAAGCTCTCACCCCACCACCAAGCCAACCTCGCGCCAGCTGCAACCGGCCCGACACGGCCTCCTCCCGCCCCTTCCGACCTATTCTCTTGCCGCCGCCCTCCCTGCGAGCTTCCATGCCCCCTCCCACCTCCTCAGCCCCCTCCACCCTCCCTCTTCTCCGCTCTAAGCCGCCCGACCTTCACGTTCCGCCGAGAGTGAGAGTGGGTTTGTTTGGGAGGGGAAGGATTCATTTTTTTGTACACATTTCTTTTTTTTCAGTGATGTGCGGGTGGGAGTGAGGTGGAAAGAGGAGGAGTTATGTGAGGGAAGGTGGGTGGTGGTGAGCAGCGGGAGAGAGAGAGAGGGAGGGAGATTGAGTGGTGTGGAAGGAATTATGAGAGGGAATGGAGGGAGGAATGCTGTGCGGGAGAGAGAGAGAGAGGAGGAAGGAAAGGGGAGATGAACCTGGAGGGTCTTGATGGAAGAAAGGGCGGAGATGGGGAGATTCGTTGGTAGGCAGAGGGGGAAGGACAGCAGGTGGAGAGAGGGAGTATACATAGAAGTTAAAGGTGGTCCCCTCCGCGTCTCTCGTGAATTGTATGCGTCTCTGTGCAGACGGAAGAGGTGTGAGGTGTAGAACGTAGGCGGATGTTCTCTTATGGATCTGGCTTGAGGATGTAGGTTGCGGAGGGTAGTTGCAAAACTGTGTTCTGGAGCATGGCTGGCGTCGAGGGGTGGGTTTAAAGGGTGGACGTTTTAGCGCAAATGGAGGGAGGTATAGATGTGGGGGGACGAGAATGTGAAGAGAGGGAAAGGGATGAACGGGGTGGTGACACTGGCCGAATTGGAGGAAAGAGGGTGCAGGGAGGATGAGGGGTTAAGGATATGTCCGGAGAAGAGGTTTATTCGGTGGTTTGGGAGTGTTTTAGGGAGGAGGGGGTCGGGCGACGGTCTCTCGCGTGTGCGGGGGCGGAGAGGGAAGAGGTGGGGCGACGGGGATCGTGGGGTACAGGGGGGCACGGGGAGATCCGGGTGGGCTGGAAGGGAGTGTGTGAGTCGGAGAGGATTTTATGGGGTAGGTTTCGGGTTGGGTGTAAGGGGAGGCTCGGGGGCAGGGGAGGACCGAGGGCAGCGAGTATGGGGTGGGACGTGGGGTGAGAGGGAGGCGGAAGGGTGGATTTGGTGCGGCTTGGGGCGTTTCCTCACTAACCTCAGCAACGGGAGGAGTTGGGTCGTGAGGGTGTCGCCCGCCTCCTGGCGCCCTGACGACATGGGGTTTTATAGTTTAATTAAAATGTAATCGCATTATACGGAGAGACCTTTCTGCCCTCGCAGGGGTTTGAATATTATTTTTGAGGCATTCCATCAAGGGCGGTCTCCCCTTTTCGTTATTCTCTTATAAAGTCGCGAATTGGTTGAGTTTTTAGGGAGGAGTGGTGGAGAAGGTAGCCAGAGGCGGAGAAAGAAGGGGAAGTGGAAGAAAGAAAGAGCGAAAGAAAAAATGCTGCCGAAGGAAGAGGGCATGAAAAGAGTTTGGATGAAGAGTGTGAATGAAGAGAGGCGGGACAAAGAGAGAAGCAAAAGAAATGAAAAGAGGCTGGAGAGAGAGGTGTAGGGAAGGCAGTGAGCATGAGAGGGAGAAAAAGCGGTGGCGAGGAAGGGCTGATAGAAAAAAAGACGTGATCGTTGGCGAAATTGTGTCGTCCATATGGGAAGAGGAAATGGGCTGGTAGGAATGTATGCGTGTTCCGACGGGAGGATAGATGTGACAAGAGGCGAGGGAGCGGTGAGAATAGTGAATGAGAAGTCAATGGAAGAGGAAGAAAAGGCGAGGGAAGGAATGTGGGAGGAAGGGCGAAGGAGGTTGTGTTCGGCGTGAGCTTTTAGTTGTTCTCCATGGATGCGACTTGTTTTAAGCCTTATTTTTTTTCTTTTTTAATATGGCGAGGATTCATTTTCGAGGCAAAACCATTATCGAGGGGTCTGAATCAGTGGTGTTTGGGCCTGATGGCGTTATTAAAGGCTTTTTGGGCGAGGTAAATAACTTAGAGGAGGAGGAGAGAAGAGGAAGAGTGGGATGGGAGGAGATGGAGGGGGTTGGCTTCTCCGTTGTGTCAGGAAGGGGCTGGGTCCTGCAGAGGCGTATTTAAATTTTACCCCATCTCGTACACCCAGCCCCGACTCCATTCTCGATTTTTTTGTTCTTGTAATAGGGAAATAACGGATTGTGACCCGATGCTGCTTAATTAAAGTTTCGTGCACGTATACATTCACTCTCGAATCGACGACTCACCAATAAAAAAGTGGCGTGCCAGTAAATTTAAGTAATGGTATATTATAGTGTCCTGTTTTTATGAAGTCTTTATTGTCATTTATTTAATAGTTGTAAAAGGATACGAATTGGCGAGATGAATATTTTTGGTTTTGGAATATTTCTTGGTTTATCACTGAAGTTTTCTGTAGAAATACTGTTGGATATCTTATTGAAGACGTTTCCTTTTTTATTTATTTAGAATATATGGTTCATTTGGCCAATTTTTTTCCTTTCAAAACCTCTTTGAAAATACACCAATGATTTCTTATGAGAAATTTGGAAATTCGACTACGCTTCATGTGATACATTATGAAACAGAAGTATCAGTGTATGCATAGGTTGAAAGTTTCAGTAATATTTCGGAATTATATGAACTTAAGCTTCGTTTTTTCATGTACACTTCACAAACGACTCGTTGCGAAAATAAACAAATCAGCGGTCTGCGTGGGCATAACACGCCATGATGATCTGAGTAATATAAAGTCGTTCCTTGTGTTAAACCTGAATGAATGGCATTCATTCGGCTTACTTAAGAGTCCTATTCGGTTATTTGAGAGAGAGTTATTCATCTCCTGCCTTAACTTAAGCCCTCTGCAATTAACCCATTGGTTTCCAAGGCTAAAGGTTGAAACGGACGGGGAGAGGATTGAGGAACGGGAGTGGGACCCCCAGATATGGTCGTGTGGATTACTTTAGTGCGAATCCTCTCCTCTTTATATGCGCGAAACGTAATCCTTCCGCTCTCCACCCATGGGAATCTTTCATAGCCGTTGATCCGCGTAATAACCGAATGATTACCCAAATCCCTTCTCTCTCACCCCTCGTCGTTTCCAATCATGAAGAATGACTCGCTGCGGTTTGTCTCCTTTCAAATTTGTGTTCTGCCTCGTTTAGTGGTGTTCGAAAAAAGTCTTCCTAACTTCAGAGCACTTTGCGATGAAAGTAAAATAGCTTCGCTTAATGCGGAATGGCAAATGCCCAGTAGCTTCATTGCTTCAAAATCATGTGGGGCAGGACGGAGTAGATTTATGTTTGTAATTTGTACGTTATGGGTTTTTCGTAAAACTGTACTTATTGCTTGACGCATTCATTATTCATCGTCGGAAGTTAGCCGTTCACACATTGGTTTGATTACAGATATGCAGTTTGCTCTTCTCTCAGATTCCCGCTTTATATTAAACAAGACATTACCATGATATTTATCGTGTTTAGTAATTCGTGCAACAACTGCAATACTTTTACCGTATGTGTGTGTCAATTTACTAATTTACTGATACTGATCTACTGATACTAACTGATATTTACTAATGCTGATACTTCACCTATAAATAAGTGTAGCTTATTAAATATAGCTTATTAAAATGAAAGTAAAGTTATCGATAACGCAACTAATAAGAAATGGCTTAGCTTACTTAACTTTTGAATAAAAAAATGTCGACAAGGCATGTGTTATCATATCGTTTTTAATTACAGCGTCAGTGTATGCTCGGTGGATTTGTCCCTTTCTCTAGAGATTTTTACTCTTAAATTTATATCTTCTTTTATCGCTGATATACTCCTTCATTGGCGGGTTATTGTTATTATGTGACACCTTATTCCAGCTCCAAAATTCCACTGCAAACTCCGTTTCTGATTTTGTCGTATTCCTATTTATATTTATTATTTCTACGAGCATATATGACAAGACGTAATATTTTGTCATCTTCATTTACATTGCTAGCTGTGAGTAGAAGTTTCTTGCGTGAGTTCACTAGTTACAATTTTATGTTTGCATTTGGATCTTTCTGAGAGGTGTGTCATTCTACGAGAGAACTGAAGCAAAAAGTATCGGCGGACACAAGGTGGCCTGAAGATTCTACTGCGTTGGATGTTTTTCATTCCTCATCAATCGATTTGAATTTACCCATTAAAATGGATATCTGATTGTAGGAGCCGTGAAGTATAGACAATAGCTATTTCTGTACATTTTAGTGTTTATTTAAAAAAAATATTACGTTCATTAGTCTCATGTTTCAACCATTAAATCTATGCACGTAACTTGGATGTTCCGGAGATTTCATCCTTTTATTCTCGGAAGTAATGGAGTGCTGTATTTGATACATATGGTATATGAAGCACTTGTTAACAAACGTCTTCCGATTTTCGTGGAGTCCGGTTAAATTATAATGACGCTTGGAGGCATTACGAGTATAGTGTTTAAGAGTTGGAATTCCCGTGTTCAGAATCTTTAACCTACCACTGTTCGTGAACGCTATGAACCGTTTAAGTTCTAATGTATTTTCTATTGGTGAAGAGGTGAGAAATTATTTGTTTTCTCTCTTGTCGTCTCCGTCTCTACTAAAGGTCATTTATGTCACAATTAAGCTTCTCTTTCTCTATCTCGCTCACTTTTATCTACCTCCTACTTATGAGCAAGTTAAATATTTTTAGTGACGACCCTTTTCATATTTCAGCATGAAAATAAATGATAAAGTTCTTATCCAACACCTAATTTATCCCATTTATCTGCACTGTGTAGCATTTTACTTCACTTATGGCTCTCATAAAATTAAATTGCGATCAACTTTTAAGATCGTCATTTATTGTTCTAGTGGTGATCTTGGCAAAACGTGTCAAGGAGAATAATCCGAATGAGGCCCTTCAGGTATGGATATTTTTGGTGTTGTAATGATACTTGTGGAATCTCTTGGAATGTGGCAATGGTGCGGCATGTCATGGGGCTGTGAGAGCCCCAAAAATCCAATTATGTCGTCGCATGTCTTTTTTGTTTTTCTCTCGTCACCGATCCAAAACTACAGTTCACTATTGGTATCATGATTCGCCTTCCTTCTACAAAACCTTATTCTGCTTCTCCTTGTGAAAACGTTAACCTATACTCAAGTCACTACCATTCTTCATCAATTGAATCCTTCTCAATGAATGCGGCTTATTTTTCTTTTTAGCTTCTGGTGTCCATTGAATGGACTGTATCCCGTTAAAAGATAGATACGCAGTAGAACCGCATACGCACATCTGTGTGTTAATTTGAAATTGAGTAACGTTGAAATTGTGTTGGCCGTTGTGAATGATTAACCTCAGTGGAATCATATAGTATTTCCTCTAATAAAAATATCAAAGAGATAATTCATTGATGCGTAAAAATTTGTAAGCACCCAGCGAGGGTGTATAAGAGATGACTTTCCGATGCTGATTTCTTATATTTTCCAATAAAAGCTTCCGTAAACCTTTGAAGCCTTAATGATGGGTTGAAGGAACGCAGTCGCATCTTGAATTTTGTTTTTCCATCCATATATCACCGGTGAGGTGCCCCAATGTGCTTCTTACAAACTTTCTTCGTTACGATGGCTCAAGAGTTCATGCAAATTCTCACGTGGGTATGGGATAAGAAGACATCCTTCAAGTCACCTCGTGTAACCCGTGACCTTAAATCTAAACCTACTCGATGTGTATCTCATCGGTTACCACGGGAAAAGGTAAGAATTAATCATCCATGTCCTAGTATCGTTATTTTATCATCCCATTTGCAGTTTAATGAGCAAGATCGTAAAATTATTTGCGACAATTCTTAATTTAATTATTTTTTCGAACTCCTGAAAGAGAGCGGAGTAGAGTATTTGCCCAAACGGTCTTCCCATACCGAGTCGTAAGTAGTTGCGTTATCTCCAAATTCACCGAAAGGGACCTCGAGATTCATTTACTCACCTTTAAGGGCGTCTTGTTATGACCAATTACCGCGAGTGCTCGCTAATCCTCGCACCGACTCTTCCTGCTACTTCCCCAGCGTGCTCAATCTTCCCACTCCCACTTCCTTATTTTTTTTACGCCGTGGCTTTAATACTTTAGTTTCATGGGATTAATTCTGATGGTTGTGAAAATGACGCCTTCAACAAGATCTCCTCTCTCTCCGCCTTCCCCTCCGCTCCCCTACATAAGAGACCCCTGTAATGAAACGTGATGGCACCGTAAACCCGTCAGCTCCTCAGTTTCCCTTCCATCCCCAGTCTTCTCTCTCTCTCTCTCTTTCGCTCCCCCTTCCTCATCCTCGCCCCTGCCCTCGCTGCTACTTTCCTATCTCCTTCGTTTCATAACTTGCCCCGTTTCTGCTACGGAATTTCTTAGCAACTGGGAAGAAGGCAAGCCGCTTATGCCATCTCCTCGAGGGACGTGATGTTAGGTCATTCACCGTTTGCATCCCTCCTCCATTTTTCTTTCTCTTTTCATTCAATGTCGCACTCCCAGAACTTAGAAAGTTGATGCACGGGCGGTGTTGCCTGGGTCAGGGAGTTCATAGTTAAGGTCATTCATTTCTGGGCTGCTGCAGTGTTCCCGGAGAGAAACGGGTAGCCTTTGTTGTTGCCTCTCATCTTCCCACCTATTGCTGTATTCATTCACGCAATCCTTGAACTAACTAGTTTACGATTTAATATTTCTCTACCTCCTCTTACACTAGTTGTATCTTCAAATTTACTATCCTTATATAATAGGAAGTATGGTCAAAATATTCGTTTTCAAATGGCTGATCCATGTATTTTTCCTTAGTTAAGTAAGTTCTTCCATGCATAGTTTTGAAAATGACAGCTATCAAATACAAAGGTGGGAAATAATGCAGAATACAAAATTAACATTAACTATATGAGCCCACTGAAAGAAGGCCACGGACAAGTTACGTTTAAGTGCTTCCAAGTCAACTGTGGCATGTACTTATCATAGCTGTTATACATACATCATACTGATTATATTTAGATTCCAACCTGTTTTATAATATCCGTCAATAATATTGATTTTGTGCTGAGGTCTACTAAACGGAGAGTGACATTTGGATGACGATGTCTTGGTGAATGCTAAAGCTTAATCTTTTAGTGTCTCGATTAATATGAATGTAGTGCTAGTAAAGCTGCGGTTTGCGTGCTTTCATGAATGTTGATGCGAGTGTGGTTCTTACATGGCATTAATTTATTTCAGAAATTATAATTAGCAAATAAGACGGTTGGAAGACATTCTGGTCGCATTTTGGTCCTAAATATGTGCAAAAAACATTAAATTTTAATTCCAAGACTTTGCGGGAGATGGCACGACAGTAACTTATAACGGAGCCATCCGCTAAATGTGGAATGCAATGCAACTATTTGAGAGAGGAAAAAAAGACTAGGCAAATGATTTTTACCCTCTGAAATGTTTTGCATTTTAAATAAATTTTAACTTGATGCTCCCGTAAAGGAGAATTGTACGTTCCCTCCCCTCCCGCTATGACTTCATGAAAATTTGCATTTTAGTCAATCATTATGGCTTACTTGGATCGTGGTGTAACATAATTCAAACTTCAAAGAGGAGCGCTCATTTTCCGTACAGAATTCACATTTACCTCTTTGTGCACCTTAAAAACACAAAATCTTCTTCTAACATATTTTTTTAATTATTAAATGATCAGTATTAGATCATTTTTATTCTCGTTATTTTGTAGCGTTAAATTATTGTTTCACCTGCTAAAATTATTTTTAGATCGCAAATATAATTCGGATAAATAAACCTATGAGTACAGTATGGAAAATGTGATTACAGGCACCCATTTACGTATTTCTTCGTATCTAAAAGGAATACGCTTTATCAACTGCTAAACTCTTATGACATTAAATATTTTCTAGAGTAATACATTATGAAACAATTAAATGAAAACTAATGCGGATGCCACAGTAATCAACCTAAAGGTTTATTTAATAGGTGAAGGCAGAGCTCGATAAGTACGACGTGTGAAATTCGCGCATAGGAGGGTGGACAGTTCCTTTCCCTATGCCGCCTGTGGTTTACCAGGAAGATCTAGCTACCGAAAAATCGACTGGTTAATATCCAAGCGTTCTATCCACTAGTCAGCCAGATACGAGGTATGTCCTATAAATACGCGAACTGAGGCTATAAAAACTTTATTTTGCAAAATTTAGTCTACATAAATTTTGTTCCCTTCAAAGTGCTCTCCATTTGTTGATATACACGTATTCCGTCTTCTTTTCCACTGTTTAAAGTACCGTTGGAAATCCTCGGCAGTTAGGATTTTTAGTTTTATCGTCGTTTCTTGTTTTATTGTGTCCACATCTTCCCAGTGATATCCCCTCACTACATTTTTGCATTTTGGGAATAGAAAAAAGTCGCATGGAGTGAGATCTGTCGAATAAAGAAGATAATCAAGGATAATGATTGAATTGTTTGCCAGAAACTTGCGAACAGTCAATGCACGTCACTTGCACTGTCGTGGTGAAGGATCGATCAATCCATCGCCTTGGGTCAAATATCGTCTCACACGATGCACGCGATCTCTCAAACACTTGAAAACTCTAAGGTAGAACTCAGCATTTACGGTAAGGGCAAGGGACCGCACACGATCAATGTTGTCAACACAGGTTGTTGAAGGTAGTCCCGGCCTTGCATCATCCGTGGCGTCTTGTCGGCCATCATTAAAACGCTTAAACCTCTTGAAAACGGATGTTTTCTCCAGCACATTACCACCGTAAACAGCTGTCAACATTTCAGTAATTTCTTGATAACTTTTAACGCACTTCACCAATAAACTTGATGTTGATTCGTTGCGCCGTGATTTCGTCAATTTCCATCTTCGACAAACAGTAAAAACTAGGACAACAAAAACTAACATAAATGGCATCATACGCACAGCTCGATGATCCACCTAGCGCAGACGGCTCATTAGGTCTCGGGGAACTAGCGCCGCTAGTGGAGGGGGGGGGGGGGGCTATAGTCCGCGTCATGGCTGCCAGATTGCACCAGTTCGCGTATTTATCGTACGTACCACTTACGTAAAAATTTAACTTTCCTTAAGAAATTTCGAAGCTTTCAAATTTGTGACATCCAGACGATTTACCACATTAGAAACTAATAGGTTTTCTGAATCTTTTTATGATGTTTTTTTCGACAGGTGGTGTACGTGTGTGTCATAATTTGTTATACCGGAAGGGAGCTACTCGACCAATCTATATTTGTTTTAAATTCAAACATATTTTGCCCATTTCATTTTTCCGATTTTTTTTAAACAGTCTCTGTTCTCTATTCTTTTGAAACCGACGTTTTCTACTCCTTAAGTGATGTTTTAGTGGAGGAAACCATGTGCAACACACCATGCTGTAAATGTGAATACGAACTAAACAAAGCTTTGCAGTTTATTCTTTAATTAATATTGTAGTGGGAATATTTACTGTTCTTTGGTTACAATGTATACCATTTTTATAATCAAGGATGAGTCAATTAACTGCAGCTCGCATTTTTAAGAGTAAGCACAAATAGTATCCTTAGAACTTTTGTTCACCTATATCACGTCAATTCCTAAAAAAATAATTATTAAGTTGTATTTGATATTCAAAAGAGAATGTATTGCTTAAGCATGTACGTGTACTGTGTCCGATAATGGAAGACCCAATAGCTGTATGTATCCCATGGGACTAGGGCTGGCTGCCTCACCTGTGCAAGTTTCTCTTCATGCGGAAAAAACGATGCTTCTATTCTCGGAGAAAAACAATGTTGAAATTTTAAATCGTTACATCAACAGATTTTAATGTCCCGCTAATTTTTTTCTCTTAAACTAGGAAAATTTTATTTTATCAGGGATGAAATAAGTGCTGTAACTAGGCATTTTAATGTTACACTCTTGGCATATTTTATTAAGCAACATGTTTGTTTTATCGGCAATGGCTCCGTGGATTTTCATTTGCAAACCAATTGTGTTCCAATTTTTCGGTAAATAACTGCTGCTGGCAGGGCTTTCTGTCTCTTTGTTCGACTTTCGACTCCCTAACGTGTACTCAAGTTCCCGCCGCCCTTCTTACAAAGCAAAGGGAATTTGTGCCTTCAGCCACTCCATCGTCTATTTCTTTTCCGTCGATTCACTCTTTTCTCTCAATGTTTACTTCCTCCCCTCATCCCCATTACTTCCAACCCTCTCCTTTCCCCCGCCCGTCCCGCCTCCCATGGGCCCTCTCTAGGCCCATCCACTTCACACCCACCCTCTCCTCAGCAACCGTCGTGATTCAGACGGCGGCCGTGGCGCAGCGTTAATGTCGTGCTTCCCTCCCCTGCTCCGCCCTTCCCCTCACATTCTACTTCCCTTCCCCTCCGCACCGACCGGCCGCCGCGTTCTCTCTTCGCTTGATTCAGTCGATCGCTGACACTCAAGCGGCCGAGGAGGCCGTATTTTTTATCTTTCTCTTGGGCTGAAGCCGCCAAGGCGAAGGCACCATTGGTTGTCTTCCCCAGTGCTGCCATAGCCCCACGGGGCAGACAGCGGCGTCGTATTAACAGGAACGTGGCCATCGGTGGCTCGCGATCGAAAATCCTTGCATCGTAGGAAGCTGTGACTGTTGTCTTCACAGTAGACTTGTCACGCCGTCCAAAATAACGCGTCGCAGTAGCCACGCCGGGGGATTGGATCGTTCCATCTTGACGTTGCGTGAATCCGGGGGAATAATTGGTGAGTTCGTCAATTTCTTCGTCAGCGTGGGCAGGACCCACGCGTCGCAAGCTTGGTCGGAGTGAGGGAGAAAACAGGAGAATCCTGGAGTACTTCGTCATGCTTGCCGAGATGGTGTGAGCCGCAAAAGGGGAGAACATAGTGAGTGAGTGGATCGATAGATAGGTCCGTGTTGGTGTTACCATTGTCGTATTTCGGTCGAAGCCCCTTGGCCTATTCTCCCCCTCCGGAACCCTGCCCCGCCTTAGGACTCCGCACCGTCCTAGCCAGCGTCGCCTTAGGAAGGCAGGGAGAAAGGGAAAGATTCCGTAGTTGCGGGTGGTCATGCCCTCTCCACCCGTGGAATGAACGAGGAAGCCGAACCTTTTCAACCCGAATGGCGTCCCAGAGATCTCCGGGAGGTGGAGGAGGAGGCGGCGGCGGAGGCGCGTCTAGGAGGTCGGCCTTAGGAGCGCCGGCCACCCAGGGGGCGGCAATCGGGTGGTTGCCGGCCAAGAAGGAGGCCAAAACTCAGAAGAACGAGGTGTTGCTGCTGAGCGAGCCCCCGTCCACGGGCAAGCAGCAAGAAGAGGAGGACGGGGACGATGAGGGCGGGGAGGATGACGACGACGAAGTGTGCGGTAGGGATACGGACGAGGAAGAGGGCGATGACGAGAGGACGGCCGAGGCGGCGGACGATGACGTGACCGAGGAGGATTTCACCCTGCCTCTGCCGCCTCTACCGCCCCTGCCCATCCACACGAGCGGGGTGCCCCCGAGGGCCCCGAGGGCCGTCCAGCCGCCACCCCCCCTCGATGCCAAGGTGCTGCTTCCGCGTAGAAGAGCCCTGGCTGCCCTCGAGGAGGAGGAATGCGTGCGACGAAGCAGCCGGAGCCGGGGTTACTACGCCATCGATACCAACGTGATCAACAACAACAAGAACAGCTGTTACGAGGAAGAGGTGTTGTTAGGAGACGGATACCACCCGCTGCACGGCAGAAGATTGTTCGTGATGACCTCTTCGGAGAGGAAGAGCCGGAGGTCGAGGAGGAGGCCATCACAGAAGGTGAGCGGAAGGACGAGGTCGTAAAAGAAGAGGAACGGAAAGGAGAAAAAATATATGCTCTTGGTTTTTATGGCCTGGAACCAATGGGAAGATGGGTTCCCTCGAGAATCAGTTCGTTGCTGGGCGTCCCTTATACTTAATTGCCACTGCTCTCAATCGTCGACGGGGTATCATTTTAAACTATTGTTTCATTTTAATTTTAATTAAATCCCACTGAATTCTTTCCGTTGGCGGGTGGTGTCGGTGATTTTCAGCCGCACGCACAAATCGATTCCGAGACGGGAAGTTGCTGCCTCGAAAATGCCAAAATGTCAGGGAATAACCGGGGTTGGGGAAAGATGTTTACCGCAAAAGTGAAAGTGTAATCATAATCTCATGCGTTTATGAAATAACTCGTAGGATATCGGTGTTCGGATGGCCACACAATAACTTCTCGTTGCCTTTGACGACCACAGTTATTTTTATTTCATTCCAAGTTCTACGGCGTCGCTTGACACCATAAGACGATTATTGTCTTATGGATAATTCGAGTAATGAAACACAAGTAAAGTTTTCAGCTATGCTTGGATATGTATGCGGTTTACATGATCTGTCGTGAGTGCACACATTTGGATCAGAGCAGCCGGAATTTTCCGTGTAATATTTGTTTGTTGTCGTATATTCCGAAAGGGCTGCGGTGCAAAGGTTTTGCGTTGTTGTGATTGGGTCCTGTTTAAAGACCTCTGTCTTTTGTGTTTATCTTGTGATCTCAAGTAAGCTTCCGGCGCTCAGCTTCCTCGAGAAAGCTTTCATTTCGTTTGTTTTTGACACCCAGTCGAGTAATTTCCATTGTCTCATTTCTTTGGGTTAATGCGCGACATCCCTGAGAGAGCAACAGAGGGAAATGATTTTCATTCCTACGAGCAGGACGAGGAGACTTCTTTCATGGAACTTCCTTCCGACCCGCACATATGTATCATCCTCTCACAAGGCACACGTGTCAGTCGTTTTTATTTACCTCCTCCCTTAGCGGACCGCCATATGGCATAACGCGCGGCAGTTGCTGGAATGTTTGTTAGTAGCTGCTTGCCATTGAGTCCAGCCTAGCCCCATTCTCCTCCTCACCTTTCCCTATTGGGTCTCTTTCTACCTCTCTCCGTCTCCCTTTTCTTTCTGTTTCGTTATCGTCCTCCTCCCCTTATTGACATCCCTCAATTGTTCGGTTTTATTAATTATCGGGAATGAGAGCGACCTACCCCTGTATGTAGTTCTCTGGTTCTCCATCCGTTAGCCTATCATTTAGCCCTTCGCTCTGCATTTCCCTCTCTCCTCGTCGTACTTCACTACATCGCCATCACATCCACTGACCACTCTCTTTGTTGCATCGGACAGGGAGCGTTCAACCTGCGGAGAGGTGTTGTCTCGTGATCGCATTATCAATTGTGTCGGGTGAGAGTGGGGGATGACGGGCGGGAGGTGATTGGTAAGGTGGAATGGGGGCCTTGTTGGTGAGAGAGTGTGTATGTGCGTGGTCGTGTGTGCTTTGAGGGACGAAAGGGAAAGGGGGCACGTGGGTTGGGCAGTGCGGGATAGCTGAGGGTGGGTTGACACTCGAGGTAATTTAACGGGGGAGGAAAACAGAAGGGGGGGACGGCGTGGGGAGTTGGTGGGTGAGAAGGTGGAAGTTATAGGGGAGGGAGGGGGACGACCACGTACTGCGTCGCTCCCGTCCTCTCTTCCGCAGTGCCCACCCTTCCCCCAAAATTGACCCTGCCATCCACGAATTTTCCATGCAGAACTGAATGCATTATTATCCATGCATGCCCATCAAATGTTCTCATCAAGTTCATCATTTTAAATAAAACTTTAACCGTAAAACATTAAAAATATTCCACATTAACATACGGTTGACAGCTTTGTGTCGCGAACTCGTACTGTCGTCGTTGTGACACTATTCAAAGCAGGTAACAGAATAAATTGTTTCAAATGTAGCATTTCCTATGATAGCTAATTATGTTTTCCTCCGCTTTTGAAGTTTCACTACTAGAGGAATGGGTTTTTTCCTCCATGTGTGTGTTTTATAAAGTACACGTGGAGAGAGTCGTTTGGGAAAAACTGTGCTGAATATTTTAATGTATGCAGTAAGTTTTGACTTGTAATTATCAGGTTGGGGAGAACGCGAGCGAGGTATTAACTATTGCCTGTATGAAAACCGCTGGAAAGTACTTGTAGTATGTACAAATAGTTTTGGCATGAGATATATAATGATGAGATAATATGTAGATTAAGTGTGTCATTGTGATATTACGCTTTTGTTAGGAGGAATCATATCTTCCGCACTCGATAAAACGTTCGCATAGTTTTTTTGTTAAACTTCGGTTTGTCATGTCCTGAGATACTCTGTGACAAAACAAGTAAATAGTGTCGTGTAGTTTTGCTAGCTCATTCCCGTTTTCTTAAGACCTTTTTGTGTACCCGCTCGGGCTCTGTTGAGTGGGACTGCTAAGGCTACCTAACTCAATATTCTTCATCCGCTTAGCACGGAAGTATTGATGGTTGCCGCAGGGGGTTGGAGCGTTCCGTAATGCTCCGCTTTTCAAAACGCGAATTCTTTATGTGGCGCACACTTCTTTTTTCGCCCAATTCAGATTCCGCTCACAGAAAATGTTGTTTAGTAGCCGGTCTAGGGCGATGGGGGTCAGTCCATTTATCCGCACAATATAGTTATTTATTTGGACTGATTATAGTTGTTCGGCAATTATTTTCCTAATAGTTTCGGAATGCCACCCGATGTATTTTATTGCGTTTGATTGTGTGATGGAAACTTACGTGACGATATTGTTTTGAAATTGCCCTCAGATCCATGTCCTGTTAGTTTTTCGTTTATTTTTTCACTTCCTCCGTTATTAATTAGGGTATTTCAACTCGTCCCTCTATTGATTCAACCAATTTCGCCTTTAGACTGACACACCTAAATGTGTATTTTGAGTTATTAGGTTCATCACTTTGGCTTAAGTCATTTAATGAAATATTGAACGCTCTGACAAGCTAACGGAAGCGTCTAAATACTGTGCACGAGTTGATGTGGACCTGTCTTACGGTAGATTATCATGTATGCTTATGTAACACCGAATTTGCCCCTCTCAAAGTCTAACTCATCAGGTTTATTTGGAAAATGTTGCGGTCACTTATGCTTTAGCACTTCACGTCATTATGAAACTCATACGATAAAGAGTATCTTTCTTGTTTGTGAGTTGTGAGGGAGAAAATGGACTTTGTACAAAAGGACGTTTCATTGGCTGACTAAAATAATTATTAGTTGAATTTTGTGCCGAGAATTGGCTATGTCAATAACTTGTGAATATGCATGTATGTGTATATTCTATTCATAATGTTAGATATTGTACCAAGTTCTTATAAAATTCTCATGATTAGAATTTCTTAGAGGAGGAGCTATAAGATAGATTTTCTTAAATTTTACCGGAATAAATATATTATATGCGATTGAATCTCTGGTTTAGGTAGTTAGGACAAATGCTAATTCTCTCAAGCGTCACTTTTTGTCATCTCTAATCAAGGAAAGAATCTCTCTATAGAATCCACAAAACATTTATAATTTACCGAGAAATTCAGCAACGTGGACGTATTTCGGCGGGTTAAATTTTAAATGAAAGCTTCTAAATAATCTTTGAAACCCCCTGTCGGTGAATTATACGAGGGTTTATTACAAACATTTTAATTATTGGTAAGAAATAATCGGGATATAAAGTTAATTTTTATTCTTTTTTCTTAAGACTTCTCTAAATAATCACCATCCAGAGTTATACCCTCCGTGCGTTTCTAGGTCTTTCGAAGACTTTCATTGTAGAACTAAGCAGATTGCGTCGAAAAACCATTCCAACTCTTGAATAAGGTCATTTACGTTGTCAAATCTCCGACCCCGCGAGAGTTTTTCGAGTTCCAGGAATAAGAAAATGTCGCTTCAGGCGAGCTTGTGATATCATTTTGATTGCCGGTCGCCCCGTATTTGTTTTGTAGTCGTGGAACCCAGCGTGCTGACACCTTTGACATGTGTAGTTCTTCGTGAATAATTTTCCAAACACTGCCGCAACTAAGAACAGTCTCATTCATGGTCATTTGGAGGGTTGCTCTTCGGCCAAAGAGGATAATTTCCTCCACTTTCTTCTGTCTATCAACATATATTCTGTGAGTGTTCGTCTTCCAAATCTTGGATCGACTGTGAGGGACATGTGACCAGTTTGAAAATTCTTTTTCTACCTTTTCTACGGTCTTATGACGTTTTTATCATTTTCATGAACAGCCATCATTTCATCGTGGTTTTGCCGGGCACTGAAACCTTTCAGATTAAGAAACTTAATCGCACTGCGAGCCTCTTTATCTTCTCTGCTGCGAGTTACTTTTCACGGCTTCCCGAAACAAATCAAATCAACATTAATAGCGGTAATTTACAATGTTATGTGTATCGGAATCAAATAATATGTAGAATAAAGTTTATCCAGATATCTCGTTTATTTCCTATCAATAATTACTTAAAAACGATAACCCCTCATAAATTGTACTTTTGATTCATTGTGTAAATTCAGCCTTGGTTGATTGTCTTCCTAATTTGTTATTGCTTTAATTGGATCCCTTATTGCTCTGAGCAGTGAATTGACTGAGTTGGAGTGTGCAATTTATCACATATCTTTTTGTTTATGTGACAAAATCATGTGTCAAAAGACAGACTCAGTTGTTAATGTCAGGCTGAGTTAACATAATGTACTGTAAAATGAGTATGAAATTGTGTTTCTAGGTAGGGTCTTATTTTATTCCGCACCTTCTATTAAAAAGATCATCATTCCTTTACCTTTGTTTTACGAGGGTAGGCTGAAAAGTAATGCACACATGCTTGTAGCTCGCGAACAAAAGGATCTTCAGAAGCGCGTCAAGCGGCACGTGGAAGTAACATTTCCCCTCAATAATCATGCACAAGTTTGAGGTCGTTGCGTTCATCCAGTGCGTTTCGAAAAGCCAAAGTATGGAGCCGTATTCTAATGCTATGTCAACGCGAGCCAAACAGCATGCTGTTATTGAATTTTTAACTGCTAAAAAATTGACTCCTAATGAGATTCATTATTGTATAAAGGCTGTTTATGGTGACGATGCTGTTGATAGGTCTGCTGTAAATCGATGGGTAGTAAAATTTCGTGGTTGCGAGCTTGGAAAAGCCATAATTGTTACTGAAACACGCAGCGAACGTCCAATCACTGCCACAGACGATAAACATCGCAAAATTGTCGAAGATTTGATTCGAAATGACCGCCAAATCACTCAAAAGCGTATCCCAAACCATATTGGAATATCCAAGGAACGTGTCAGCTTCATTATGAACAGTTAAGATACCGTAAAATCTGTGCACGATGGGTACCACGCCGAATCACAGACTAGAACAAATGGCGTCGATTTGAATGCTCCGAGCAACTTTTGCCCAGCTACCATGATGAAGGACACAACTTTCTTTGAATATTGTGACGGGGGCCAAGTCCACCATTACGACCCGGAAGAGAATAGAGTGCTGAATGTCGACATCCGTTTTCTCATCAGGCGACAAAGTTCAAAAGACAACCATCCGCAAAAAAACTTCTTTTGACTGTGTTTTGGGATGTTCACCGATTTTATGTGTCAGATTTTCTGGAACGAAGGGCAATGGTAAATTCTTATCAGTATATTCAGACTCTAAAACACCTCCTACGTCGAGTTTGTCGTGTTCAAGACAGCCTGGCGCCATTAATCTTGCAACATGACAACGCTCGTCCATACACCTCGCGCGCAACTGAAGAGGCTGTGCTTAACCTGAAATTTGAACCGATTCCACACTCTCCTTATTCCCCCTATCTTTTGCCTTACGTTTTTATATATTTCCTCAACTCAAGAGACACCTTAAGGGTAATCATTACGCCTCGGACGATGAGGTGAAGGCAGCTGTCAATTCCCGGATTCGAGAAAAGTCGGGAAGAATTTTTCAGTGTCGGAATGAAAAAACTTGTTACACGTTGGGAGAAATGTGTTAGTCTTATCGGTGACTATGTTGGAAAATAAATATATGATTTTGACACTTCAGAATTGTATAAACGAAAAAAAGGAGCCGAGACTGTAATAGTGCCAATCAAGTTTACGGTCTCGGCGTTTTTTGTTTACATTGATTCACGACCGTAGCTACGTTCCTTGTATATTTAAGAATTGTACCTTAATGTACTTTTTGCCCGATCTTGCTAATTGTTTTTGTTTATGGCCTACAAGCATATGTGTATTACTTTTCAGCCTACCCTCGTAGAAATGTAATTTCAATAGCTTTTGCCGGCATTTCTCCTAGATTGAATTACTTTGAGACTAGGTGTAATTTTTTGAGGTTATAGATATGCTTGACTGTTTCGAACATTTTCCGTTTTCGACGAGATTTGAAATTCGAAGCAGTGGATTTGCATATATTTTGTACATGAACGGGCCATTTTTACTGAAAGCCCTGAGTAAGCGTAGTAATTACGTAACCTGCTAATGGGTCTAAAAGCACATATCATTGCCTTAAACAAAATTATTGGTCCACTTAACTTTTCAGCCTCGCTTAATAGAGTGAGCCACAGGATTTGCTGCCCACTGCTAATTCAATATTCTAATAAGGGAAAGCAGGAGCATGCTCGTTCCCGTACTCTCGAAGGGATGCCCACTATTTCCATGCAATTGGTTTTTAATGCCTAATCGCATTTCTGCGTCAACTTTCTCTCAGCATATTTGCTCAGCTGACGTTTGATAGAGGGCTGAAGACATTAGGCTTTATGGAGAAGCGGAGTTCCGCGAGAGGGAGAACTCTCCCGAGTACGGAGGAAATAGATGGTTGTGGATGGAGCCAAATTCGGAGCGAAGTTGAGTAATAGAAGAAAGATTAAAATCGACGGAACGGTTAAAGGAAGTTGTAGCAGTTTTCCTTCCATCTTTGGGGTAAGAGCATCGAGGGGACGGACGGGCTGGTATGGTTTTATTCCCAAAGTCACATCGGTGTAGGAGAGGGTTAAAAGTGAGGAAGTTGAATATTTTATCAAGAACGTGTCAGGGTTACTTCAAAAAAGATCTGACGGGGATTGGATGGTTCGGGAGGCAAGAGAGATGAAGAGCGGGAGGGATAGAGGTGGAGGGGAGCGAGGGCTGGATGTATTGCCCCGAGAGCGGAGGAATGGGGATTTTGGGAACTAGGGAGCTTCGGGGCGTGGAAAAGGGAGGGAGGGTTGAGTTTGGTGGCGGGTGGATCGCGAAGGGATTTGGAAGGAAGGGGTATGTGTGGAAGGGATATTTCAGAGGGGGCAGCGGGGGCGGAGAGGGGAGTATGGAGTGGTGGAGAGTCCTTTGGCGAAGTACTCGGAGTGGCTCTGGCGGAAATTGTCGTAGCGTAAAATGGGAGAAGTTGGAGAAAATGGAAGGGGAAATGGTGATGATGAGTCACGGGGGAGGGTGAGAGAGAGGGAGAGGCGGAAAGGGCCATCTTTGAAAGAAAAAGGGAAGGGTTTTGCCTGGTGCGGGGGAGGTGGGAGAGAGAGGGAAGGTGGTGGCTGGAGGAGCCCCCGCAATGGTAGATGAACTGAGGCGTATGCCGGCAAGAGCGGAGCCGGGAAGCAGTGTATAGAGTGGGGGGTGTTCGGGGAAGGGTTTTTTTGTATATATGGGGGGGTAGTGGTGGGTGAAAGGCTGTGGAAGGGAGAATAATAAGGGTGTTTGGAAGGGAAATCTTTTGATGTACGAAGGACAAGGAAAAAGGGTGGGGGGAACGAAGAAGAAAAATGTGCCTCTACCTCCTCACGAGGAGGAAAAAGAGGGGAGTGAGGTTTAAGTTTGGGATTTTCTCTCTTGAGGGAAGAAATTCTGAGGGTATATCGGGATCCCGTAAATATTCTTGTACGAGAATGGGAAAAGCGCTCATGTAATATGTAAATGAGAATTTTTCAGTCATTCGAGTTGTTTGACAGACTTGGAGATAAAGGTGAGGGAGATATGAATGATTGAGGGGAATCTAGGGCGGCGTATTGAGAGGACCATTTGTTACGATACATGCGACCAACTTTGACGGAGGAGAGTGGTTGGTTAAGGGCAATGAAGGCGGATAAAGGGGAATAACAGGAGCCCTAACATAAAATAGGCGGTCAATGGGTTCAAGTCTTTTGCGTCATCCTTTAATGGGGGATTTAGTTTTTATTCTTTATTTTGTGAATCTAGTAAATAAAATTTATCCGACTCTAAATTGGATTTGGTAGCGTTTTCCTAGTCATGAAAAATCTGTCATATCTTTTTCTACTTCGCGTGTGATCCGGAAACAATTAATTGATTCGACCTTCCAAATTATGAAATTTAATTCTATATTTTTTTAAATCTAGCATTATTGTCAATTCCCTATGGGTAAAGAAAATGTGTATGAAAAATATTTAGTCGATTTCTGAACACTTAATTAAAGGTATAAAAATGTTGCTATTGAAATTGTGAAACAATTTTTCTTTGCTGTGCTCCCCACTATTAATACGTAGCTCTCATATGCATCAGCTATCGCTTTTCCCTGACTAGTAAACTTTAAAATATGGTTTAATTGGGAAAGGAGTTACTAAAGCATAATATCTATTTTTAACTTTGGTCCCTTTTGGTGCTTCCAATGGCAATCGTTGTGACAAGAGCTAGAGGAACATGTATAACTAAAACTAGAATATTAAGAATTTTTGATGAAGCATATTGGAGAGGAAGCCTGGTAATATCTGAATGCTACAAATTTTATATTTTCTGTAAATTGCCATGCTTTCGTATATCGCTTTCACTTATAGTAAAATCAAAGTGAACGGTACGCACGGGTATATGTCTTTTTTATTTTGCACGTGCTACTTTTCGAATTAGGCCATTTTATTCACATGCCTATTTTTAGATGTGTGTTCACTTAAGTTGCTTCAATTTAGCCCTGGTGGTACATCCATATCGTAAATGTGGCGTTGTTAAAAGTAGACTTAGGGAAAAATGATTCCCTGCGAATTTCGCTTGCATAAGATCAACTAAATGGATAAGAAATGGAAACGCAATGAAAACAGAGTGGAAAGTTCGTCATCGGGAATTATAAATGATTGCGTTATTGCTGCGAATCAAACACGTAGAGAAATGAAGAACTCCAGCGAAATAATGAGAAATCATAATGAAGTGGTGGAAGTAGAGAAAGCGATGGAATGGGAAACAAGAGGCTTCCCTCGTGTGCAAAATACGAGATCGAAGAAAAGAGGAGGATGTAGGGTCGTAAGAGGGTTGGCGGCGGCTGGCGTGGGAGTGATTGCTGCGTATTTGATTGCGAGGGACGTATTGCTCGGATGTTGGAGAGGGGGTAGGGTGGAATGGCATGAAATAAAACAAGGGAGTGTGCTCATACAGTTGAATGATTGCGCTTTATCAGGGGAAGTGCGCGCAGAGGTGTAGCGAGCGAGAGAATGGAAGGAGGGAGGTCGGAAAGAAGGATGGAGCGGAGATGATGATATCTTCGGTTCCAACGAGGAACCGCGGCCATGAAGATGACTGCTAACTCTCTCCCCCCCCCCTCCCCCTACCTCAACAGAGTACACCCCCGCGCCGCTCCTAGTCATACACCGTAACCAATCCTCCCTTCCGCACAACCAGCAAACCTTCCCGCCCCCACCTCTCCCCCAGCATTTCCCGTTCTTCGTCGATCCCCCCCGTTTGCCTACCGCGCTCCTTTTATTCCACCTTTCTTTCTTTTCCATTCGAAATCACATCCCGCTTCCCCTCCCAACACTCGTCTCTCGCCGAAACGACCCTCTACACTTCCGTTTCCTCCCTTCCTTCGCTACTCCTCCCCCCATCACCAACCCCACCGCCCCCCCCATGCTTCTTAATGCGGTCCCCCCTTCCCGTCAACTCAAGTCTTCGCCTTTCTCCCCTCCCTCCTCCTCTGCCACCCCCCTCGTATTCGCGCAGGACTGTGATGCTTCTCTCGCCTTATTCACTCACAGCCTCCCTCCCTCATTGAATCAAGTCGGGGTTTTTTTTGCTTATTTACGAATGGTGGGCTAGCCGGGAGAGTCGCGGGGCAGGTGTGTGTGGAATTCTTGAGGAGAGAGTTGGGGTTAAGGGGGATTCGAACCCTGGCCCCGCCGGATGGACGACTACGCCCTTTGGTTGTTCCGATGTTGATACATTGTAGTATCGTAATCGTGGTTGCTAAGGAGTTTTAATGGGATCCTGCTCTCATTCTTCTTCCCCAATCCCTCCTCCTTTCCCCCTGCTTCAGCGTTTGAAGTTAGTTGCCTTGCACACCTCGCTCTCACTTCCTCTCCCCTCTTCCTTTCTCACCCTTCTGTTGGTGAGTACAAGTCTCCGGCCATTTATCAGATGAGGGGGAGTCCTTTTCCCTTTGACTGTGACAGAGTCTACTGATTAATCTCGTTTCCGAGTGCGGGGGAGGGGGCGGGGCTATCCTGGGGGCGCCACGGTCTGTGCGAGGTCGGGTAGGATAATCGAATGGAGGGCGTCTTAAACGAGTTGTTGCCCCTCGAGTTATCTTTTTCTCCCGAAGGCCTTGTGGTCTGTTTCATCGCACACGTTGACCTTTTGCATCGGATCGTATCACTTTTGAGGTTTTTGCATGTTCGATTATTTTATTTGTGACGCGGAGGTTTTCTCGATCGAATCGTATCCCTTTCGAACATCCCTTCCGTTAAGCCATGACCTTCCGCTTCACTCCACCATTTCTCATACTACAGACTATCAAAGTCAGTTTCTCACTTCCCCGTTAATTGCGGCGATTGTAATTCCTTGCTGGGAATGTTTCGTAGTCCCTGGAACGCTTTACGCCTTGCACAGTTCTTAAATGCGTCATTTTCAGTCTTGTTTTGAACTAGATGTATGTCGATGTCTCAAACCATGTTTTCAGAGCTGGTGACTTTTGGAAATTTAACCTTTGCGGGGAACTTGAATTGATTAAATGTACTTTATATTTCGCGAAATAATTTTATATTCATACAAAATGTCTCTTCAATGATTGAAATGTATTCCTTTTGAATTCCCATGTCATTAATACTTTGATGTTAAAATTTCGTCTGTGTGTTACATTCTGTGTGCCACACCATCGCTATTCGGTGGAAAATTATTTGATATATTGCGCCGCAGATAAATGTTAAAAGGGAGTTTTTCATTGTAGCTTATTTAAAATTGTAAGTTTTTATTTGGAATTTAAATTGATTCCTTTAACCCGACAGCTGGAAAATAAAAATATAATGTAGTGAGTTAATTTAGCTATATCAGAGAACAGAAAGAGACATGTTTTGAACCAAATCTGAAATGCGACACTTCGTCGGTGAATCATTATGAAAATGTTGTCCAATTAAAATTCAGAGTTTTGTTTACATTTTTCATACCATAAAGATGAAAAAATTCTCTTTTTTTTTTCAGTGTTGTGACTAAACTCTTGCGTGATTCTTCCTCTAATCTTAACTCCACCCCATTTACAGCGAGGCTCCACCGCCATCTCCCTCCGATGCAGCGCGCCTTTCATGCGTGATTTGCTTCCACCTTATTTTTCTCGGTCACAGAGCTACTACCTCTTTCCTTCGTCGCCAGGCCCCTTCTGCCTCATGTCCTCGACTTATATCCCTTCCCTCTTCCTCGTTGCTCTCCCACAACTCTCAGGTCTTCATCCCCTTTCCCCACCTTTCCAACCACTTCCCCTTGTAAAACCACATCCCACCCTTTCCCAGCTTCTCAACCGCGACCATTTTTTTCGTCTTCCCGTTTCTTCTCAGTCAGTCTAATCCTTCTTCAGCACACTCCCGGGCCTCCCTTGCCCTTCCTTACACATGCACTGCATCTCCCCGTACACAAACTCTTTTTCTTCTGCCTGCGTGAGACTAGCAGGCGGGCGAGGGTGGGAGACCTCCCCTGGCTCTCTGAAGGAGGTTGCCCTGTGTTTTGTTTACTGGAGACGCGGAAACATACTCCTTAAGATGCTCATTTAAAGCGCAGTTCGGTAGCCCCTCGCAGTACATATTTTTGTCCTCGGGTTTTTTCCTCTCTTCTCACTCCCCGTCTCGACCTCCTAAGAAAAGGCCGCATGCACTAGAAATTACTTATAATATATATGAAATATATGTTTTTATAAATATATGCATATATATACACACACGCGCCATTCAGCGGAAGGAGGGTGCCTCGGTGTTGAAGCTTTTCATCATGTATGCTGCTGTGATGGCTGTGTTGATGTTGGGGTTGGGGGAAGCGGAGAGCGTGGCTATCTACTGGGGTGGCTTGGTGCCTATGGGACTGGGAAGAACTCTGGTTCCAGGGGGAAGCAAGTAAGGTGGAGGGCCCTTTTGAGTTTACATCAATCGCCAAGCGTCGCTGCCATTCCCGTTTCCTTCTAGCAGGTCGCACTTTCGCAGGGTTAGGCGGGCGAGGAACGCTGTCCTCGGATGACCGGTCGGTGGATTTTGAGAGTGTGGAGCCGAATAGGATTCGCCGTGAATTTACTCTCGCGGTGGTGATCCGAGCCTGAAGCGTAGGAATGTGCAGAACACCAAAAGTTGTTGCGGGGAAAACAATGCGTCCTGTGTCGTGGATTGAATGCGACGTGATCACTCAATGTGGAATAACTTCCTCTCCACTCCCTCCCGCTCTGTTTACACGTGAATCAATCTCGACTGCTTTTTATTTACACGTACAACAGCACATTTGCCTGGAGGTTTTGTTTACTGTGGCCGAACACAAATCCTTTGCTTCGCTTATTCAGATTAATGAGATATCTCCGTATTTAAAATTGAATTGTGGCGTCTCTTGCAATGCAGAGCTATTCAATTTGGGCGAGAGTGCAGCAGGTGTAGAAAAAAACATTTGAGTGAATAGTAAGGCTTGCGTAATGAGAAAACCAATTAAAATTTCTCCAGCATTTCTCGGGGGAGTTCAGAATTCTCGCTATGGACATTGTAAACCAAAAATTTGTGAAAAAATTATTTTAAAAGCAGGAAGTTTAATGGATGGCAATGGAGTGCGCGTCGTGTTATAGTTCGTATTTTCATCGCAGGCGTAGAGGTGAATTGAAAACCACTGCTGGTTCTGTAGGACGTGGATATAAGAGTGTGGGATTCATCCTAATGTGCATTCTAATGAGTTTTAAATTCTTGCAAGGTCAAATTATGTCTAGTATGACAGCTATACGGAGACTACGTTTGGCCTTTTTTTAAAATGTGTGCCCCGTCAGATACGAGTTTAATTCTCCCCATCATGGAACGAGGCCGGGGCCCTCAATAAGGCGGGCATCGTTTCCTTTCCTTTTTGTCGCCAGGGGGGGAAGAAATCCTACTGAAAGGAGCACGCCCGCCCCACCATCTGCCCCGGGTAATTTTTCCCCTCTTTCTCTCTCTCTCTCTGTCCCTCCCCTCTCCTCGTTCACGGAAGGCCTCCCTCACCCTACACAGCCTTCTCAGCGTGGGCGTATTGCGGTCCACCGCGTAGCAGGAAACACGTGCTTTGGGAGCCGAGGTCGCATCGTATAGTCGCCACCTCCTCCCTTCGCTTCCGACGTCGTCCACGCCTTGCGTTCTATCCACCCCTTCTCTTGTCCCCACGCTCTAACTCTTTCCATCCCTCAGCTCTCCCGCGCTCACATCACCTGGTCGCCATTAAGGGAGGCTCGCTTTACTTCGCCGTTTCCGACTGGCGATCGCCGTCCCTCAGGGCGGACTGTAATGCCTTTCTCGCCATTCTCTCCTTCCTTCCCCGTCGCAGTGAAACTCTGAAAGGTTGTTTCTTTTTTCCTGTGGCGCGGGAGAGAGTTCGTACCTGCCAATTTTTTCACGTCGGGTCAGAGGCTGATTGCAAACTTTTCCCGTTTAAACAACACTCGTTCCCGTTTTTTTCTCTGGGATAACGCTCGTGGTAGAAGTAGCGTATTATTAAAGAGCGCCAGAAGGGAAATGTATTTGCATCCACCTCTGAGGTTACTATTTTCTGATTTGGGTGACTGGGTGGTCGTAGTCGTTCACCGATAAATCGTTGGAATGCCTTAGCTGCTTACGCCAATGATTCTGAAATCTTTCCCTTATGGCATAATTCCTGCCAATTTTTAGTTCCAGTAAGGCTGGTATGAGGAACTGCTAAATCTATGAGCTATAGAATCCGGTAAACGTTGAACAATCATTGTCAATAGCATTCAGTGTTGACGTAGAATAAAAGATATGAGCAAAAATTTTGATTCGGAGAATTGAAATATTAGCGTCGTATTTACTTTTTTGTTTAGCCTTTATGAGACAGTAATTCCTGCAGCTAAATACATTAGAAGTGACAGAACGTAGTAGAATACCTACGCCTTATCCTTAGTTCAATTTGGAAATTTTTTGGCTGTGTAAAGATTTAGTTTGGACAACGCTGGAACGCTATAAAGCCACCGCTCAGGTTTAGAAATTCTCTCCGTGTTGCTTGGCCTTTTAATGAGTGACTGTATTGGCAAGTGAGAAGGCGACGCAGAGGGAATACCAAGAGAGGAGCAGCTTCATACTTCAAGACGCAGTAGAAATTGGAAAACCAGCAGTAATGAATAATTTTTGGCGAATTTGGCACAGATAAATCTCTGTTTATAGTGCGTATAAATTCGTCAAACTCATTCGCATTGGGCATTGAATTATTTATGCATAGAGGGTGTGTGAGTAAACGATCTACAACACCGAAAAGAAGAATATCGGTTTCCCGAAGAGGGGCTGATGTTCCTTATACAAGGGAAGTGAGATGAGACCGCTTGTGAGATGGACTGTGATCGATGTTTCGGAATTTCCGCTTTGGCCCCGATCACTATTCGAAAGACAAAGAATAATATTGTCTCCACGCGCCAGTCATCCCCTTAAATGAACCGAGAGAGGAATCGTCTTGTTATTTCGTTTCTTTAACATTTTTTGTAACGAACAATTGAACCGGGCATAATATGTCTGCGCTGGTACCGCAGCAAGCGAATTCGGTCGCAGTTGACTAATTCTCACCCATTGAGATGATTTTTATTGTTCCTTCGGTTTAGTCTCCGAGGAGGCTTAGGGAAATGATGGTACAGGGCAGCAGAGGGAGGAGTAGGGCAGATTCTCGGTGAGGAAATGAGAAATCGTGAGTGGACCTCCTCGCTCTCCTCTGTCCTTGCGCCCTCCACTTGTCTGCTGCGTTCGTCTTCTCTTTTGGTTCCGCGGGTTGCGGTGTGTGTGCTCCATCACATTGACCGCCCTCGTGTTTTTTGTGCTGCCTGCGAGAAGAAGAGAGGGAGTATGGTCGATGCGGGTTGAGGGAGGGTGGGGAGGAGGATGGAAAGAGGAAAGCCGCAGCAACAGACCCGGCTGCCGCCGCCCTCCAATTTGTTGCCCACCGCCGACTTTCCGCCTCAGGCTAGACCCTCCTCCTTTCCCTCTTTTATCTCCTTCCACCTTCCTTCCCACCTTTTCTGCCTCGAGAGCAGCTGACCATCCTGTTTTTCGAGAGCCCGCCGCTCTGGGTTCTGGCTGCGTGTTTTCGATACGCTGTAGGTTGCAGATGTCCGTCGCCCTGCGCAAGTGCATTAATTTCCGTGGAATTTCATGCTCGTTTCATGAATTTCGTGCCGTGAAAATTGTTTTTCGTGTGACGGAGATGAGGTCTTTATATCTCTTTATATGAGGTAATGTCTAGTCTTGGCTCCTCGGATTAGCTGCGGTGAAACGCTAGACGGTATCTAGGGTTGGTCGGTTATTTCTCTTTTGACTCTTGCGTTTTAGGGGCCAGTGATCCTAAAGAATTATTCCGAAGGGTTTATTCTGAGAAATAATCATTTACAGGTCGAAACAGGTTCTAAATATACATGGTATTCTGCAAGCCACCGCGAGAGTGTGTGGCAGGGGGTGATTCAGCTCCAGACATGCAGAAGTAAAAATTAGTTTTTCTTAATGTTAGTTACAGGACATGTGTATGTAACGTAATTCAAATAAAGTGGATCATTATGACTACTGGTACATGCTCTACAGTATATTAGTGAGCTATACATCTCTGTAAGAGAAGTTCTGTTTGGAACAAGAAGAATAATAAACTAGGGTTATATGAAATAATGACAACATACTGGGCCACTAAGAATGAAATTATAAAAATACTCTTCTCCTATCTGCGCAGTCGTTAACAGTTATTCTGATTCATTATAATTAGTGGGAAAAATCACATCATAAATCTATCGGTTCTACAAACAATCTCTGTAATCTAATTGCCGTGATCCCTCGTACTGTAGTACAAAAGCGCTAATAACACTGGTGCATTTTCAACATCATTGCTAAAGAGACTTCCCTCCAATTAATACAAGGATTTTTAGAGTAGTAAAATTGCGTACTAATGAGAAAAACTAAGTGTCCAAGGGATGAAATCCCAATCCCTCAATCTTACGTGGCTAAAATGTAGAGCTTCTTCACATTTTTCACATTGCTTTTTGATTGATCGCTGAAACTGGTTGAGTTGCTGGTAGTTTGCTCGAAAATCATAAATATGCATGGCCTCTTATAAAACCCGAAACCAGGTGGTGCCATTGAGTTACGTGTCGTGCATTGGGATGTAATATTAGGATTTGTCTCTTTCTTTTGATCATTAACTGTCCATGAAAAATAATTTACGTTGAAAGCTTCTAATTGTTACTCAATTCAAGGAATTTTGGATGACAGGACATTCCTAGAGCTACGATTTTGGTTAGGGTTTGTTATTTATTACTGGGCATTATTGGTGATGAGTATTATCAAAGAATGGAGGAAATAGTTTCGTTTTATTTTTTTCTTAAGTGGTCGAGGAAGTCAGCATGAGTCACTCCAGTGAATGCATCCGAGCTACTCAAATGTAATATTTTTTGTGGCCCCTCCTTGTCTTCATCCAAATTCCAAATTTCTTCTAAAGCTTGGCCAAAGCTCAAGGGCACGTTCTTCATACTTGACAATATTTTGTTATTTCCGGAGAGAGCTAGGAATATGTTTCACACGAGCAAGGCAATCCCTTTTCAATACGTTTCTTTTTTCAAGTTTTCCAGCCAGTGTGCTTGGGAAGTAAATAGTTAGATTTGTAGATTTCTACATGCGTGTGTGTATATACGTAGACACACACCCACACTTATATATATATTAATTATTAGGTAATCTACCGGTTAAGGTAGGTTTTTGGATGGACACAACTATCAAATAAACATTTTGTGACTCCCCACCTAGCAAACTAATCTATATCAGGTCCCTCTTCATCTCGATGTACTTCTTTCCTCCCTTCATCCCGTCCTACATCCCTATCCTGTTCCTACCCTTACCTCGCTTGCCCAACATTCTCCCCTCTATTACCCTCTTCAACATTCCATTACCGCTCAATACGCCTTTCATCCATTTTTCCTGCCTCCATAGGATTTCTCTCAACAAACTCCTCTCCTCCCCCACCATTTCTAGTACTTCCTCATTTGTTTTCCTTTCGGTCCATTTCACCTTCTCCATTCTTCTCCACACCCACATTTCAAAAGCCTCCAATCTACGTCTATCCTCCTGCTTCAGCGACCACGTTTCCGCGCCGTACATAGCTACGCTCCATATCAGAGTTTTTACGAGTCTTGTCTTAACATCCCTACTCAACGTCCCCGTCATCAACTCCCTCCTCCTTGAGAAAGCCTCCTTGCCTAGCGCAATTCTTCTCCTTACGTCCCTACCACTTTGACCGTATTGGTCCAAAACACTTCCGAGATATGTAAACTGCTCTACCTGCTCTATTCTTTCCCCGCCTATTTTAATATTTAGCTTAGCCTTTTTCTTTCTGGAAAATCGCATAACCTTTGTTTTATTAATATTGATTCTCATCCCATATTTATCGCACTGAACCTCCAATTCACTCAACAATGCTTGCAACCCCTTGGCTGACTGAGCAACTAATGCTTGGTCATCAGCAAACCTAACCGATTTTACGAGTTCCCCTCCGACTTTCATTCCTACCTCCAGTTCTTCCCATGCCTCTTTAATCATTTCCTCTACATATACGTTGAACAGTACCGATGACAATGGGCAACCCTGCCTTACACCTCTTCCTAACACTGCCCATCCAGACTCTCCGTTCCCCACTCGCACCTGAGCAGTCTGAGACATGTACAGGTTGCGGATCAGTCTCCTGTCCCTCCAATCCATTCCTATTTTCTGCAATACACGCATTAATTTTTCCCAATTCACTCTATCAAACGCTTTTTCGAAATCTACAAAACAGGCAAAAACGTCCTGATTGTATTCTATATTCCTCTCGACTAGTGATCTCATTACTGCAATGGCATCACGCGCACCTCTTCCTTTCCTGAACCCAAACTGATCATCCCCTAAGTAATCATTTGCCTTACTCTCTATCCTTTTGTTGATGATCCTGAGAATAACTTTAGCTGCGTGGGATATCAAACTTATTGTTCTGTAAACCTCACATGACGAAGCCTTTGCCTTTTTTGGAATAGGAACTAACACCGATCTCACAAAATCTTCCGGCCAGATTCCTTCCTCATAGATACTACGAATCAGTCCATATATGGCCTTCTTCCCACCTTTCCCTAACCATTTCAACATTTCTACAGGAATATTGTCCACCCCCACAGCCTTATTTGCTTTCATCTCCTTTAATGCCCTTTCTATTTCATCGTCGAGTATGCCTGGACCTAAGCTATCTTCTTCTACGTCATGTTCCTTTTCTATGTCTAACCTTGTCGGCCTAAGTTCTTTACCATACAGTGTTTCTATATATTCCTTCCATCTCTCTTGGATTTTTCCTGGTTCAACTATTATCTTACCCCATTTATCTTTAACTGTTAGCACAGCTCTTGCCTTCTTACTTCCCGATAATAACTTAACCTTGCTGTATAGAGCACCAATTTCACCCTTCTTCTGTAAACTTTCCATATCCTCGCATTGCGTTCTCCACCATTCTTCTTTTGCTTTATTTGTGGTCCTTCTCAATTTATTGTTTAACTCTTTGTACTTCATTTTGCCTAACTCTGTGTTTACATTTTTCCATCTTCTTCTCTCATCCATCTTCGCAATCATCTCATCCGTTACCCATGGTTTCCTTATCCTTTTCCCGTTAACGGTTGCTATAGTGTCTTTAGCGGCTTCCAATATCCCTTTCTTGATACATTCCCATTTTTCTTCGATAGCACTCAGTTCTTTACCGTCATCCATCATTTTCTCTACAGCCTCCTGATACTCCTTCCTCGTTAATTCATTTACTGCTTCTAAATTCCATTTTTTAACCCGCCGCCCTTGCCTTATCTTCTTGAAACGAACGCTACATTTCATAACAACTAAATTGTGGTCAGAGTCCGCATCCGCTCCTGGGAAACTGTGCGAATTTATCACACTGTTCCTAAACCTGTGCCTAACCATAATATAATCTAACTGATACCTTTCTGAGTCACCTGGCATTTTCCATGTATACCTACGCCTTTTGTGGTGTCTAAACCATGTGTTAGTGATGACTAACCCCTGTCTCCTGCAGAATTCAATTGCTTTCTCCCCGCGTTCATTCCTCGTGCCTAACCCATAGTCCCCCACCTCACCACCATCTCTTCCTTCGCCTACCGTCGCATTCCAATCCCCCATCTCTATCAAATGTTTCCCTGCAGGAACACTCGCGATGATATCCTCTAACTCATCATACATCCTATCGACTTCTTCCTCCTTGTGGTTGCGCGGTGGCATGTATACCTGAATAATGACCAAGTTCGTCGGCTCTGCTTTAATCTCTACGAGTAAAATTCTATCTGTCGCTTGCTCTATGTTGACTACGCTTCTTCCTACCCCTTTATTTAAAATTACGGCAACCCCTCGTTGGCTCTCATCCCCGCCGCTGAATATTACTCTATAATTGTCACTCCAGTAATCTTATATATATATATATATATATATATATATATATATATATATATATATATATATATATATATATATATATATATATATATATATCGATGATGCGGAAGTACTCACGAGAGCAATATAACTTTTGGACGGCACAATAGAACACAGAATAAAACAGATAACACGTAAAAGGACACTCACACTGTAGATGATTTAAGCTTTCGGCCTACTCCGAGGCCTTCTTCAGGTCAGACTGAGAGGTTTTGAGGGAAGAGTGCCCGGGGAGGGGAGGGGGGGCGGAAGGTTTAGGGACTGTTGGGAAAGAAATTAAAGATGGCGGTTAAGGGTGGGAATTTTAAAGGATCGGAAATATAGGATGTATGCGGATTCGCGAGTTCTCACCTCTATGTTGGTGGCTGAATCGGGTAGGGATGCTAGAACTGTTAGGGAAAAGCATTCGTCAAATGATAGGTTGTGTGAACTTGCGTGTAAAGGGATAGGAAGAGAAGAGAGTGAAGCAGAATTACATGAGTAGCGGTGATTGTTCATTCGGATGGATAAGGGGGTAATGCATTCGCCTATGTAGAATGAGGTGCATTGTTTGCACGACAAAAGATAGATAATATTTTTTGAGAGGCAATTAGCGTGGGAACGGGGTGAAGGGACAATGAGGGGATGTGGGGAGAGGGGAGCAGATCTGATTAGGAGACATGTTTTACATCGGGGACGATTGCAGGTAGGGGAAATATTTGGAAATTTGTCAGGGCGGGGTGTCAAAGGGTTGGTGGATCTCAGAAGGTTTCTGAGATTGGCTGGTCGTCTGTAAGCGGCAGAGGGGCATTGGGGCAGTAAGGATGTGGTCGCGTCATTGTCATGTAATATAGGATAAAGTTCTTTAAGAATGGTTTTCAGTCTGTGGGATCCGGGGAATTAGGTTGTGCAAAGGTTGAGTCCAGCGTCAGATGTGGGGATGTAATTCTGTGGTGTGTACACACACCCAACAGTCCCTAAACCTTCCGCCCCCCTCCCCTCCCAGGCACTCTTCCCTCAAAACCTCTCAGTCTGACCTGAAGAAGGCCTCGGAGTAGGCCGAAAGCTTAAATCATCTACAGTGTGAGTGTCCTTTTACGTGTTATCTGTTTTATTCTGTGTTCTATTGTGCCGTCCAAAAGTTATATATATATATATATATATATATATATATATATATATATATATATATATATATACACACACACACACACGCACACACACACACACATGAGGAAAATATTTTTACATTTGTGATCTGCTCAAATCCTCCTCCTCCACCTCTCTTGTGTTCGTCCTTTTTGTGTGTTTCTTTCCCATTTCCCTTATCTCTATTTCTATGTGAATGAATATATATATATATATATATAATCAAACTTGAAAATCCCGCCATACGGCGCACAAATATTCATTCAAACAGAAATAGGTATAAGGAAAGGGGATAGGAAAACACATAAAAGGCGAACACAGGACATGTGGGGAAGGCGGTTTTTGAGCAGATCACGAAAGTAAAAATATTTCCTATCCCGGATAAGGAAATATTTTTACTTTCGTGATCTGCTCAAAAACCGCCTTCCCCACATGTCCTGTGTTCGCCTTTTATTTGTTTTCCTATCCCCTTTCCTTATACCTATTTCTGTTTGAATGAATAAATAAATAAATAAATATATATATATATATATATATATATATATATATATATATATATATATATATACATACACACACACACACACACACACAAGCATTAGTTGCTCAGTCAGCCAAGGGGGTTGCAAGTATTGATGAGCGAATTGGAGGTTCAGTGCGATAGATATGGGATGAGAATCAATATTAATAAAACAAAGGTTATGCGATTTTCCAGGATGAAAAAGGCTAAGCTAAACATTAAAATAGGCGGGGAAAAAATAGAGCAGGTAGAACAGTTTACATATCTCGGAAGTGTTTTGGACCAACACGGTCAAAGTAGTAGGGACGTAAGGAGAAGAATTGCGCTAGGCAAGGAGGCTTTCTCAAGGAGGAGGGAGTTGATGACGGGGACGTTGTCTAGGGAGGTTAAGACAAGACTCGTAAAAACTCAGATATGGAGCGTAACTATGTACGGCGCGGAAACGTGGTCGCTGAAGCATGAGGATAGACGTAGATTGGAGGCTTTTGAAATGTGGGTGTGGAGAAGAATTGAGAAGGTGAAATGGACCGAAAGGAAAACAAATGAGGAAGTACTGGAGATGGTGGGTGAGGAGAGGGTTTGTTGAGAGAAATCCTATGGAGGCAGGAAAAATGGATGAAAGACGTATTGAGCGGCAGTGGAATGTTGAAGAAGGTAATAGAGGGGAGGATGTTGGGCAAATGAGGAAAGGGCAGGAACAGGATAGGGATGTTGGACGGGATGAAGGGAGGAAGGAAGTACACAGAGATGAAGAGGGACCTGATGTAGAGTAGGTTTTCTTAGGAGTCACAAAATATTTATTTGATAGTTGTGTCCATCCGAAAACCTACCTTAACCGGTAGATTACCTTAAAAAAATATTTTTTTATACGTATGCCACAGTCAACATTCAGAATGCGTCTACGCACTTATTTTCGTTTTTCGCACAAAATTTGATACAGATTCTTTGATCCATTTTTTTGGAACAGACAAAAATTGAAGACAAGCCGAAACACGTCCAAGCAAAACAGCTGCCAACAATTAACTGGTCATTCTAAATGGCCGAACTTTTCGGCATGAGTAAGGGACATAAGTACCAACATAGCGTCACAAAAAAATTGAAAATTAAATATACGTAACCTGCTGAAATTCAAAAGTAGGAGATAATTTTTGAACAGACGTCGTACACACACATGCTTATATATACATACGAGTATACAAACATATGTAAGCACATATGTCCATTAATTATTTGAATTTGTCGAATTCATGTATTTATCCATGCGAAAAAAAATACTGCATTCTTACTCTTGATCAGAGTTTCCTAAATATCCGTTTATTAATGGGTGATTTTAACTATGAGACCATAAGCACAATCAATAACATCATTTCCTTAGGAGGGATTAGATTGTCTGTGTGTCCACCTCTACTATTTAGCAGCTCGGTAGCTCCATTATTCCAGATGGCTTACTCTTTCTGCACTTAATGATAGCAGTGAAATTTTATTTTCCCCACCTCTCTGTAATGCTGGGTCAATAGATGTGGCTTTTTAATCTTTAGTGCCCTCTTAAATGACCCTCATACCTTTCCGTTTTCGCTTTACCCCCATCTCAAAACACCTTTAGCTTATTCATTCGGCACAGCTCGCGCAAGTTAAAAAAATCCCCATTCGCCTCGAAGCTTTGTTTAAACACTCCCTTGTTGGTTTTTGCTCCCTTTTCTGAGGCAAAAAGTATTGTGTTTTCGGCGAACGAGTTGTCAACTAGCACTCAATGAACAAACCTGGTGCTGGCGCCGCTGCTAACCGCTAGCTTATGGCTTACCGACCGAAAAAAAATATTTAATGTCTCTCTGCCAAATTGTTCCGGAAGTTAATTTTTTTCGTCTGGCCGTGACATTAAGAAGCTTAAAAGAATTGCCCTATTTATTCTCTTTATTTCCGTAACTTTTCTTTTCCTCACTGCGCACTCTCTTGATATTTCATCGATGCCCATTTATAATCTTTCTCTTTTCACTATGCACCTGTTTTATTTGCTTGCAATGTGAATGACCTCTTTTTGGCTAAATTTGAATAAATCGTTATAAGTAAATGACTTTCTTAACATGTAATGAGATAGTTGTATAATCTTTAGTGTTTAATGGTGGAAAATTAATTGTGATGATCATCTTCAGTGTCAATATTGTGACTGGGTTATTCCATCCTTCTTGCTTTAATAATTAGCTGTCGCATGTTTGTAGATCTGGTAAAATTTATACACAGGATCATATGCTTGATGAATGTGGTGCGTTAGCGGTTCCTTGTGTGTACCAGTAAAATATTTTTCGTATTGATCCTCAAATTAATCAAGTTATTGATTATTCTGTCGAGACTTTAGTCTGGTATTATTGGCGGATGAAGTACAAATTAAATTTTTTCTCTTGTGTAACCACATATATGTTTTAGTTAATCTGTATCCATTTACAACTGGAATCTAATGGTAGGTACTTGCCTACCTTATAACGGTAGTCCATATTGAACCAGAGTGAATTGCTTCCTCATTCTTATCGCGTGAGGTGAGCTATAATATGACTTATTTTTATGACAAGAGGGCCTTAATTTGTTGGGAGCAAAATGCCTGCAGGGATATGGAAGAGTTACGACTCCTTTCCCCTATTACAACCTGAGCCCTGCGACACAGATGAACAGGTTTATGCCTCACCTTGCGGGTCGGAAGAATAAGCGGCCATGCGATGAGCGAGCTAACGAATGTCCGGAACTGTGTCCGTCGAGTCGAGGAAAGAAGTTGCACATATTAACTGCCATGCACAAACACTCCCCTAAGTTTTCTAGGTGTGCCACTGTTTGTTGTTACGCCGCTTCTAGGTGATTGAAGATTTATTTGGCTTCGAGAATCGTCTAATGATGATTTCATATTTATGTTAAGACTTTTTTTGATAGGGAAGGGAAGGGTGGTCGCAAGTTATCAAAATAGTCAAGTTTTCGGTGCCTGCGGAACTGCAAAAATTATGTACCGGACAAAGATGATGCGCCCTTACCCGGCAAAATTCACTCCGGCAATCTTAGCGTCCCCACACTGAATGGTCTCGTGATATGCGGTACGTCGTTGAATTTCGAGCAACAGCGTTAGCACTGGAATGGGTTTGGGGGAGGGTAGAGAGGGAGAGTTGAGAGGGATAAGGCATGATTAAGTGGATGTGAGGTTGGGAGAGTGGTGGGATGGAATTAGAGAGCATGCGTATGTGTATGTGCGCGCTAGGGGTTTACATGTCGCTCGGTCGCCGGGGTTGTAACCAGCTGCGCATCTGAAATTCAGTGCTCCCGCGCCCCGGGGACGAGGGCCTTAGAAGGGCGGGGTGGAGAGTGTGCGACGGTGGCAGAGTTGAGTTTGTATATGGCCCCCCGAAGCTTTGAGCGTACGTATTAATGGCTCTTGCGAATGAGAGTGCAGGAGTGACAGTGAGTGTTTGCTCCCGCGCAGTCTTTTCTTTCCCTCCCCCCGTTTTCCCTTTACTATTTTCATGCTCGTGTCATTGGCCGTGCCGCCCTCGTCGACCTCCTCAAGCCTTTTATTGTAACTTATCTTCTTTAAGAAACATTCTTTCCCTCCTAGCATTCCGCCCACTCCCTCCCTTCCACTCCGCTTCCATCATTTTTGCCTTTCTTCTTTTGCATACCGCATTTGGAGGCAGCCCCGGCGGTGGGAGTGGATGGTTGGAGGAAGGGGCGGGGTGGTCGGGTGGGGTGGATATTTTCCCTAAGATCCTTTTCGTGGAAATCCGACCCAGACCCATCGGCGAGTATGTCTTTCCTTCAGTACTCGCCATATCACCATCCCCCAGCTCGCCCCTACTCTCTGCTCAAAGCCCTCTCATTTCCCCCCACCATCCCCTTGCCCCTAACCCCTCCTCGGGCCCCACCAAAGACCTCCTTCCTCCTGCCCCCCTCTCGCCGCTTTTTTACCCCGCTTGGAAGTAAGATAGTCACGCCACCCGATTCAGTTACTGCTTTACGGATTTGTTGTTGGCTGTTTCTCGCGCGCTTAATCGATATCTCTGTCTCACAAGTCCCCATTGCTTGCCTAAACCGGAGTCCGTGATTCAGTCTTTTTTCCCCTGGTTTCTTCCCTCGGCCATATCTCTCCCTCTCTTTTCCCCTCTCTCCATGTCGTCCACCCTTTTCTTTCTCCCCCTTCAGCCAAAGTCATCCTTCTTGTGGTCTCCCAGAACCACCCTCTCTCCCCCACCTCCTCAACGTTAATGTATCATTCCCGTCTCAATGCACATTCACCCTCTTCTCTTGGTTTATTTCTGCGGAAAGCTTGTTCTTCCCAATTGTAATCATTCTGACAACTCACTCCTCCTTTTTAATGTATTTCACCCCATCAAGCGTGTTATTGTGGTTAGTTGGGATGGACTTAACCATACTTTACTCTAGCTTTTAATCTATTATCCAATGTTCATTCCGGAGAGGTGGTTTTTTAGTTATACTACGTTCACAGTATGCCAGAGGGGTGGATTGTTTCCTTTTTCTCCATGTCTCGTTGTATGATCCAAGTCTAATCAGTTCTGAAACATTTTTATCATCATTCAGACATATTTAAATGGAAATTTGGAATTCTCTTAAAGCAATAAGTAATTGAACCGTCTAAATTTGTTCTAACTAAGGCTGCCCAGGTAAAATGACCATTGGTATGTATTGCAGCTGATAAAATTTATGATTTAAGCATGTATAAAACAGTTTTCCTCGTTATCAATAATTTTTTAAGCGTGGTGATTCTTAAAAGTACTTGACTTAAAATCCAATGGTGATACGTTCAATATGCCGTTCTTTTTCTTTGGAGTGAACAGCGAGAGTGGAATAGATAACTTATTCATATTTATTTCTGTCTGGAAATTCAATGTCATGGATAGGAATTTTTCTCTTCAATGAATTCTCCTGAATAATGGAATCTGGCTGAGGGCTTTTGCTGTACCCAACGGGAAACCTCTATTAACGAGATTTTTTATAACATGTGATTTATTGATTAATATTCCTAATGTATCCGTTGGTCCATTTCCCATTCATTGCTACATCGGCTTGATTCAAGTAGATCCATACATTCATTTCACATTTCCCTTTCACCCCCACATTTCCTTCCTGTCAATTATATTCGTCGCCATCAATCTCATCTGGCCCTTCATTTGCAATTTTTTCTACCGTGAACCTGCGGCTCTAATTCGTCTGCAACGGGATACCGTGAGTTAATGCTTCATTTTTCCTGTTCATAACCTTCTACCCTATTCTAGAAATGATCTCTTTTGCTCACCCCACTTTTTGCTTTAAAATTTGTTTTCGCGATGTGAGGATACCCAGGAGAGCATGCACAGACATGTACCTCCTAACATTAAGTAGTCGAATCTTGGCCGTAAATTATTCAAGGGTCACGGCGTTCTTTGGAATATCAAAGGATTTTATGATTCTCCATAAAGTAATCGTTAATTTTGTAATCTAATTTCGCCTCTCTGTTGCAAGACCTCTCCCTCTCCACCGCCTCCAACGTCGTTTCTTGCCTGTACACACACACACACAAAACCTCCCCTTCCTATAATGCCCCTCCCTGTACACCCCATTCCCGTCTCCATCCCGCTTCCAACCTCATATGCAATCGATATTATGTTCCAGACCTCCTCGTCGTATCTTCGAGGGGTTCCATCCCTCCTCCCAGAAAGGCCAATGATTTTCTTCTTCTCTTGCCCCTTTACCACGCTCCATTGCTCGTTTCTTTTCTCACTTTTCTACCTTCCCTTCGGAATCTTTCCTTTTCCACGTGTTTTTATTCGATCATATTCGCGTGCCATTTGTTTTTCCGCATCCCCACTCGCGCTCTTGTATCTCATTATTTTTTACTCCACGTTTCTGGATTTACTCCCTTTGTTTCTCCTCTATTCCGCCCCTCTTCCTCGCTTTATTGTCAAGCCGTTCTCAAGTCTCTCCTAACGCCTTTATCCAGCTTTAAACGAGCTATTTTATATTTCCCCCTAAAAAAATCCTTCGCTTTTCGGTGCCCTAAAAACGTCACTCATGCATAGGAGCCCGAGAGAGTAATTAAATTAGGCAAATTCCTTTCGAGTACATTTTTCGCATTTGTCGGAATTTATTATACGTCTGAATCCCTCTTGTGTCCCTTAGGCGTCTCGATGTCTGTAACTACGTTGCCTCTCAAATTATATTCTCTGTGCGCGCACGAAGGGTAGGTGAAAAAATAACTGAAATCTAGTCTTTGCCATTGCTTATTTATAAAGCACATCTTAGGAGAGGACAATAAGACACGATTTTTCCCTCATGGAGCCAGGAAAAGAAATTCGAACCAATTTGAATTTCGCGAAAACGGCCCATTCTCACCGTGGCTCTCAGCATGCTCGAAAATATACGAACGATTTCAGTGTCGAGTGCGTATATAGCGTACTCATCCACCCCGTCCCCTCCTTCCAACTTTCCATCCGTACGAGTGGCTTTTTCTCGTTAAACGGGGTACTTTCAGCGCGTGTTTCCGAACGTGGCCTTCGTGAAATAGTCGCAGTTCCATCGTCTTCGGGCTGTCGCGTTAACATGTGCGATGAGTGGAACAGGAGAGCGGATGGGTAAGCAGGAAGCGGGGAAAGAAATGAAATTACCGCCGTAACCTGCAATATTGCATTCACCGACTCAGAATGGGCGAAGGGAATGTGGGAGAGATGCGAGAAAAAACAGACGGCGCGGCAGAGGGAATTGTGAAGATGTGCGGAATCTCGGTGGGCGGTGGGAATACTGAGGAGAAGGGAGAGTGGGGGGATTGAGGGAAGCACCGTGCGGGATGGGGTAAAAAGGATGAAGGGGTGAGTGAGGACAGAAGACGTACAGTATGTGTGAGTGGGCATGCATGCACATTCAGAGAAAGAATGAGAGGGCTTGAGGGGAGTGGGTGCTTCTCCGAGACGAGAAGAGCCCATTTGGACTAAGTTTAGGGGCAAGAAGAAATGTTTGTTTTCATTTTAGTGGAATTCATATATGTGGTGGTCACGGTTTCAATCGTTTCTCGAAATAGTTTTACTTTATTCTCTCTCCTCTTGCTCTTTATGTTTTGCATTTCTGCGGAAACAGTACTCTGAGAGGTCTGACTTCCCGTGTACTGTAAATATGACAGAATATGTGTATTCAGGTCTCGTTTTGTTGAAGGTTTTGGAGAAAATGGGTATTGGTGGCCTTGATCGCGTCTGTGCAAATTCGAAACCTTTAAAAAAAACCATAGAACAATTTTCATAAATCGACTCCAGAAATTTTCGCAGTCACTTATGGGTTGAGTGAACTTTTTTTTATGATTCTATGATCAAATCATTCATAACATTTCTGAATTTGGCGAGCCTAAATGACATGTCTGTCATTTAGGCTCGCGATGTAATATTTATGCATTTCTCAAATCCATGACTTCCATAATTGCGCAATTCGCTATTGAAGTTGGTGGCTTTAGGACTATTGAAGCATTACGATGCGAAAAAGGATTAAGTTGTAGATATTCCGGAAGTTTTATTTATTCCTGGTCCCTTTCTTTTGCTTCCGACATTATTTTGCTCCATCATTATTCCAAGTAACGTCTTGTGTTATTTTCACATGTTTTTGGTTATAGGAATAATTGTTCGAATCTATTTTTTGCTGTTATTTCTGCAAGATATTTTTTTATTTTTATTAATACTTATGCTTAAAATAACTACTTTTCCTTTTCATGAAAGGTTTTCGCCGTTTTATTATAATTCAGTATTTTCGGAGCAGCCAGTGCGTGACAGAGGTAATGCATTTGCGTTAGGAAAATGATATTCGAGTTATACGAACGAGTAAATTAGTACTAGTTTCTTCTTCCTCTCTTATGCGTTCATATTTCTCATTATTTTGATGCACCTCCCTCTCACCTCAAGGCACATTGCTCTCTTGATCATATTTCATCTCTGCATGCACGACAAGAGGTCAGCAATTCAAAATTTGTTATAAAACTAGAATGTATACTTGCTCTTGATTGCTAGTCTTTGAAACCTTAGATCCTGAGTGTCTTCTGTTTTGCCACAGCGATGTCCATTCCATCGTCATTCGTTTCATTATGGAGCAACAATTATAGTTGACGCTTGAGTCATTATATCAGCTATGAACTTTTTTGTCCTAACTAGTAATTTCACTCCACTACAACTGAATGTAAAACTTTTTCCATCGCGAATTGGTGACCTCTTCGAGTATAAAATTAACTATGGAATCGTACAGCTATCGTTGAGTTAGGTTGCTATTTCTTTTAATTTCAATTCCCACGAAATTGAATCGCGAAAACTATTTAAAAAGATAATTGATTTCCTGAAGGTGTAAATTGTTTAGGTGGTGTGTCGGGGCATTCAATCCCGGTTTTAATTGATTTTCGAAGTTTTTTTTTCAGGTATTGACTTCCTTCGTTGATTGGTTTGGGTGATACCAAGAGGTCTTTTTCTTCTATATCCGTTGTGTATATAGAACACGCACGAATTTTTCATTCTTTGGTGTCTGTTATGTAATCATAGTTCCCTCGTTTCGTAATTGTATTAAGCCGTCTGTGGCCAGCATTACAGAGAGATAAACCTTAATTTAAAAAAATTAATCTTGGAATAGTATCTACATTACTGGAATTTGATATTTTTTTCGCACTCTCGAAATTTCTGCAGTGAAAATAGATGTTGACCAGATTTTGAGAGAGATATTGTGGATTAGGCTTCGAAGGAATTTTTTCCACCTTAAAAAAAAGATTGGCCGGGTATTTCCACGAAGTATATCAATCAATTCCATTAAATGAAGAATTCTTTCCTCTCATTCGAAAAATCTGAAGGACATATTTTACAAGCAATCCTTTATTCTTCCTGAATTGTTTTTGCGACTAAAATGGGAATAGTTCTAACCTTACGGCTATTTCATCAACCTTGACATTGCTCATTTTTGGATGGGGGGTAGTATTTTGTATACTCCTGGAATTTGCCGTTGTGGAATTACAGCATCTGGGAAACGTCTTTCCGGTCCATCCTCCTCTCCTGTTGACGTAAATTCCTCTCGTCTTCTTCCCCTCAAATACCAGCCTAGTATATCCCCAACAAGAACCAAGTCCTCGCTGTTCTGCCGTCTCATCTGGTCCAGTCGGCCTTCCAATCTGTCAAGTTGCGTCTCCAGTGCGTCTACCTCTCCTCCCTTATTTCAACAGTCCTACTCGCAACCATCCCTCATGATATTCACCCCCTTCCTTCCTCCTCCCTTCGTCTCCTGTGCGTCCACTGGAGCGGACGCATCCCTCTTCCACGTTGTCTCCCTTTCCACCGATCCCATTCCTCCGTGCCACTCGCAATCTCTCTTGATACTTTTTCCATCGAGTCAACAACCTACTAGTTCTTAGTTCCCCATCTTTCTCCCCGGTACTCTTCGTGATCTTTTTTCTCGCTTTTGCTCTTACCTTTTGCTCCCCTTGTTATTCTTCTCCATAATCGACCCTTTCAACCCGTACTAATCCTCCATTATCCTCGCAATCTGGAAGAGGTGTCCTGAGAGTCTCTCAAACCCCGACCCCGTCCAACCTCCCATCCTCCACCCACTCCCGCACCCACCATTCCCCCTTCGTTCCCTCCTCTTGGCACACTTCACTCTTAACCAAACTAACTTCACCACTGTAAGCTTTTCCTATTCCCTCCCAGTATTCTAATACCCCGTCAAACCGTTTCGTCTCCCATGGTTTCATTCATCTTCAGCATATTTGTGAACGTATATTCCATTATTATTTTTTCTATTTTCCATTCTAATGTTTTCTGCTATCCATTCCATTCTCTAATATCTTCCCCTACGTCTGCTGTTATCGTCCGAAATCCTCTCATTTCAGCACCTTCCGTACTTAACTCCGCTTCGTCTCCTCCCTCATTTTGATTTCCCCGTTCATAATTTTCCCTAACGCTTTCCTTGTTCCTTATCTCCTCCCCCACCGCTAACTCCGCATTCCTCTCTCTTCTTTCTTGCTTTGAGTCCCGCAATCGTTGACGTATGGATCTACGGCCTCACACCCCTATCCTTCACTCCTTGGCCCACAGACTTTTTTCCTTTTTGCTCGTCTCCGATCGAATCCGAATTTCCCTTGAGCCCCCTTTTATCTCAGGTAATGGAAGCGCATATCCCTACCCCTTTCCTCCCCCCACTCGTCTCTTTCTTCGTCCTCTCCCCCTCGATACGTCCCCTCTCCCCACACCTATTCCCCATCGGCCGTCCACGAATCGTCTGCCCCGCACCTCTCTCTCCTCCGCTCCTCTCACAACCCTCCTCCTCCACCCCTTCCAGCCTCCCGGATGATAAAAATACGAGGTCGAAAGAAGAAAGAGTGGAGAGTGTATGGATGAGCGGTATCCTAATCCGCTTATCTCACACTCCCCCTCCTTCATCCTCCAGACTCCTCCTCCCCACCACTAAGATCACTTTGCATCTCCTCCTCTATCTTGCGAAGACCTTCTTGCCTGGCCCCCTTGCCTATCTTTTCCCCCTTTTTTCCGCCTCTTACTCTTCGGTGGGCGTTCTTTATAAACTCCTCATTCTTTCTTCCCTCCTCCATTCTTTGCTCCTCCTCTCTGCCCCATTCCCCTGTCTCTCCTTTTTTCCGCCACTTACATTTTTCCCCCTCATCACTCCCTCTCGCCTTATTCGCTCCCCTTTTATTCGGGTCGGCATGATAGGGGAGGAGGAGGGAAGAGGGGTGGGGAAGGGAGAGAGAATCTTTCCGGTAGGATTCTCCGGAGTCAACTCCTCTTATCTCCCCTCTCTTTCTCTTTGCCGACGTCCTCATCCTCCTCACACTTCCCGGCCCCTATATTTTTCATCCCCTTGCGTCCTCTCGCTTCTCTTTCTCAGGTAATGCTCCCGACTTGCCCATTTTTTCCCTTTCCAGTCTCTATCCCACGCCCCTTCTCCCGACTTACCGCACTCTCTCATCTTTTCCTTCCTTTTTCCCACATCCCCTCCCTCCCGTTACCCCCCTTTTCTCCCTCCATCTTCATCTCCACGTTCTTTTCCATTCTATTTGGTGGCGCTGGTTGTTATCCACTTCTCCTGTTCCCCTCGACCTCTCCCTCGCCATTTCCCCTGGAGATGTAAATGAATACACACACGCAAGCATGCCCGCCCGCCCCGTCTATTTGTATATATGCAGACACACTCGCGCGCATTCCTGCACCATAGATAGCTCTATAACTTCCCTCCCCCGTTCGCGTTTTCTTGCTCCTTCCCCCATCCCTTCCCTCCTCCTCTCCACATCTCGCCCCTTATCCCTCTCCTCTCTCCCGTTCTCCATCTTTCGCTCATACCACAGGAGACCTAACCCACCCCGTGTGTCTTCTGGTGAAGAAAGGGGAGGGAAAAGTGAGGTAGATCGGTGGCATGTATGTCGTGGCTGGAATCTTTGAAAGTTTTGGGGAGGCGGCGGGGGAGGGAGTGAGGTTGAAGTAAGGAGGAGGAAGTAGAGGAGGTGGTGGAGGGAATGGGAGACTAGGGTAGGCAGATTATTTGAAATGGATTCTGTTGGATGGAGAGGAAGTTCCTTCCCCACCCCTGCCAATGTGTGCGCGTATTTTTTACCCCCGTATTCGTTCTCTTTTCGCTTCTTCTACGTGTTTTCCCGTGTATCACTGTTTGTTTTTCTCCTCGAAGAATATCTTTCCAATCCCGCTCTGTTCAGTTCCAAAAACCCTCTTTTTTTCTCTCCCTTGAATTTTTTCTGATGGTCTCGAAAAAGATTTCTTGAATCTTTTAGACATCCTTGCTGGAGTTCTTGCTGGAGGCTCGTATTCTTTCACAAACCGAATAGCAATCATTGACAACAACGGTTCGGAGTTTTGTTTGATTCAGCGGAAAGTCAAAATATGCCTCGAACATATATTTTATGGGATTAGAAGTACTATGAAACGATTGCCTTTGTTTACTACCTGAATCTTCATCTAGTTTGTAGCGTTAATGAAGAAGTTTTTCCTCGTTTAGTGATTTGGTGTGATCCAAAATTTCTTTAGGTGGCGTGTTGCTATTTTACTTGACAGAGGAATTTAGATTTACTAATTAAAGTTGAACGCTTGCATTAGTATTATTATTAGAGTATTATTCAGAGGATGATGGACCTCATTTATAACTCTCCAAGTTCGATTCCAATAAATATTAGATTGGGTTGAATATTATCTCGAGTATTGGTGTCTTGTGTAAAACGGATATATAGAGGAAGGAAGTGTAGCCTGTCGGATGATTAATGAGCAAATTTGGAGGCGCGAAAAAATTCCCGATTGTACGTAATGAAATGCACTGTCATTTTGTATATTAATATTGCCACGTTTCGTAACTTATGACCTTTATAATGTCCAATGTGACAATCGAATGATTATGGGTGCGCGACTTAAAATGCGAGGGTTGCTATTTATATTTGTAGCCTTGACAACATTAAGTGTATTAGGCGCCATCCGACGCAACGTTTCCATCTGAAAGTTTGACCCCTGTAACGGTAACTTTATTCAGAGCATTTTGTCGCTTGATCATAACTTGTATTGTTTACGGTGACTCGAAAATTTTGTCACAGCGAAGAAATGGAGTTAACTCGTGAACACTTTCGTGCGATGATTTTTTACGACTTTCGACGTGGATAATCAAGACAGGAGTGCATCGATCAACTTACTTCCACTTTTGGCAATGAAGCCCCATGCTTTGTCACAGTGAAACGCTAGTATAACGAACTCCGTCATGGCCGCCGTTCGCTCAGTGATGAAAGTCGTGATGGTCGTCCAAAATAGGTTGTTGTGCCAGAAATCATTGATGCTGTGCAAGAACTGGTAAAAGAAGATCGATTGCAAATGATCGCCTGTTACTTTGGAATAACTGCACATGTGAAAACCGTACAGTTAGAGCAACGTAGAACCATGAATTCTGAATGGTACACGAGTATTTGTTTGCCCGTAGTGCTTGGCAAAATATGGAGAAAGAAATGGCAACGAAGGATCATTCTTCATTATGACAATTCAATCTCTCACATATCAGCTGAAACAACTACGTACATGACTGGCCAAAACGTCGAATTGATGGGCCATCCTCCGCACAGCCGTGATTTAGCACTAAATAGCTTTTTTCCTATTTATGGAAAAAAATTGCGTGGCCAACGTTTTTCGGCGCCTGAAGAAGCCGTTGATGCATTCAAACCCATGTTTTGGAGGTACCTCAATCGGAGTGGAAAAAGTGTTAAAGAAATTGGTTCGATCGCATGCAAAAGTGTGTTGATTATCATGGAGAAGACTTTGAAATACAATAAAGCCATTTTCAACTATAATATACCGTCTTTTCGCTATTAGGCTCAAAATATAAATAATCAATGTAACCAAAATATAAATGCAATCCGCATAGTAGAAACTTGCGTCTTCACAATATCATTTCTTAGTTGATTTCATCCAGCATGAACGTGATATATAGAAGTTGAGAGAATCCGCGTCCCTTTTAAGGACCAACATATCAACCTTTTCTTAGATTAGCCATGTGACCCCTTAGTTACAAATGGAGAACACCTACATGATTTCGCAGACGGCCCTAAAGGTTGAATGATTTTGATGATCCCTTTGGGCACAACCGGCATAATACAAGCTTGGTATTGTTATTGGCCTCATAGTTATTTGGGACGCTTAGCAAAAGAAAGGGAAATAACCCCTATTATTCAAATACCTCGCCGTAGTGTGGCTTATGTTCGGTATGAGGGAATGTACTATATTCACACACGAAACATCCGCATTGATGGCTGGTGGAAATATGTATCCAAGGATCTAATTTTAAATAATGGATTCCAGAAGGAAATGCCGTTGTTTAGAGACGTTTCTGGCGCTAATGTCAAACTGCTTGCAAAAAGCAAGTGAAAATTTAAAAAACTACCTAAATACCTTGGTTGTCTTCAAACGTTTACGATCATCTAACGGTTCGCTTAAACGTCTTTGTATTTTGTTGGTGCAAAAAATACTAGGCTTCCTTAGCCTTATATTATGTGAAAATTAGACTTCATTCATTATACATCATGGGTCCCGGTTATTACTCCATAACCGGGCACTCCATAATCAGAGGTTATTTGGTTTTCGTCTGTGGGAAATATCCAGCGAGAAATGAACACAAATATTCACGAGGCTGCGAGCTGTTCGAGAGTCAGGCAGTAACAAACTGGGAACTTATTTTGGGCTCTTAATCCGCATCCTTGCTCTTCTCACCGAAAGTTGAGAAGCAGGAAGTTTCCACGGGGAAGTTTGTGCTCCTCCGATATGCGTCGTGTCGGGGTTATATTAACAAGTTTAGCTGAACATTGTGTGGGTATTAGGGAGAGAAACTTACATTGGATTAGGCGTGCGAGGAACGGGTAAGTTGAACTGTTTTGCTTTGTCTTGGAAGAATTCCTGGGCGCCGTGACATGGGATATGTAGCCCCGGGCAGACGACGACAACTTCTCTTTCTCGTCTTAAAGAAATATATTTTGTCATTTATCTTAATCATCCAGCCTTCTCCTTGTATGTTTGACAGAATTCATATGCACAACTCGCAAAACTATGCAAATAGTGTAATAAAATTCATGAACAACTAGCAATGTGGGTAGTGAGGACAAATTTTCACATTTACTATAGATTTTACGAATGCAAATATAGATATGGACCAAAAATATGAGAATAATAGTAAACTGGAGGAATTTAATTCATTGTGTACCATAACCAATCCAAGGTATCAGCTGAACTAGTAATGCATTGGAATTTGGAATTATCATAAACATTATTTTTTTGTAGAACCTTGATTTATTATGGATTTTAGTTGTGTAACATGTGTTGTATGTGTTCAAATTTAGAGATGCGGATGGGATTAGGTTTTATTTTTATCAAAATATAATATGTCACTTATTTTTTCATTGAAATTTTAAGCCACCTTACTAAATTTAATGACCATTTTCTTTTATTTTTTGTACAATAACTATATTTTTAATTCCGCGGATCACGTGGGCGTTAGCTTGGTTTGCTAATTTTTTTTTACCAACATGCAGTTCACAGTTACCAGATGTCAGTCTCATCATCCAACACAAAGGATGATATAAAAAAACAGGAAATTCTTCCATGGAAAACCGAAGGACTATCATGGTTGATTTTGGGCCTATTTGATAGCTTGTGAATTTTTTTACGATTAGACGAAGGGGCGGCTTGTCGATAAGGAGATTTAATGGAGAAGGAACTGGCCAAGCCGGAAGGGGAACAAGTTTTGAGGGTGTTCGGCAGGGATGGCAGCGTAGCATCTTTGGGTCACCGAACGTATCCCTTTACGCCTCGGAGCTCGGTGGCTGATCGTGCCGCTGTCTCTTGTGCACCTACGCGCCCGCGTGCGCCTCCCCCTCTCTTACGCGGGCAAGCACCCGAGGAAACTTCTTTCCGGACTCTTTACTTTCACTCTCGTTTATCTCTCCTCCCGCTCTCCCTTTCGACATGTGTTTGATTTGTTCGGCTCCCGTGATTCGGAGCGGGCACGTCGGTCGGTCGTCCACGTGGTGGGGGTCGGGGAACGGTAGAGCGGAGCGGGACCTTCGCCGCCTTTCCCCTCTTTACGACTCCCCGAAATGGGAATATCAACGATGCGAGACCTCGAACCAATGAACGGTCTCGTAACGGCCTCGGACCCTTACCGTTGCCCCTATATCTCTCTCTCTCTCGTTTCTTCTTGCAACCCCTCCCTCCCCCATTCCCCATAAACTCTGCTTCCTCCCACTCTCCTCACCTTTCCTGCATCAATTGCCTCGCAACTCACCGCATAAACCGTGGTGCAGTAGTTTCGATGATTTCGGCGGTCTCGCGTGTCAACTTGGCTTGGCTTTTAATTCTGGAGCCATTCATGCCATTGCGGTTTCTCAGATCGGTGCTTAAATGGCCGGAAACTGGATTTTTATTCCCGACTTTGCCTATCTGTTGTTCATGGAGTTGCTTTCTCAGGGAATGGAAGTTAGCCCGAATCCGAGAGGGCAATCTCCATTTGACTGATGCCGGTTCAGCTATCAAACCGATAATCCGCCGATGCTCTCAAGTCTCTGGTTACGCGCGCGAATAAAATCTGTAGTGGCCATAGGTGATTTGATTTCTGGCCTTTTTGTTTAATTAATTTGAAGTTAAATTTCGAAGAAGAGACGAGCCACATTGGCCAAATACACATTGTTCGCCGTATGGCGGGATTTCCTGTTTGAATGTGATTTGGCCAATGTGGCTCGTCTCTTCTTCTGGGTATGCGTGCCATAAAACGCACTGTTCCTATCCTTTATGATGTTGTATGACTGCTAACCTACTGTCCTTTCCTCTTTTGTGTTGTCTATTTCTCCTTTGGTAGGTCAAAAAGCTCCCTAACGCCATCTCTTAGCCAAGGAATCGGGGCACTTGGTCGCTTGAAAAGATCGCAGATCTCAGTGTAAATTAGATTTCATCGAAAGCTCAGGTGGTTAGAGCATCCGCCCAGCAAGTGGAATGATCCGGTGTACGAGTCCCGGTCAGGGAAATATTTTTACACTAGTGGTCTGCTTGATTCTGCATTCCTCACCTCTCCTGTATTCGTCTTTTATGTGTTCCTATCCCCTTTCCTTATATCTCTTTCCATTAATAATTAGCAGAAGGTACTAAGATGAAAAAAATAAGTAGAATAAGAAGCTTCTTTGATTTAAGTACTGGAACGAAATTTCCGCAGGAATGAAAATTCAGCAGGTGAAGTGTAAAGTGACCACATAATCGTATACGAGTCAATAAGAGCCTACAAGAAGTAACGACTTCGTCGAAAACAAATTTTAAAATTGATAGCCTACTTAGAGTTTACAGTTTTTTTCTCAGATGATATATTATTGGCCAAACTTTGGCATATCTCATTCGAAGGCCGGTGTGCTGCAGCTGATAGGTTGCAAAAACAAATATTTTCATCCAATTTGCAAATTTAGGAAGGCCGCTGATAATCCTTACTTCTCGCAGCTCAAGCTGATAAAGACTACCAATTCGATTCTATCCATGTTGTGGTACTCTAGGGAGTGCCTTGTACACGAGATTTTATTTTAATTCGCATTATTAACGAACCGCACTGGAATGGGATCGTACGGTCTCGGAATTTGAATTAAAAAACACATTAAAATCCTTTTGCGTGTGGCATATGGAAAATGCCAGTTGGCTACTTTTTCCGAAATGGAATGTTGACTTTGATGCGGCCCTGCGTTTTCACGGCTCCAAAAAAAAACATATAAACTCTCCATCCTCAGCTTCCCACTCTGTGCTCTCATCCATATTCCCACCCACAGAAATGGTCTTCTCCTTCATCGCCTATGGCCGCGAATTCCCATGACGCAATCGGTTTTATACGGGCAAAAATATAAAAAAATATCATCGAACGTAAAAAATGAGAAAGCCAATGAAACAGCGATTGGTGCTGCTGCTTTCGACCCAAATCTTGACTTTAGCGCCGTCCATCTCGTCATCGTCCGGAGGGTGAAGCTTATGCCAAGCCTGGGGCGGGAGGAAGGGGCTTCTGGAGACACTTAAATGGCCTCCTCTCGTTCGCGTCGCCCCGTTCTCATATCCGCAAACCGCCTTCGTTGGAAGAACACCATTTGAACGTTGTCCTCTTACGTCGTCTGTGCATTATATGCGCGAACCGGCGCAATCTGGCGGCCATTACGCGGACTACAGCCCCGCCCATTAGCGGCGCTAGTTGCCTGAGACTCTATGAGCCGTCTGTGCTAGGCGGATCGTCGAGCTGTGCGTATGGTGCCAGTTATGTTAGTTTCTGCTATCCTTGTTTTTAATTTTTGTCGAAAATGGAAATTGAGGAAATGTCGGAGTAACGAATCAACCTCAAGTTTTTGGTAAAAAGTTATCGAGTAATTACTGAAATGTTGACAGCAGTTTATGGTGATAATGCTCTGGAGAAAACATCCGTTTTCAGTGGGATAATCGTTTTAAAGATGGCCGAAAAGACGCCATGGATGATGCAAGGCCGGAACGACCTTCAACCACCTGTTTTGACGACAACACTGATCATGTGCGGTCCCTTGTCCTTACCGATCGTCGAAAAACTGTCCTAATGATAACTGATGAACTGAATTTGGGTAAATCACCAGTGTTTTACCGCACCCTCATATTTTAACCACACATGGTGTATGAATTCCTCACCATGACAATGCACTTGCACATTCAGCATTGATTGTTCGTCAGTTTCTGGCGAAAAATTCGATCACATCCTTGATCATCCTCCTTATTCGCCAGATCTCACCCCCTGCAACTTTTTCCTATTCCCAAAATACAAAAATATGATGAGGGGACTTCATTAGGAAGATGTGGACACAATAAAGCAAGAAACGACAAGGCAACGAAAAAGCCTAACTCCTGAGGACTTCCAAGGGTGCTTTAAACAGTAAAAAAGAAGATGGGATAAATGCATAGCAATGAATGGAAAATGGAGAGTACTTTGAAGGGGACAAAATCGATATTGACTAAATTTTGCTATATAAAGTTTTTATTGCCTCAGTTCGCGTGTTTATTGGACATACCTCCTATATGAAACTTATTTTAACACGCTTTCCTCTAGCTTTAAACATATTTTTAACCAATAATATTGTCATTAAACAACAATAAGCCAACCTGCTATCTGTAGGGGTAGTTGGGTTTTGCGTCAATCAACGGTCAACTCGTATACATCGATCTTCCCATTCTGGAGGTGGGATTCGAATCTATGGGTTATTCGGGGAGCGAGTAACTGGGAGAAGAGCATTAAATGCTCTTTATTCCTGACATTAGGTGGTGCATTTTGTTCATAATTTTAAAAAGTATTCAATGAGTGGAATGAAGACATGAAGGTATTCCTGGTCAATGCTGTAATTAACGCACATGTATGCTATCAATGAATAGAAAATGCTTGAGGACCTGATTGAGTGAGTCTTCAGATTGAATCTTATCCTGGCTTCACACTTAAGCAGCACCACCGCTAGTATGACCTCAAAATTTCCGGGGCCTTTTTCGTAGGAGAGGTTCACCGAAACACCTAGGTTTTTTGTCTCACCATATATGTTTTAAAACGCTCGAAAGCTTCCAGTCTCGACTTATATCCCGTTACCAACGATTGAGGGTTTCCTTTTCTTCACATGAAAAGATTTGGCTTATCTGAGATCAGCCCCGTGTTATTTGTGGTAAATGACCTCCAATTAAGTTAAATCGCTGCCTTATTCGCAATTCGTTCTAGGCGGAGAATGTCTTTGAGAACATTGTGAACTCTCCTTTTCTATCGATTTTCCTTCTGTCAAGTAAATCATTTTGTGACTTCATCCCTCGGAGCGAGTCACTTATCTCACTTTTATTCCCATTTTTCTTGATTGGTCATTGCTTTTTCGGAAAGGAAACTCCGCATTAGTGGCAGTTCATGGTTTTTCTTATATTGGCTCATGTATCAATTGCAATGCAGTGTTTTGTGACATCATTTATATAAAATGGGGTACATATTGAAGAGAATACTCTTAAGAGGAGCGTGGAACGTGGACGTATTAGCCCGTCATTTAAGCATAGTCGAAAATTTGAAAAGAAAGGAAACCATCGTGTTTTTCCTAATGAAAACCTGGAAAAAGCAGTAATTGTACTAATGTCCAAAATTCTATCCGTCCTAAGCCTTTAGTGCCCACTGCCATTCATTAGAGCTCATATCCGGGTGTATCTGCACGTCTCCAGCTTAGCATCGTGTGATTTTTCAGGTATCAGATCTGAGAAATCAGGCGGGAAACCTTCGTGAGAGCGGTTTCGCGTTAATCCAAAATCCCGTCATCCATTAAAATTCTCGAAAAACTGTTGGATCATTAATGATGCATTGTAGCTACTCTGATTTTGTGAATGTTGGTTTCAATATGATTTGTTTTCGTTGCTGCATAGTGCATATCACTGACATGATAGACATAACATAAAAACTAGGAGAAATCTTCGTTGGCAGGTGTACTGCAAGTATTTATCATAATTCTTCGCTGACTCCAGTCTTATTTAAAATGCATAAGAATTGTGAAATTTAATATTTTTTTAAGATTTGGGATAATTTATCGTATGGGCTCAAGAGTTACAGAATAGGAGAAAGGGACTAAGAAATACGTAATAATCTGGAAGGATCCGGTGGAATTACACTCGCGCATGCCAGCTAAACTGCTACTTCGGAACCCAAAAGACTGAATAATTTACTTCCTAGGTACTTTCATATATCTCTTCGTGATTCTTAGTGTGCAAAAAAATGCCGTGAAGGAAAAGATGCCTCAGGGCCCACATTATATATTTTTAATAATGTTCCAGTTTAATTTGCATTAGTCCGAAAACAGCACTTCGATGTTTACCTCGGACTTTGAACATTGATAAAACAATTTGGCATTTACGTACATCCAAGCCCTAGGTGGAGGAAAAACCACCTAGGTGGGAATCGAACCCGCGACCTCTGGTTTGGCAGACGAGGGCTTTATCCCACTGCCACCGAGTTTATTCGGTACAATCCTTGAATGGCTACCGCCTACTGTTAAAAATCTGAAAAAGTCACCCTTAGTGAGCTGTGACTGTATCCTTTGTGGGTGTTAGAATTCTGTTCGACTTAAGAATCAACTTTTATCGCATTCTCTTTTACAGGAGCCTCCTCTGAATGCTTTTTTTGTCTTTTATAGTCTACCAAGTCTCTTTTAACAAAATACCACAGAACTGAAAAGCCCGTAGCACACGTTGGGTTCAAAGAAATGATGTTATCTGACGAATAATAAACCAGATTTTATTTTTTGGTTTCTCTAAATATCGTCCTCCTTGGTTGCCTCACCAGTGATATTAATCTCATTTTTCATTTGGTAGTTTCTCTTTTCTCCTGGATTGAATTGAGTGTGTGTTAAGGAAGAGAATGCTTATGTTAAATCATATGTTTCTACTCATTAAGTCTAATGTTCTTCTGTATGAGAGATGTTGATTTGAGATTGCATTATAAGGTTGGTTTTTCTCCTACCAAGGGAAATACGTATTCGATAATTCTTAGATATTTGTATAATAAGTCATTTCACAGATACATTATTTTCTATCGATTCTTTGTGTATTTGCTCTGAACAGTGACTGCGACATGTCTGGAGGGATGGAGGCTAAAAATTCACTGATAAGAACGAGTTTTATGTTTCCACCTTATTAATGTCTCTTATTTTAGTACTGAATACAATTTTATGCATTTAATTATTTGATGGTAGAGTTTGAGGTATTTACCTCGTCTGTCATAATCTTTTCTTCATCATTGGTTGATATATCAATGGGTGTATTTCTGTTAAACTTATTCTCTCCCTTTCACCCATCCCTGAGGTCTGGCTTAGAATATACCTAGAATAACTCACTAGGTCCACCGTATGAATTAAATACTTCCACAGAAAGTAACCGATGTCAGCTTTGTAGTTAAAATGAAAAAATATATAGCGGATGGATTTTCTCCGACGATCAATTTGAGGTTTAAGTTATCCTTTTGAAGGAGTATTAAAAGTAGAAATCACGAGTCGGCTTTGTTTTTCTGTATCAACATTCTGTAGCACTTATGCGGGCGAAACACGAGTTATAAATAATTTTTTTTCATCCTCCCGGCGAATAGAACCGTGAATACCCAATCCCTCGAATTTCCTGCTCTCATTCTTTCTCTTTGCTTGTTTCCGATGGGCAAGCCTTTCATTTCTGACGGGAAAAAATAGTGAAGTTCGTTTATTTTTGCTCGCGTTCGGGCATTCATTCTGCAGGTGCTGGCGTGGAGGGGAATGGAGTGTGGGGTTAGTGGGCGGAGGCGAATACCGAGCGAAGCAGTCGCGGTTCACCCCTTGTACCTTTTGTTGAGTTTCTCTGTGGCTATGCCTAACCTTCACCTCTTACCCCATCTCCGTGTTTAAAGTTGCGCCCTCGCGAAACCAAATTCAATCGACGGCTTTGCTTTTTTGACATCTCAACTGGGGAGTCCTTTGCGATCGTGTGCGCGGCTATGGATGTGTGTGTGTGTGTTTAGGTTCGTGATTGTGTGGAAGCATGAGAGCCCGCGGGCGATGCATCGACCCGAAAGGGGTGAAAGCGAGCGCAATCCGCCAGTGGCGAATGTAAGCGGTTTGAAGGCGAGGCTCGAATGATGGGAAAAGGTGTAAGCATTCCACCGATTCTCTTCGACGTGGAGGGGTCTAGGATTCCTCCACTACCTCCCATTCACTCTCCCGTTTCCGACTCTCCCTCTCCCCTTTCTTGTGTTGTCTTTCGGATGAGATGGGTCTCTTGGTTCTCCCATCCCCCCCACCCAATGCCGACACCACCTCAACCAGCGCCTCCTTTCCCATTCCAAGCCTCGACCTCTTCGCCCACTCTCATCAGGAGAAACGCTCCGCTCGGCACTCAGTTTCATTGTCCTTCTCTTTGGCCGCCCCCCACTTCTCCTCCGTTCTCTTTTCCTTCCGTTTCCGTCGCCCGTCTCGCTGTCATCCTTTCCCTTAACCCAACTCTTTCAGTTCGCTCCATCCGTTCTTCATCCGCTCCCTGCTCTATTTCGAGGGGATGATGGGGGTGGGAGGCGGACGAATCATCTCGTCTCTCCGAGGCTTCGCTGAGGTCCTTTCATACCTCCTCCCTTTCCTCACCCCCTTCCTCCCGCGTACTCTTTGTCACCAACCACCCTTCTCCCGATGCCAGAATTTTTTCCTTGCCATTTTCTCGCCCTCCATCTTTTTCTTCCGTCCTTCCGCTCTACTGCCTCCCTTTTCACCGGTACCTCTCTTCGCGATTCATTTTCACCGGAGCCACTCTTGTGAAATCAACAGTCCGATTTTCTCGCATTTCCGACGCTTAAATTCTGTAGCTTCGGGCGTTGAGCATTCCATTCGATCGTTGTAAACACAAGAGGTCGCAGGAATTCGCACGAGCGTGGTGTTTCTCAACAGAGCCAGTACCAGGAATATTCCCTTCCGGGATACTAGTGTTGAATCTCGTTTTGCTGTTTATTTTCTGCAGAATTTCTTTGCGAGCCATTATATTTTTCTTTTAAATTTAATACAATTAAAATCACTGCTAAACCATTGCAATTATAGTTTTGAGAGACTCATTCAAATATCACTTGGTATACTTATAATACGAGTTGTATAGACGAGAACCTCGAAAAATGCTATGTCATATAAACCATAATGTTTTTATGCATATTTATGAGGTTTATAGCACCAAAGATTGATTTATAAGCTCTACTCTGTCCCTTGCTTCTTAAAATGTGACAGGCAAAGAATGAAGGAATTTTACTATATTGTGAGATTGTTCAAATTTAAATATTCAAATCTTAATTCCACAAACCTATCAAAAGCGTGGATTGAAAAGCATCAGCGATGACTAATTACTGAAAAAACTTTTCGTATTTTTAATGCTTTTATGTAACGTGTTTAAGAAAATATTAGGGTGTAACATATGTTAACATAAACAGCTAAAGATTATACACGTATGATGAACCAGGGTAATCAACACGATAAATGGTTGGCTGAAATAAATATTTTAGGTTAAAAGGTTATAATGATATGAATAGCATTAGTCCGAAGCGCTCATATGAAATGCCATTTCCTATTTCTACTTTATGTACTGTTGTATCAGGTACTTTTTCCTTGACTGTTTTCCCTGGGTGATATTTTAATAAGATAATATTCTGTGCGTTCCTCAAATTTCATGCGACAACTATTGCACGATATAACCATGCATAACCCTGACACGGTTTGGGATGTACCATACATTTTCGCCATTTCTATCCATTTGCAGGTAAGGTCATTCGGGAGAACTAGGTGCTACAAATATGCAGTTTAATAAAGTATAACGTTATGCGCTTCCGCCATTAAAAGATCACGTAATGTGTGTGTCATCTGTTTTCATTACACGTTTTCTGGGTGGATCTCATAAAAATTTTATTTCTATCTGAGTAGGCCGTCGGAAGGCATAATCCTCTCACGAGAGAGACGATTTCATTAAAGCATAACTGGGCGAGAGACCACGGTCCGTTGAATTAGGATCACCTGGATCGCGAAGGAATGTGGGCCGGCGCCGCCGTACGTCCGCCATCAAATATGAGCGCTGGGTTATGCGGAGGCGGGGGATGGACCACACAGTGGGGGAAGAGCGGGGTCAAAGCTGGGGGCAGTGGGCCGAGTGGGATGGGAGTAGAAAAGTGTGCAGCTCTTGCCGTGCGTGCTAATCCTTCAATCAGCCGCCTTCCCCGTAAGACATGAGTCAGAGAGGAGAGGTAACATCTGCCGACGGCCACGATTTGGACATGAGGCTGTATGCCATCATAACAACTCCGTCTCCCGCTTCCCCTCTCGTTCGACCCCTTTCCCTCCTCGTCCGTTCCCTCTACTCCCCCCTCCTCATGGTCTCATTTCTCCTGCGGGAAGGGAAGCTCCCTGAATCGAGTCCTGCGGTCCAGAAAAAGGGACAAGGGAGAGTGATACTTGAAACGGCTGGACGAGAAGAGGCCGCCTCGCGCTCAAATACGAGTGTACCATTTGCGCCGTAGCCATCGCTTCGGGGGGGTCGCAGTGCAGTCGTTCTGTCCGTCCTTCCTGCGTCTCCCTTTCCCCCTTTCGCCTTCCATCCCCTTTCTCCTCCAACCTTCTATCGCATCTCTTTTTTTCGTAAATCTCCCTGCCACCTCCTCATGTAGATTCTCCCGTCTTCCACGGGCGCCATCGCACGATTTCAGTACCTCCTTTATTCCCCTCCACCCAACTTATTCTACTCTTTCTAAAATTCCTTCCTGTCCAGTTTTTGCCTCAGAGATTGTTCGTTAAAAAATCTGCTGTCCAGTCTCTTTCGTCTGGGAATGATTACTCAGAAGAAGGTAACGTTTTATTAAAAGAATTTATGGATCTGGATTAAAAGAATATGGATCATCGGATGATCATTGGGATTAAATAAAAAATTCTTTAGAGAATTATTTGTTAAAGATGTTTAATTATACTAGGGATTTTTTTGCCAATCACAACCACAAGTAGATTGTGGAGTCACTCTTTTACTAGATGACTATTTATGCTTGCTTACGTCATTCTTTATTACTCACTGAACTCCATCTAAGTTACGTATCTTCTATCCGCTCTATTCAACTTCATTATTTATCCTTTAGTCGTGATGGGCCTGAATTACTTCTCAAGCTTTCTTCCCTCCCCCCATTCCTTCTTGTTTTTGGATTTTTTTTTCAATTTTATATTCGGTTCTACGCCGGCGTTGCTTTTAAACGTTTGAATAAACTAGCATTTCAGCCAATCCTAGCTTAAATTTCTAAACCGTATTAAGAATACACCGGTGAATCAGGTGCGGAACTTTGATTTAGGACTTCCCCTAGTCTGACTTTCTTATTCATGAGAGAATGTGTTAGCCTTTACTTGGGTACTTAGGAATCCATCCACCAATCAACCCCACGCAATTCTGTCCCTCTGTTTCGAAAGACCCTCCATCATTCTTCTCCCTCTAAATATATTCCTCTTTCATTACACACAACCCCCTTCCCCTCTTATGGATAGGAAAGGAGTCGGGGGTCGGGTTGGTGTGTCAAGGGAAGGCGTTGTTCCCATATAACCCTCTTGATTGCTTTCACGGGCTGCCATTTTTACGAGATGCTCTCTCTTTCTCCATCTTCCTCCCTCTCCTCGCTCCATCCATCCAAGATTTGGGACACGATTCATCGCAGAATTCCCTTGTGCTCGAAGGGGCGTTCTGACATGGTATATCTTCTGGTATAAGGGAGTCAGTAAGGGAGGAAGGCGGGTCTTGTATTTCTTGTCTTGCACTTATCCTGCTCCTTTTTATCCTGAGGACGGAATAAGAAGAGAAGGTCTGTCCCCGGATGAGAAAGGAAGCATTACTGAAGTTTTTCAGCCCGAATTATTTTTCTTCTCTATCGATTGGCTGCCTCTTTCCGCGTAAGTGGGGCGGCGGCGTGCATTCCGGAAAAGGCCGCGCAGGTGGGAAACGATCGTTGAGGCACTGTTCTGAACGACGTGAACGAAGCAAAAATAGATTGTCATGCAAATGGTACCTCCTCGTTACCATTTTTTCCACGACCAGCCACTTTTTTGTTCGAACCTTACATTGTTTCACCCAGGAAAGCTTTTTTTTCGAGATTTGGAGAATGGCGTGAATGCATTAACGGTACGAATTTTAATGGAGCGAAATAATCCCGGCATTTGTTACCCTAAAAGAATCGAACAATCAAACGGAATGGCTGTTCTCATTCAAGTCAACTCAAGTTCTCATTATCCGATTTCCACGGTAGGGAGAGAAGGATTTCAATGCTTCTTGAAGTGAATGATGGGTTGATGCAACATGTCTTCTTATTTTCATCCTGAGAAGAATCTTTCGTAAGCATTTTCTAAATCCTTCCTTTTTTTTTAATTTCGTCATGGGAATAATACTGTCTCATTGTTTGTATCTGAATTATTTCATGCCATTGGTTTTACTAGCCGGCACTGAAAAAGGTCTTGTGGCACTTAAGGGATTAAATCAGTTGTCGCATTTTTCTCTCGGTATTCTGATGATTACTGTGGTGAAGAAAATTGCAGAAACGATGTCCAATAAGCGAAATTGATTTGCCTTCATATGCTATTTTTCTTTTACGAGCGAGATTTATCCTCTTTTCCTCCTCGGATCAATTTCTTTTTTATTGTTCACTTTTCTGAATCCTCATTCCTTGCGTGGCTTGAAGACGTCGTTATCTGTGTAATCCTGGGATTCTCCTGCCTCATAAGAGATACTGTTCCATGCGCTTCTCTTCCCGTCTTTCTTTCAAAAAGAGCTTTTTATTATTCTCCCCGCGTTCGTTCTCTTTACTTACCCGATCTATTTAAGCTGTTCCATCTGAGAAACTTCTCTTCTCGGGAGTCATTCGCATATGCACGTCTTGTGTTTCTTAATTTAAAATCACAATCCCTTGATTAATCTTTTCCTCGCTTGATTGGTTTGTTTCCTAATCTGAGCGGGGCAAAATTTTCGGCCTCTCAGTGTACCTACTAAGACGATAACGTGAATTCTCATTGTTGTTTTGATGGAGAGTCCTGTAATGAACTTTAAAAATGCCTCAAGACCAGCCCGGCGCAATGCCCGCCTTTCCTTCAGATCTTCCCCAACTCACAGAAATAACCGCTCCCGCAGCATTCCTATTGAATACTCTGCTCTGCCCTTGTGTCCGAAGTGGGAGGGAGCGGTGGAAACGGTCGATTAGGAGGAGAACGCGCGAGTGGATTTCGAAATTATTTCTCCGGAGAAATGTCTTTGTGTCGTCGGTTGAGGAATCTCAAGGCGTAGGAGTGAATGAAACCCGTTCGGCGTGTGCTGGAGTGATAATGAGCGGGAGTTGAGGTGTGTGTGTGTATGTGCTGGGGCCTGGGATTATGAGAATGGGTGAAGAGAATAGGTAGGAGTTTCGAGGGTAGTAGGTGGTGGAGAGGAAAACGGAGAGGGGGACGGGAAGTTGTGGAGGGGATGGGAGGTAGGAGAGGGTGGGTGGACGTTTGGCGGAGGGAATGAGTTAGGAGAGCTAATGATCACGAAGTGGCGGCGGTTGTGCCCAGGACTGTGAGGTGGCTGCGCTCCAAAAGAGGCATAAAAGTGAGTGAGAGGGGCATATATCTCGCCACCCTTTTGGTGTCGACGCGTTACGCCCTCTTGCTGCTCCGCATCCAAACCGCTCCTATGTTGGTGGTTGGCTGGGGAAGCGCAACGCCCCAGCGCTCCTGTATCTCTCTCTCTCGGCATCCTCGCCTCCCATATCTCAACCTCTCACTCTCCCTTTCTCGCGGCAGTTGAAATTTCGTTGCCGTGCATGGTTTACGGATATGTTAGGGCAATGCGGTTGCGGATTTTAGATAGTAGTTTTTCTTTTTATTTTGTCATTTACGTTTTGTAACGTACTATAATAAACTCCAGCAAAGAAATTTCAGTTGCTTTCTTTTGTGCGGCTCTTCATCATCACAAATTAATTTATTAACTATTTTCTAATACAACTTAGGACCGTATAGCAAATGTAATTTAAATACTGACTTAATATGTCAAGTATCAAACGTTCTTTAAATATATTTATGGATTGTGTGTGAAATATTCCGTAAAAATGAGACTGCTATAAGCTTAAGGTGCATGATACCAATGTTCACCTATTGGAAAAGAGTATGGTTTTAAAAGTCGTAAGATATTGCTCTATACTGTTTTGTAGAAGTATAATTTCAAGAGATTAATAATGCTAGTTAATTACACGACTGCGGTATTGTCACAAAATTATGTTTGTATAAAGGCTGAACAGTGGGTCGCGGTAGTCCAGGGGTAGAGCGTTGTACTGCTGACAGGAGGGCCAGGGTTCGATTCCCGGGTAAGCCTCTCCGGGTTTTTTCAGCGCCACCAAGCTATGTGATTTTCGGGTACCAGATCTTCCTGGGAAACCGTAACCGACACGGAAAGGAACTGGCCCCCTTACCCTGATGTGTGAATTTCACACGCCGTTGGGCTTCGTACTGGGTAATATCTATCATTACCACCAAACCGACCTTGGGGCTGATTGCTGTGTCCATATTTAAAGGCTGAACAATGTAGGGGAAATTTTCCGCATTCAATATAGCTTTGTTGTATCAAAGGTAAAATGAATTCACTTAAAATGCCTACTTTACTTTAAAGGATTTGTTTCTTTACATTTTTGATGTACGAATAGTGTGTCATTATGCTTAAAATACGTTAATTTAGAGAGCGTCAGTCTTTAAGACCGCTAATAATGACCATTAGTAAATAATTCAGGGGGGGGGCACCACCGCACTCTTTGATTGACATCTAAGATTTAGCAAGATGGTGGTAATCAAAGCAGCTCTGCAATTTTCATCTCCGTTGCCTTATATTTTTATTTAATATGCGTTCCATTTTTAGGTATTTTCTGAAATGGGTTCCCCGTATTCATTCAGATTCAGGCGCAAAATCCGAACGGAAAATTGGGATTCTGTCGCCTTTTCGTTAGCCGAAGGGAATGGCTCCCCTGCGCCGTCTTCGATTGGCCTAAGAGATCGTCTTGAGACACCCCATCTCTTATTCCCTCCCTAACTGTCTTCCTCCGCCCCCTCCCCTCTTTTACCCTTCCCCACTTCTCCCTTTCTCCTCTGGAACCTTTCTCTGTGAAGACGTCACCCGACCAAGATCCACACGCCTTATAACCAACTTCCCCTGTACGTCTCTACCACACTCTACTACTCCCATCTTCCCCCACCCTACAATCACCTTGGCGGCTGTCGTTTATCGAAGAAATCTCGCCACGTCTGCATGAAATGCAGTCGGTCCATTTCACCATCTTTCCCCGCCTCCCCGCCCACCCCCTCGGCTCCGCCATCTTCTGCACACCACCGGACCCAATTCTCCGACGCCTCTCTCAACCCTCTCCGCTGTTAAAATCTCTTCGTTTTACATACCTGCCCGTCTCTCTTTTCTTTACCCCGCCGTCCCCCTCGATTCTCCCTTTCATCCATGACCCATTTATATTCCGACGAAATCAATGCCCATTCCCTTCCCTGCTGAGCCTACTGTAACCTTCATCTCCTTTCGTTCTCAAGACCCAGAATTTCCCCCTCCCATTTCTCCCCACCACTTCTTCTTGAAAGAAGAAGAAGCATATTTCATCACGGTGTGCCTGTCGAGAGTGCACTCTCTCCGTCTCTCTCCCACTCTTTCTTCCACTCCCACTGGGCCACCTTTCTCTCGCCCACTCACTTCTCCTAGGTCTATCGCTCTATTCACCCTCCTTCCGCACCCTCCAGTGCCCATTCTCTTCCCTACCCCTCAGTGGGGGCCCGTGCGCGTAGGCGAGCATGGTAAATCCTTACCTCTTCTCTTACTCTCTCTGTCTCCCTTTTCATCCCCTCCCCCTTTCTCTCCATTTTCCTCAGTCCCAGGGATGAGAGACGGATCAGAATTTATCGCGTTGCTCCACCCCGGAAACGGAGGCCTTTTAAAGAAAGACGGGGAGGCGGAGAGAGGGGTTCGGAGTGGGGGAGGGTGGCGGCGGGGAGTATGGGGTGAAGAGGTGGTGTGGGTGGATGCTGAACCCTGGAAATGAAATTCGCCCTCTTTTCCTCTATTTCTCTCGCCCGCTCTTTTTGAAACCCCTTTCCTCCCTCCCTCGTGCTGCCCCTCCTTCCCCCTCACCAAATCCTCCTGACCCCTCCCCCCACCCTACCTCGCACTCCGTAGGCCCAACACTCCATTCACCCCTTTCCTCTCGCTCCCTTCTTCTGTCCCTTTATGTGCGCGCGCGTGTGTGTTAGTGCGTGCGTATGCGTCGGCCCCTCGGCAAGTGGGAAGGGAGTGGAGGGAAGAAGGGTGAGGTTGGAAGAGAGGGAGAGGTCGTGGGGAAGAGGAGAGGACCCTTTTGCGTGAAAGAGCTCCCCACCCTCCTCCACTCCCGCCCCTTCCTTTCCCTTTTTCTTGTCTTTCCCTCCTCTTCTCTCTCTCACTCTTTCCCTTGCTCATCTCAAGTGGAAGATGGAGGAGGATTTGATTCTCAAGCAACATCCCCCCTCCGGTCTCTTCGCTATGTTTCAGATTTGAGTGCACTTAGATGTAAGCCTCGTTAATGCGCGCGGCGTATTTTCTCATCATCTCGAGGGAGGAACCTCCTCCGTCCTAGATGCCGTCATCATTATGATCATCTCGGTGTTTTTATGCTCTCAAGTATTTCCCTGCGGGATTTGGTTTGGACGCGATTGAAGTATTTTTAACAGCACGCGAGGTTTCCAGCCGGGTTCGCTCGCCGGCGTCACCGCGAATTGTGGGCCTCGCCGAATACTTGGGTCCTCATTTGTTATTCCTTCGTGTTTTTTTTTGGAAATCATTCGGCAGTTGCGATGTCCACCAGATACTCAAAAACAACCTACTCAAAAAAATATGCAGCGGATGGTCCTCCTCCTCACGTCCTCTTTATGTAAAAAGGTCCACTTTCTAAGCCATCTGTAATGGCCCCCCTCTCCTCACCCTGCATCTTTTATTCCCACGTATCTCCTACTATCCTAACCTTCCCTCTGCCCTTCTTTTTGGATTCTACTTCGACAAACACTCTCATTCCACTCGCACATACGAAATCACCTCTCTCCACTGCTTCCATCTTGTCTCCTCTTTATAACGCCTCTTTAAAGATACTATCCTTTCTCCCCATCTATTATTCATCACCACCCTCCTCTTCTCTCTCTCTCTCGCTCTCCTCTTTCATCTTCTCTCTCCCCCTCCCCTTTCACTTGACCCCTCTCCCCGTCTCTCGCCCACTAGCCAACTTGTCCGCCTATAATCTATGCCATTCCCGACATCTCGTAAAAATACCTAGATCTTTTCCTTACCAAAAAGTCCACATCTAAGGGTATCTTATAAAATACACGCCACTGCTCGGCTCCAATACCAACGTACTCCTTAACCTCATTTTTAGATCCCGATTTAAGCCCTGTCGTAAAATGGTGACCGATAAAAGTCTCCCATAAACGTGGGAAAAATCAACACTCTTGCAATTTTTTCTCAAAAACACGCATTCCGGTAAGTTTTAGTGACCATATCTCTGGAAGGGGAGAGTGTCGGCCGGAAGAGCGTAACGCAAAGGACAGCATCGCAATATGTGCGGAGGTATTTAATTTTCGTTTAGAGTCGAAGAAGACTTTCACTCTCCCATACGACTTTGCTTGCGTTTTTGTCATTTTTGAATCTTGCTGTTTCTTTGTGTGCACTCTTCAGTTTCCCCTCTTCACGGGATCAAACTAAAAAATTCTTCTGACCCTCGCTCGAACTCATCGTCACCCATATTTCGGTGGCATTGTTTTTCCTGCGAGCGGTTGGTATTGTGTTGTTCTTGTTTCCTCACACCCAAAGCTAACTTTTTCCATCGAAATCCTCCACCATCCTATTCCATCGTTTCTGAACATATACCTCTCCGAACCATCTCCTCTTCTGGTTCTCATTCCGCTTTGCTACCGCAGAGAAGAATTTGAACTCAATCGCCAGAAATGTGACCCACCCGTAGTCGCTTTAAACCGGGGAATGTGAACCGGGCGCTCAAAATGAAGTAAGGCCACAATGGAATAATATATCCAGAAGTGTGAGAGCCGCGCGTGATTTGGAACCCGTGCACTCGTTTCTTCCGACTTTGGCCACTAATCTTCCGAACCAGGCCGCGTTCGCCCCGCCCCACTCTCATACCCAAACCCACCTTCTTCCCTCCCGTCTCTGCGATTTTTGAACACGGATTGAATTTGGATCCACTCCCGTCCTCATACCTCTCCCCAGCCGCCCACAGAAGTGATTCAGGAAACGTTGGAAATGGTGGTGGTCTTCACTCCCTCAGATTCGGTCTTACTTCCCTCTCCTCTGTTCCGTCCTTCCTTTGCCTCACTCCCTCACCGTAGTCAAGCCCTCCCCCACTTTCCGCTCCCCACTTCTCCTCCAGCTCCACATTTCATCTCGTTTTGCCAGCCCGGAAAAAAACCTCACACCAGTATTCCTCCTCCCACCCGCCACACCTTCAATCCGGCCTGCCTTCCCATTCATTCCTCTCCCCCTTCCTCGCCGCTATCCTTCCATTGTTCCAGCCCCGAATCTCCTTCTACCCAACCCCTGCCTTCATCCTCGGCTAACTTCCGGCCTCCTTCAATCCCTGTCCATGCATCCCCCACTGTCATTTATTTCCGATTCCGTATTGGATTTCCCACTCCGTCATAAGCGAGTTCCACCATGCCTTCTCCTCTAGTCGCTCGTCCTAGCCATCGGCGTCTTCGGAGAGGGCCACTGTCCCCGTTTACCCTCGACCCAGTCCACCCGCTCTTCCCCCTTCTCCCCAGAAGTTGTCCATTTTCACGGTTCTGATCTCGACCATTTCTGCGTCAGTTCTAAATCGTTTTTTCTCTTGGTCATTCCCAGCGACGGCTATTCCCCCTTACACCCCTCTCATCCTCCTCCGTCTGCTGCCTCCCCTCTTTCCTTCTGCCATGAACTCTCCGCGTTCCCCTCTCACCCTTCCAGTCATCCTAACTTTTTCCTTACCCCATTGGAGTCTCTATCGCTCCCTTGAGGAGACCTCTCTACGACCAATCCCCGTCTCCCTCCACGTAGCCCTCTGCTCGTCCCCCCCATCACTTTGCCATTCCTCCTACATTCCCCCTGTCGTCTGCCCTCAACCTTGTTTATCAATCTCATTCTTCTTGTCTCTCTTTTTTCGCTCTTTTTACTGCCGTGGACTATTCGGGTTTCCACGTAAGCCATTAAAAAAGGGTGGACAGTCGTCATTGCAAAAGATATTGTTCGCCGTTTCGCTGCCTGGAACTTGGCCACGCCTAGTGCTTCAATCATTTAAGTGCCCCATGCACAAGTGTTACTCTTATTCAATCGATTTTATGCCAGAAAAAATGATTGTGCTACTTGATTAAAGCATGTTCTCAAGCAGGTGCCAATGAGGTATAATATTCAGGACGTTTGGGTTAATAAATGTTTTATAATATGGATTTAATAATATATGGATTTTTATTAATAGCATCTATCAAAAGTATATATGTACTTCTGCGAAGTGATGGAAGCTTTCGGTGAATGGGTTCCAAGACGTTAATTGGCTATTTTACCGATTTAATAAATTATAAAGTTAAATTGTACTATTAAATTAAGGATCGGACGAAAATGGCATTCTTACATACTAACAAAGATCATTTACGTGCTAAGAATTAGGTTATCGGCTACCCTGATTTTCATTATAATTGTTTAGATATTGAGTTTAACAGTAAAATGATAAAGACAATATCATAATTGGAATGATACACGACATTATATCATTCAATTTTTCGCACCTCCTGAATGCAATTTTAAATCAGCAACCCTTTCAAAATAATTTTTCGCTGTCCTCAAATTAGAATTTATTGATTTTTATCGCTCATTACGAAAGCGTTTTCACATTTCCGCAATTTTCATCCCTTCTTCCCGAAGATTTCAGTCGTTTGAGATCTGGGAACTTCGCCCCGTTGCCAAACTTCCGTTCCTCCAATGCTAATCGCCGTCATGGCGGCACCACCCTTTTCCCGAGAGAGGAAGAGAGTGGATTTGGACGGGAGGGAGGAGGGATGAGGTTCCCTCCTCTCCTGCCCTCCCCCTCCGTCCTCGCAGGATGCGACAGATGCGGAAATCCGGAAGCTGGGATGAGAGAGTCCGTGGAACAATTTGTTTCCGAGGGAGGGGGAGGCTGGGAGGGTGGGTGTGAGGTCGGTAAATTGTTAGCTGCGGAGGCGGTGTGTGTGTGTATGTGTCGAGGCAGGGGGTAGAGCGGGTGGTGGTAGGACTTGGGGTGAGGTGGATACCAGATTGGGAAGGCGCCGGGTAAGGAGAAACTCAAGCCACCACTACCATCGCTACGATTTTACTTTCGCCTGGCGTTCGTCTGTCTTGACGGCGTAAAATGCGTCCGGGGTTTTGGGCGCCCTGCCGTTTTGATTTTTTTTAACCCTCTCACACTTGCCCTTTTTTTAGCAATTCCGCTAGGAAGTGCATCATGAGAGTGGTAATGATGAAGTCAGTGTGTGTTGCCGTGGGTGATGTTTCTCTCCCTCCCTGAAGAGAGGGTGGGAGGGAGGGTGGGTGGTTCTTCGGGGGAAAGGGGAAATGAGGAAGGACGGAGTTCGCCCACGCGCCTCGGTGAGACTCCGGGACCCTCCACTGACAGAGCCGGAGCACCCTTCGCCGACGCCCCGCGGGTTGTTTCCCAGAGTAGTGAGTCGACGGCGGAGGAGGAGGAAATGGGGGGAGAGGGAATGGAGGGGAGGAGGGAGAGCACTCTGTGGGGGAATTCAAGCGGAATGGCTCCAACGGGATCGATAACACCACCACCACCGCCTCCTCTATACTCCTCACCCTCCCCCACCCTCACCTCCTCCTTCCTCTCTTTATCCCCACCCCTTTCTTCCAATCTTCCGCTATCCTTCGGCCTTCTCTTCAAGCCAGCCTTACCCCTCTCCCCCCACCCAGAACTCCGTGAGTCCACTTTGTTCTCTCATCTTCCTTCATTCCTTCTTGCCTTTCTTCTCTTTATCCATACCTCCGTATTAGTCTTTCTTCTTCCTATCTCCGTGAGTCCCTTACTTTCCACGGCGATTCTTTTGTATCTCACTCATTCTCCTTTTCACCCCCTCCATCATGTTCACTCCCACCTATCCCCTTCCCTCTTCCTCTTTCCTACCCCTTCTCGATTTTCATCCCTTTGACCTTCTCCCACGTACTATCCGTCCACCCGTATCACGACCCACCCTCCTCTCCTCTTTCCCTCCTTACTCGTCCTATCTTCCACCCCCCGACTCCTCCCCCAAAACCTTCTCTTATTTCTTTCTTTATGCTGCCTTCTCCTTCATCCTCTTCCCACTTCTTATCCCTCCTCTTAATATCTCATATTTCTTTGCCCCACTATATCGCCGTCTCTTATCTCGTCTTTTTTTATGACTTGGAAATCTTTTAATGCCCCAATAAATTGTAAAAGTTTCTTTTTTAAACTTTCTCGTGTTGTTCATTCCTGTTTACCTTGGCGCATTTTGCGTTTCGGTTGCTTTTTTCCCGCTTACTTGCGCTATTTTAATTTCCTCTGGATGTATTTATCTCCTCTTCCGGCCTCCCGACTTTCGCAATTTGCGTCGAAATGCATTTATCCGCTCCCTTTCCATGTGCTTCACCTTATTTAATCGCAAAAATCTGTCCTCCCTCCCCCTGCGCATTCCTTTCTTTTCCCATCTCTCTCTTTCTTATCTTCGGTGCCTATTTCTTCCTTAAATCCCAAGGCGTTTATCTCTAGAATCTCCACTTCCCTTACCATTCTTCTCTCTCTCTTCTTTTCTCTTACTAATCCCTCTTCGTCTCTCCTCCACACTCCCTTTCCCTGCTCCTTCCTCCTGCGTCTTCCCTTTTTATCGACCGTTCGTCGGAGATCCCTTTTTTTGCTTCTTGGCTTCCTATATTCCTACTCTGACTGAAACCCGTCTCCCATTTCCCTTCTCTACGACGCGGTGCTCGTTCTTGCTCCCTTCCCTATGTTCCCTTTCTCTCTCTGTTTCATCCACCGTTCCCTCCTCGCTGGCATACATTCTCCCTATTCTCACCCCTTCCCTCTCCCTCATTATCCACTCCTTATTCAACCCTCTTGTCACCTTCCATCTTTCCCTATCTCTCACTCTTTTATGTCCCTCCGTTTTGTGACACCCACTGGCTGCTTATTCCCAGCCCATACCCCTCACCCACCCCCTGTCCTCTCATATTCCACCTTCATTTTTCCTCTCTTGCCGTCTTCGCTTCCTTCTCCTCCTCTCGGTAGGTATCTTTTCTCAGACACCCCCCACCACCCATCGCTCCCTTCTTCATATTCTCCCACCCTTCCTCCACTATAGCACTCTCCCTTCCCCCCCCCCTTGCTGCCCTCTGCCATTTTCTCGTACTGCTTATCTCTTCCGGACTACTCCCTCCCCCGCTGCCCTCCTCTCTCTTTCTGCACACCGGGTGCTGGTGCCCCGAGGGCGATTGCGATGTCGAGAGTTTTCGGGAGCGTAGGAACTTCCACCACCTCCTCTCCTTTCCCCACCCCCTCGCGCCCCCTAAGGGTTTAGTGTAAGGCTCACCTACCTTCTTTCTCCCTTACTCTCCCTCCTCTTACGACTGCTAACGCTCCTCCGCTATGGGTGGTATCTTTTGGTGGCGAACTTTACCGCCACCGTCACAGGCTCCTCCTCCTCATACTCCTCCCCTTCATCCCCTCGACTCCCCTCTTTCGTACTTCTTCCTATCTCTCTCACGTTCTCTCTCCCTCTCTCTCTTTGCTCGCCGCCTCCCTTCACTGCTCCCGCCTCCTCACCACTCTTACTTCACCCCCCCTAACTCCTCAGAGTCCGTCTCCCCCTCCCATACTGTCTGTCCCATAGCCCTCTATTTCTCGTTCTGTCTGCTCTTCTCTTTATCCTCCTCCCGCTGTCATTTCCTCCCTAAACCCTCCTTTCCATGCTTTCCTTCTCTCCCTCCCCATTATTATCCGTAGCAACACCCTACTCCTCTGGTTTCCTCCCCCGCCGTTCACATCCCCTCTTCTACTCTGTTCCTTTCCGCTATCCCTTGTTTTCCCTTTCCCCCACGTCCTCTCGAAGTCCTTCACCCTTTCGCCCTCGTGCACGCGTTCTTCCATTCTGCGTATTTCGCATTCTTCGGGACCCATTCCCGCACGTGAGGGCCGTCGGGTATCTTACATTCCCATTCTCCCCCTATTCCCTTCCTCAGAGAGGGAAGGAGAGAACACCAGCTCCTTGGCCCTCAGGGCAAAAACTGGTGAAGTAGCAATAGTGAGGAAGGAGGCGTAGGAGTTTTTGGAGGGATTCGCATTTCTTTTTCTCCTCCTAACCTCCGTTCCGATCTCACCCATTGGCTTCTCCGCTCTTTAATAGGAGCCCTATTTTCTCTTCTCTTCCCAATGCCCAGGAACCCGTCTTCGTGCCACTTGCTGGCCCTCTTCTTTCCCCCAAGGGCGGCCTCGTGGGGTCTCTCCTCCCCGCCTCTCACGGGGCGAGCAGTTCTGCCCTTCCTCTAGGAGACCGCCCCATCACATTTTTTATCCTCTCCACTATCCTCTCCTGCACCGCCCCATGTCCCGTTTAAGGCAGGTCGCGATTTGCGGGGCATTTGTCAGGGCAGATCCCCCACTGCGGAACATTTTCCTTCTCTCTCTTGTGGCGAAAATGAGGGGATGGGAATTTTTATGTGCACAAAAGGGTTTTAGGATTTGTGGACGATAATATGGGCAGAGGTGAGAGAAGATGGCGAACCTGGTGGAGTTAAAGTTATTTAATGAGCTCGTGTGTTTCTTTTAATGTTTTAAAACTGTAGCTTTAACCCTTTGGATTCCTGGAACTCGAGCAATCATAAAATTCATTAGCCTTTCACACAATATAATATGTCCAAACTATTTATTAATACGAGTATATACTCGTGCTGGTAGGTTGATCTGATTTACTTTTAGGCTTTGTTTGTAGTGTCAGCTATTGCAAACAAATTATGGGCCATGATTACCTCCTTTCCTCGGGTCCTCATGGCGGCTTTCCCCAAAGGTGCAGATAAATCCTTCGTGATTTATTCATACGCTAAATGTATTTAAATTTGAAAATAGTATATGCCATTGTGGCTTTTGACACACTATATTCCTTCAACTATTCTTCAACTTTATTTCACTTAGTCGACTAAGCTTAATAAAATACATGCAAGAATAGATTTCAATCATTCAAGTTTGTAATTTATCATTTTAATAAACCGCATAGCCACATAAAATCGGCACATTTACATTTGAATGTGGTAAGTGGACTTATATCTTAATGGTTTCTTCCATACATAAGTAAGACTAATAGTCCATTTTTTAGCTCTTTAAGCATTTGGATATACATTTTATTGTTCTTCATGTCTCGATTTTGGTTGTGTTATAGTGCACACTTTTGACATAACGTGAAGGGAGGAAGTTAGTCCAGATTGCGAAATGCGAAAGTTGCAGAACTCATTCTCATGGACAAAGGTGTTCATTGTCTATGACGCTCTCCTCACTGAACGCTACTATAAAGGAGTATGTGTCGCTTCACTTTTCGGAACAGGAGCTTACAAATCACTTGCATTTTTCATTCGGTTAACTAGACTTTCTCAGTTTCTCATATTTCTAGCACTTTTTCTGGCATTATATTTTAATAATATATTCATTCGGGGGTTAACAATTATATATGTGCTTAAATATTTTGGAGGTCTAGAACAGTTATTGAAAAAATATCAACAATTTTGAAGGGAAAATGTTGTACGAATTTTAATGGCACAATTTCTGCACATTCTTCTTTCTATGTAGGCCAACAAATTTTCATATTAAAAATTTCTATGGTTTCTGGTGTGAGCTCCGTTGTAATAAAAATGGGAACTATGTACCTAGTGAAAGCTTTAGAGTTGTGCTTATGTGATAGGAAAGAGAATATATGCCCGGAAAAAGAAAAAAATGGAGTTATTTCACGGTGGAGCCGCGCGAGGGTTGCAAGGTTTAATAGAATGCTTTTTCGGGTGGCCTGGGAAAGTGGTTGGAAAAAATTACGGGGGGAAAATCTGGCGAAGGAGATTAAAGCGAAGGATTAATGGTAGAAAATGCGTTCGAAGCACAAGAAAATACATTCGAAGCACAAGAGTTCTCGAATTTGGCGTAAAAGAATAGAAATATGTTATATAATTTTATAAACTTGGCCATAAAGAATTTAAGTATCTCCATTTGCTTCCAGAGGTAGTAGAAAGCCGTCTGTGGTTTTTCTGTAAGTATTGCACCTCAAATAAGTGATTCATAATCTTCAGGTGAACTCGTCCACAATCTTTGTAACCCATCACTTTTGGCTTCCAACGCTGCGTACTAGACCGTGTTCATCATTTTTTTTTAAATATGTATGTAAATGTAGAAGTTTGTGAGGTAGTTATCCTTATCACGAAACCGAAAGAAAGGGTGTGAATTTCACTTTTTCATCGCGTGTTACTCATGTGTAGGCAGTATTGGACTTCTCTATTCATATCTTTTATATCTAGTCCCATCATACGTGTCAATGAATGTCGCATGAATTTCATTTCTCTTGGAAGGCACAATCATTTGGACGAGTAAACCATCCGACTGGTAGGTAGCGAGGAATGCAATCCTTATTCTGAGCTGTGATTGTTGCGGTTTAAACATCAAAGTCAATTTAATTAGTGAATACGTGAGGTCAAGTCGGCGAGAATAATTTGGTATCTGGGGCGGAATTAAATGGAGATGCGCATATTGCTTGTATCTTTCCTGCCCTATTTAAAGGTTGGATGGCTTCGCAATAGCAGCGGAGCAAGGGAGTTACGTGTTTTTTCACGTCGTCCCCTCTGTCACTCGATGAGGATAATCCAAATCCGTGTACCCCCTAGTATAATTCCAGTGTAAGTTCTAAGTATTGTGTCAGGGAATTCAAAATAATGTGTCGGCCGTTTCTTGAGCTTAATTCTATCCCATCAGTGTGCAATAGGCATCCCTTTGTCAAATTATTTTATCACTAGCATAAATATCAACCGGTCCTAGAAACGCGGGGTAACGATCTCACTTGCTAATACTTTGGTTGCTGGTTTGATCCCTCCTGGTTGGGTTTTCTTAGTTTTATCTCATGTTCGCAACTTGTTTGTTTTCGGTTTAGCGTTTAATAAAAAAAGAATTTGAAATAATGCGTGTTAAGGTTTCCAATTTTAGGTGTCTTTTCGGATAATTTCCATTCTTTGTAGGCCGCTGAGTTGAAGCGATTCTTTTTCGGTGCTCCTATAATTGGTCGCTCGTGTGAATTGTTGAGGTTTGCACATTAGTAATTCATAGTGAGCGCTGTCGGACGTTCTTTAGTTAGACAATAGGGTTATGAGGCGTCGCGTTGAAACCGGAGACAGTGTTAAATCGTCTCCAAGTGGTTAGCTGCCCTTAGCGCCTCGCCATCAGTGCATGAAGTTAGTTGGGCGAGTAGCCAGGCCCTCAATCCGTTGCAGGACGGCGGGGTTTCGTCCAGGGACGGCATGGGTACCGGGGGAGTCTTCCAAGGAATGGTGAACGAGGTAAGGCGTGGGGGTGGAAGGACGTGGGGGGAGGGGTTGGTGGTCGGAGGGCGGTCGGGGTGCGAGAGGAGTGTGAGGAAGGGGCTGGGGAGAGGGTAAGGCAGGCAAATGAAAGGGACGCCACCATAACTCCACGGGGCCCATCCAATTAGGCACCGCCTTTTTTCACCGCTTTATCTCGCGGTGAATGCCAAGGGTAGGGTGGACGATGTGGGCGAGGAATGGAGGAAGGTATTGGGGGAGTGTTGGGAGGGGCAGAGGGTGCAGTAAGGAGGAGGGAGTGTCACACGATGACGGGGGTGTTTTTGTGTCTTCCTGTTCATATTTGACGTCTAGGAATTGCAGACGCGGCGGAAATGGCATTTCCCTGGTCTCTCTTCTCCATCTCTCTCTCTCTCTTTCTCCCTCGCACATACCTCCTCTCTTCCACCTCCTCTCAGCACTCACTCTAAATAGTATATATAGGTCAGTGGAGGCGACGGAGTGAGAGAATCGATCGGTACACCTCCGTGCAGGGAGACTCCGAAAGAGAGATGGGGGATTGACGCGGGTGGAGGGGGGTCGGCGGCGGGTGAGGCGTGGGGAAAGGGAGGGACTGGCAGGGCGCACCCGTGGAATCCGCTCCCGCATCTTAATGGATCGTGCAGAAGAGGTGGAAGTTTTCCTAGTCCCACCCATGGCAGCTACCGCTGTTTCTCCCTCGACGGGCCTCGCCTTTTCCAGTCACTTCATCACGCCGAAGGCACTCCGCCCCAGAAATTGCTTCTCCCACGCTCTGTACCCCTCCTTTCCCATATCCATTTAGATCCGTCCTCTCTTCTCCTTAAGCTCCTTCCCGCACGGAGGAAATGACATTAAACATTTTTTCTCATTACCCTTATTCACTTAAAACGGTTCGTAGATAGCCGTAAAAATGAGTATATACGTCAATTATGTCATGTGAGATTGCCTAAAATGTGTATCGCTTAGGAATAGCAACTGCAGATCTAGATAGATGGGGAAATCAAATAAAGCTATCCCGAAAAATAAAATTAATATAAATCTGATGTGGCAATTTAGATGAAAATTTGCTTAAGGGTGTTAAATGAGTGATTTGGCTTATTACGAATGTTCTCCTTAAAAACTTGGCACATTAAATGGATTTTTTATTCATTTTGTCATTTTTTATTTGTACTCGATCCATTTGTAACGCCAAAAGCAAACATTTTGTTGTTTTTTTAAAAATGAGGTACATTGTTAATTCTCACGCATTATTTTAATGCATGCACCCTATTTGACTGTTTGTAACGAAGTTTTTGGTAAGGATACATATCTTCTAATTTTAAGTGGGTGTGAAATCAGAAACGAGGAAGAGAAGGACTAAACTATATATCCATCCATTCAATGCGTAAAAACCAAAACGTTCCGTGGTTTAACACTACGCAGAAATACGATATATCTAATATGTAAAGGATTAACTTCCTAAAACTTTTATTAATGAATATTGGTGCCAAACAAAATCGTGTCCATGGTTTATCATCAAGCTTATGTGGCAAAAATAGTCGCATGTTCACTTAGGTTTTGCTGGAAAGGAAAAACCGAGGTTTTTTCAAGATTGCATTTAGCTTCTGTCACGTTCTCATATTTCCCTTGACCGAATTTCCTTCACAGTTTGCCATATTTAACCTTCTTGTCACTTTTCGTGTTACTGAACGATTTTTCTATTTTTTTTCTCTGTTGCAACTCTTCTAGATGACTTCCTCTTGTAGTTGTTTAGGGTGATTTTTCCTCCCTATAAAATCTCTCACTCATCCTTATTTTGTTATATCTCATTCAGTTCTCTTCATATCCTCATATTTCTCCCACTTCCTCTTCTATCCTCTAAAATTCCAACCTCTCCCCCGCTGGTGCTGCGGTGTTTTGTCCCAATATTTTCCTCACGTTTTCTGTTCTCGTTTCACCTGTTACCCCATTCCACCGTCTTCCCTCCGCTTCTTCCCCCTTTCGCCCGTATCCTCTTCCAACCTAATGCCCCTCCTTTTGTCCCCACTGCCACTCCCGTGGTTGCCCCATGAATTTGCACATGGGCAGACTACATTAAGTGGGCCAAATCCCGTGAGGAGAAGAATTTGGTGCAGACCAGCGGGTTTCGAACACAACGGGTATCATCCATGTAGGCGGGGTGAATGAGAGAAAAGGAGCGAATTAAACGAGAGAAAATTTGGGAAAAGTTGGAAATATGGATAACCAAAATGCGGGCGGGCTCCACCGCCACACAAAGCATTGCAATTTCGGCCGACGCGGAGAGAATACACTCCCTCCCCGTCCCCATCCCACTCCGCAACGGCCGTCCTTATCTCCGCCTCGCACTGCCTCTCATTTTCCCTCCGCACACTGCGGCCCCTCCACTAAGCTTCCTCCTCCCACACACCTCCGACCACTGCCCCGTCCACTCCTCTCATCCGATCCCTGCCATCGCCCCCTTCCCCCTATCTCTCATTCCATTCCAACCTGCGTCATTTGTCCTCACCGCTCGTCCCTTCCCCCCGCACGAATCCCCCAATCCCCCTCCGCCTCATCTCTCATCTCCTGCTCAGCCTCCATTGCTCCCATGCATTGTCCAAAATATGGCTGGCGCACGACCCCTTCCGGTTGAAAATGTCACGGTAACCTCGTTCGCTTGCCAGGGTTGACCGCGGGATTCTATCTCCCTTTCGCTCGCTCCCTTGTGTTCTGCAGAGCGTTAATTTATTTTCGAAGTTCCCAATTAAATCCACCATCGGAAAACAATAACACGGGCGATTTCTTTTTCCCTGCCCTTTTTTACCAACCCCCTTCCCTCATGCAATCTTTATTTTCGTCGATCTCTCGCCCTGGTTTTGGCCACTGTTTGTGAAGTATGACGCCATCGTTCAGTAACGTCATCAGGTGTCTTGTTTACGTTGTCCGAGGTAACCAATTGGTCCCTCGACATTATTGGAAGCCGTTTATTCATCGCCTGGTTGATGCATTGCAATCGGCAAAATGGAGGTGATTGCTCAGCAAATCAGTCCTTAAAATAGGCGTGTTTTCGATTTCCCATGAGTTCCAGTGGAGAATTCAAAAAGTCTGAATAGTACTGTGGTTATGCACGCAATTGATACACGCGCATGTACCCGTATGATTGCTATTGTATTGGATTGATGCTTCTGGAAAACTTCTTTTCTTTTCTATTTGTCATTGTCATCCGCTACCTTTGAATCCGAAAATGAAATATTTTACTTTATTGATGAGTGCTGTCGCCGGAGGCGATTGTCCATATTTTTTTTGGTCTCTTTATTCTGGGGAAGAGCTGCCATCTGTATTGCAATCTTTGTTCGCCGGGAGGGTACTGGTTGTGGTTTTTCAATGCCTTTCATTTGAACTGGCTTGATGGGTAATCCTATCACGAAAGTAATAACATTTTTTGAACTGATCCGTACACTGCTAATATTTATTCCTTTATTTTCTGATGTTGTAATTTAATCCTTTCGAAGCAATTTGGTTTACGTTGTGGCATTCTGAACGAAGAATGTTCTTAATTCCGTTTCTTTTACATGTTACGTGTTGAAAGTTTTCTACGAGGTATAAAACCCTTTTCAGGTTCATAACTCGTATAATATTTAGGGATGAAAATTTCATTACTCTCCGTAAGTTTAAATTAAGTTATAATGATTAACCTTTTGTCTCTCTAAAAATTATGTGTAGTAAATTAAAGGAATTTCCTTTCCGTGTGACTACGTTTTAGCGTGTAATATTTATTTTTATGTGATTATCGTAATCATTTTATGTGCATGAATATTTGTTTGATTATACCCGTTTTGCTTGGAACTTAAAAAAAATACTGTCAAACTAAACATTTTTCTTCCAATGTGCAAATATCGGTAAATAGGTGATAAGAATAGTATATATTTTAATAACTTAGGGTTTTATCTGCTCCTGTAGCCGCAAGGTAACGTCGCATGCCGGCAGCTGCCACAGGATATAGTGACGATTTGTCCATCCGTCGTAATTAGATCCGTAATCGTCATTCATCAATTAATCAGGAGGTCATTTTCTCTTCCTCCTCTGTCTTCAGTGCGGAATTGACCGTTCCACATGCATCCCCCTCAATCGTCGCTAGTGAATGAATGCTTGAGGTCATCGCCTGCCCCTCCCTCTCAATGCAACTCGCGCAAACATTCTCTTTCATCGTATTGGTTCAAGGGCAGGGCGGCAGTACGTTCACGTCGGCGACGCGGTTGGGTCCTCTCATCGCTTGGCAACGACCTCTCTCTCTCACTCTCTCTCCTTTCTTCTCATTCTCTTCCTCCTTTCCGCAGCCCTGTGCTCCATCTCTTCCCACAATTCCCACCGAGTCCTCGTTTTAAACTCGCTCGCTCTCTGCTGGCCTGGGGGCGCGAACCCCCTCCCCCCATCCCGTCACTGCCCCACACTCCTCCTTCGCTTCTTCCCTCCCCGACTCCCCTCCTCTCCCATTAACTCACGGTGTATTTTTACCACCCACACCCCAGTAATCCATAAGCTGCAAGGATTAAAAAAAAGCAAACATATGTGTGACTGCGTTCGCATGTCGACTCCATATTCGGTTGCCCAGCGTGTAGAATTATGCGTGTCCTGGGGCCAGTTGGTGGGGGTGGTGTAAGAGGCGTGTCGAGATGAGTAGTGGTTATTCTCCCTCCCTCCTATACCTCCCCACGCTCCCTTTGCCTTAAGTTCATAGAATTTAATGAAAAACGGGAATTGTAGTAGGGACCTCCGTCGGGGAGGGAAAATGAAATTAAAGTGAAATTTTTGTTCCAGCTAGTTCATTAACCATAGCTGAATGTGGTGATACGACGGTAGGCGCTTTGAGTTAGTGGTTTGAAGCACGGAAGTAACAAAGTCAGGAGCTTTTAGTCTCAATCTTTTCCATCAGTCCCTTTCACCATTGGAGCCTAAAGCATGTGGCAATATTTTCAGTTTATGGTTCTTTAGAAATACTATAATCGAAGGAGCGTTCTAAAAACGTGATCAGTTTGTCACTCGTAGGCATTTATTTTAATATAGGGGAAGCATCTAAGACTAAAATTTTAATTTTTAAACTTGTAATTGTGTATTCCAAAAAACTGCGGGATATGCCGCCACAGTAACTTTTTACGGGGTAATCCGTAAAATGGGCATTACAATGCGACAATTTCAGAGAGCAAAAATAATTCGCCTTGACTGGGATCCCGGTCAGTGCGAATGATTTTAAATCTCTGAAATTGTTGCATTTTATAATTTTTTGTGTGATGTAGGTGCACATAAAAGAGGAAATCTACATTTGTATATGTGTTTTATGGATATGTGAATATATATAAACCATAAACACCGTAATCAACCCGAAGGTCGGTTTAGTAGGTGATGGTAGAGCTCACCCATGTACCAAGCCCGACGGCGTGTGGACATTCACACATCAGGGTAGGGGGGCCTGTTCCTTTCCCTGTGCCGGTTATGGTTTCCCAGGAAGATCTGGTACCCGAAAAATCAACTAGCTTGGGTGGAGCTGCAGGTGCCCAAAGTGCCTTGCCCGGGAATCGAACCCGGGACCCTCTGGTCAGCAGTCCAACGCTCTACCCGCTAGACCACCGCGACCCGCGTGAATATATATATATATATATATATATAATTATGTCTATTTATTAACACTGTAATATGTTTAATGTGTTCATATACTTTTAGCACTAATTGTACCCTCTTTCCTAATTTCAGGTAAGTTCCATGGTACTTCGGATTTTGCCTTTAATGAACTCGATAGTGAGGTAAGGTTAAAATAGTTATACTCTAAAATTGAACCGTTACTCGGCGTTCCTTGTTGAGTTATCTTATTTTTCACGGAATTCCTTTTGTTTTTACTTTATTTTTTCTGGTTAAGCTATAGTAGGCCTATCGGGAGTGGGTAGGTTTTTGGCAGCGTCTGAAATAGCTAGTTCGGACTAGCCTCCCAGCTCCCAAAACTTCATTTTCTTATAGCTGTTAGGTTGCTTAAATTTAAATAGTTACTGTTAAATTTGATTTTGTATATCATTGGAGTGGGTGTAGCATATATTAAAATACTGAAGATGAAAGCGAAAATTGTATTTTCCATTCCTTGGACATAATTTCTGTGGTTCGTTGGTCAGTTAAGTGTAAAAGTGCATTGCACCTACAAAAATTCTCCAAAATTACTTAGTATATCATTCATTGAGCTGAGTAGTCCTTGGCTGTTTTATTTTATCAGAAGATTATGTAAGTATGGACGTCGTACAGCCCGAGAAATACATAACTCATATGAATGCAAAAGTAAAATATCTCAACATGTTGCTATGCAACGAAGTACAATGTTAGTACTTCTATTTCGCTAACGTCTGAAGTTGGGAAGTGCGGGGATCGGGATGGTGCGGTGGCTAACGTACAGGCTTCCCACGGAGAGGGCCCGGGTTCGAATCCCGGCGGCGACAGATATTTTTCATCGGTATCTCGATCCCTACTTGAGGTGCTTTGTGGAGGGCACTTTGAGTGAGTACGCCGTCCGTCGGATGGGACGTTAAGCTGCGGACCCCTTGGCGCCTTTCGTTAAGAGCAGGCTAATGCCGACGCCGGGTTTCTCTCCACCCTTCATCCTTTCCCATCCATCCCTAATGGCGCAAATGACCTGAGCTGTCGGTCGCCTCCCCAACAATACTACTACTACTACTACTTGGGAAGTCACTTTTATTGGAACGAGTCTTAAACATACCATAGCATAATGCTTTCCAGAAAATGAGTGCCACGTAATTTTTCATAGCTATTTTGTATTCTCATCCTATTTCCCTCTCTCCTACTGAACGTCGTCAAAATTTTCTTCCGGGAGTTCTGCCCTCATGTAATTTTTTATAGCCGAGCGTTCCGCTGAGAGGACTTAATTGGAACTCTCTATTGACACAAATGTTCATCATTAATCCCCAAAGACGAAGCAGGCGCCGAGTTCACGTCAGAAAAATCCTTTGATTCTATTTTGGGGCAGTGACTTCTTCCGTCACCCAACTTCTCTTCGAGAAGTTTTTTCGAGGCTATCCCCTGCCGCTGCCAAATAAAGTTCCAAGTATCTCTTCAGTTTTAGCCTTCGACTCGTTAGTCGCTTAGCCAGGAACACGAGTTTGGTTGTTTCCTCGCCGTGATTGCGGCTCTCTGGTTGGGCACCGAGCGACACGTGGCCCTCAGGTACGGTGCCTTGTTACTCAAACCCTCTTTCCCTCCCTCTCCCCCCCTCCACCCACCCTCAAGTATTTACCCCCTCCCTCCTCGCACTTCCATCGCATAACAATCTCCTGTACACCGCGGTGCGCTTTAAGGGGAGTCCACTTCAAAGAGTTGGGAACAAGTGTGCCCCATTTACTGTCCGGGTAGCGATCACAACCCGCGTGTAGAGAAGGGAGGAGGCGCGTGTGTGCGTTTGGAGTGAGGGAGGAGCGATGAAGAGGGCGGAGGCGATTAATAAGCCTCAACACCGCTTAACATTGCTAATCGAATTAACGCTGCTTATTGGAGCGTACTCTTCCCTAAGTCCGCACTCCGCAGGATTACGTTACGTGGGAACACGAGGCGCAATCTCCCGTACTCTCGTTGTCTCTCACTTCACACTAACTCGCCAGCCTGGGGCCTGTTTGGCCCCTGTTCCCTCATTCAGTGTTTCTTCCTCATTCATCCACAAATATCCACCTGCTTAGTTATACACGCAGCACTCTCTCTCGCTCTCTTCATTATTAACCATATTGCTATTAACGTGGTCACTTCTCCTTTCTCCTCGAGAGTTTGGCCCCAAAAAGGCTCTTCACTCCCCCTCTCGCTTTATTTCTTCTGTTTACATGACACTGAAGCTCCCTCTCCTTTTGGTTTTCCCTCTTGTTCATTGACGCTTTGAGATAATTGAAATTCTCGATGAAACAAGAATGAAGCGTTTACATAATAATTGGGAAGTCAAAAAATGTCGAGCAGCTGACTCTTTATGCCTGAAATCCCTTTTGTGGAGAACGCATTTACCTAAGCAAAAGCTTCCAAAAACATATTAAGGACATTTGACTTTTAAAAAGTTTCATTGTGTTCTTTCATTGTTCGTGCATTACTTCATGAACCTGTTTCGTTTAGGGTGGGACATTTTTGCATTCAATAAATTCAAAGTTGTTAGAACAATAGTTAGGACATATATCTTGAATTCGGATGGGCATCTTCAGTTTTCATTTATATTTTTTTAACATAGAGGTATAAGTTAATGGGACTACTCTACTTTCATTTGTATCCATCACTAAATATCAGATTCTATTCTTTCAATTTCCGTTGGACTGTTGAATCATTTTGCATTTCGTCAAACGTGTTGCTTTTACGTTTTTCTTTATAAGTTCCCTTGTTTGCTAAGATGACTTGTTGACTGACATAATTTGAATATCTTTTATTATCCAATGTTTTAATATCATGGTTAGAAGGATAACATTTTCTTGGTATATTTCATCTGTATCCATCCAAGGCCTACATTAACCGGTAGAATACCTATAATAATGACCCTTTCTTCTCGTGCAGCAATTTATTCTTATCCTTATCATTGCCATCACCGTATTTCCGAGTATTGGTTTCTGGAGCTCTCCAGTTATTTTTCTCAGCCAGCTTCTCCATTTCTTTGTAGTCTTTATGTAATAGTGTTTTGCATCAATTTTTTCTTCTATTAATCGTCTTCCGCTGGTTTAACGGATACACTAGAAATGTCATGTTCAGAAATTAGGATGAAAATAAATGTAATTACAGGCACACGGAAAGAAATGTTTTCAATCCTCTTTTGTGTAGTTAAATCCTTTCAAATTTCCGCTAAAAGGGAGTTGTTATAGGGCTACTTATCTTTTAGCCCCATAATAAAGAAGGGAGCGTTTATTATTTCTGAGTTTGTGACTATATAATTCTTTCCTCATCTTTTCCCGTTCGATATATCTGGCAATAGTGTGTACATTGGCTCTTAAATAGATATATCGATTTTTCAACGAATTTTAATCGACTTGGGTTTCCCAGATTTCAATCGGTTATCATTTTTGTCAGATCACAGCCTCATGCTTTTTAAAAATTGAATTTTGTGAGATAACATTATGATTACATTTAGATTTTAAAAGTCATTAATCTTTGATTGCACTGTATAAATACCGTAAAATTAACGTTTTACGGTCACGTGAGTAGTTACTACAGAGGGCAGAAAAATGTTGTTCTGAGCTATTTAAGGAAGAATTGACCCTGTCTGCTGAAGTTAATATTTGTGAAAAGTGGTATGACGATTGCAGATAACCCATTCCTAATCAATGTTTCAAAGACATTACAACTGCCAGGTAGACCGATTGTTTGAATTGGTTTATTTAAAAAAAATGTAACATTTAACATTACGGATGTGGAAATGTTCGCACGGGCTTAAGGAAACTGAAATCTAAGGTCAAATCAAGGACGTAGGTAGAACTAAGTGACTCCCAAAGAATAAAATTACGAAATATTTTTAGATTTGATAAATTATTTTCATGATCGTGCTTGTAGTTTGCGATATGCCTGTATTTAGGCTCATTAACGTATGTTTCATGCAAGGGCATTTAATTTTTGGGAGCTTGAATGTGAACTGGAGTAGTAATAGTAGATTTAGGGGAGGCGACCGACAACTGAAGCGATTTGCGACATTAAGGATGGATGGTGGAGAGAAACCTGGCGTCGGCATTAACCTACTCCTAATGAAAGGTGCCAAGGAGTCCATAGTTTAACGTCCCATCCGACGAACTGCGTGCTCACTTAACCTGCTCTCCACGAAGCACCTCGATTAGAGATCTAAATAACACTGTAAAAGATTTGAAAGGAATCGAACCTGGGCCCTCTGTGTGGGAAGCCAGTACATTAGCCACGTAACCATCCCGATTTCCATGTAAACTGGATTTTTAATTTATATGCTCTTGTAATTTTGGAACGGAAACCCTAAGAGATGGGAGATGAGTTGCTTAACATCTTAATGGTAGCTAAGTCCGGTGCCTGTTAAGAATTCAGGAAAAGGAAGAGAAAAGAAAAACTACTAGAAAACAGTACGCTTGTGATTGTTTTTATTCTGTCCAAATGTTTCGTTGTATTGATCACCAGCCACTTACTTCATCAGATTTTTCTGTAAGATAACTTACAATCAAGGTATGTAAATCCAAAAAAAGTCACGGTAGTAGCTAAGAGTACGTTCATCACCCATCAGCTCCTGAATCAATTATTTCTTAAAGAACTTCCTATTAACCTGAAAACAAAGGACCCCTCCTTTTGCAATTAAAGAGCAGTATACTAATTTATTTTAGATTTTATTACATATTTAAATGCAGAAGTTCTGGTGAAAATCTTAATGGAAATTTGATTTACTTACTGTAATGAACATCAGTGAACCAGCCAAATTAGGACGTAACCTACGAGACCAACACCCAGAGAAGAGCTTATCTCCTCTAAAATCTTTCAGTTTCTCTGTGATTCAGAAAGAGTTCCTTAACCCTCAGTTTGGATGACGGGTCCACTCCAGATGAGATTGTAAACGTGCAGAGCCAACTATTGGGGGAAAATAATGCACCTACATGGAAAACTACCGGGAATTAACGACATCTCGGATATCGCATATGAACTGCTAAAATCTCAAGCAGAATGTCGGCCTCATTTCTGGATGTCTTTTCGAGGCTGGAATTCCAAAACTCATTTTACCGAAAAAAAATTACCTCTTAATAAAATATCAGAGTTATTTGTCGATCAATCAGTGGTAATTATGGTGCATCGCATGTGAAATATCTGTCGCCTATAATCGATCGATCGATTTTGTAAGCTCCGAGTAATCATTACAATCTATTATAGGCCCTGCGATTGCAATCGATTATCGATAATCGATTTTTTAACACAAAGTTGGCACCCTTACTAGTGTTGTTTGGGGATAATGTAATATTACTAGCCTATACCATCGCAGTTAGCTAATTTAAGTTTTGCAAATCGAACTTCCGCGACATAATTCCAGTTAAATGAATATATTTATGAATGTAAATTATATAACTTACTTACCACATGTACGTGGTGCAGTTCTGCTATTTGCTAATATTGTTATTGGTAAAATAGTTGTAATTAATCTGAGTTTCCAAATTATCTTGAGAAGAATCATCTGAATTTTTATTTAAGTAATCTATTTCAATTTATTTAATGTCCATTCCTTATGATTGAAGTAAACGCGTTGCCGGCGGTATTTTCAGTGTAATCGGTGTTTGACACTGCGTATGTTCTTTTCCAACTAAAGGATACGACTCTAGTATTTTTTTCATTTTACTCTTCACCAAAACTCCTTCTCACGCAATCAGATTGAAAATGCTAGACTTAGAAAACTTCGGTTTTATTAAGATCTTTTTCCAGTGAATCTCCGCTTAAAATTCACCCTTTGAAATGAAACATTTGTAAGTTTAATGGGGATAATGTTTTAAAATTAGAAAACAGTAAAAGTTTACTTTCTAACGTACTGTAATTCATGATTCAAATTAAAGAATACCGTACTGCATATGAAAAATAAATTTGTTCCCATATTTTGTACCACGCCCATTATTCTTTGAAATATTCCGTGACTGATTTTATGTTAAGCGTACAGTCTTCAGATATGAAAATACGGGAGAGGGTAAATCTCAGTGGGTTAATTAAGTTGTCACATTTTAATCGAAAATGAAATACATAATACTTAATATGTTTATGTTAAAATAAATTCATTAATTAACAGTAGTATTGGGTTAAGGTAATTTTTTTATGAATTTATAGATGAAACACTGCTCCAACTCTGAGCCCCAGGTAATGTGATATTGAAAACCTAAACCTATGTATGTATTGCAATCAACCGTTGTATAACTCCACGCCCGTTCTCCCTACCTTCATCCCGTTCAGCATTTTAGTTGCAGTCAATGTGCCCTGAATTCACTTATCCTGCTTTCTTCGAGTTTTCCCATCAACATTTTCCTTAAATCTGAAAGCTCTCATGACGTCTTGTTCGTGAAGGCTTCATTCTTCAGAATGTGTTCCCGTCGCGTGGGTCTGAAGTCTTCGGCCTAAAGACGTTGCTTGACTAGCGGTAAAACCATTGTCAGCAAAGCAATCTACGCGACGGAAACACTCAGAAGAAGATGAAGGCTTAAACTCTTTTCTTCTCTTGCCGTGCCTGCCACTGCTTTATTTGTTTTCATTTATGTTCATTTCACTTTTCCCATCATCTACTCCCAAATCTCAGATGCCTCTTAATTGATGCCTATCCTCTTCCAGAGTCAGAGCCATGCGCACCTACGCTCTATTTCCAAGTTTTCACTAATTCCTTCTTTACATCTTTACTTAAGGACCCTGTCGTCTACTCTCCTCCTCTTTGTAAAAGCTTTCTTACCTAACGCAATTTGTCTAGTATTGACCTAACTACTATCCCTATTTTCGTCTGAAACACTTGCAAGATATGTTTGTTGTCTCAGGCGTAACTTTATGGAATTTGCATAACATATTGAAATGAAATAGTTTACTTTGTAACTCCACACACTTTATTTAAAAATCATGAAGTTCAACCTCTAAACCTGGGTCGTGTTTTTTAAGTAAAGTGTGATGATCTACAAAGTAAACTATTTCATTTCAATACTTGCAAAATAGTCTGTGTTTATTGCTCCAGTTGATACTCTTCAACTGTTGGATCTCACCTCATTTCTTAAGAACTTCTTATCCTTTTTTCTTGATTGGTTCTCATCCCATAGATATTGCATTTGTTTGGCAATCCGCAAAAGAGTGAATGTATTCTCTTGGGGGACTGGATAATTAAATCGACGTGCCAACCAAAATATGGTTGACTTGATCGACATACGTATTGCATATTCCCAATCCTGACCTACCTTTTTTTCACATATGCGTTGGAATCCAAGACTGACAGTGGACACCTTCTGTTACCCCATTGCTTATTACTACTCAGCCTGGTTCTCCATCCGATATCCTATCCATCCGATATTTGTGTGCAGTCTGAGACCGGTACGTATGTCGGAGAAGTCGCTCACCATTCTTCCAATATCCTCATATCCTTTTCAGTACGTAATTAATTATGCCCTTTACTCTTAAATGCCCTTTTAAATCCAAAAATAAAAAACAAATATATTCTATATTTTGTTCTATCAGTGACATCTTTACTCTTGCAGCAACGCACATATACTCCGCCCTTTTTAAACTCGCGCTGATCATCTCCTAGGAAATAATTTGTACTCTAATCCATCCTCTTGATGAGACCTTAAAAAAAAAACCATAAACACAGTAATCAACCCGAAGGTCGGTTTAGTAGGTGATGGTAGAGCTCACCCATGTACTAAGCCCGACGGCGTGTGAATTTTCACACATCAGGGTAGGGGGGCCAGTTCCTTTCCCTGTGCCGGTTATGGTTTCCCAGGAAGATCTGGTACGAAAAATTAACTAGCTTGGGTGGAGCTGCAGGTGCCCAGAGTGCCTTGCCCAGGAATCGAACCCGGGACCCTCCAGTCAGTAGTCCAATGCCCTACCCACTAGACCACCGCGACCCGTGTCCTTATATATGCTGATTATTATATTAAGTCGTAGTTACTGGTAATAAATACAATAAATATAATTTAATAAATCCTATAAACGCATATACGAGTCAAAGATATCCTGGTCAGCAGTCCAACGCTCTACCCCCTGGACTACCGCGGCCCACGATGAGACCTATAGTATACCACGTGTGAATCAACATTACTGCCATATAGTTGTTAAGTACCGCTGTACAGTAATAGGGTAATTTTTTTGAAATGTGAATAAATACCGGTTGTACAATGTCATCAGCCCAAATCAATCTCTAATAAATGCTTACGAGTAAATTCATCTTGACGGTTCTGCCCATACTACATTTCACTTTAACTATTGCGAAGATCCGGAGAGATGTTAGCTCTACCCATAGGCATGTTTAATTTCATTTTCATATTTTTGCTATATCAAAACTTACTGAGCCTGTGTTTCCGGTATAGTTCTACTATGTATTCTTTCCATTTGAATTATTTTGTTCAGCATATACTTTTCTTCTTGTATCTCTAATAATGTGAACGGATTTTCCCCTCTTTCTTCCTGACAGTTATTTAACCTTACTGTACGGAGCTCCTGTTCCGCCGTCTCGCTGAAAACGCACCATATCCTCGTACTGTTTAATTCACTACGTTTTGTTTGTTCTCTTAATTTTCTTTTTATTTTATTACTAGACTATTTATGTACTTTCTTCGTCGTAATTCATTGTTTGCGTTCTTCCATTTCCTCTTCTTATTTATCCTCCTAACCATCTTTTAGGAACGATGCTCATTGCAATAAGATATTAGAGGTTTTATTTTTCCCAATTATTTATGTTGGAAAATTATCTGCTCAGGTCACCTTGTAATTTGATTGTTTGACAAGCGTGAACTAAGCCAATCGGGTCATATTCGTGACAGCTAAACAAGAGTTGTCCTCGCCTCTCAGCTGGGGCACGGATGATGCGGTAACACCGCTGAGAAATTAGACTGCAGATAGAAGGAATGGAATGTACATGTATGTTCCTTTAAAGTGTACCTGCATACTACCATTGCTGTTGGATCTGGATGTGTAAGATCCCTTCATATTGTAGATGTTGGCTGGATCTTCCAGTTCAAACTTTCATTGGCTGAACATTTCACTTAATATCTTCGCCTTTCAACTCCGCCCCTATTTCTCATCTCTTAGCCGATGCTACTATATTCGCCCGTACCTCGTCAAAAGCCCTCGGATCCCTCTCTCTTCGCCCCTTCCGTGCCAGTTTCAAACGCCCTCACCCGTCTCCGAAGCCGTTTCCTTTCCCTTCCCCTTCTTGTTCCAAGCTTCCTCGAGTGTTCGTGGGGCCAATTTTCATTTGTTTCCCTTTCACCCTCGCCCGCCTCCTCCCTGTTATTCCTTTCTCCTGCGGCGCCGGGACAAGATTATTCTCGCTATCGGGATCAAGTGAAGCCATGAAATGGCTTCAGCGTCCGGGAGCCTTCGCCATAACTAATCTTTCCGCTACAAATACAGATGCGTAGCGATTGCCATGAAAAAAATTTAGTATGCTTCGCATAACAAGTACTTCTTCTTTAAACAATTGTGTTAATTTTTATAGTGACATAGAGATCCCCAAGTTTTTCCAGAGTAAAGAAATGGAGTGCATTATCATAAGACCCAGCTGGCATCTCCCGGATTCTTAAGTGGGCAAACTTAATTTTAAGACTGACATAATGCCATCTTTGTCTGATAATTATTTCTTATTTGAGGTGGATTTATCTCATACCAGTTCAGTATTTTCTTTGACTTACTAGCATCATTTCTTACCGGCATTCGATCATTAGGTTGGCTGCTTCACGTGCTTCATTTTGCCATTCTCTAGTCCTTCCTTTCTATAAAATATCTTAATCAGTCTGCCTTACATACGAGTATAGCGTAAGTATAGCAATTAAATGCGCGCACCTTTGTTTATTAGTTTCGCCTTCCTCCTATCTTTGGAAAGGAAAATACGGCCGTATGATTGGCTTCATCAGTATTTCAATCCTAAAATTGGTTTACTGCAGCCCTCCATTCTTCTCTACAGGTAGAATTCCCTCTCATGGAATTCGCCTGATTCCTTCGCATCGTATTGCAGCAACGAGGGCATAAATGCTGTTTCAATAGATCATTGATTTATTTTTTTGTGCTGTGGATACAAAAGGGTAGAATAAAACGCTACCGCACTAAAGTGTGAACCCGTCATCAGTTTTTATATGCATTATAAGCGACACCTTCTGTCATTGTTATAAGCCGAATGAGTTTGTTTTGCTTGCAGAAAAATTGTTTTGGGCTTTGCTTTTCTTGAATTGACGCTGGAAAGTAGCTACTCTGGGTTCTGAGAACGTTTTGTTTTGATGACCAATTTTGAACTCAAGTTCTTATGATCGACAACCTCCCTCTCTCCTAAATCAATTTGATCAGAGGAGTGGAAATTTTGCTCCTCATCAATTGAGGAGAAATTAATTATCTGAAAAGTTATAATAGCTGTAGTGAGCGTAAGAGGATATCCTGCAGAATCATAATCACATTTCCAAGAGGGAATTCATTCAAAGATCCGTGGCGAAAAATTCGCGGAAATTCTCGCGATTGAAATTCTGGAGGCCATCTCATTTTATTACGTCGAACCCACACTTCGTTTTATAAAGTATATTTGCCGATGGTGATGGAATGCTGTTTGCAAATATAAATTCCTTGGGGAGCTGATGAATAGGAGTGGGAGCGGTTTTAATTGGGCTGGTCTTACAAATGAAAGGATCACGTGACGATCCCTTCGAACGCGAATCGAATGGCAGGTTGCGAAGTGTGGAAGTCCCTGCGAGATGCCTGAGGCGCCACCACGCCCCCTTTGTTCCCTCCCTCCCCACGTCTCTCCTCTCCCTTCCTTTTCCGCCCCACCTAACCTTTCCCATTGCCCTTCTGCTCGTTGTATCAACCTTTCTCCTTTCTCCACCTCTTTCTCTCGCGTTTCCATCTTTCATAATCCTACCCCGGTCGATTTTTTCCTCTCCTCCGATAGTCTTTCGTGTAAGAACTTCTGTTCTACCATATTTTGTTTAAGTCTGCATGATCGATATGCTGTTGGATTTACGGCGTTATATTTGTTGAACTCCCGTACATATGATCCTTAGATGAACACCACGAGGGAGAAAGTTTTGTAGTGTAGGCGGAAGGCCACGGTTCGTATCTTAAGGTCGGGATGTTTATATTGCAGCGGATTCAACTATCTCAGCTTAGGGCCTTCATCCGCCGGATTTTCCTGAGATTCTAAGCTTGCTAAAGTGAATTTATTAGAAGATTATTTAAATCATAAACACGCTGTCCTTATGGCACCGTTTGATATCAGCAACCGTTTTGGTTTTGGGTTGAGAGCTGGCGTTAGTTCAAAATGTTCTGGTGCGATCACTAATGTTACTCAAATTTCAAAATAGGACGAAAGAAAAACAGAGAAACATAATTTAGAATGGATATTTAGGGAGCTTTAGCACAGTACATCTACGGAGTTCTTAAAGGCGAGATTTTTATATGCGTAATGAATGGAATAAGTGAAGACGGTTGTGAGAGGTAATGGTGCGTTCAAGGCTGTATACAATGGTGGCCCAGGATTGGATAGGCCTCCAAGTGGGAGTAAAACAACGAATTTTTTTTAGCATGAAGTATTTATAAAGTATAACGTTGGAAAATGAAACATCATTAAAATAATAAAATTGGCGATTTTACGTTGTACAGGAATGGCGTAGGAGTCCATGATATTGAGTGTAGCATTCATGATCTGACATAAATCTAGCTAGTGCACTACCCATGGTAATAACTTTCCTCGGAGTCTCCCAGGCTAAGAGAATGTCATAAATATACCACAGTAATCAAACCCGAAGGTTGGGTTGATAGAAGGGCGTAGAGCTCGCTTAATAAGTCCAGCGGCGTGTGAAATGCATGCATCAGAATGGGGTGTGTGCCACGTGTGGCTTCCCAAGAAAATCTTGTGCCCGAAAAATCATGCGGATTAGGTAAAGCTTAGAGTCATGAAAGGTCCCATACAGACTCGAGCCTAGGTCTTGAGGTCAGCAGTCCTGCGTTATTCTCACTCCACTACCACGCCCTTATTAATTTTGTTATGAAAATGTTTCATAATTCTCTAGAGGCGCGAACGAGATAGTTTCATCGCATGGGAGGTTAAACTAAATTATGGGAATATGAATATTCAGGACTGGAGTTTAATAATAAGAGATGGAGACAGTGAGAGATTGAGGGACTCTCTTGACTTTCTTATGTTGGGAAGCGTAGTAGTCCCTCTCCTGAAAGAATTGAATAATTTTCTGCCTGCGTGTTCCTTTCCTTTCGGGAAGCGTCCCGATCCCGTGCTTTTTTCTCTCTCCATAGTGGAAGTATTGCTTCATTCCAGCGTCTCCTCTCATCTGCCTTAGCTCACCTGCACCTCCTTCTGCTCTCTTTATCTCCCCGCTCGCTTCTGCTGTCGCTTCATCCTCTTGAAATTTAACCCAATCCCCGTTTGTCTCTACCCACTCCCTCCTCTTCCGCTCTCCAAGTTCGCATCTTTTCACCTCAAGCCGAGGAACGAGGAAATGAACTGAGCCGGTTTTGTTTTCTTTCTCAGGTAATGAGAATCCACATGGATGCGAATGAGTTGTGTGAGAGAAGAAGGTCGGGGGTATGCCATCCACTAACCCCTTTTCCTTTCCTCTTCCTTCCTCCATTTCCACGTCTTTCTACTTTTCTCCTGGGACCCGTTTGTTAGATTGCTCTACAATCTGTGCAGTTTGCTCATGCAGAACGCTCTAGGAGAATAAATCGAGCAAAACGCAACTTGCCTACATTTCACAAGATGGTTTAGAATAGTTTATTGTTACTCTATGGGGCACTTGCAAATTTGCTTGCAGCTTTGAGAAAAGGGCCCGTGAACATCTCCTCTGTTTTCACACTCACAATTTGTCGTAATTTGGTCCACTCCTATTCCACCCATTTCTCATCTGTTAACTTCTCATTTCCGTTTTTCTTCACGGTTTCTCGTCGAGCTTCTTTGTGCGCGGTGCCTAAGTATGTGTGTCTATTGACACCCGTTAATGCGTTTGGTCGCTTCTCCTTGCTCCTTTCTCTCGCGCGTCTTCTAATTCCCCCGCCTCCTTTATTCCTTGCTCAATCCTCCATCCCAACCCCCTCCCCTCCGCCATGTGCTTTGCTACGGAGTATACGGAGTGGGGGATGCTGAAGGGTGGAACCTAGGAAGGGTTACGACTGGGAGTGAGAAAGTGTGACATAGAGGGGAGGAATAAGGGAGTCTTACAAAAGTGGCCATGCGGAGGTGTGGAGGCGGGGACGCATGAGGAAGTGACGGGTGGGGTGCGGTGAGGAGTGGCGGTGGGGATGGTGTGATATAGCGAAGTCAGGAACGGGGTTGATGAGTGAACCGGGGTTGTAGGAGTCGCAGGAGGGGTTTGCGTGTTCGGGTTTACGCGCTCTTAGGTGGGCTGGGGAGGATGTGTGGTGTGCGCGACGTGCCTCTCGCTGGGGAAGGGTAGTTAATTGCGGTGAAAATGGATCGTGGGTCAGAATGATGGGGAAATAAAAAAAGCGAGAGACTTGCTCGCGTCACTGTGGGAGGTCTGAGGTGTGCAGGGAGACTGCTTGTCGCGCGTTGAGGAAAATTCTGGGGAGAGGAGTGGGTGGGGAGCTACCGAGGGGATTGTCGGTGGCGATATGGGGGATGGGTGACGAAATTGCCACCGACCTCCTCCTTCCCCCCGATGCCTTTCGACGGAGAACCGAGCCCAAAACGCGCATCTTGTCGCGTGTTGCAAAGCTTCCCGTGTTCTATACGAAGATCCTACCCTCGAGTTTGTTGACACTTTATGTCGCGGTCGTAATTTATCCGCCGAAAGGTGACTGCTGAATGATTATAAGAGTGGGAGATTTTCTCCTCGCCCGATTAATCTTCCTTTGCCTTGAGCCCGGTCTCGGGAAGCTGGCCGCCTTTCTGAGGAGAGCGACTTCTTAATTAATTTCTCGTCTGAGTCAGAAAATAGGCCCTCCAACGTCCTCCATCTTCTCTTCTAATATCGACAGCTTTCTCGGAGATGGATATTTTTTATAGGTTCAGTTTAATTTTTCTGCAAAAAATAACTCGATTGCGGTTATTTTTTTTAAAGGAGAATTTATGGGAAATATTCGGATCGAGAAGATCGTATCATATCTCTAAAGAAAAACGCATGCATAAAATTCACCAAATTTCCCTTTTCATTTCTATTTTTAAACTAATAGGTATATTTAAACTGTTGGGCGTTAGTGCTTTGACTAAGTGCTTGTGGTGTCCTGTTTCATTTTTGTCTTCGTTGCATTTTCCCTCAAAAGTTGTGGTTCCATCTGAGATATTCGTTTCGGTAATCACATTTGCGGTAGGGGAAACCGAATTCACACCAGAAGTAACTCAGACACACTAAAGTGAAATATTAAGGGCAACTTAAAATATTTCCCGGTGAAATTTTAGACATAGTGAACTACCAGCGTAATTGTATATCCTTAAGTCAAGACCTGCCCTATCGACACAATGGATATATGCTCATAATACGTTTTCAAATTTCAAAGTTTTAATATTAGCACGTTGAAATCATTTTCTCATGCACAAGATCTTTGTGATATATTTTTCAATGCCGCTTTATCCACTCATTCAGACAGTTATCTCTGCCATCGTTTTTGCGTAATTCTTGAAGATGTTAAAGCTTCCTATTCGATGATTCCATCCCACCTAATAAAAACCTCCCGTTTTACATTCTGCTGGTGGCTGCCCTTCCCTCATTAACATTTTCTCGTGGGACATCTCACTTGGGTCAGGTCTCTTTCTACTTTATATTTATGTATTATAATTTATAATTAAGGGGAATAATTTTATTTGAAAAAAATAATTACCTTATAAAATGTTTTTTCGAACCTAATGACGATAGCTATGATGTTTTAAGAATGAGTGTAAATATTTGAATGAATCATCTTTAAAGAAAAAACGTACCGAAAATAAGTAATACAGACCAACTGTCCTAAGCATTTCTTTTTGTCATCGAAATCATAAGATTCTATGAGATTATCTTAACTTTTTCGGTATCTCCAAAGCAACATTTTGATCTTGCATTTGATTTAGTGATATTTATTTTTAAATCGCAGTCATTTTCAATCTTGGTAGATCTTAGGAAGATTATATACTATATTTTTAGTAAAGAAAAGTAAGTGTAATATGTATGGAGGGAATAGGCACCGCGAATATTTATCCTCAAGGTTGGTTTCGAAATCTCTTCTTCCGTCTCTTAAATGCCCGTGGACAGTAATAGCCATTAAAAAACTTATTTCGGCGTTGTACTCGCTAGTAAAAACTTATATATTCTGCATTCAACATATTTGGGTGTATCTTGTTCGGTATCTCCAAGGGAACATTTTAATCTTGCATTAGATTTAATGATATTTATTTATAAAGCGTGTTCCGTGGTTAGTTTAAGTACATTTTTACTAAACCAGAATCCTAAAAAGCATATTTTTCCGCATCTCTATTTCCTAATAATTCAAATGTGTATAGATCAGTTGAAATATATGTGCGACATGGTGTAATGAAACTGATTAAAGAAATCGTGTAGCAAATTAAGTGCGTCGTAAAGGATGAACATTTACTCATTACTTCACGTTGCAATCAAGTCTTCTTTATTTCAGTGCACTTCGAGTGCCAGGGACTTTGTTAAGCCTGCATTCTTAATATCTGCAAAAGTGCAAGTGGGGCTACATTGCGTATCAACTGCTCAGAACAAAGACCAAGGGTCGCATCTGGGGCCATCTTCCGCTGTTATGGCTAACCCTTGGTACCATTGAATTGGAAGGGAGTGCCGGTCATGGGACACGTTGTTAGCTAATACTCTTATTTCAGCTGAAGTCAGCTTGTATGAGATTTATAGAAATCATACTACTGCTCACTCTTCAAAGTCCGAATTATTCCTTTCCACATTGTCTCCGAGCTCTCCTTTGTTCTTCTCTTTTATCCGACTATAGCCTGCGAATTCACTACCGTTTATACCTACCTATTTTTACGCGACTGCTTTTTGCTGCATGCAATCCACGCGTATGTGTGTCTAGTTCATACAGATGTTTGTGGATGGCATGTAGTTACTGTCCCGTTCAAAAGTCGATGACCTCGGTTCACGAGGTGGACAATGAAGGGCATACATAGAGGGTGGTGCGATAGAATGAGTTGTGAAATAAATACTTGTCCACGTTTTATTTTCTCGAGAAAACGAGTTCAAATCACTGTTCTATTTCAATCTTATTTTTTAATTCTCACCTTGTTCGTAATGAAAGTTAGCAAAGAAGTCTATGTCGAACGAGTTTTCGTTTTGGTGTCACTCGGAACCAGGAATTCTAGTTAGCTAAATTTTTATACTTCAATATCATCATTCTGGAGCTAATGAGTGACTGAGAGTTAAAATCAGTTTCTTTTCTCTCCATCTACCTGCTCCAGTTGTCTTCCGAGTCTTTTTTCTCCCCTTCTTCACCAATCGGTATGGTTTTATTAAAAAATTATGAGGAATCTTTTTCTTTCCCTTCTCTTATTTTTTGATGTCATTACTTCTCCAAGGATATCAATTTTTATTGGTAACTAACATTTTAGCTAGACTTAATTTTGATGTTGCATGCTTGGTTTGGAATCTCCTCCTGTCATATTGTCCTAGTGGCGGCTTGCAGGGGATCGTGTAGATGTTGTTGTAGATAGATGAGAAGAATATCTAGATGATTTTGCACCATCAAATCTTTATTTTTTTGTTCTACTTCAGTGTAATAAAATATGATTCCACTCATACTTATTTCCATAACTATAAACTCCCATTTGACATTTAGCCCTTGTACACACATACACGCTGTCTGCGAAAGAGTTTAAGGTTTTTTGATGTAAGTAGTTTCCCCGTGAGAGTTCACATTAGTCATTTGGGTTACAATGTTTTCAAGGTAACCCAGTAAATGCTATCATGATTTCTCGATTCCTCTACACTAATCCGTTTAGATGTCTTATTAATAAAAATTGGAAATTTTCCAAAAAATAAAATTTTGAATACGACCGGTTTGGATGTAACTACATCATCTTCTGGTCCCACCAGAAGATGATGTAGTTACATCGAAACCGGTCGTATTAAAAATTTTATTTTGTGGAAAATTGCCAATTTTTATTAATCATGATATTTCACCATATCACGCCTGAAACATCTCTTTTTATTGATGTCGTATGTCAATCATGTCTTGTGCAATACAGTTACTGTCTCTACTGTCTTGTAACCGATAAACATTAAAAATTGTTCACCATTCTTGGATCTAAATCTCAGCGAATTATTTTCTTTTTTGCGACCTCGCACATGGCAGTTCTTTCCTGTCAATTTTACGGTACATCGAAGAGGATTTCAAACCACATTTTACGAATTTGGGAAATGCAATTTGGGTAAATGTGTAAAAGATGGCAAAAAGTTTTCCATCCATCAAAAGGGTTTCGACGCCGATAGACGCCCGCGAAAATCTCCCATCATTTCCCCGACCTGTTCCGCATTATCCAACTTTTGCCGTATTACACCTGGCGAGCCGGAATAACCAGGAAGATGTTCGAAGAATTCTTCCACGACGTCCCGATTCCTCCTGCCATCATCCCTTTTTCCATATTCAATCATCTTTTCCCTCTTGGCGCCAGCGTCAGAGAGTCAACGTTCCCTTTATAATATTCTATACGTTCTTTTCGCATTTACACTACGTTCCCCCCCTCTATCACACATCTGTCTTCCCTCCCATCCTCATCTCCTTCAGCCTTATCTCAGCCCTCCCTTCCTCATACCCTCCCTCACTCTCTCTCATTCTCTTCCTTTCTCACCCGTCTCTCTCTCTCCGCCTTTCCATGCGTGATCCCTTGATCCTTGTCATTCCCCCCTCTCCCTGTTCTCCACTCACGCCCTCCCCCTGTTTCTTATCTCACCTCCTCTCCCTTCTTTGTCGTCCCCCCCTCCTTTCAATCCCACTCTCATCTTTCTCCTCCCACGCCTCAAGAATCCCTCGCTCGCCCAATTTCCTCCTCCGCTTCCCTCCACACACCACCGTTGCAAACTTAGTGCTGAATTTACATTGCCTCTTAAACGTTTTGTTTGCCATTAAAACGGTGAGAGGGCGCGGCCGCACAGAATACGGAATATATTCAATTTGCATACGTTTTCCTCGATGATGTTTCGGGTCGGTGTTAAATTTTCCGTGATGAATTTACTAATTAGGTCCTAGTCATTAGTTTTTTTAATTAATTATATGTTCGAAATCCCTTTCAAATTATGCAAGTGTGTCTACAACGCATAGCTGTGGGAAATTACCTTCCGCTCCCGCCGTTTTCTTCAATCTACCGTAATGATTTTTCGTCATTTCCTGTACCATTTTAAAAAATCTAATTACCTTGAATCTTGTTTCTCGATTCATCTTCATCCATCATCGGTGTACTCGCTGTTCACTCCTCCACCGTACCGTGAATATTTACTCTTGTTCTCCCGTGCCCTTCTGTGTTCAGACTCGTGATCCCTGCCTCTTTCAATGTTCCTCACACCATCATTCCCTCTTCCGTTTCCACTTTTGGCATATGGCCCTTCTCCTCCACTCGTTCCCTCTTATGCCTCCGTTTTCCCTTATCTATCCTACCCTATTCCTTATCTCCCTTCCTTCTTCCGCCCTTCTACCATTCCACTTTTCCTCCCTTCCCACCCCCTCACCCCATTCTCTACCTGTTCTCTCCCAAGTCAACCAGCGTGTCACCTATCTCGCTCTTTCTTTCGAAATGCGTTGGGCTCCGCCTGGGCTTACATCTCCATCGATCTCCGTTTCTCACTGTCTCCTGTTCGCTTTTCACTCCTCGCCCTCGCTGCCTCTCCCTCTCTTCTCTCACCACTCCACTCCCGGCTTGCCCTCTCCTCCTTTCTCCTCCTTCCCCTCCTCCTTTTCTCCTCTCCCCTCCACCCTTTCCCTCTTCTCAGCACCTATGCGCGGGCACTTCTCCCTCGAAACCCCGCGCGCCGTTCCCACTATTCCCGTGGGCCAAGATTCCCCCAAGTAGAAATATCCAAAACCATCTCGCTCTCCAAACTCCCCACCCTCATCCCTTACACCTACCTCTCTCTCTCCTATTTCCAACTCCGCTTTCCTCCTCTCACTCCTCTGAAACTCATTCTCTCCGTCTCTCCCTTCTCCACTCTCCGCCCCCACCGCCTTCGCCGTTCATCTTCCTACGGCTTCATCGATCAACATCCTCCGCCTCTTCCCCATCTCCGTTACCACCCCCGCTTCGTACTCTCTCCAACCCACTCCCAGTGCCCGCCCCCGGAAGGCCTCTCACCTGCTCCCACACTTCGCGTGGTCCCGGACCACATTCCCAGATGTGAAATCTCCGCCCCGTCTGACATTTTAACGCTTTTTGTGCGGTGGTATGTGACCGAGGAGGAATCCTTGCGGCGGTCTTCGTCCCGTGCAGTTGTGACCGGAATCGTTCTTTTATTTTTTTTCTCTCTCCCTCCCGCTCTTTATGTGTCTCTTTCCTGCGTGGTTTCTGCAATCATTGCTATCCAACTCCCCATCCTCCGGGGGCGATTCCGTACCTTCCCTTTTCATATCCTCCCTCGACCTCTTTGCTTTCCCCTTTCCTAGCACTCGGCTCTAGTCTCGTAGCCCACCCGCGTGCCTATCTCATCCCCTTCTATGTGCGAATCACGTCACCGTGTAATCGCGGGCGCGTCTTGAAGTCATTGTCCGTGGGTTTCACTTCACAAATTCCTTGGGTTTCATTCTCGTGTGGCGAAACTAGTGCGCGTATCTGCGTGGGAGTTGCTGCGTTCGCATTGCTCCCAGGGAGCGAGTCTCCTCGCCGTCACCATGAACCCGGCCTCTTCCGCGGTGCATTCATTCGAGAGAGGTTTCAATGCTCACCTAAGAATTTTTTCTGTTGAATTGAGAAATGGATCTCTGAAGAGAGAGTGCTGGAAAGGGAGTGGAAAGTGTTCTTCGTGAAAAAAATTATTTTAGCATGTCGAAGTCCTTTGAACTCTAAGCGTCACTCACCCACGTCAGCGTGTGAGAGAGGGAGACTGAACTATTCCTAGCGGGAATGATCCCCCCCCGCGTGAAATAGTGGTTCCCGTGTGGTGTGCGTACCGGAGTTCGTTTTTTTTCTCGTTATTTTATGTGTCAACGATATTTTCCATCTCTCTCGTCACACACCCTGTCCCGTTGGCCTTTGTTAAACCTTATCTCCAGCCTCTCTCTGACCACCTGCGCTCCTTCCCTCTTTCCCCTTGCTAAAGGCCTTTCTTGCTCCACCTTTAAAGTAACGAGCGGACGCATGGCAGTTACCAAACGCGAGCCAATCTGCAAACACGTCTTATAACCGGAGTTTCTCCATTTCCTCTTGCGTTGGTTCTGTTCGGCTTGATTCAGCAGATGCCCGGAAACCTATTCTGGTTACATTTTTTGATCCATGGCGGTATTTTAATTATTTATTTTATGGTAAATGCCTGCTAAGTTACTCTACCCGTAATTGCCATTTTTGAATATCGCTAATTTACTGATTCCTGTTTGTACTATATTTCATTAATGGTATCTTTTCGAATAAGCTGTGAATAAAATGACAATCAATACTATATCCGAAAAAACCGTCATTTATTTTGCTGCGTATCAAAAAGGTGTGATCGAGTAAAATAATCACCTGGTAATAAAATTTTTACCCAATGGTTTAGTTTGTCCTAGTATAAATTTTAGTGTCATTAGTAATAATTCATTACGTAAAATATTTTTAGTATTAATATATAATTTTCGTTTCCTGTACGAAAATGTTAATTTTCTAATTTAACATTTTTGCAACCTCTAAACGATACTGAAGTATTCCTTAGATGTATGGGGATTTATTTTACAACTTCCCGTGTAAACCAAAATGTGACGAATTCCACCTCTACTTTGGCGATTTATCCATTCCTTTACTTCGTCTTGGTTGGCGAATTTGAAAAATAATCTCGGAGAAAGTGAAACACGCCTTTCTGATCCCTTGAAGTCGCGTTTTTTCTCCTACGTTTAATCGGCTTTTCTCCCCACCCCAGCATTTCCCGCGTGTATTAGCATCCCAGGGAACGTAAGTCAGGAGCTAAGATGCCGCTCCCATCTACTACCTTTTCCAACCCCAAGCCTTCCATTCCCTCCCTCTTGCTTCCTCCCCCTTCCCATTCGTCCACTCCCTGAATTCGCTGCCACTCCGTTGGCTCAAATCCCAACTGACCACCCATCCAATACCGGCCACCGGGCGCTAACTCCTTTCCGTCTCCGATTAGGCGATTGATGTCACAAGGTGAGAGGTAAAACACATTAATCATTCATTCGATTAGTCAAATTCCATCCTCTCCCCACGGTCCCCCTCATTCCCCATCCCTCATTATATACTATGCCCCTCTCTCTCTGCCTCGACCACATTCCTCCCTCTGCCTTCCCCCAAGTCTACTTCCTCTCCGCCTCAGAATTCCCTCCTCAACTGCAGGCCTCTGTGTCGCCTCAGCGAGCTCACGTGCGTCCCCGTTCCTCCTTGGTTCGGACAACTCCCCACCAAGTCTCGATCCTCATGAATATTCTCCCCCGCGTTACGTCTGTCGCGGCTTGAGAAGGGACGCGACTGCTCTGACTGCCCTCAGGACCTGTTTGTTGGAGTGCGAGTTTGAGCGCGGGCGTGTGCGTGCGGGTGTGTGGTCCCACCTCAACGTATGCATCCGCCCACGCGACTTCTCTTCACCTGCCACTCATCGGCACTATCCACCCTTGCCACTTCCCGTGCCCGTTCCTCCTCTTTCCTCACTCTCCCCAACACCTCTTTATCCTTTCCTATATTCCTCACCACCCGACAGTGGCTCGACCTCTCTTTCACTACATTTACGTTCTCCATAGCACCTCCATAAAGGCTGTCTTATGTGCCCATCACTAACAACATCCCATCTCACCCTCCTGCAGCAGCTACTCCACTTGGTTTAACACCCTTGTCCTCCCTCCCCTCCTCGTGCCTGCTCCTCTCTCTCTCTTTCTTTCCCTGTCTCTCTTTCTTTACACTCCAACTTCCTCCCTCGTATGTTACGCTGTGTCTCAGACACCCGCCTCCCCTTCCGACTAACTATACTCCTGGTTTGCTTTCCTCGTTTTTTATCACTGTTTTTTTCTCTTATTGACCCTAAACCCTGGCGGTATGGAGCTTTCCCTAAATGCGTCATAAATCATTCCGAAACCTTGTTTGTGCGTTGATCATACTAATTTCAGAGCCTGCTTTCAAATTTTACGATCACTTTTTACGAGCTGAGTGCGAAAATGTTCACTTAAAACGCCTTTGAAGTATATCGAGAATATTTTGTCCCTCTTTATCATGCATTGCGCAAGCTTTAAAAACAACTGCTGACTGATTATTTAGATCGAATCTCATCGTCTTTCTCTTTCGTCACTCTGACTGACCCCTCTGCCGAATTGATTAAATGGTCTGTTACCTTGTGTCATCTCTCTGAAATCTTGCCTTAAGAGTTCGAAGGAATGTGAGCCAATCCACGGATATCCTATCCTCCATTTACTTTGGTTGCGACTCGAGAAAATTAAATTCCTGATGCTCTCCTCGCTTAGTAGCATTGCGACGTTTTGCGAACATCTTTGGGGGTTTTTGCCCGCGGTCCAGCAATGAACGCCTTCCCGTCGCCTCATCTTTACTTGATGCCCCCGATCCTCCGCCTCCCTTCTCCTCCGCCCGTCCTTATTGCTCCACTTAGACCACTCAGGGTATGTCCGTGCTACGTTCTCTAGGATTGTCGCCTCGTGGCGATTTCCATCTGCCCTCACAAAGTCTCCATCCCTCTTGAATTTTTTTTTATATTCCATCCCTATTTTTTCATGACCTCGGCTTTATCCTTTAGCTCCAAGCGCCCCAGTAAAAACTTCCTTCCCAGCCTCATCGAGCGGTGTGATGTGGTCGATCGGTCTTCCTCCGGTTCTACTTCTCGCTCAACCCCGAACAATCTTACCTCTCTTCTTTCTCCGCATTTTTATTCTCCTTTCTCGTCCCTTCTTCCTTCATTCTTACATATATGACCCTTTTGACTCGCTATCTTGTCCAATACTCTTAACTTTAAAATCTGTCGAGCACATTCTTCTATTGTACATTCATTTTTACGGTTATCCATCCAAACATTGATGATTCTTTCACCCACCATTCCCGTTATTTTATGGTGATGGTATAGATTTAAGATGAAGTTTCAAGTAACAGCACTCTCCGTATTTCAAGCTACTTTTATGTACCTAGCTTCTGCGTTCTCTTAATTGCCTAGCTTCCCTCATGTCTGAGTACCCTCAGATTTCTTGATTTTTTATAATTAAGCCTAACACATAGTCACCCTTGGAAGTCAGAGAAGCAACGCGCCAGAAAAAATGACCTGAGGTTCGGGGTTTCGACTACCGTCTCAAGCGAGGTATTGTTTTTGTTTTGATTGGGCTGTGATGATAATTTAACATTACCAAAACGTTAATAGCGCTTACGAAAAAAAGGAGCTGACAGGAAACGTCTTCAGTTATTACTGCTACCCGTCTCAATTTTCGGTTATTCATTTGGAATATTCTTTCCAGGGAGAATTTTTGTTTTAAAGCTCGGAAACGTTTCTGAGCTTCACCGGCATTCTTGGAAAGTAGCAGTGAAAAAAAATCAAAACTAAGCATTTCCTCTAAAATTCCCACTTTTTCCTGCAAGTGTCTCGGTTGTTGAAAATGTACGTATTTTTGAAATATATGAAGAATTTCGATAAGAAAGTTTCATTAAAATTATAACCAGGCGTAAAACAAAATTTTGGTACGTATTGCGTGTCACCGAACCACTAATTTTAAAATGCTGATACCATGTATATTACCCTTCTCTCGCTCCCCCTCCGTTCTCATGCTCCTCATCGATTCCTCCTTTCACATCTCCTTTTCTCCTCCCTCCTCCCTAATACCAGATGCGACGCGTTATCCGCGGAAGGATCTCTCCGTCCGCCAACTGACTACATCTTCGCTTCTTTTTGTCCATTGAGGGGAAGGAGGGAGAAATTCCGTGGCGTGGGAATTATGCGCGGGGGCAGTTCGGTGAACGGAGTGAGTGAGTGAGCGAGCGAGCGATATGTGACGGGGGCGCGACGGTATTATTCCGTCGACTTGGTCTGAGGATGGGAGGGAAGAGAAGGTCGGTGAAGGGAGGATAGGAGCTAAGGAAAATGGGTTGAACGGAGTGAACGTGGTTCCCATGCGATGCGCTCGGGAGTGCATGGGAGCAAGACATTCTTTCTCTCGAGTACTGAGAGAATGTTGTATAGGGTGGGTTGCTGCTTGTTACTCCAGCATAGTGCATACACGCACAGAGATGGGATGGCTTGAGAAGGGGAGAGTGGATTTGCAAGTTATCCCGTCCAGGGCTTGCTTTTAAGGGAAAAACTAACACTTGGCCCATGGAAAACACTATAGCATTTACTTTTCATTTGTGTGTTGAGTGTGCTGTATCGCAGTAGTATTTGTTATTGCTATTGTGTCCTTGTTCCACATGACGTGAAAATCTGATTTACACATTAATATTTTTTAACTCCATAGCGTTTAATCTTGCCTTTATAAAAGATGTATGCTATTTGTACATATTACGAATCAGTTGTTTGTCCGTGGCTTATGACCTTCGGCTGAAATATGTGATCGTTTTGATAACCTAACTTTGGTTTCATTGGTTCAAAACGTGGCACACTGTTTTTAGATACTGACTTAATCAAATAATTTCAAAACCAGTCCTGAAGGCCATATACATAAATATATTTACATATATATAAAAAGTTATGTATATGTGTGTGTGTTTGTGTGTATGTGGTTAGTATCTTGAAAGGTTGAAGTCTCGATATCCCATTTAGAAATTGAGAAAATTAATTATCTCATTTTTAATCTTTGTTATTCTTTTACATATTAATTGGTTGTTTTATTTTTGTTTTTTAAAATGAAAGAAAATCAATTTTTCATCTTAGATTCTCTGATTTCAAGGTTGTAGCTCTTTATGATTCTGTTTAAATAATGCCTCTACTCATTTATAAATGTGGGATTCGGATTCTCAAATGTATTAAGGATCCCAACATGAGTTACAGTTAATACTTTGAGTTTCGTTTAAATACTTGACTTGTACTCAAGACATTTATTTAAATTATTGGATATTTATTCAATTGGATAGTTTAATGTAGATCCTCTTATTTACATATATTACGGAATAATCTTTCGCCGTATAGATTTCTTCTCATACTGGTGTTATTCAACTTGCTAGGTGGCGCTAGTCCAAGTATTTTTATCGGAGTGCATTTGAATAATTTTCTCATGAATATTTTTGGGAATATATGTTTCGACGGCCCAGTCAGAACTCAATTATATCCTGCATGAGATGTTTCATCCCGTAGCCACTAAGCAACTGATGATAATGTGACCTGTGACCACAAGAAAGTAGTGAGCGTTTCGCTGCATTTCTGTTGATTGCGAAAATAGCAGAGAATGTACTATGCGTGCAATTCCTGCAGATTATACGGTACAGGGTATATATGTGCCTTCCTGTATTACATGCCGAAGACAGAGAGACGTAGGCCGGAGGCGTTCTGCTCGAGGGCCGTCGGAGGTCTGGTTGGGGGTTACGGGTCGCTGGATCAGGACACATTAGGATCTAGGGCCTGTATCCTGAGCACGCCTTAAAGGCAACGGGCGATAATATTGCCAGCTGTTTCATAATGTCACTTACTCCATTTTGTGGGTTGAATGCCTGAAATGGGAGAAGGCGAAAAATTAATGATGGTCGTCATTGAGAGATGCGGGGTGTTATGGGGGAGAGACGAGGAAGGGCGAAACACGAGTGTGTTTCACTGGTGGTCCGCTCGCTACCTCCTCCACCCTGTTTGTACCTCCGATCCCGACAACCCTCCCACGCAGTCCCTTCCCTCACCGCGCCCTGCTCAGTGCGTTAGTTCCCAGCCCGTGTTCTTGATGAGGACAAATGCTTCCCATTGTTGTCGGGTCATGCGGTGGCGTCTCGCATGGAAGGAGAGAGACAGGAGGGAGGGAGGGAAAGATTTAAAGATTTTACCGGCCCCCCATCCTCCGCTCTCGTCCCCTCCCGCCCACTACCTCACCCCCTTTCATTTCTCCCCTTCCCCAGTCCACCACCCTTGACCTTCCCGTTATCTCTTTCTCTCACTTTCTCTTTCTCTACCTTCATCCTCCCTTCGAATTGTTGTGTCCCCTCTCGCATTTGCAGGCCGCAATGCTAGAGACCGTTGATTTATCGCGGCTGGCCCTGTAGAATGCGCCCTCATCCGTATCCTTCGTTCTTCCGTTTCAGCTCTTACTCCCCCTTCTCCGTTCCCCTTTCCTCCCATTCCTTTTTTTCTCACTCTTCCTCATCACTCCGCGGAAATACCTCTTCCCCCACTCCTCTGCCGTCTGCCCCTTTTTATCCCGTCTAGTTATAGTCCTTACCCCTTTCTTTCCTTTTTCACTTTCTGGCTTCCGGTTTCAGCGTGCTTTTCTCACGGCCACTTATCGATTATGTTTGTTATAACTCTCGACTTAATTTTTCTTTGTAATTATTCTCTCTTATTAAGTGTCCACCTCTCACGGTTTTAGCCGAGGCATTTCACATGCGTGTAGTTTGTTTTATGTTCAAGTTCACCGTCTTTCACTGCGATTTTTCTCTGGGTGTTTCACTCTACCCCGCTTTCTCTGGGATTATGGCGATTGTGGGTACCTCAAACTTCTATTCCCTCAAACCGAATTATTTTGTAGAAAATTTACATATTTTCTTTTCTCTATTAATCTATGATGATAATCAAATTTAGCCAGCTTTTCTGAAAACAGGAACTACACAACATTTGATTTGCTAAGCATTACATCTGGTTATGACTATTTTAGCAAAGAGAATCAATTATTACTCCCCCTTGGTTTTTTTGTTAATTTTTAAATAACAATACCTTTGCCTAATTTTTTTACTATCGAACGCTTTTTCTTCGAGATACCTTTTCTTTTAAGTTTTATCGGCGCGGCCGTAAAGAGTTTAATAGCGGCCTTCTCTGTTCAAAGAAATTCTTCCTCTTCTCTCCCCCTTGCTCTTTATTATGGAGCTAAGGAGCACCTGGGATAATCCAGGCTACCTTGCCTGTTTGATTAGAGCTCGAGAATATTTTTTTTCTCTTCCCTAAGAGCTAATTAATCCATGGCGTTATTACCTCGTTTGATTATTCCTTCCCCAATACCCACTTATGCACATGCCGATTCAGCTAAACCGCCTAAATTCCAGACCGTATCTTTTCTCCGCACCCCCCTCCCCAGACTCCTCCTTCCCTCCCGTCCCTCCTTTATTACCCCGCTGCTTCATTACTCCCAGCTTCGCCTCTCCCTTCTACCCTTTCTCTCTCTCTCTCATCATTCCGCGTCCATTACTCCCGACTGCGCTTACTCTTCTTATAGCGCAGGGTACGCTCGTCTTTGTGTCTGCTTTCGTGCGTGCGTCGGGATCCGCGCCAGATGGTCACCATGGCATCGCCCCCTCCTCCTTTCAGGCCTTTCCTACTCCCCCATCCAGTCACAAGAGATGCAAATCCCGCGTATGCCTCAGCTCTCGATCATTACGACAAAAGGGAGTAGGACTGGGGAAATGGCGAGGGGGGGGGGGATCGATCTGGGAGTGGGAGGGTGAGGACGGTGCATGGGGGGGTGTAGAAAGAGCAGGTATGGGAAGGTAAAGGGCTTTCGTTTCCACGGCACCCGCGTTCACCGTCGACTACCGCATCCGTCGATAATTCCGCTTGGTTGCACCCTTAGGATAAAGGGGGGTTTACTCTTTCGCCGCCTCCAGCGACTCCACCTAGCCAAGGATGCTCACGGTCCTTGACGCTTCTCTGGGCTCTTCCTCCTGGGGGATAGTGAGGGTCGTGTGGTAAAGGATGCTATTCCCCCCCCTCTCCCTCTCGATACCTACCCATCCTCGGGGTCTTTCCTCTGCGTGAGCGACTAATTGGCGTTTTTATTAGCCTCGATTGATTCTTCCTCGCCTTCCTTCCGTCCCGCTCAGTCTGGTCCTCACGTATTGTTTTATTGATGGAATTGGCAATTGGAAGTAAGGATCGCTCGCTCTTAATTAAGAATTCCTGCACGTGGTTATGCATTGCTTGATCCGTGCTAACGCTTGCATTGGTTGCTGAATCCATTTGTACGGCGATAACGTTGGCAAACTTTCCATTCCAGTTGCATCGATTATGTTCATTAAAGCGGAAAAAGGATGTCGTTTAAGTCATGATATCCAGTCATCCAGTTAGTGTTCAATTGAAAGAAAAAAATGTCATTAAGCACAAAATGCGTGTTGTATCTTGAATTGTGCATTCCCTCCATCGGTTTCTTTTTTTAGCCCAATGCTTATTGCCACCGGAAATATTTGTTTTTCACCCTTTATTAAATCAGTCTCTCCACACCGAACGAGCCTTAATTTTTAAATTTAAAAAAATATATCTTCAAGAGGTCATATGTTTTCCGATTTTTCCGAGAGGAGTTGCCAAGCTGGTGACATAAAGACCTGGGCTAACTGAAGACCGTATGTTTGCATTCCGCATGTGGCGTGAATATTTTTTGTGTCGAGTTTAGTTACAATATGGGTTAGAGTGTTCGATATAACCTCAGCGTTTTAAGCGCCAAGAGCTTAAATTTACGTCTGACTAATTTGGATGATTTCTAAATTTCTATCATTTTTTCATTCACAGGTGAGTACCATGCCTTCTAAATCCTGTGATACGATTCTTCGTCTTGTAAGTAAATAAAAGTTCGTCCTGTAAGTGTTAAACATGGTGTTTATTGTTCATTACGTTTGTAAACTTTATCGGAACAAAGTTTTATACGTTTTAAGATCATAAATCCGATGTAACTGGTTGGCAATGCAGAATGAAGCATTCACTTAATTGGCAGACATTTTTGTTCTTCTTAGGGTGCATTTTGTTTGACACATGTTATGTTATTCGACCTCACAGTATGACATTGTCCGGCGGTATCCATTGGTTTTAATATTATTTGAGTAATGACTGTCATGAATGTTGCTTATGAGTAAAAGGGTTTTGGTAAAGTTATCCCAAAAATCTGCCCACTGGAAAAGCCCAATTATTAGAAGATTTTTTTTCTCCCTGTCAAAATCGATTTGAAAATTTTAACGTATCAAAATGTCACATAGCTTCGATTTATTGGTACATAAGTACCTCTGTGATAGTCAAACTCGCTGACACCAGACAAGATGAAAACTTAAAATAAATTTTCAAGATTATCAACCAAAGTTGGTTGATTTTCTAAGAGTGGGTAGACATCAGTTCGCACTGATTGTCCCTACGGATTGCGTAGATTTAGTTGGCATATTGATTCAGAATTGAATGATGACAGAATTTGTACTAGTTGAATTTACCCAGGAACCCAGAACTCTAATCCCTTTATCATTTAATTTCTCAATTTACAAGCAGAACCGCAATGAAAAAATAGGATAGATGCTTGAATTGCATAATATGTAACTTAAAAGCCTAACTATTGCCCTGAACGGTACTATTAGATCCGGAAATGATTAAAGTTAGGCTGCCATTCTTTATCATCCGATATACACTGACAAATAAACTGAAGTACTCAATTTGAACTGTATAGGTCGAGAGCAAACTTTTTTCTTACAACTGTTTTTTCTGCTTACAGTACGTGCTTGAAGCTAGCTTTTCTAGTCGAGCAAAAATGACTTATTACTGGTTAGGTATTTGTAAGTTTCAAATTTCAATGTCACTTGTTTTCCATAATTAGATAGTCAATTCATTCCCAATTAGATGTTAATTTTGAAGCCATAAAAATTATTTGAATTTCATTTTTTGCAGTCATATGTTATATCTAGTTTTTAATTTATTACAACGAACAAAAATAAGAGGTTAGAAGGATAGTTAAGTTATTCTCGTAACACGATTGAGGTTTTAAAAGGTCCTGTTTTTCTGTTCTGTAGTATTTCTCATTTTCCTTTGCAGGTCTACGTCTTTACTATTCTGAGTTTCCACTTGTTTCAGGATTCACGGTGCCATTTCTCGTAATCAAATTAATTTATGCACAATGAAATTCGTTGTGTCCTTGAAAGTTTTTTTTTTGCTCGGTGCTGATTTTACATGATCAGTAAAATCGAAGACATTTACCTGCTCCTGTTCAAATAGCGTGGTATTTTGGCTGAGCATAGCATTACGAAAAGCTCCCTTTACTTTCAGTCCATTTTATCTCCGGTTCTATCATCGGTGTGGGATTTAACAATTCATGTGACAGAATTGGATGTAGTTTCTTTTTTCCCCTCAGTCCCTGGCTCTCTCCCTCTTGCTCCGCGGCCCGACTTGTGCCTCTCCGTCCAGTCCCTCGGGTCGTACAAATGCCCGGGAAAAATCTCGATGCCAACGGATGCACGACCCAACTCCCGAATTTCCATCGCTGGGAATCGCGAAAACCGAAATTTATGGCGCTTAGGGATTTGCAAAGCCATCGCTCACAAACAGGCTGCGCGTGAAACCCTCCCCAAATTCTCTGCGTTCTACTAGAAATGACGAGTGCGCTCATTTCACGCTCGGAAAAAAATGAAAAGCGGATGGCCTCGGGAAAGAATCGGGAAGAGGGGAGCTTCTGTGTTACCTTCTCTTTCTCTCTGCCCTCCGCCCTCTCCTCAAAGTGGTAATTTCACTCTCTCCTATAATGCATTTTCTATTCATCTTTCACTGTCCCCTCTTCAATCCTTCATCCTTTCTACTCTTCCACTCTTCATCCGCCCTTTTGACACCCTCCTTTGAATCGTGCGCATTCCACTTTCACCACTTCCGTCAAAGTGTTCTTTGTTTTATCTTTTTTTTTTTGCCCTGGACGCATTTATTTATTAAAAACAGAAGTTGTCGCCTGCCTTCGGCACTTTTCAAATAACCACAAATTCTCATTCGCCGTCCTCTCGGCTCGACAGCCGTCAATACAGCCCCCACTCCGATCCTTTTTTTTCCAATCCCATCCTCTTCCCCCCCTCCCTCCTCCCTTTTGCTAGTTACCCCTTCAATGTGAACCCCTCTAGCCGTTACAACCATCACCCCTCCCAACATCCAGCGTTCACTCTTTCCCACATTCTTTTCATTTTTCTTCCTTTATCCTCCACACTAGCCCCTATCTTCCATATGGTATTATGAAAAAGCAATATTTTGTGTGTTTTTCTTTAGTTTCCGCACATTTTGCTTTTTTATTTTGGTCGTGTATCGATTCCTCGGTTTTTTATCTTTACGTTAAATTTTCCGTTAACTGTTTTTACGCGCAGTCAATTTGCTATGGATTATTTTTCCATCGGGACAAGATATTGCTAGGAATCAATTTGCCATAGGGTAATACTTTCTCTGAGAAAATGTCGTTGGTATTGTATTCCCACCCTCTTAATCGATTAGGACCTATCATGAGACTCTCTGACTGACGAAAAATGTTCCGCATCATAAGGAGGTAAGAAGCAATGCGGTCGTAAACTTTGGTGTTATGCATATTGTTAATGTTTGAGTGTTCGTGCATCGCAATAGTAGTTCAGCGGTCATATGAGAATCAAATTGTCTCTATCATGGCATATAATGCATAATTCGCATTTGTCAAGGGATATGTTGCGCTGATGGTTTTTTAATACGCTAATGAGAACGTGCCGAAATGATTTGATTAGTAAAATTAGATTTTCATATGGTCAAGTTTGTTTGGGAGAGTTATGTCATTTCGAAACCTTTGCGAAAATAGCTTATTTAATGTGTATAAGAAAAGCGGAACTGATAGTTCTCTATCAGTAAATTCGTATATTAATTTAGATTTTTGTTCCTTCTTCATTGACTCTTTAAAAACGTGACACTCCAACTCCGAGCAGTCTTAATGCTATTTATCAGAACCATAATTTTTTGTCCTGGGAATCAAAAGTCCTTCTAAAAAATGTTTCGTTCTTTGTATTTTCATGTAATATTTCTGTGTATGTGAAGAAATCAAGTCCAATAGATTGGAATAATTTTCTTTTATATCACGTACGGAAAACTTCTCCATTGTTTATTCGATCATTTCACACCTTAGTTCGCCGCGGATGGTGAAGATGTTTTGTGTATTCACTACAGCTACTGTCATTAATCTCCACGGTTGTGAATAAGAATAAGGCTCATTTGGGGGCAAGTATTTTTTTATTTTTATCTTTATTCTATCTTCAACATCTGGCCGACCCGATGGTGGTGGGGTAACGTCGTCACCTGCCAATTCAGAGGTCGCGGGTTTGATTCCAGCCTAGGTGGTTTTTCCTCCACCTAGGGCTTGGGTGTATGCAATTGTAATATTGTTATATCATTGTTTAAAGTCAGGTGTAAAAGCCAAAGTGCTGTTTTCGGACTAATGCGAAATAAATTAATTGTATCATTTTTGTCTTAAACATTCCTTACCCTTTCTTCGGTCCTATTTATCACCCCACCTGCTTTGGAAAATGTATTTCTTTTCTTAGAATCTCCAATTTCAATCAGTTTTTTCCGCTCTTCTTTATTTTCCACCCCTCGATATTCTAGTTGGCTCGCCACCTCACTTTGCTTCTGAACACTGTTGCTTTCATATATTCTTACCTCATGCTCATCCAGTCCACCCCGGGCTTCTCTCATCCTCACTTTATTCTTCCACATCCTCTCCTTTATCGGTCGTCCACTCCCTGCATCCCAACATGACTTTTAAAGCCCCCGCACCCACTCGTCCTAATCCGTTCCAAGCCAATCCTTTTCTACCTCTCCAGATCCCTCTCCCTTTCCCCCATTATCTCTACTTCCTGTGGCTTTGGATCGTTTGACGATCGCCAGTCGAGGGGTATTTTTTGTGTGCTCGATCCGTTATTAACGAGCGAGTGGAATAAAATGGGAATAAATACAAACGGTTGGCACATCGATATCTCATATAAAAGCGTTACGTGGGTGCTCCGGTTGCCACCGTTGGTCCTTCTTCCGCCCTCCGCTCATTTTCCAACCCCTTCGTACCTCTCCTCCCTTTCTTCCCCCTCACCTCTTCGACCGTATATCCCCATAAAGCTCCCTCTTTCAATCCCCCCTTCACTTTGACGGTTTATGTACGCCTCTCAAGAGTACTGTAACATTCTCCATCTATATATGGGGATTCGATTAAACTCGTTGGAATTGAAATAATATTTTAGCTGCTTTAGCAAATTAAAGCCCTGTTGAATACTCATTTATCTCTTCTTGTTCGTCTCCTGGGATATAAATGGAGAAAATTTCGAATCTCGAATATGTTTTTTGCCCAGGGAATCGTGTAGGCCAATTAAAATGTTTATTTTATAACGAACCGCTTAGTAGGCTGTAATGTGGCAGGCAAACCGCCGACTACGCTAACGGAACACCGTGTTCTCTCCCGGGCAAAGATCTAGCTATTTTGCCTTTAAGAGTAATTCTGTGATTTCTTCAGCGTAAGCAGACTATTTTGCAAAAGCCAGATCAGCAATGAAATCGTTGTTGCCAAAATGGCAAAACTGCACTGTTACCTGGAGTTACGTGGTGTCATACTCATCCCCGAATGGGATGGTGATTAAAGTAAGCTAAATTGTGCCCCCGAGTATTTTGCTCGAAAGATTTCCCTGTCTCCCTCGTTAGCTTATCGTTTTTCCTACATAAATTGGTCCAGCAAGGCACGCTCTCGTAAAACGGATATTTCACGAGGATATTTGCAAAGATCTGTGAACTAGAATGGGAATTCTGTGAATTCGTTCACTCTACCTAGCAGCTTAATATTGATTATTGTTTAAGAAGGCCGTCGTCCCCTATATACCCTATCCTTAGGTTTACTCTAATTATGTATTCACTGTGAAATTTCTATATTGCTCAGCTGTCTCTTCTTTCCGTCGGATGGTAACAACATTCAACTCTGATAAATGGTATTAGAGAGTAGGAACTAATCAGTGTAAGACTTTTGAAAATATCTCAGGTTATAGTCTATAGTCAATACGATATTTTTAAATAAAACTTTCTAACGAACTAACTTTTCCGAGTTTCGATCAATTCTCATATTTTGATTGCATTCATTTGATTATAGATTTTATTCCGTGGAAATCATTTAATGGTCTGCAAGTAAATTTCATTTTTGTTCTAAGTGAGGATTTTCTTATCAGCAGCATCCTCTTCTTATTCTCGAGTAGAGAATTATTTTAAGTGCTAAATGGGTGGAGGGAGAGAGTAGGGGGGGGGGGGTGAGGCGAATTGCCCTGATGACCATGGGCGGAGTTTTTCATTAAACCTCAGCGAAGTTGGAGGCTCTTGTGTAAAACCGGGCATGATTTCACAAATGGTCATTTACAGATATCCGTCGTTTGTAGGTGTTATTGAAATTTAAAACGATCCTATGTATCCACTACACCCATCAATTTACTTCTATTCTAGTAAATTTTCTGTTGTTTTATATTGGATTTCAATGTATTAGGTCCTAGAATTTTTGAGAAATTGTGACTCTCCACCTCCTTACATGTCACAACTTTTCGTCTCCCCAATTTGGCGTCACGCCTCCTTCTACCTTTTATAATTTTTCAAATTTTTGGTTCCTGTAGAAAATTTCTTATGTTTCCCTGTAGTATTTATATTTCACTTAACTCGTACATTTTCAGAGTGATTTCATGCACCTGGAATCTCTTGGCCGTATTATATTAGATCGTAATTGTAATACTCACCATGCCTTCGGGTGTATTTTATTTGAGTTCTCTAATAAAATTCCAATTTATTTTACTTTCACCGTTCCTCTCTCATATTAAAATTTAGTGATTGTGTTTTTTTTCAGGATCGTGAATCACATTATTATATTCAAAGACAGTATTTGCAGTTCAGTAAATGCATATTCAATTCATAAAACAAAAAATCAAATGAAATTCCAGATGAAATATTTATTGGATCGGTTGACTTTTTTTTCAATATTTTGTTCGTGAAAAAAATGCCTTATCAGGTTATGATTTTTTTTAAGTTCCGCATATCCTCTTCATCATAACTCCCCTGGCAAATGTTTACGTTTACCGTTTAAAAAAATTACCCCGTTTTTCTTCATCGTCTATTGACGGTAGGTTTTGATTTTTTTGGATTCTTTCAGCCAATAATGAACCGTGGTTACTGTCCAAAGTTTGTCGTAAAATGACCTCAAAATCATATTTTAATGTATTCATAATCGAACTCAGTCAGACGACTCCGTGTAACCTACAGAAAAACGTGTTGCCTTCATATGTTAATCAGACTTGCGCCCAACCGCTTCCTGCCTTGCGAACTAATTTATCCGTCTACATTTGCGCCCCATGGGCACCACAGCCATTTTCTCCTTCGCGTGCACCTATGTCGTTCACCCATCAGCATTCGCTTGATGACTTATGAGGAAAATGACGGCAAGGCGTGTGTATGCTTAAAAAATAGTGTGTAAAAGTGTGCGTAAATTGGATATACACTTAGCGTCACCTTCCATACCCTAGGATGCACTATGCAGTGCACCATTTCAAGACCTGTTTCTGCTTCCATATTCTTGGATGAAAAATGAAAAAGGGTAGGGCTCTGGACCATTTTCGTATTTCAATTCCCATCAGCCGTCACCTTTCCTGCCTCTGAGATCGACTCGCTATGAAAGTCCCCTGTCTCTGCCAGCGGCGGGAATGACTCGGCGTCGCGAACCCCTGTCCGTTTGCTCTCTCCCTTGTGTTCTCACCTCTCTTCACGCCTCACTTCAATTCAGAAACGCGAGAGCATGAGACAAAGCGGCCGGGAGGATAAACAAAATTAAAATTCACAAAAAAGGACCCGAACGCACTCCTGCGTGCGACGGAAAGTTTATGAAGCTCGGCGGGCCCAGACCTCGGGGATGAATCACGGGAGCGAAAGTGCGACCCGTTCAAATACGGTTTGGAAAGGGACGTGGATTTTTTAACGCTAGTGCTTTCTGCCGGTGCTGATTGGTCACCTCTTTGATTTATTTTGTGAGAATCTAAGTGCACCTTCAGGACCAATGCCAGCGGCGGATTACAAAAAAAATTGATCGTTAATTGAATGCCACGCACTACCGACGTCTTTCATGTACGTACGTGCGTTGATGATCTCTCTTCTTGCCTCTACTTTTGTGTCGTGCGCTCCATCAAAGAATTGAACTCTATTTTCCTTAGTCATTTGTAAATATATGAGAGTGTCTTTTCTGTGTTGGCTAGGTTGCTGTGGTTTTCTTTAATGTTAGTTGAATTTGCAATAATAGATTTCAATATTGGATTTTAAAATTGATATTATTCTCAAAAACGTTGGAAAATGATATAGAATTTTGTATTTAAAGTCACCCAATCACAATTATACGCCATATTTTCCAAAACTAAATGGGTGCTCTACGAGGTATAGATTATGAATTATTGGTGTAATATTTATGTATTAACTATATTATTTATTACACTTCGAGAGAAAGTGCCCAGTTTATCCCATTTGATATTTAAATCAACACCGCTGTTATTCTGTGTAATAAGGACTTACCCGTTGATTTAAATTCCAGACGCAATAAACTTAATGTGCTCAGGCATCACTTTGTAGTACGTCATTTTAAGAAGAAAATAAATTCGTGAAGTGTACAATATTTTTCTCATTTCCAGCTCAGATTTCGACTAAAACATTAGTCAAATGTTATGGTGCAAATTACTTCAGTAACTATCGAAACCTGAAAATGAACAATATTTTGAGTTTAACTAAATTTATTTAACTGACTTTAATGATTATGCTTGCCAAACAATCGTGCCACACAAGATCGTGGGGAAACACGAAGAAATAGAGGTAGTATTTGTAGAAAGGTTTTGCTAAAATATTAAAAAAGAGTGGAACTTTAGTATCATGTTACGCAGGCAATTTTAAGATAAAATGTTTTTGTTTATTGGATGTGAAATCGTAAGATCTCTGAAAAAGTATCGTATAACCTTTCTATTTTTTTGAAACCAGGGTATCTTTGACTCGTATATGCGTTTATAGGATTTATTAAATTATATTTATTGTATTTATTACCAGTAACTACGACTTAATATAATAATCAGCATATATAAGGACAAACAATCATCATGTCATGTAATCATCATATTCCATATAATCAACGCAGTATATTTTAAGAATAGGAAACTGGAAGCATTCCTTACTAACTTAAAATGCAGAATAAAACTATTTGTAAGTCACATACGCTTTCCTTACGCTACGTACTTACGCGTATACTTCATTGGGCCGCCTGCCATTACGAAATTTTAATTAGTATACAGTACAGTATCATCCAGGGCACTATTTCATTAACATGTAAAATACACGTGTAACACGCAAATATATTTGATGTACCTTGGATTTATAAAACGGTACTTCAAAACATGTAAAGATTGCAAATGCATTGAAAACTTAATGCATCGTGGCAATAAATTGCTTAAAACCCTACTGTTGAAAATAACGGACCAACTCCCATCGTGTCCTTTTATCTGACGTCTTGAAAGTAAATATCCTTAAACTTATATCCATAATATGCTAAATAAAAATATTAATTATGTAATGGACGTTAGATAATGCGGATTGGGAAATATTTTCATGGAGGCCTTTGTGAAGAACGTATCGCAACTCTGCAGGCATAATATTGTATTTTTCATTTTGATTGTAATTCATCTGTATCTTGACCTTTCTTCTGTTGTTGTCCCATTAACTCTACATATGTAAGGATTTCGGGCTAGTAACCAATCTTAAAAGGATGTCAGCCTCCTCTTTTATGATGCAATGATTAGTCTTCTTTGTTAAATATGTGTGTGTGTATATATATATATATATATATATATATATACATCTATATTTATAGATATAGATGATGCAGAAGTACTCACGAGAGCAATATAACTTTTGGACGGCACAATATAACACAGAATTGTTTTATATCAAACAGATAACACGTAAAAGGACACTCACACTGTAGATGATTTGAGCTTTCGGCCTATTCCGAGGCCTTCTTCAGGTCTAACCTGAATATTACGCTTGGCCGAAATACAAAATAAGGGACTATTTTACGTTGTGCATCATCACGGTTGAGAAAATAAATATATTCTATGAATATTTCGCTCATCCCAGTTTTCACTCTTGTCATTCCCTATCAACTGTAAAACAAATTCAAATATTAACTAAATTTAAACTCCTATTTTCGCAAGCGTTATACGAATTTTTGAAAGCGTAATCCATTATAATCTTTGATTCACTTTCTTTTTCTGATTGCAAAATATTCATTTTGTTCCAATTGCGAATATAGAAAAAATCCATTTTTGTAGCAATAAATTTATTCATTTGGTCGGAATGACAAGTAAATATGGTATCATCTCTAAATTTGTTAATTTTGTTTACCAAATCTGTATCCGCTGAGAATGTTTTTGTCCATTAAATTTGATTAATTTATATTCAAGTAATGATAAATATGTATTCAGTCCCTTTATCCTTATTTATGGTGCTACAAATAGGTGTCTAATAGATTTAGTTTACGTATATCCGGAACTCAAAGGGAAAGAGGTTTAAACATTCAATCTAGTTACTGAAATTAGAGTTACGAGGTTTTAAGAATGCTTGCACACAATTTTCAAAATTTATGACAGAAAAATTAACTTTGTTTATTGCTAACAATGGGATAATCAGAATTATTTGAAAAGGATAAATTAATTTAGGTATATTGTTTGATCATATATTTTCGATCCTCTTATCCCGTTTTCTGACAATTGCACTATCGAGAAAGCTGCATGGCACACATTCTACAGAAAATTTTGTGAACCATAAATTTTTTCGTTGTAGATTTCTCTTTTACTATCCGTCTTAAGCTTGGACACCCGTTTCATTACCAACGTGATTTATTGGCAAATTTGTTTACTTTTAGTCAGCGATATATATGAAAATTCATGATGAAGAAGTTTATGTTATTGTTTAATGTGATTATAACCTATATAAGAAGAAAAATAGCAAGGCAACATTTATGCCATGACCTATGAAGGAATGAGTGCATACTATTCACATATTAATACTGTAATCAAACTGTAAAACGAATAATCTTGATGCAGTTCATCGATTTTCCTCGTTAAACTAATACCGTATAGAAGTCGGGAGAAAAGTAATAAAATGGACATGAATGACTTCGGTATACGTTTTCGTCGGTTGCTTTAGAAATGGCTTATTTTTCGGAAAATATATAACGAGCTACTTCTACGTACAGAATAAGAGACCCGGCGGTTAGCTAATGAGGTTTTACAGATCTACGGTTTACCGGAAGTTATTAAGGTATTCGGTAGTGATAGATTTTTAAATGATAGCATTGAATGAACGGGTAACGAAGGATGATTCTAATGAAGTTTATAGATACATGTATTCACTCTTGCGCTTCCACATCACCACGAGAACGAATGAGCATTAGTAATCTTCTTACCAGTGAACATCGTTACGTAATCCATCATTTCTTTCGGGAAGTAAAAAAAGCTCTCAAAGCGGATTTCTTTGTTACCGGGATGAAAAAAAACAGCCCGAGAGTGCTCCGGTTGTCGAAACGACCGAACAGGTATTTCCGATGCGCATAAAAATGTCAACATCTCAATTTTAACTGAGAGTGGATGCGCCATTTCCATCGTCGAAACCATCGAAATGTAGCCGATCCTTTTTTTTATCACCGTCGAGTGAAAGCGATGTAGATGCCAGGTATGACTGGTCGCGTCGTATGCATTAATCATGGGATCGCGTTACATATATCATCGTATTGTAAACCATGGAGACAAGAGGTGGGCGGACGCACTCCCGAATGTTGGGAAGAGAGGAGTAGCGGAATGATAAAGGGGGGGGGGTTCAGAGAGAGTGAGTTGGGACGGGACACGGATCCTGCCCATGGTGCATACTACCGGGGCTGGAGGGTCCATGGGCGTGTTCACGGGGCCCACGCACGACGGAGTATGGGGAGGAATTAGAGAGGAAGGAGGATGGTTGTTGTCGCATACCTTGCCCCACCCTCATTCCCTGGTCCCTCGAAGGAGGCCTTTCCGCCGAATGGGATTATCCCCGCTTCGACGGGCACGCTCTTCCCTCCCACTCCGTCCGAGCCATACCACACCCCTCACCCGTCTCTTTTCTCTCTCCTCTGCATCTCCCATTTTCGTCTGACTCTTTGGGGGCCGCGTGCGTGGGAGGCGTGCTCGCGAACACAAAGGAAGCCGCATCCTCGCTGAGACCCCTCCCACACCCCTTGGAAAGATCCGTGAAATTTGACTCCATCGTCTTTCGAGTTTTCTCCCCTCGTCATTCTTCTCGACCATGAGGGGCGACCGACTTGACTGCTCGTCCGTCGGCCGCGGGGCGTGGGTTTCTATTTTAACTCCCCAACGTGTCCTTCCTCCCTAGATGTATTAATCTCTTCGATTTTTTTAACCACTCCGGTGGTACCTATCTTTTGTATTTGCGTTTTGAAATTGGTATTCCCTACTCTTTTCTTCGCTTGATGAATTATTATTTTCCGTTTTCGGAAGAAATTAACGTTATCTTACATGATATCTCGCCTTTCCATACACCATTCATTCCGTAATTTATTTAGTTGATTTTTTTCCAAAAATATTGTTTTTCTACTTATTTCGATTCTCATTCAGGCTCAGTTCTTTGAAGTGAATCGGTATAAGCGGTGGAGAATTCCGTTTTCTATCCGCATAGGTTGCATCGAAGAAATCTCATGTGGTTCTCGTATCGAAAATTTCAAGAAATCTCTATGCGTGTTCTCGGAATCCTGCGAAAATTTAGTGCCCCTAGGGGTATGTAGACGAGCGACGCGTTCTGCGAACTAGCTTCGTTACTTCCGCTTAAAAATCATTCGGTGAGGATAAGCATTTTTTTATGTGTGTATGTAAGGGAGAGCCCAATGGAAGATTGGTGCGGAATAATAGATATGATTTAGGACGTATCGCGAGACGGGGAACTTCGTGGAAGGGGCTCTGTGATTTTGGATACGGATGGAGGAAAGCGGTGAAGTTCACATATGTGAACGAGGGGCATTGTATAAGTTGTAAGTTTGATGGGAATTCAAGTGGTGGTGAATACGGATAGGGAGAGAAAGAGAAGGCATACTTTGCTCTGTGACCGGTTATATGGGTATGATCCGAGAACTTGGAAACTTAAAATATAGTCGGGTCTTAAACTTTCAAAAAGTATGCATTTTGCGTTTAATAATGATTTCTAAATACGAAGACTATATCATATTACCGCTTATAATTATAGATTTCAATTTGGTGGGAAATTTACGTATTACTTTTGTCGTTGACCGAGTTCTCTATAATGTGTGTATTGCCAGATGTTATAAATAAAGTATTTATATGTTTAAACTTTAAATGTGAGACCATCTCCCACAGGTGATATGACCCTTATCCTTCATCGACGACCTTTAACGGGCAAATCGGAGGGGATTTTCGGGCGAGATTAGGTGCGCTGTCCATATGAAAAGTACAAGTTGTCTTAAGTACGATTTAATGTTAGTAATGAATCTCGTGAAAATATTTCTTGTTACCAGTGATTTTCATGCTGTTTAGGGTTCTCTAATTCCATTTTAGTGTCATTCCTTTGAGTACTGAGGACTATAATTAAAATAGCCATTTTTTGGAGTTCTTATAATTTTGATTTATTTTATGAGAGTGCTACTTTAATTCTTTGAGACGCGCTGAAATGTAAAATTGTATCAACATAATTAAATAAGAATTCTTTTTTACGTATGCAGTGAACTGTACGTTTTGACGCCTTTGGTGGAAAGCTGCTTTTTACTACCGACTCGGCCTGAATTTATTTCTCTTTAAGCTCGACGTTCTCCGGGAAAATATCCTTTTTGAAAAGGGTTTTTCATAGCATTAATTTTTTTTGGTAGCGATATTTTGAAAAGAGTTAATATTTTATTAATTGAATGTTTATTTCACTAAGGTAGTTCGGTGAAAAAGGTAATTTTTTTGCAAGTTCTTTTTCATTTAAAAAATATGGCACCTCGGGAGATAGCACTAATGAAATTGTTCTTTTTAATTAATCTTTCAAGGAATGTAAGTTCATTTGAATATTTATGGATTTGGCATGCCAATCCGGCTCGTGCATAGAAAATTTACACGGATATCTCATGAGATTTCGATTGTATTTTTTTTCGGAATATCAAATGGTTCCAGACTGTGCACACGTGGGACAAAGTTATGGTGTTCGAACAAATCGTTCGATATTGTTTGCTCTTATTACTTTTCCGCATCCGTTTACTGCCTTGAAAGGCGGCGTTTCTAGGAGGGGAAACTATCATTTCTCAAGCTCACAAAATTTTCTCAGTCAACACTAACTATTGCACGGTACAGAATTGGTACCGAAACTGTGCTTTTAACTAGAGTTTTTATTTCTCTATTTTGTGGGTTTTCATCAAATTTCCTCTCGCAAGTCTACTCTGCCCAAATGAAGCATGGAGTTTTTTCGATTCATTCAAAGACTCATTTCAAAAGAACCTATTTTTAAAAAATCGAGAATATAATATGAAAATCGGGAATGTCCACTGTGAGCGTTTTATTTAAGGTTTGATAGAAGGTGGAGATTAACTTAAGCAATCTCGTATACACACGTACAATAGACAATGCGAAAACTGTAACATTACTGACTTCAACCAGCTGGCTGTGGCCGATGCAAAGATAAAATGAATGGCTGTAGTTAATGTAGATGCGACCTCCTTGACCTTTGCTTGTGGGAAACTGGTTTTTTTACCATTTTAAAATAACCAATTTTAAGAATATGATGATAAGAAAAACTTTTCACAATTTTATCATCGTGTTTACAGACAATTTGCAGCATCTATCTTTCGGGTTACCGTTCTAGATCGACTGCTTTGCAAGGAAACGTGGAGACTAATTGGTAAATGTCATGCCAGCTTATCTTTTTGGAAAGGGCATGTTATTTTGGATAAAGGGAATTGGAATCCGAAAAACGAGCAATCTGTATGCTGATGCGATAAGTGAGATGATCCTGCGGTGGGCAAGCGGCGTCACTTGAACATTCTCGGATAAAGTCTTAAGGCGGACATTTATGAATCCACCCCTGAATTCATTCAGAAGTTAATTAACTCTCTTAAAACACCGTCTCCTTTGCCCGGGTGCCTCCACTGCCTAGGTGTTACGCACAACCTCCGTCATGATGATCCCTCTCTTTTTCTTTCACGGGGAACGCGCCAATGATTCCGCCGATTAACAAATTCCGCGTGCGCATTTGCGCTCTCCGGAATTCATAATTAATCCTCTCTCTTACTGGCCTGCGAAAAGGGATCTTTGAGAGCCTCCGTCGTCAGTACAAGCATCCATCCCTCTGCCACCCAACCCATTCTTCTCGACCCCTTCCTCTTAGTCCTCTGCCCACGCCCCTCCCCGCCCAACCTGCTTTCCCCCGCCCTCGTCTCCCAATCGGGGGTGGAAGAGGCAGGCCTCTCTGACTGACCGACCGTAGCTGCACCAACTCTCCTCCCCCGCCCTCTCTGTTTAACCTCCCTTCGCAGTCCTTTACTCGCCACTCTCACTCCACTTCTCGGCCTCCCACGCCACTTCCATTCCCTTTCCCGTGTCTTCTCAGTGAGCCGCCGGCGTCGCTCTACCCCATCGCCTCCATTAATTATTCCGACCACCACCTCCTTCCATCCCCCCCTCTCCAGCACTCGCTATCCTTCCGTGCTATCTCTGTTTCCCTCTCCACTTTCCAACATTTGCTTACTTTTTCTGGAAATTCCGCCAATTCCTACTGTTCTCCGTCCTTACTCTCATTCTCTCCTCCTCCATCTTGCCCGCTTATGTTATCTCTGTCAAGTATATCCATCTTCTTCAATGGCCAACCCGCATCTGCCATTTCTATTCTTTCCCACATCCATTCCTCCTACTTTCATCTCGCTCCAGGGAGGTCAGTCGACCCCTCTTCTCCTCCCTCTTCCAACCCGGCCGTATTCGGTCCTTACTTCGGAAATGTGGCTGGTGTGGTTTTAATTTGGGTGTCCATCGGATGGAGAATATCATCGCCCCCGCCTCTTCCGCGAGGGAGAGTGGCCAGACGGAACGGACGTCCCCTTCCCCTTTTCCCTCCCCCCCCCCTGCACACTTAAATGATGAATCGTGACCGAGGTGGCTGAAATAAAGGAACCCCATTTGCACGATGGAAATTGGCGAGAATGAGATTATATGGCTACCCATTCTCTCTTCTTCGTTTTTCTCTCCCCCGTCTTTCGGTCTTGTCGGCGAGGAAACCGTTTCCGCAAGCGATTCCTCCTCCTCAATTGGCGGATGGGAGTCCCGACCGCAACCTGCTGAAGGCTGAAAAGAGCGTGGCTGCCGCTGGCGGTCCAGTGGCGAGCGGGAGGGCTCCTCTCCATCCCTTTTCTCTTCTCATTTATGCGCGATGTATACAGCTCGGACGGGAATTCGCCAAGGGTTTCCCGCTAAAACAATCGAGCTTATTTGCGTCCTTTTAATGTTAAGGGTTCGCGCACGGGAACTCAACCCTCCCCGGAATGAATTGCAGAAGGTGATAACGTAGTTATTTTAGACGCTGTGTGCCTCTCCAGTAATAAAGAGAAAATTAATTTCTTTTGTAGGTAAAGAATTTGTTGGACGCATGTAATGAAAAAGTTGAACGGGAAAGCTCGGCATGCTCTAAGAAGCTTCAGCGTTCGTAGTTTTTTTATTTGGGTTTCACAAATGAAATTACCAAGATATCGCCTGGAAATGTGGTTAATTTACCCTTGCAGTTGAAAGATGTTTGTTAGGAAAAATTAGGAAAGTCCTCTGGGCAAGGAGAAGGAGTTAAAAATGATGCGAAAACGCGAAATTCATTCAGTTGTCTTATGGTTTTTCATAAGCAACAGTTAATTTAACTTCTCAAGCAAAAATAGTTTTGGAAGGGAAAATAGATGTCGGTCGCAGTAGGTATGTTATGGAGGTTAAAATTCTTTTCATATTTTGATTCAGTTGTTACCGGCTCTATATTCATCTCTGAGCCACCGAGTTGGAATGTACGTTGTTCAGTTCAGAATTCATGCCTAAGTATTTAATGAAATTATACTCAGAGGTTTACGTTGTAGTTAAAGTAGTAAAGTCGGAAGATGGTTCTCGTTTTGTGACGTTTTCTTTTTTCACTTCTGTTTCAGGAAATGTTTCTCTTTTATTAAATACTTTCCTTTTCTTTGCATTCACACAATCCTTTCACCAAAACCGGAAATACCATCAAAACTTTGCCGCCTACTATTCATTGTGTTTAAAGAATTCTAAGACTTTTTGTTACATTTATTAGTGTAAAATTGAATCAAAGATAATGTTGCTAAGTTTTTGTCGGAACTATATTTTTTGCATATTTCTGATGTGTGCCTACCTAAAGGTGCTCCAACATTATGAAAAGTATTCCTACCATACTACTATTACTTATACGTATTTCAAACTCCGTGCGTTCAGTATTTTGCACGGTTTAGTTTGTTTTTTAAATTTGGTATTCCACATAAGATCCGATTTACGTCATTTATTTGCAGTTCATTACCGTGTTGTGTACTCGGGTAAAATGGGGTTTGATCTTTGGAACTAGTTCATTTCATGTAGGATGAGATAAAAAAATTAAATCTTTAAGTTCGTTGACGGATCTTCTTTCGTTGATCCATCACGGTTCAGTAAATTTGACCGTTCCTTTCTTTCCCAAATATTTCTCGGGTCCTTAATTTCAATCGAGTGGTAAACCTGGATTTCAAATGAAACTTGGTGAGATATTCTGCACCGCATTAATAACTCAGGTGAGAAATGAATTTGACGTGGAAACAAGTTGACCTCAAGGCTTCTCATTGAGTAGCAAAATGTATAAAAACGTACCAGTTCTTGTTTTTTTAGTTGCTGTTGGCAGATAAGGTCACATCACACCGTAAATGCATCCTGCGAAAGCTTTCTACACGGCATCATAACCCAAATACGGTCTCGTAATTAAATTCCTCAGTGTTGTGAGTTCTAATACACGTACGTTGCTGGCGTTGACGTGCGTCTTATTTTTGTTTCCTTGCAGTGTGATATATTGTAAAAAATGGTGTATCTTTGTACTTGTCTTGCGGTCGTAAATCGTTGTCTTATTGATAGTGAACGAATATAAGACTCACGATTGGTTGATATTGGTGTACATATTTTATTGCTGTACTGTATGTTTGCTTTTCCTTGGAGGATTCGAGTGTCACGAGTAATCCAGGGGACGAAGCCAGATTGTTGAACTTTTCCAAATTGGTACCGTTATTCAGTGCACCAGCTCCCTCATTTCGCTCTCCCTGGTGGTTGCATGAAAGGGATTCATACCGTAGCCACTTCATCGCCTTCCCTTTTGCTCAGGGCCGTTTAATTACTTTGAGTCATTAGTCGCGTCGTGCGAATCTCGAGTAATAACTCTCAAGTAAAACCCGTGCGCACCCCCGGCACTCCCGAAAGCGGGTCGAAATCTCTGCCTGGAAATGCAAGAGGGGGGGAAGGATGGGGGAGACGGCGGAGGAGGAGTGCAGACAATTACTGTCGAACTCGGTGGCACACTTCGTCATTCGCGCGGCGCTCCCGCGGGGGAGCCAACGTCGCCAAGTGCGTGCGTGAATCACGATGCCATTTCCAAGCACGCTCTGCGTTGGTTTCCCCTCTTCAATCGCTCCCCCCTCATTTCCCGCTCCCCCTCTTTCCACACCCAAGCTTCCCTTATACACTCTCACTTCCTCTCAATCTCCCCAGGGCTTCTCTCAGCTCTCTCTGGTTCCACCTCCCCACCAATCTCATCCCCTATCCCATGAGCGTGCGTCGAGGAAAAGCTCTTGCATTCGCAGCTGGATTGCCTGACTGTTCGCTGTGCTGCCGCATCGTAGTTTCCGAATCCTTGAATTTGGAGGCCCCTCATGTTCTCAGCACTCGCCAGTGACCTCGTTCGTTCCATCCGTAGGATTTCTCTGTTAGACCGAGTGCTGTATAGCATATTTATTCTTGCGCAGTGATTGAAATATTTATTAACTTTAGGTATTGCTTGTAATTGGTAGATCGAGCATAAGGACGGTTTTCGCTCGGGTGTCCCTAATAACGAGATAATAAAAAATGGCATTTTTTGCCTTGATCATGCATCTGCCAATTGCAGGATGAACACCATGATAAAAACTGCAGATCTATTCAATTCATTCACGCAAGAAAATGATCATATTTAACTGATCGTTATTCCCAGCCTTTGCATAAATGAAATCACTTGGCAACTTAAAGTAGATGGTACCTAATACCGCTTGCCGTGGGATAGCTTGAAGAAAAGAGTTGAGTTTTGAGAAAAGCTGCCGTTGTTTTTGTATTATTCATTTATTTTAGTCAATATGTGCCCCGTTGTTGGTTTTATATACATAATACCATGAGTTACTTTCGAAAGCGTAATGCTGATTGTATGCATGTGTCTGTTCTCAAATTGCTGAAAGGATATCTTAAAATCAAGATTTCAATACTTAATTTTTCGAATCCATGCCGTTTATAGGAAGAGTCGTAGCGCTCGGATTGTGGGGAGCGATTACATGTGAGAGACCATTGCTGGACTTAAACAAGACGTAGAAATGACAAACGATAGTTGTCACGTAGGATGTTCGTGAGAACCGTCGAAAGAAAATTCAAGCTGGTGACTCACAAATAGACCCAAGCCTCTCATGCCCGATTCCAACTCATCCAGAAAAGGCATCGAAGTGTTGGCTGAGTCACGCGGCGAGGAAAGGTTTATTTTTCGGCCAGACGATAATCTGTTAGACCTTTTGTCCGATGGATACTTATATTTCCATTGTTAGTACGTTTTCTAAGTGAGGAAGACAAACGGAGAAATATAATTGCGGCATTAGGACCGACTCAAAAGGAATTAGATCAAGTTATTCACAGATTGAGGTTGGACTGAGTACTGCGAGGCCCCCCTTTCTGCAATCTCAAGGATGCGTCAGAAGGATAGATTTGCAACTAATAATAGTAGACATTTTAGAATAAACGGAAAAAGTTAGTTATTTAGGAGTAAACCCTTAGAGAAAAATTTGACGCTCGTTGCTGACCTGAATATCGTCTGACTGTTCTCACATCAGTAACGGAGGTCCTGCTATCGGTTAGGAGATGTGAACAAATACGATTTGCTGTCTTTTTAATTTATAATTTCGCAAACATAAAAATTAACCATTGCAACAACCTATAATTTCAATTCAAATTCCTTAAATTACTGTTAACCAACCAGTTTGCGGAATCGGTATCATTCTGCATAAAGATCATAGAAATGGGAATCTCTCTTCGTTGTAATTCTTTATTATTTATCTTAATATGCTTTGGCTGGTATTTTTTTCGTATGCATTTTTGTTCTTCTAGTGGATTAGATGGTTGACATAAATGGTGTTTCCTGGAGCATATTTTATTTGCCTAAAAATCCGTCGTCCAATACTAATGAATAACAGGAAAGATATGGAACGAAATTCATCCCTAAAACGGTGGAACAAATGTAGAAGATAAAAGGACATTAACCTCTGACGTACCGTGGGAATATTTTAATGGGGAATCGGATTAGTGAAGTGTAGAATTAGAACCAGGATAGCCTTGGCAAAAGAAAGTTTCCATAAGAGTGAATGCTTATTAAGACGAATTCTATAATGTTTTGTGGAGGTCGGATTCTATATGTAGAACGTTCCCGATGAACGGTTGTAACGAAACCATTAGCCTTGGTGAAGAGAGAGAAGGATGAGATCGAGACCTTAGAATGAGGTGTCAAATAAGGTTGGCAGGGTTGGACGTTACTGAGTAATATCTGTAAGATTTAAGGATCTGGATCGTATATTTCTTGAAGGGGTGTTACATGGGGCAAATGAGGCAACCGTAGAGGGAGAAACGAGAAGAGGAAAACGGAGACTGAAAAGTTAAGAGGGGAGTAGGGTACAAGGAGACCTAAAATTCTGGCCGGGAACTGGGGTGGATTGAGACGGACTTGGTATACGGTGTACAGCATTTGGCAGATGGCCTGATGATAATATTTACCTTATAAAAAAGGCCATTAAAAGTGAAATCTATCTTTTATTTTGTAATGTCGAAAAAATATGTAGAACTGTCGTCCTGGTTATCCGGAAGTTGAAAGAGAATAGCATACAATGGAACGGCATACTCGATAAATAGGAAATGAAATATCGAACGAAAGATCATTTTCCGATGGATTTCGAAGACCACTGTAAGAGAATACTATTGCAAACCTCCCAGTAGGATATGATGGCTGAGGAAGCACAAATGTGAAAGGATGGCAAATTGTAAGGTTTTTTATGAAATGAGTTGTAGGACCATTAATCTGCTACTATAACATTCTTCGCCAGAAAAAGGGAGTGCTGTTAGTTTTGGCGTATATTTCTGTAATTTATGATGTTTCCTTCGGGAAATATCAGTAGAGTTTCGAATAATTTAACCTATTTGTTCTAAAAAGTTTCATTATTTTAAATTTGCATGAGGTTTTCTACCTCTTACGATTGCCAGGCAAGATAATTGGGCATGCAATGACATTTCATTTTATCATTACAATTGTAGATCCGTCTGGCCTTAACGCCGAAGCTCGTGGATTTATCATTCATTCTGTCTTAGGATTATTTATATGCGTGCTCGGACCACTGGGAGGAAAAGAAAGATATCTCGTCAGACTTCTTTTAACTTACATTTTTTTCCCTTTATTTTGGGCTGGCAGTGAAGTCATTTCCACTTCACGCGTGGCTGCCGCTTTTCGGGTCATTTATTCTTCAGCATTCTTAATGCTGCTCTCAGGCCATTACTCTTTTCAAGCGTTTCGTGTTTTTTTTATTAACCCCCGGAATATATTTTCTTTTGTCGTTTGGATTATTTCAGTTGCAACAAAAACCCTTCTGACGGAAATATCCCCGTAATGCCTCGTTGGAAACCACGGAAGTTCAAATCAAAAATTTTTCTCCTTAGTGTATTTTTTCCATGGTTTACCTTGTACGATGATGTGTACACTTCCCTGTAATCCAATTGTCAATATGTAGAATGCCGTCACGGATATTTTTTCGCGTTAACGTACAGAATGTGCAGTGAACTCTTTTAATCCAGTGCTGTGTATTACAGGCCTCGAAGGTTGTAGATTCATATACCGTATCGAGAAAAAAGTCGTGCTGTAGACAGGCGCAAACATTCCAAATAACTAAAGCATTTCAGGCCTCAAAATTTTAATCCATGCTTACAAGGTTACTCAAAAGAATATACACGTGCATCTTTGCTCATAAATACTCTTAATGCAGTTCCTAGATTCTCCAATATCTTTCGTTCTTGTAATAAATAAATATATTTACAGTAATTATATACGAGTAAATTATAATTTGTTCCATTTTAAGCTTGCAGTATGACTAAATTGCTACAGAAAATCTATTTCAATTGTCAACGAGTGGTCTATTTTAAAAAGGGAAGGCTTCTTTATAGAATGATGAACACAATGCATTTTTTCAATGTTCTTTATTTAGGTGTGACTAGTTTCAACGCTTAGGTGTCATCACCAGGTACCTAAATAAAGAGCAGTGGAAAAATACATTGTGTTCTTCATCCCATGAACATGAACTTCCCCTAAGTTGAGCTAGAAGCCCTCGAAAGCAAGGCTTCTTTATTTAGGAAAGGATCAAAAGTCAACCAGTCAAAAATTTTAGGTTCTCCAGAAATAGACCTATCAAAGATGATTCAACCCTTGTGCTAACCTCGGACGTGTGTGGGTGTGCTTTTTATGATTGCGTGTATTACCTTAAAATCCACAAAGGGTTTTGAACGAAATTATACTTTACAGTGGTGACTGAAGCTTCCAATAGATGATACAATAATTTACACTACTTTATGCGTATGATTTCAATACTTACTCTAAAATAGTTTCATTCGGAATATAGCTCATGCGCGTAAAAACATTGTAATCCATGGATGCTTGTAAAATACTAAACGTTGGTATAGTACGTGACGAAGAAACTATTGATTGTTAACAAAGAAAATTGTTTCAGGCTTAATTTTTTGGTAGTCAACCAACGCGGAAATAGTGAAAGGACTCCTAGTTAAATCCACTACTTTCATTGATACCACTCTATGTTCACCACGTTGTATTAATAAAAACCATTAAATTCCAAGAAACTGCTGGAGATGCCGCAACAGTAACTTTTAACGGAGTCACCCGCTAATATGTATTTCAATGCAACAAATTCAGAGTGTAAAAATCATTCGCCTTGACCGGGATCCCGATCAAGGCGAATGATTTTCGCACTGAAATTGTTGCATCAAAAACCATCAAATTCATTTCACTAAGTTTTTCACCATATCAGTGATTGATAGTTTATTGTTGCTATTGTATTTGTTATATTGATAATAGATTATTCTAGTTTTCTTGCTCATATTTTTCGTATCATGACATTTTTTTGTGGCCAGCGTAATTTTCTCCAATCGTGTAAAACTTACGACCAATAATTTGAGGAAAATCTCTTCGTGTCGTGATCAACAGATGTGATTCCAGAGTGTTCTTTTGCCTCTTTTCCCCTTGTGAAAAACCCAGATAATTTATTTTTTAAGCTTTTTGCCACATGTTCGTTGCCCTCTATACGCACCTGCATTTGTAATGGATTACCCCCACGCATTAAGTGATGGGGTCCTCCTTCTCTCAAACCTTCCTCATTTTACTCCTTCTAAAGCGGCGTCTTCCGGTATAATTGCTTCGAAAAAGGCAGGAATCCAGGTTAATTATTTTCATCCCTCAAAAATTATTTCCATTGTAACACTGGCACAATTCCTTCAAAGTGGCGAATTTCAGGCCAATTTTTGCCCGAGAAACTCCTAAATAAAGTGCCCCCCACCTCGCACTCATGCCGTCGACTTGTAAAGCTTAGCAAAATGCGAACTACAACGGAATTCTGTTTCGCCCCGACTCCCTGCTTTGTCCCCTACTCTCTCTTTCTCTCTCCCTTTCCTCTGTAGCCCTCCCTCACCCCCTACCTCCCTCCACCTCTCCCTCCTTCGCAACCCACAAACTCACCCTCGCTTCCGACAGACTTTTTGGTGAAACGAGAAAACTCCTCCTCCGTGCAGCAGCGGCGGCAGCTAATTAACGCACTCTGGGCCTTTACGACTACGCGCGAATGCGTGCGACGGGAGGCGGCGGGCGTGGGTGGAAGAGAGGGAAAGGGCGGAGAGAGGGGGAGTGAGGGAGGGGAGTCGCGGCATTTTATGAAGCACGGCCTTTGGGTGTAGAAGGGGATAGAAATAAAGATAGGAGGGTCCGAAGAGAAAGGGTGGGTGGAGGGAGGGAGTAGGCTGAAGTTGAGATAGCCATTGTGGACTGGAAAGAAGTGCGGGGAGGGGATTGAAGTGGAAAAGAGAAGGGTGGTTGGCAGTTGAGATTATGCAGGAGAGGAGAGAGGAGCCGGGTTGGAAAGGAAGGAAGCAGAGAAGATCAAAGTTGTGTGGAAAGATTAATTGATGGTATTTATTAGGAACAAAGCCTGAAAATCTTCAGGCTTAAAAGGCGTTTGAATATCATTACAATATTTCCTGAAGTAAACGGTAAATTTGACTGCATGGTAAGTAGAAGTAAGCTAAACAGAAACATTAGGTATATATCCTCGCTTACACTGTGGGATAAATCAACTTAAATTATCACTCCGTGGTCTCCCTGTCTCCGCGCTTCAAAAATGTAACTTTCCGTCAGACTCTTATCCAGTCACAATTTATAATACGATAGGGGGAATGAGTGAGTGCCGGAGTAGAAACTTCTCTTTGATTGGCTGAAGAAGTCTTAATCGATAATGTTATATCGGTTATTTTCTGGGTACCAACCTTTGTTTTCCAATGGTTAGATGGATTTTATCATAATCATCTTTGGATAACATTATAATATTGCCCAATTAGAATCTCATTTCATTTCGGCCGGTTTCGCAGAGAACAGGATAGTGAGCGAGAGAACCCCGTGCGATTCTGTTACCTAGAATGGGTTGAGGGAGTTAAGAGCCATATTGGGATGGCGGTGGAGGTGGCGTGTGCATGTGTGCGTGAAAGGGAAACAAGTGAAATTTTCCGAGATAGAAGTGGAAGGGTGTGTGTGCGGGGAATAGGCAGTGTGTGAAGCAAAGTGGAGGTTTGCCGTGGGGAGAATGGGGAGGAAGTGAGTGCGTGTCCGGAAAATTTCGAAAACTGGTGGTGGCCTGCCGTTAAGGGTCTCGGTCGGTGGGAAGTGGTGTGGATACGGATGTGAAGGAAAAAGGTGTTCGTTTGTAGTGCGTGGGGATTTTCTTTTTTGGAGCGGGTTTGGCGGCCGGGGTTTTTTGAGGAGTGAGGTTGGAAAGCCTTTCGTCCGATCTCCCAATGTACCTCGTCCCACCAACACGCTCACTCCAACTCTCTTCTTTATTTTTATCGTTCATTGTTGGCGCGGAGATAGGTTAACAAAACGAATGGGGAGGATCCTTTGTTGTATCTGCGCTGGTGAACTTTAGAATCCAGAGGCGAGTTGGCTTCTTTTGGAGGCGAAGGGTAGGTTGGCGAGTGGGAAATGAGGAGAGCGAAAGGGGGAGTATAAGGAGGCTGTTGGACGGAAGGGAGGAAGGAGGACCCTCCCATTTCCCTCTCTTTCTCACGTGTCGAGAAGAAGTGCGGACGGCGCAAATGGAAGGACGCGCACTCTGAGGGGTTGGTCACTTCCCTCCTCCCACACCTGCGCCTTTTGTTTCTTTTTTTTTCGCGGTGCTACACGGCTCCACTTTATTTATTCTGGCCGTTGTTCTTCATTTCGTTCCTTTCCTGTCCCGACTCATTCCGTAACTCGGCTCCTCTTGTGTGGCGTTTGCCTTGTTTTGTTGGACGGTGCGTGGTGGTGTGCGTTTGGAGGGGAGGGGGGAGAGTGGTGTCGGGCGGGAGATGCTGATGGAATGGGGGTGACGAGAAAGTGGGTAGGGTGCGAAGTCCGAGTTGGCGAGACGGCCGCGATTTCTCTTGACACCACGCCCCTTCTTCCGTCGCGGCCTCCTCCCGGGTAACAACGGCCGGCCCTGAAAGAGATAGATGGGTAGAGGGGCTGGGCTGGGGAAGGGCCAGGCCAAGTATTCCCGTACGTCACGCTTGGAAGGGCGAGAGAACTATTGGATGGGGATGATTGGGATGTGGGGGTTGGGTGGGTGGAGTAGAGCTACAAAGTGGCAAAGGAGGAAGAGGGTTGGGAAGTGGGAGAGGTGGGGGACGTTGGAGGGGAGGGGGAATTGCGTGAGTGGTCGGGATATGCATGGGGGAGAGACCGTCGAGAGAAGAGGGAGTGCGTGATGGAAGGATAAGGAGTTGTAATGAGATCGTTTTGGCGACATAACTCGGCAATAGGCTTTTTTCGGGAACGAAGTCTAAAATACAATTTCATGTCAGATATTACCTAATTTAAATGATCTTTGAGCCGGTGGATTGGTGCGTACGAGATATGGATATCCTTTCCGCATTATACCTACCTGGAAAATTTTGTTACCTCCCATAACATAAAGGAAAGAATGACATCCAGACATGTTTTTAAAAATACACGAAATCTGGGCATCCCCCTTGGTGAATTGGCCGAATCACTCAATTCCAATTTTCATTTTATGCTGGAAAAATTCTCTTTCATTTTAAAGTAAAGTTATATAATGGGAAGAAAAAATATTAGCATATAATTTCGAGAGACAAGCTTAGTCGGTGAGGTCTCCAGCGTAATTTTCTTTTTCATTTGGAGTAAAATTAGATTTTATGTTTGTTGAAATGCAATGAGGGAGTTGAGAGCAGCTTGATTTGTTTTTTTCCGTTGCCCTAGGGCTTTTTCTTTGATCTTTCCTCGCTAATGATTGGCGATTAAGGTTTTTCAAAAGAAATGGAAGCATAAGCTTAAAGGTTGACATGAGCACATTTGGGGAAAGAACGGTAACTCGATCTTGGTGATGTATGAGAGTATAATATGGGCTTAATCGTGCATTGAAAATGGTTTGCCTTAGCGTGCGTCTGTTTTTTAATTGTGTTGTAACCTCTCAAGCTAGCTTTTCCCTTAAAAGCTGCCTTTCAGCCCTTTATCATTCTGTTTTGATATAAGTTTTGAGTTGCGGTGGTAGTAAAGCTTGATTCTTATATAGGGATACTAGGCTCGTATTAGTTCAATCTTCATTAGAAGCCTATTGATATAATATTAAAGGAATACACTCCAAATGAAACGCTCTTCCTTGTACTGATAATCCAGGGTAAACTATTACGCATACTTTGGGTCTTGTTTCATAATTTAAAATGATTCATTAATTTCAAAGTGATGCTTGTTAAATAAAAAACAAATTCCTCCTGTAAATAATTTCCATTAGATATAACTGTGAATCTTAGCGTAAGATCATTATTTTTGTCCATAACTGAAGCTGAAAAACTGTCCTTGAAAACATTGTAATGAAATGACTACATAGCAAGTTTAAGTTATTTATTTTCTTAAAATATTTTGTCTAAAAGTGGCGTATTATACATTGCATCGTCCCTCCTGAATTTTGTATCGGTAATGATGGTTAGTATGCTTTTAGCATGTTCGGCAAAGACACTAAAAACTTGAGGAACTAGAAGCGTTCCATTAAAATATAAATGAATTGTTGGCAGCTTTGCATTTTCTTTCGACGCGCTTGTGTAGGCAGATATAATGTGGAACATAGAAGTTGGTTAGATTCACGCCGGACTGATTTGTAAGACCATTGCCTATTGAAAAAATGGACTAAAGTGTACGAGAGTTCTGGTATTACGTATCATCCGTGAAATAAGGGCTGTTATTATGCTCCGTTCAGAGTTCCAATGCATATAGGTATATTAGTTGCATTTTGCAAAAGGCAATGATTTCTGATTCATGGCAATTAATTAAGCTTCAAGCATATTTAATAGGTGCTATATTAATAAATATGGAATTCCATTACTTGCTCTTAAACCGCCAAAGCCATCGATCAAAGTACTTCACGAATCAGTTTCAAAATCCACTGTATAATTTTAATGTACGAAATACTATTTGAGGCACCAGTTATGTTTAATTTATAATAGAATAGGCGACGTGGTAGCCCAATGGTAGCGCATTTTACTACAAACCGGAGGGCCCGGGTTCGATTCCCGGGCACGACTCTCTGGGAACCCTCAGCTTCACCCGAGCTGTTTGATATTTTGGGTACCAGATCTTCCTGGGGAGCTACATGCAGGGACGATATAGGGAAAAGAACTGTCCATCCTGCCCTGATGTGTGAATTTCACACGCTTCTGGGCTTAATATTTGGTGAACTCTACCATCACCTACCAAACCGACCTTCGGGTTGATTACCCTGTTTATAGTTGAAATACATATGTATATACATATGCAAATACATATATATATATATATATATATATACTATATGTGTGTGTGTATGTATATATATATATATATTTATATGTATATGTATGTATCAACCATAAACACAGTTTCAATCCTCCATGATAATTCAGGAATTGGATTTTGAGCTAAAATATACCCTTTCATTAATTTTTCACACTAAGTGATCTTTTTTGTGTAAGCATTGCTTGGTTTTTTCTTTTTGAAAATCAAAGTACCAGAGTAATATTCAAAATTAATAGGGTTATTAAAGGTAGAATATTATTTCATTTAAAATAATGAGACCGAAATGTATGCCGTTGCTACGAGCCCTATCAGTAATGGCTTTTATGTCTGTGTGCAATGTAACGGTGTGTCGTAAAATGTACCTTACGGCATGGGTTCGCTTTCATATTGTTTGCTTTGTGTAGTAGCTGTGACAGAAATTAAAAGCTTTCCTCTCGGATGCGCGCTGTATTTTGGTAATTGCTAGTGTGATGGATTTATCACCCGACAATAATTTATTTTGTCTAGTCTGTCCCCATTTTCGTTCGCTATTTTTAAAAATTAATTTTTCTTGGATATCTCATTTAACCGTCTCGTTAAGAACACTTTTTTAAATGTTAAATTCAAGATATAATTATACTTACGAGAAAATTTGCGGATCGTATTGATAATGAATTTCCTTTGTGACAATATACTTTATGCGTCAGGGTGTGGGGTACCTATCTGCGTCCGTTTATGAAATATTGTTTATTGATTTAAAAAATAATTGGGTCGTCACGGTAGGTACCTTAAATAGTGGAAAATGTGCTATCAAAAGAAAGCTAGTCTTCTCAATCCAGCTTCCTATTAGAGATAGTGTGGGCACAAAACGTTCCCTCTGGACCGAAGAGTTACCGTCCTACCCACGTTGAACCCTAGCCTCAGTTTCTCCTTATACGTGAGATGATGCCAAAAGGTTGACTGGGAAGTCGTGTGCCTATGCTGGCAATGTATACATATGTATGTACACGTGGTGTCCCCCTAGGTGGATATAGGTATACATAGGTGGAGGGGAATATGCGGCCGGGAGGAAATCGAGTGGGATAAATAGATGAGTCGGAAAGGCCGGAGGCGGATGGGAAAGGGGTGTGTGGAGTATGGAAGCGGAAGGGAACCAGCCCTTCGGGCGGGAATGGGGAAGGGCGATGTGCGAAAAGGAAAAGGGTGGAGGCTGTGGATATCGGATTGAAGCACTGACGGTGAGAGATACATGCATGTATGTATACACTTCAGGTTTCCACGAAAGGGCGTTGGGAAGATGGAGAGTGGCGATCTAGATACTCCGAACGGGGAGAGCAAGGCGTTTCGGCCGAAGCGTGAATGGGAAAGGGCGGGCGGACGGGTATACGACGAGACCGCCCTTTGAAGAGGGCAGAGGACGGGGGAGGAGAAGGCGGTTTCTCTAGACTGGCCGACTGTGCGCCTCATTTGAGAATTCTGAGAGGGAATGGGACTAATTGGTGTCACTCCAGAGGACTTTTTGGTCAGTTATGGGCATAGTATTTGAATAGAGGAGGAAAGCATGGTGTTAAACCGAAAACTTGACTGAAATGAAATCTATATGAATGACCCGGCAGAACAAGATTAGCCGTAAGAGAACACCTGTAGTTGACTTATGAATTTAAAGGAATAGAAAATCTTGAAGTAGTACTTTCTATATTCTTCTGATTGTTTTAATGATGAGGCAAACTAATAGAAGGCAAACCGAAGCAAAAAATTGGGAAAATATACTTACGATATAATGCTTTCGCACCGGTGTCCGCTATCCTCATTGATCTTTTTTTCCTTTACTTAGCGTTCCTCGTTCAGAAAGTTGAAATAATTGGTAATGGTATATTTAAGTCTCCATATTCATTAGTTATAATACCCATCAAAACTCTGCGGTGTGTGCGATTGATATTTTTGTTGGTTTTCGCTTTAGGTGCTTTTGCACGAGAAAGGTAATCCTTATGAAGGTTTCTCTTCTTGCGTTGTACATCTCTGTTAAATTTTACTTCATGTCAAAAATAATTCTCCTGCTCGTAAAACATGAAGGGTTATTTATTTTTCTTGCTATTAATTTTTGTGACTGATATCCCCTACAATTTATTTGCTGTGAGATTGAGGTCCAATAAGATTTTGATACCAAAGCAAAGCTCCCAAGTTTTTCGTCAGTCGTCAAATTTTCCACACATTTGGCCATAAAACGTTTTCAGTATTTGCATACCATTGATCCCCGCTTATGATAAACTTTTTCAATGTCATTACCAGTTGAATCTCACCAAGTAATTAATAGAACTGATTAATATGAGCGGCATTTTTTGGCTTTCCATTATTGCCAAAATATCTGGTCCATATTTTTGATGCCGACGTGTATTTAAAAGTACTTATTTGGGGAAAGGTCTGTTTCCCAAGTTTTGGGTAAAAATGGGTGCATTTGTGAAATATTTCGTTTAAATTAAAATGTTTAGTGTACTGCTGTTTGTATCAGAAGTTTTCTTTTGGAACCCCTTCCCCTCCTTTCAGTTTTAATTCGTATCCCAATAAATAGCCATAATGAAATTGAGTAAGTTGGAAAGTTTCCATTAGAACAGAGTAATTTAAAAATACAAAAACTTGTTGTGACCATATTCAATATAGCGTATGTGCTTTCTCCTTGGGAATATCCTAAATATCCTGCCAAGTCGTCCTCCTGCTCGTTTAAAAAAATGGTTTATGAGCCACATTTTTGCGGAAAATTTATTTCCCGCGAGTGAGGTTGACGGACGAAGCAGACTTAATGATCCTGGAGAAAAATGAAATAAAAAGGCAGATGGGTTTTTAGCCTGTAATGAAATTGTAGCGAGAAGTGAGGAAATGGGGAATGCGGAACATTGCCGCCGGGAAAGAGAAGAGGAGGCGGAGAGGGAGAGAGGTAGGTAGGGTTTTGATGGAGTTAAGAGTGGGGACGAGAGGGGGTCGGTGCAGGAGAGGGGGATGGCACTTCCGTAGTAGATGAGACGAGCAGAAGTAGGAAAGGGATGCTTTGTGGTGACACAGGGAAAGAGAGTGGTGGGAGCGAGAGAGGGTGGATATGTACAAGGGATGAGGGGATAAAAGAGTATTAGCATTATTCCGAGTGAGAGGGGAAAGTTGTTTTTGAAGTGGGGCGGAATGTTTTGAGGCAAGAGCAATGGGTTAGTGGTCGTGAGGCTGTATCAGGGATGAGGGTTAGCTGCAAGTTTTGATAGGGAAGAGAGAGATAGAGATGTAATGTTTTTCTGAGGCTTAACTAGTTAAAAGACTGAAATGAAATTGCTACGCGCGTCGTAACGGAAATGAGATCACAAGGTTGGTGTTTCTAGTGCCCCTACGGTTCGGACGCCAAAAGGAAGGGGATTAGCAGAGAAAAAGCACTTCTCTGACGCGCAAGACCTTCGGATATTCAAAGAAACTCTATCATTACTGGCACAGTTATATTAATAAACTCAGGGAAGTAGTAATACCTATCTCAAACTCTACAAAATGAATCTTGGTTTTTAGGTTTTAGAGTATTAGCGTTCTCCTTGTAAGTCTCGAGTTTGAGCAATTGCATGTATTATTCAAAATAGTAGTCCACCGTGCTTTCATCCGTCATTTTCGAGTCAAAATCTGTAATTTTAATCAGGGGCCAGTGGACGGCAACCCTTGGCCGAAAGCCGAGTTGGTTTAACGGCGCATGGCAGGGCATAGTCACTACTCGGGGTTTCAGGGTTTCAGAAGTAATGTTTCGGAGGAAAAGAGAGGGTGCTTGGCTGATGGGCAGAATGAGAGGCGGGGCGGGGGAAGGGAGTGGGGGGGTCAGGTGACGGGGGAGGGATGGCGATGAGTTTCGTGGGTGGCTGGTTAGGAGGGAGTGAGTGGGAGGGCCAATGCCGATGGCGGCTGGTGGGGAAGGGACGTAGGTGCGTGAGAGATGAGAGTTCCTCCCGAAGGAATGCCTCCGGCGTCCGCCCGGCTGGAGAGAGAGAGAGCGTGGCAGAGAGAGAGAGAGCGTGGCAGAGTGTGGGCAGAGGAGGAATCGGGATGCAAGGGGAGGGGAGACGAGGTTTCCAGGAGGTGGGGTGAAGGGGGAGAGGAGGAGATCGGTGGTATGGGTTGGTGTGGAGGTGGGGGGGAAACAGGGGTAGGTGGGTTTGGGAAGCGGTGGTGGCAACATGTAATAACGGTGGTATGACCCCGCCCGGCCGTTCGTCGGTTTCGCGGTACTGGTGGTGGTAATGGGCATAAACAATCCAGGGCTGGCCTCCACGCAGCCCATCCCCAGCCCGCTCGTTTCGCTGACTGCGTATAGTGTGGACCCGTGTATTGCCCTGGGGGATATTGTCCCCAGAGTTGGGGTGGCCGCTTCGTATGTGCGCGCGGTGTGGGGATAGAGGGGGTTGTCGGGGCGGCACGGTTGTGCGTGCGGAGTAGTTTCTGGGTAGGACGAGTTCAGTGGAAGGGATATGCGAGAGGAAAGGGGTCGCGAATATGTTAAAGGAGATGGGGTTGGGGGATGCAGGTCGGGGGTTGGAATGGCAGGTAGCCCCCACCCTCGATCCCCCTCCCCCGCACGTCATCTTCCCTCCCGTCACATCCCTTTTGAGTGCGCGTGTTTTTGCCTACGCCCCTCCCTTCCCGCCCTCCCTACTTTGCTGTTCGCTTCGTTTTAAACGGAGCCACTCGCATATTCTCCAGTTAGCGCCTCTATCTTTCAAGCCCTCTCTAGCTTCTGGGATTCCTCTCTTTACCCATTCATCACATTTCTCCCGCTTCCTATTTTCTTGATCCATACCATATTTATCTTCGTTTTTCTCCCATTCTCGCTCAAGCATTTTGTTGTGCGTGTATATTCACAGATTCATATTTTTTATAGGTTTATTTTCTCCCATGCCGACGGTTGCTATTAATTTAGCTCGATATGCGTCGGTGTCCGTCCACGCTTTTATCAGCAGCATCATTATTTCTGTGAATAGTTTTATTTTTACGGAATGGCTATGTGAGTTCTTATCCTATAATCCTTCCGAGGTATTCGGGGCTCTTCGCCATTTTCGCTCGTGCATCCAAGTCTTTTTTTTGCAGATGAGGCGTTTGTACTCTTCTCACTACAGTCCCATAAAAGCGTGAGTAGATTTAGCGTGACGCGATTCTCTCGGAAATAGTCACATCCTGTTCTAAAACATTATAAAACGAGTGTTGACGTGACTTTCTGAGAACCCACAATTTTAACCACCTTCAGCAAAACGGTGTGTCTTGTGAAACCTTCATGATTTGAGGTAGATACTTTTGATTAATCCACCCTATGTTGGAGTGTGTGCACGTAGCTGTCCTCGTTGTGTCTTCGTGGCACATCACGTTGGCGTGTTTGAGCGGATTATGGCATGGCATTTAAGGCGAATTCTAACGGGTCCAAGCTCCTTCCATAAATGTAGACGCTAGATGATTCATATTTCCCGTGAGCTCTTCCGCTTTTCATTTCTTCTGAAGGTAAAAAAAATCTGCTTTATTCCATTTTCCATTCCGCGGGGTTATACCTAGCGGAAGGACTTCGGTCAAAGTATTGCCGAAACTGCTAATAGACCCATGTAAGGAAAAGAAATCATTCACAACTTTCAGATCGTATAATGCGGTTTAGCAAGTAATAACCGTCTTAGTTGTTTACTACTATTTCCTCGAACGCCGAGGGAGCCGTTTTGTTTTATCTTACCTTCTGCAGTCGTAATTTTCTGCTTCGTGTGGCTCTCGAGATGGCGACACTTAAAAAACTACCTCATAAGCCCACCCCCGCATCTCTCTCTCTCTCCACCCTTCCTTTCCACTCCTACTCTCACACCATCCCTCCCACCCTCGCGTGCATGCGCAACCGTTTCCACTCGCTCCTCATTTCATTCGTCTTTTATTGAATCCCACGGCCGTCCTCTTGTACTTCTCCTGCTTCTACTGCGACAAACCACTTTCCTCCTCTCTCCCTGTGCAACTCCTGTCCCATTCCTCGCTCGTTCTTCCTCCCCAGCCGTTGCACCTATTCTCTCACTCTCTCTCTCTCTCATACCGCTTCCCCTTCTCCTCCGCGTTGTCCTCGTCATGCATCCTTTATCTGCCAATTTCCTTCCAACCACCCTCCCATCGTCCCAACAGGGGAGGAACTAACCCCTTCCCCTTCTGTCGCTCTCTTCCCCTCCTCCGGCCCATCCTCCCCCGCCCCTCCCTCTCCAACCCTCTCCTCGCCCCCATTGCCGGACCTTCTCTCTGCTTCGTCCGCTGTCTCTCCCGCCCTCTGGCTTGTCCCGCGGCGGGTCAATAACCCAGGCAACGTGATGAGATGCTTTCTTTTGGAGAGAGAGCATGTGTAGAAAAAAACGGGGATGGGAGCGAAGGAAGGCCTTGCATGTGCCGGGCAGTGCGGAATGGAGATGGAATTACCGCTGCAAGGAAAAAAATGAACGTCGGGAGGCGCCAGGCCCACGATGCAACCCACTTGTCCACGGTCACCAGCTTCTCTCGGCTCCGTACGTTGGCGCCCTTTCTCTTTTTTTTTCCCTTATCTCTCTCTGAAATTCCCTAGGTCCACCCCTCTGGCTCTCATTCCGTTTCACGGTCCACTCAAAAACTCTTTCTTCAGTCCTTCCATCCCTCACGGAAGGAGAAGAAATTTCCAGTCGTACTTCTTGGTCGTGCGTGTTTGTCTTTGAAGGGAGGATGACGTTTTTTTTGAAGGAGTGGGGCAAGCCGTTGGTGAGCGGGGAGTGGAAAGTCGGGAGTGTGAATGCCATGTACTCAAGGACGTGTGGGTGTGCGTCGGAAGGGGGTGGAGGGTTGGTTGGTGTGTGTAGGGGTTCGAGAAAGCGACTGGGGTGGCGTGGATTTGCGGAATTATTGATGCGGCCAAGTGCTTCTGTGGGGCTTGCGGACAGAGGGAGAGAGTGGCGTGTTTTTCTTTTGGCGTGAAATACGCGGGGAGAAGTGCGAGTCTCCTACCGTGTTTGTTAATAATGAAACGGTACTGTTCGCTCTAGCAGTCCCTTTTTTCCTTCCACTTGTCTATGCTAACGCTCTGTCGTCGCTTGGAAAAGTTTTAAGGCCCTACTGATGACTTTCCATTGTTGGCTCTTGGGCGGTTTTGAGTATTTTCCTTTATTTGACCCCATCCTCGTGTATGTATACATCCTGTGATGGGCCCGTAGTTCTGACCTTATCGGTGTTTACGGTCTCGGCGATGGAGAGGCTTTTTGTGTCTCCATAAGCCATTCATCCTACTCTCCATCAAGGGAGACTCCCCCCTGCAGTCTCTCTTGACTGAAAAATGGACCGTGGCTGAGATCTTCCTTCGCATGACTCCAAGCCCACTGTTCAAATGGCTTCATAACTTTGAATTTTGTCAATATCGCCGGATTTTCCCTTTCCCCCAGGTTTTTTCAGGCTTCCTTTAAATTTTTACTTTTCCATACTTGACATTTATCGAAAGTTACATGACTTTCGTTGCAGTGCCGCAGGCCGATGGAAAGCATTGATGAACGGACATTGGACTTCAAATTAACTTAGCTTGCGCATGATCAGCGATTTGCACCAGTCTGAGCTTAATGCATAAGGGCTAGGACAAGTAATGTGTGGCAGATATCGAAACGAAATGATAAAATTTTTAGTTTAAAATTCCATAGGATTTAATTGTTGATTCCTATTATGTTTTTTTGCTTCGGTTGTTGCAAACGTTGTAGTAAAAATGAAAGTGTCTTCGAGTGTTTTAAAATCCGTGCGCATGCATTGACTACCCCTCTCTTACTAAAAATTTATCTTATTAACAATGGTGAAAATGAGGTTAAAATGTAGAATCGGCATATTTGAGCGTTACAATGGGCGTCATAAAACTTTATTCTCTCACGCAGATTTTTAATTTCATCTTGATGCGATGGTTTCGTCGAAAGTTTTTATTCCTCCGTGTGGTTTAATGACATGCAATCGCTCCAAAAGAGGTGTGTTCTGTTTCCGAATACCATAGGTTCAAAAAAAGAAAATTCCCAACGGAATGTTACTCTTTTTTTGTGATAATAAATTAACTTGATAATTTCAGTTTCCAACCTTCGCCCCCTCCCCCTCCGAGCACCCCTGCTCTCGTGCTGACGCAGTGCCAGTCACCATGGCATGGTGGGGGCGGTGCGAGTCATGCCTCCCCCTTTCGGTGTCCCTCCCTCGAATTCCATCCGGACCCCTTCTCCCTCCCACTACTCCCCACCTTCGTCCGGCTCGTATTCGTCGTGGCTATCACCCTACTCTATCTCCCCCATTCTCATCTTAACTCTCGTCCCGCCCGCGCTCTCCTCGTACTGCTGCCCCTCTCCGTCCTCCCTCTACTTCGCTCCCACCACCCCGCGGTGTTCCTCCTCTCCCAACCCCATTTGCATGCATTATGCGCCCGCACTCCAGAGCGCTGATTCCCTCCTTCGCCCTCCTCACCTTCTCCCTCCTCAACTTCTCCCCTCCTCCCATCCCTCTCTCTCCTCTCCCCCCCCATTCATCCCTCTTCCTTTTCCCTCTCCCCGTTCCCTGCCAGTTTCTCCGTCCGTCGTCGTTTCGTTCTCGTGGATCCCAGGATGTTGTTTTTGTGTGTGAGCGTCCGTCGTCGCCATCGCAGGCGTAAACTGCACCGCTGTCGTTTGTAATTGAAAGGGATCGGAACAAGTCCTTTTGAAACCCTTTGGGCCGTGTTTCGACGGCCTAAGCTATCGTCGGTGAGTGAGGGAGAGGAAGACTGGCTATGGCGCCACCACCACTACCCCCAACCTCTGACTCACCTCTCCTCCCTTCGACCCCTCGCCCTGCCCCGCCCCGACCCAAATCCCTCGCATCGTGCAATTACTCGTTGAGTATCGCGGGCTTTTGGCGATCAATCGGCCGCGGCGAGAGACCTTCCCTTCGTGTTGGCTCTTTGTGGGATATCAATTTCTCTTCTCCTAGCGTTTACACGCTCCGCGGCAAGAATAAAATGTGCGCGGGATGGAGAGGAGGCGAAAAAAAGACATCCATAATTCTCCTTGTGGTTTTCGTGGAAACCCCCGCCATTAGTGCCGTTTTGCGTTAAAATAGTTTTTGTCTCTTCCACTCCATTGCATTGCATACCGAAAATCTCTTGTTATTTTATTGCTCGTGATTTCTGTATTCCATAGTTTACCGCCAGCGGATCGTGGTGTTTCAACGTATTTTACGTTAATTTCTCCGACGAATGCAGTTGAAACAAATGCATTAACTTGTCGTAGCGTAATATAATGTTTATTACATCACCCTTTTACTAATTAAATTCATGCCCACAGCACTGTGAATAGATTATTTTGCGCGGTTATTCAGACCATGAATTAATTAAAATAAAATGTTCATCGTCAAAAGTTTTATTGCGAGAAAAACACTTATTCACATTACTATGGTCTAAAAATATTAAATTCATCCACCGATTTAATTCCCCCTTGTGTTTTAGTTGGGGATTGCGCAGCGGCAGAGACTTAGCCAATGCAGTCAACGGATAGAAACATTTAATCATTATAGTTTCATTTCGGTAATTTCTCTATCGGGAATTGTAAATACGCGTCAGTTAATTATTTTTGCAGGGCGAGAGAAACCTTCTTAAACTCTGCTCCATTTTACCGATTAGTCACATTTTGTGTTTTGACTTTCTCTTTTTAGTCTGTTTAACATATTCACTGAGAAGAAAGTATAAATATATATGTATATCGCGGTGGTCCAGGAGGTAGAGCGATGGACTACTGACCGAAGTGTCCCGAGTTCGATTCCCGGGCAAGGCACTCTGGGCACCAGCAGCTCCACCCAAGCTATCTGATTTTTCGGGTACCAGATCTTCCTGGGAAACCATAACTGGCACAGGGAACTGGCCCCCCTACCTTGATGTGTGAATTTCACACACCGTGGGGCTTAGTAATGGGTTCGTATCCTTATCCCTACCAAACCGACCTTCGGGTTGAATACTCTCTTTATTGTTTTTATATATGTATATATTATATAATTATATTAAGGTTTAATGCATCTTTGGGCGTCCAATGTCTAGGCTATACTCCTCGTATCTCCATCGGTTCTATCTCATAGGCCCATCATTGCCTTTATACTTCTCTCCTTCCAAGTCTTCTCTGGTCTTCCTCTTGTAGCCGCAATTCCATAATTTGTTTTAGAAAGAAAACATCTTGTATGGTACGGACACGGTCAACGTTTGTTTCAAGAAAGACGAAAATAAAATGACCGATTGAATTCATTTTATTACTATCTGTGAATACTAATTCATGTAAATTTGAAACAGTTTCGAAACAATAACGATTGAATTAACTAGGTCCTTACTTGCAATAGTATTTTTACGTCTCTCCTATTGGAACTTTTCATTATTTAGCTGTCGAATATTTCATATTGAAAGGCTTCCAGTTTCCGTTTTCTGTAAAATTTATGGAATTCATATTTTGATGTGATTGAAAGTAGTTTTGCTACCTCTGCGCATTATCTAAATCTCTCAGTAGATTCACAGACAGATGGGGAGGGGGGAGATGAAAAAATCTTGCATAAAGCTGTATCCTGATATGAAGACCGACATGTTTCATCTTGTTTTGGAACATTAATGGGAATCGGACGAAATAAGAATTTCTGGAGGAAAGGCTGGCGCGAGATTAGTTACAGGTTATTTCCGTTTCGCGTATTTTCTGTATTTCCGTTTCGCGTGGTGTCTGTATTATTTTCCTTATTAATTAAATTGTCACATTTATAGCAAATTTATTTGCGCTCTTTGATAATTTTCCTGCAAAATGTAACATTCACAATTTATTTTTGGATTGTTCGTCATTATTTAAACAATCGTTCATTTGAAGGTTACGCATTGAAGTCATTGCCTTTGTGCTAATGGTGTCCTGCAAACAATGTTAATTTGTGCATGCATTGGACATTTTTTGTCTTTCTAAACCTCACAACCGAAAATCACAGTTATGAAAGTTTTAGGAAACTTTAGGTCCACTTTTGACCTTTCTCAGAAAGCTTAATAACGTCGAGTTGTGCGTGGAATGCACTTGTTGCTTTTTTATCGTCTCTCCCAATCGTACTAGCTATTGATTCATTTTGCCCCTCGAGAGCTGTGTTTATTGGGATTTCTATGCGTCTTTTCAGAAAATGTTGAATATCCTGTTAATTAGTGTTAACGAGGTATTCTACCTTTTTAATGATATGCAGAGCTGCGAGTGTTAACGAGGTATTCTACCTTTTTAAGGATATGCAGAGCTGCGATGCGATTTGAAGATTCATTCATGTGTTTCTTCATTTTTAGTTAAAACTATTATGTTTGCTCAGGCTTTCTACTTAAAACCGTATTTAGGGGCTTCGATGCGTAATAAATTAGCATTTTCCAAGGACTTTTTCTATTTTTCTTTAAATTTTAGTATATATATTTTTACAATTAATGTTTTACAGTAAGAACGAAATTTCTAACCCTTATCGCTTTTAAAGCTTTTTTTTCTCTTTTTATGAAAAAGCCACACGGTCTTGCAGTTAGTGGAAAGTCGGACTACAGACCGTAGGTTATCCGGTTAAATCCGAATTATGTCTCCAGGCCCTCTCAGTACAGCTAAAAGCTAAGCGGATTTAAGCTAATAATGCGAAGCGAATGTATTGAAATACCCGTACATTGCGGGTAACTACAGGTGGCACAAGGAAAGAACAGGCTTCCGTACACTTAGTTTCCCACGCAATAGGGCTTACGTTAGTGTAAGTTGAGCCCTATTCTCATCTATCAAGATAAACCGCACCGAAGTAATGGTTTTTGCATGAGCAAAACACCGTGGAGTGCAAGTTTTTCTCACGTCTTTTTTGAAATCGTACATTTTCCTGTCTCCCCCAAATAGTGTGCAAAGGATTTAAATAGGATAGTGACATTCTGTAAACCGTATTTTTCCTACCGTTGATTTAACCACGCGTTCATTTTTATCGATCCCGTAGATATACCCTACTTCAATTAATTTTTTCCATGGAAGTAGAGCGGTGGGCATTTTTATGAATACGAGTTTCGGACAATAGTTTTTTCATAACGATTGTAGGAAGTGCTTATTTGGTAACTGAGGAACCAGTTAGCCCCTGGCGTTCGTTTTGTGGATGTAAGCGCTTCTTCCCAAACATCTGTTTTTGAGTCGTCAAGCTCATAGGGTTATATCCTACCTCAAATTCCACTAGCTTTAGTGATGAACATTTAACTCGGCAAAAACCAAACTCCTTGAAGTCCTCGTAGATGCGTAATGGTGTTACCTTTTCATAGAGCAGAATGTTGCGCTCGCATCTCTTCCGCCTAGGTTATTCAGGAAATCCCCGAAATGAAAACCGGGCCGGGTTGGTCCTCCGCTCATACTTTCATCTTCTTCTTCTCCCCCTCTATCTCTCTTGGTATCTTGTCTCCCTTTTTCCTCTTATCCCCACTGGTCTCTCGCCACCACTTATTTGCCATCCGTCCTTCTCCTCCATTATATCTAGTTTCTCTCTCATCCCATCTTTCATTTTCCTTCGCCTTTTCCTTCACTCTCCCCGTATTCCCTCGCTCAGCGTGGCCCTCTGGCGCGCGTCCCGCCCTCCCCACGAGAAACAAAAGAATAGGTCTCAGAGGTGTCGTGGACTGTTATGAATAGAGCGACTGAGCCTTTCGGGTACCCTTGTGGCACCCGCGAGGGCGTTTCAAACCTCCCGATGACCGACATCCCACCACTTGACTGAGCACAGTGCGTGACGAGGGTCAAGTACCCCCTCGATCCGGAGGTGGAAGACCGTGAAAAGACCGAAGATATTCCAGTTCGTGTGCTCGGACTGTGCTCCATTCCCTCCCTCTCAGGCGATTTAAATTTCCTGGAACTCGGCATTATTCGGCCGTGGAACCTTATTTATTGGAAGTGATTAAGTTTATCTCGAGATAAACGACCGCGATATGTGCGGATCGATTTTTATATTTCTTGTGATTATTCGGCAAGATGCTGCTCGTCAGGAGTATCAAACGTGCACTTTATAGTGTCCTTATAGTAAGCAGATTGATTTTTCATCCTTTTCCAAGAAAGACGTATTGAAAGATAATATATCCGTCGTTGGCTGATAGTTGTGTATACTTTCGTATTATTTTAGGAGATATCCCGGTTTGTATTTATTAAATTAATCTTGCATTGATTCTTTTAAACAGTTTCATTCCTTGAGAACTTTTGATGCAAGATTCGAAAATTGGTTGGGGGTTGAGAAGGAAGATTCACCTCGTACTAAATGTTTCGGCACATTGCCTTTCACTAGAGTAGGTGGTGATATCACCTTTCATAATTCCTGATATCTTAACCAAAGCGAACACCCAGATGAATCAAACTTGGTGCGGACTACTTATATATTTCATGGGACCAAAATATTAGAGTGAGGATCGTACAAAAGTGATCTTGCCAGCTTATTTTTTTTAAATCTACCACCATTGATGTGAACTGCCCACGAAGTAATGGTCATGAAGTTACAACGACAAATCCCAAGTCAAAGACCCAGATTTGATGCCCTGTGACCATTGGATTTCCATTTAATCGGTGATATTCCAGTTTCTCCTTTGATATACCTATTCTTGTACCTTAGATAATACCTATACAGTTTACTGCAAAAGTATTCTGTTGTTTGAAGGGACATAAAGGTCAGTCTTTTAGAGCATTAGAGCACTGGCCAATGCTGAATTTTTGTTTCCTTCCTCCTTTTCCTTCTTGAACTCGCTGAGCCCTTAGGCTGTGGTTATACTCTAAATAAAATTAACACCGCTTGTAATAATTGGATACTAGCCTGGATTTTGGATAAACACACAAATAGTCATACAAAAAAAGGAGTTTAAAATTCGTAAATAATTGCAAAAGTAGCATATGTGCAGTATCGATATCTCAAATATAATATTTGAATCGTCAGTGACATGAATGTACGAGTTTATTATGTTAGGATAACCGTATTACGTGCAATAATGGTAAAGTTGGTTGTATCCTGTTAAGAGGCCTGCAAGCATGCGGTAAGAAATTAAATGAGAGAGAAGTGTGGCCTCCGCATTGCGGGGGCTGCAGAGTCTATAAGTGCGCTGGTGGTTAATGTCATGCCATAGCCCTTGTCTTGTGGCAGAACTCGACGCACTATTGTTACTAATACGTATTTTTATATCTTTATAGCTTGAAGCTTTTGCTGATGCGGTTATTGTAAGGTTTCTAGAAAATTCACTAAAATGGTATCGATAGATGATAGCGTATGAATGTTACTTTTGACCACAAACTTTTGAATTGGTTCTCACATTAAATCCATTCTCTTTGAAAAAATCATTTCGCTTTCCACACTCGTCGGGAACTCACGGGCTGTGCAAAATTAGTGATTAGTGTTAGCGGATACTTGCTTTTGAGAAAAGGGAATCTAGAGGATCGGGAAGCAGTAAATGCAATATTTACTTCCTTTTGAAATGCTTCTCCCTGAATTGAAATGCAAATGTTGTCAAATTTTTGGGGATGGTAGAAGCGGATTATAATATATCCAAGAGTAACAGACCCTATTATTGGCAATTTATAGGTTTACTTATCTTTCGAAGGTATGGAATATCAGGAACTTTCCCATAATTATTACTTATACAGTGTTCAAAGGGTGGCGATGATTTTTTATAATGCTCAACATGTACTGCCATTGCAACGGTTTCCCATTGAAGAGGGAGGAAAGTCCAGCACTGTAGTGCATGCTGCGGTTAGTTTTTCCGATTCTGTGAAATCGATTTGTTGAATTACTTTTAATATGACGCTCTCAGACAACTGTGTTGGCGTAAAATATAATGTCTCTCCTTTGCATGTGTTTACCGGAGATAAAATTTAATCGCTAGCACTTGACCTAAATATCACATACCTCTTCTAACTACAACCTGCAGAGGTTAAAGTTCATCGGTAATTTAACCATTCTTCAGGAGAAACCCCCCATATGGTTCTGTACTCAAGTCCTCTCCTTCCCTTTTTTCAGGTGCTCCAGAGGCAGAACCTTCACAATTACCATGAACACCTTCACATAGATGAGGAGGAACTTAGGAGAGGAGGCAGTCTGAGGCACAAAGGACTCAAAGGATTCGAGGAGGAGGAGGAGGAAGAGGTCTACGAGAAGGAGCTGAGCAAAGAGGGAAGCGGCAGGTGGAGCAGGCCCATCAGGCTCACCAAGGAGGATGAGATGGACGAGTCAAAAGCGGTGGAGGAGGAGGGGGAGAAGAAGGGAGGCGGGGGAGGTAAGGAGTACCGTGGCAGCCCTCACCACCGCTGCCACGGGCGCCAGTGGTCGACGCCCTCGGAGGTGAACGAAGGGGACTTGCAAGTGGAAGACATCGGGGACGGGTGTGTGGAGGACGGGGACGAGGGAGGACCGGGTTCTGTGGGGAGGGCACGAATGACCAACAGTGCTACACAAACGCCCCAAGAAGGATCCAATTCCTCCAACGCTGCAGGAGGTAATGGTGGGGGCAAAAGTGCTTGTGAAAGTGAGTGCAGTGAAGGTGGGAAAATGATCGATCAGGAGGACATGCAGGGGTCCAAACAACAAAACTCAGTGGGTTCCCTATATCATGGTGCATGGCCAATGGATAGAAGTTTGTGGCACAGTGGTCCTAGCAGCATTGGAGGAAGCAGCATTAACAATGTGAGTGGAAAACATGCACTTGCTTTTTTATTCCTGTTCTTTGTAAGTTATTTTCAAATCAAGGAGTAATATCAGTCACTTTAAAGACATCTGTATTTTTGGTTAAATTGTAGTGGGTGAGCACGATTGAAGATGGTAAGGGGGGGAGGGCGAAGAATTGAGGAATAAAAGAGAGTAATTGAGAAACTAGAAATCCAAACTAATTTTACTTTATATGAAGTACAGTACTTTTTCTCATGCATTGCAATGGGTTTACAGTCTAGATCGATTAGGAAAAACAGGACTGTTGAAACAAACTATGTGCATGCACTGTAGTCTACCCCTGGAACTAGAAGGTTCATTTTGGTGAACCATGTCCAAATACCATCCAGCAATAGAAAGATTATTATTGCCATTTATTCTCTTTCATATTTACTTAAAGAGAAGTACGTATCAAAATAAAGGTTTTAGTTTGTTTTTCTGCCACAGAAATTCAAAGCACACTGGTGGTCACTAGTAGGAGGATAATTCAAACAATAGCGTGTGATATGTTTTACATGATTTATTAAATAAACTCTAATGTAAATTAATTAAATGATTTGAAATAATATTCTTTAAATATTTGGAAAATTCAAGAAGAATAATGAAACTTTAGTTACAGTTATTAAGAAATTATCGTCCAAGCCTTGTTGAATATCATGAGTACTTGTATTTAAAAAACCATGTACCATACAATTCCAATTATTTGAAATCATTTAATCAAAGGGATATGGATATTACTTTTTTTTATTTTTTAAGTTAAAAATTTCAGCCCATTGTCAGTGATATTCTATTAAATAATATGATAGTATATTAAATTCTAACATTGTTGCATTAGGAGAAGTCTAATGTTAATTTCATACTAATTATAAAGATGCTGAAAGTTATTAAGTATCATCTGAAGACATGGTGAGACACTAGTCACAAATTAGAAGCATAATTCAACTTTCAAAGTGAAATACAACAGGAAGAAGTTTAGGAGTAGGCATGGAAGATTGCTTGTTGTGAAAAAGTATCTTTTTCATCTATGAAATACTGTATTTCTCAGAAAGCTTTCTGTTCTGCTTTGTGGTTCATTATCCCTATCATAGTCTTAAATTGTGTGAAATAATCTTGTCTAAGGAATTTGTTATTTTGGGAATCCCTGTAATTTTCTTTCTTTTGCATTGTGTATGTGTCATGATATAGGGTTATTTGGATTTTAAATTTATCCTGTCAATATCATAAATAAGTTTACTTGATAATGAGTTTAGTCTGACCCTCATCATATATTATGATGTTGCAAATTCATACTACTTTGAATGGGAATTTCTGTTTCAACCTAATTTTCCATAATGTGGTCTGTTTTGTTATCTTTAGAATATGCAGCCCTTGAAATCATTATTTCTTGAATGAACAAAGATAATGATCAGTTGCTAATACTCCCAGGGTGGATTAAATATTTACCTCACAGTGCTGAATGCTTTCGACATCCTATCACAGAGAAGTAATAATCAAGGTCACAATAATTGTCTATTGCACTGATGCACTTCATTCAAAACAGTAGGTGAAGTGTTTCAATGTGAAAAAATTACAAACTAAAGTGGTGTGATACACTTTTCTTACTTTTTCATGCATCTGCCTTCTAATAAACTTTAAAATACTAATTCACTTCAACTGTTTCCACTGTGGTATCCAAATACTTGACGTTTTATTAGGTGATAATATTGTCTCCCATGAATTTTTGCAAAGGTGTCAATAACTGCAGAAAGCATCATTTTTAAGTCTGTTATCATTAATAATCAGAGTGCACTTCATAAATACTTTCTTGTGTGATAAGTTCATTTTTTAAGGACCATGGACTTTTGCAGTGATTTTGTACTCTGGTAATTTCTCTGGTTGACTGCAAATGAAGGATTTTTTGGCACAGTGTTTCTCTTGCATTACTGTGAGCATCTTAGGAGCAATGTAATCAATTTTTTAAACTGTTAAACTGTATTATAATAGGAAAATTTATATACAGTGTGTAGCTTAGTTTGAACATAGCTAGAAATACTAGCCAGCCAAGTTGTTTAATCGAGAATAAGCTGAGGTACTTGTGTTGATGAACTAAATTGCTAAAGTGAAGTAGGTAATATTTGAATTCCAATGAAATACCCTTAGAATGTTCCATTTCATTTTTCTCGTTCTGTTCTCCCTTCACCAAATAAAAGTTAGGTCTTTCACATTATGCCAAACTGCCAAGGTCTAACAGTAATTCAAGTTTTTTCAATTTTCTTATCAGAGAAGCAAAATCTCCTATCATTCTGATAACTCCTAGAACTGCCTAGTTTGGCAATTATCATCACCAGCAGCCATAAAGTTAGTTTATGTACTGTTTTTAGGCATTTCATTATGGATATTCAATATATAAAAGATTAGTGCAAATATAGTACCCTGCAGTAAATGTAGTGATTGTGTATCAAGCATATATACTAAATAAATGCTTATATAGCCAATTGGTAGAGCAGGAAAGTATATATATAGGAAAATAAAAACAAATTTGAATAAGAGAGTCTAATAATCCATTCAAACATTGAGGTAATTCTCAATAGAATAAACAGATTTTTATAGGAACATAAATATTTTAAAGACTTCATGATTTTCAGTTCTCTTACTATCAGCAGGGAGTTTTTTGTACGTCTGTTACTCTGGGGCCCAACTTATTATTTTTTTATATCATTGCATAATGAACACTATACTTATCTCCAGTGTGATGATCAGGCAGATTATTATTTTGAAGATAACTTTTCTGATGTAATATTAATTTTCTTGTTATTAAATAGATTCATGATAGAGTACAGATGCAGCTCATTCATCTACATAATAATCTCCATCACTCTTTTGTAATTTTGATCATTCTCCCAGTTCTCTGTTTTATATTGCCATTATAGTCAATGTCTCACAAAAATGATGGTGCATGTTCATGTGCATATTTTTAATGAGGTATCTTGAAATGAAATGCAGTTGGAGCTTAGGATTTCAAAATAAAGAATAAGGTTTTTGGTAACCACAAAAAAATGAAAACCAATTGACATTTAGTATGCACCTGAAAATCGAATGCATATGTGTACTTATTGCAAAAAAGAAGTGTTATACAATTATTTACCGGTTCTGAAAAACAAGCAGTTGATCTACATTACAGTAAGCAGGTAATTCTTTCAGTTTAACTGTAACAATTCAAAATCTTTCACAAACTCAGAAACGCAAGAGCTGTTATGGATACTGCATTTTAAACTTTGATCATAAAAGTCATATGATATTTACTAGAGGATGTATCACATGTGATTTCCTAATAAGTAATTTTCCCTGATAACTACGATACCAGACCACAAGTTTTTAAGGTGTTCCTTCATTTCGTGATTGATTTGAAAATTTGATTAGAGTAAATGCAAATGTCTTGTGATAAATATGACTTCTCTAAATAGTCCACCTGATGTAAAAGTTGGAACAATTGATGCACATGTCCAGATTTTTTATCAACTCTGATCATTCAAGGACCCTTTTCTTACACTGTGATCATTCAAGGACCCTTTTCTTACACTGAATTGGAAAATCACACTTTGTCGGTTTTCTCGATGAATATTTTGTTTTTATGAGATGGTATGGGGTTGTTTGCAGCAGGATTGTTCCATAGAAAAAATAGCACATTTGCTTATTTTCAAATACTGAGACTTTTTGTTGCATTGCATCATTAAATGCACCAACTCAGTTTGACAATGATGCTTTGTATTTCTATTGAGGTACAAGGTATTGAGACAGTTGGAGTGGGTGCAAATTAAGGAACCAATCTGGGAGTTTTAATGGGTGGAGGAGGGAACGAAGGAAAGGTAGAAGTGTTGGAATATCTCCACCCTGGAAAATACCAGTCACAAAGGTAGGTGTAGCCAGGGGTGGAGGTATATTGGAATGGGAAGGGTTAAAGGTGAATGAAACTAGTCGTCTTCCACCATGGGAGTTCTTCAGGGTCCACTGACCTTTGGGTTAGGAGATGGATTCCACACTCAGTTTGTTCAGTCTCTGGCAGTACTTCTAAGGGGGTTGAGAGAGGTTGAAAAGGGAAGGAGCAGAAAGGGTGAATCGGGTCAAGGATGGGGATTGTTTTGGGTGTATGAGTGAGGAGCATTTTTGGATTAAGTGTAGAGGGAACTGTCTATACTGACTGAATGTGGAAACTAGTAGACTAGAGCATGTGGGAAGGGGCCGGAAAAGGCATGGTTGAGGGAGAGTGATCCAAAAACTTTTCTCTTTATATATTACTGGTCTAAGTTGGTATTTTTTGTGATTGAATTAGTTGGGATATAGTAGTTAGGAACAAGTGATTAAATTAGTTAGGTAGACTAATTGAATGAGCTGAAGTATAATGTGAAATGTATCTACTGAAGATTTTTTTTGTTGATGGCGAAATGGTTAAACACTTTTGTATCAGATATTAAAGAAATTATAATTATTATTAAAAGAATAAAAAATATTTCAATAATTTGTTTCGGGATTCCTTGTTAGTCCCTTGAAATAAAATTAAGTGAAAATGTTTTCCAATCATTTGGTGTGAGAAATCCATTTATCATTATTTAAATTTTAGATCTTTTTTTAGGATCTTTAGGATCTTTAGCCCAACACTTAATGTGTTAATTTAGAATAAAATTATGAATGTTCAAAAAACATTTGGAGAAAATTGTAATGCAAGTTGGAGAGAGTTAACATATTTTAATAAAAAATTTGAAGCTGACGTTTTTTAAAAATAAAACCACTTTGCTTTTCCACATAAAATTTTTATTCTCATGACCCATGTTCCGTTATATTATAACATCATCAGTGATACTATATGATAGATAGTCAATAGATAGAGATATCAGTTATACTATAACAAAACCAAGGTCGTGAGAATAAAAATTTTATGTGGAAAAGCAAAGTGGTTTTGTTTTTAAAAAATGTCAATTTGAAGATTTTCCACCAAATTACACCAGAAACTGTTTTATATAAAATTTGAAGTTATTTATTCTAGAAATTGTAAGCATTTATTCTTCCATTTCTAATACCTAGTTAACTTTCCCATTAAAAATCTGCCTATACTAAGATTTTGGTATTTGGAGATGATGATAATTTGGGGATGTAGACCAACTTTGAAGTTATTAGTTCCTATGGCTGTTTTTTTAAGTCAATAAACATTAGTGACAGAAGCCCACATGATGTTTTGTCTAGTATTTTCTATGTATTGTAAATCAAAATTGACATTCACTCATTTATTAAAAAATATTAAATTAAAATGTCATGATTGTGAAAAGTCCAATTTTGTTTAAGTATGTCCATCTGAATCTTGGAGAATTATGGATGAGTCATCTTAATTTTTGGAGACTAGTATCAATGCATTCATTCTGGCTTTTCTGAAAAGAAATGTGGAGTTTAAAGTGTAAAGTCACACCTCTGTGTATTATACAGAACAAATATGCATTGTTTTTACTCATTTACTTATCAGATCATCTTCCTGATGTGAAAATGAAGGGATTACTATGAATGGAATGGAATAGATATGAAAAATTACGTAAATCAGTTCAGTATTAGTAAAAAACCAAAAAAAAGGAAAAGCAGCAGTATATGAAGGCTAAAGGACTATAAGTTTGGTTTCACATGAGGCAATTGTGTTTCTTAGGATCATCAACAAAAGGATGGTTAAAGACTAAATCAGGACTTAGTCAAAGATCAGTTTGGGTTTAGCAAGGGATGAATGCGCAATGACATAATGATATCACTAGTAGAAAGGAACATCAAGATTAAGACCAGGATAGTAGTTCAGGCTGCCTTAAATGATAAAAATACTAGTGATTGGTATAGATGAGTTTCCTATTTAATAATCAATATTTTTATTGAGTTTTTAATGAAACCCTAGAGGCTGTTCGTTGGGTAGAGCCTAGCTAGTGACCAGAGAGTCTGAATGTGATTCTAAGTGATGTCTTTGGGAATCCTCGGCTTCACCAGCTAATATTTCAGATGCCATATCTTCCTGAGAGACCACTGAAGGCACAGAGAAAGAAAGTGGACCTCTTACCATTACATGTGAATTTCACTCACCATTAGTCTTAGTATTAGATCACCTTCCTTCCCCTGACCTAGTAAACCAAACTTTGGATACACTGTGGTTTCAAGAAAAACCTCCCATTCTTTTCCCTCAACTGAAACAATGAAAACCACAGTAATGAGCTGAGTCATAAATCACATATATATCCCTATTGCATGTAAGTTAACCCATTAGAGTAGAAGGGGTCAGTTGCGTTCCCTGTGGTACTTGTGGTTTTCTAGAAAGACCTGGTACCTGAAAAATAACATGGCTTGGGTGAAGCTGGCAATATTCAAAGCCATTTGGAATTAAATCTGGTCCGTTGGGTACATAGTTGAACCATATACCCTCCCCCACCTAAATGCCACAACTCTTTCAATTCTTCTGTTATTTTTGACTCAAGTGATTGATCCACTATTTTATACATTTTATAGACATCTGTCAATATAAAACATGAGTGGGACTTATTTAAGGACACTGACAACATAAAAATTTATGTTAAATGATTTGAATATGGTAAATTTTCAGCATTATTTTTCTGCTTAGCGTTGTACTTAGGTGGCTAATTAGAAAAATGATGGAATTGTGTGAATCTTTGTAAAAATAAGGCTGAGACCATAAATTTGATTGACACTAAGTGATAAGGAAAAAGAAAAAAAATGAGAGAAGCTTTAAACAAATAATAATGACAATAAAAAGTTACAAGTTAGGGGAGAAATAGGGAACACACAGTAGGTCACTTAGATGTGTTTGAGAAACAGTGACCCACGTATACCTCAACCACACACAAAAGCCAAAATAAATGATAAAAATAATAAATAATAAAGCAAACTTACAACCACTCAATCATTAGGATGTGTTCAGAAATAACAGTCACTCTCGTGAATCACATTCACACACACTCAGGGTTTACAAGGATTCATCCTATGTCAGTGACCCATCAATCACACAAATAAATGAAAATTATAAAAGGATGTAGTGAAACAGAAATGACTAACGTAAACACACAGTCATTCAATTACTCGGGTGTGTTGGACTTTTGTGAATCTCACACACTCACTCAGTCAGGGTTTTCAAGGATCACTCCTATTCCATTGACCCGTTAATCACACAGATGAATAACAAATTATAACACGGATGTACACACGCTTTTGCTCATTCACTCAGTCAGTCAGGTGTGTTCGAAAACAAGGACCTTTGCGACCTTATGTGAATCTTACCTAAAAGTAGTTTTAAAAAGGAACTTTATGACACCTTTGTCTCAATGACACCTCACATATTTGATTTCTGTGCAAGTATTAACTTTTTGCCCCTTAGGTTATCCATATCTGTTTCATTAGATTATTTTGTAATTGAGCTGAAAGAGGAACTGCTATTTAGGTGGTTTCCATTCATGCAGATTCAAACCTTAAAGGGGACATAGATATTGGGTGCATCTTTTAACCTTTATATACAGAGTTGCTATTATTGGCCATCAGCAGCATGTTTAACTAATATTGAATGCAATGGCACATGATGGTTACAATCTTTTATATATTATCACTTCAATTTTTTTACTAATGAAGTATTTCTGCGATTTTTCTACACACAGATTAGTATAATACATTAATAATAAACGTTTACAAAACATAGACACATAGTGGTAAAGTATAATCACAAAATGTATAGATAGACTGTGACAGATGCCGGGACTTCTCTCTCCAATCCATCATGACTTTTAGTGAGGCTGGCGTTGGCACTCACCTATCCCCTTGAATGTGATTTGCAAGTGACTTATTAATACTACTATGGTGGTTAATACTTCTATAACAGAGATAAGTACGGAGACGATTTCCAAGTAATTAAAATCATTATTCCTTTTACATTGATTTTCACAGATTTTCATTGCTTTTAATGTTTCCTTAGTTGTCAAGAGCTCTGTCATATCTACACTCATTATTTAAGAAGAGTTTAGAAGCATAGAAATTACAGTAGTCTGAAGAAGTGGAAAAGGCATATTATACTCCAATAGTTGTGTGAACAAGTGTTTGGGAAGGTCAAGAGACTTTTTATTAATTTTCTTGGTTGTGCAAAATCTGCAATGCTCATGGTAGACAAAGCTATGAATTGTATTCTGCTGTCATCGTAGAGTGATATTTCCCATAAATTTAAATCTATGCCATCGATTTTTGAATTAATTTGGTTACACAATTTGTTATTTTTTGCCTTTCTACCTTTGTTTATTAAAAGCCTATTTTTATAAAAATGTTCATTGTTTTGGCAGAATAATAGTTTTCTCCCTCTCTTGTCTCCATGCATCCTAATTTTTTTTCAAAATGAGAGCTTGGAGATGACTATATTTGGACTGAAACAGACTATATTTGGAAATTTAATGAGGAAGTTGAAGTAATGTAGCCAAATCAGGGAACCTCATGACCTAGTTTTCTATGGCTATGATTTCCATTTGTTCATTAGTCATTTCTTTTTAATAATGTTGCTTCTGTTATGTTTGCAAAATTTAATTTACTTTTTTTTGTTTCATTAACTGAATATATACACAAATATAACCTAATATACTAATGAAGATTCTAACAAGAGGAGGATACTTTTGAGAACTATGTTTTTGAGTGTTAAATTTCATAGAGTACATCAAGAGTGATTTCAATCTATTCTATTTGTGTGGCAACTAAATATCATGTACCAGTATTTCATGTGTACCATTTTTATCATTGAAATATCTGAATGTGATGTTGGTATATTTATTACTAACATTTTTACTAGTTGCACAAGTGGGTGATAATGAATATTTATGCTATAGTTATCTCCTAAAATTGCATTTGCTCCTGTTTTATACAATTCTTTGCTTCACCGCAGGATATGGCAAGTGTTATGAGTTTCACGTCAAGCGTTGGATCAATGGGTGGGGGAGCTGCATTCATTGGCGGCATGAGTGGAATGCCATTAGAGGGGGCAGCATCTTTGCCAGATGGAGCTGCCAGAAGAAGTTACAGTCAACAGCAACTAGGGGCCAAAGTTGAGATGGTTTATGGATTGCTGTCAATGCTTGGCACTCATGACAAAGAAGACATGAGTCGAACCCTCCTTGCAATGAGCAGTTCGCCCGATAGCTGCATTGCTATGCGGCAATCTGGTAAGCAGTAGTATTAATTAGTCTCTCAAAAGTGTCATTTAATTTTAAATAATTTTGCATTAGTCTATAAATGAATTATTTATATAATACTAATGCAGCCAAGTTTTTGCCTTTTACATTAGATTATAAATGAAATAACGATAATGACAACCACAAACATCCAAGTTCTAGGTGGAGGAAAACCCACCAAGGTGGAAATCAAACCTGTGACCACTGGTTTGGCAAGCAAGGACATTACCCTGCTGCCACCAGGGCTGAAAAATTATGATGAATATTCATACATCTTAGTTTTGATTTAATGCAATGCTCACTTTTGTTTCCCATTGACCAACTTCTTGGAATAACCTTATTTCATAATTTTCAAAATTTCCATCGCTAGTTCTATGAACTGTGTGTAGAGCTTCCATCTTTTGATCTTATCATTAATACTTCTTTTCAAATTTCCAGCATCTCTCAATGTTCACCAATGATATGATCCTTTCCTCTTTTCACTCTTTACTGTAGGATTCTTTTTGTCTCCTTCTTGTCATAGAACTTTTTGGCATATCATGTCAGAAGATTCTTTACATGTGATGTTCTAAATAATTAAATGATTTTAATTACCAGAAATAATAAACTACAAAAATGGTATATATGATTTTCTCTACAGTATGCTGTATGTATTTGGTGTACACTCCCCATTAAAAAGCAAAAATGAGATAGAGTAAACCAAACTAAAAGAGACCTAGCTTGTTATGTAGCTTGACTATGTGTTATTGGGGATGATTTCCTTAAAAATATCTATGTTTAAACTCCAGATATTTTGGAACAAGATAATGGTTATGAAAATGTTCATCGCATCACTTTTGCACTTCTCTGTAAGAATCTTATCATGTCTATTTTTCATGATTAATGGGAATGAACCAATAGTATTCATTGCTATGATATTTTCATTAGGGAACATGATTTACTTTCATGGTAATATTTAAGAGACATACCTATTTTCACCTGTTAATTTGAACCTAATTGATGTTCTTGAAGGATGTCTTCCCCTCCTTGTTCAACTACTCCATGGTGGTGAACTTGATGGTGCCACACGTCGTAGAGCTGCTAGAGCACTGCACAATGTTGTACATTCTCATGCTGATGATAAGCGTGGCAGAAGGGAAGCCAGGGTGCTAAGGCTACTTGAACAAGTTCGTGAATATTGTGACTCCCTTTCTCGTGATTCATCAAATGGTCAACGGAGCTGGCAGCAGAGGAGAGGCAGGAGTGGTGGGACAGACAGTAACATGAGTGACAGCTTAGGCATTGAAGGAGGACAAACATCACCACCACCAGCAATGCAAGGTTAGTTTTTGGCTCTCTGGTGAATGTTATTACTTAAACATATGCAATTTTTCAGTTTTAAACTTGATACGGAACCAAAGAGGCTTAATAATCTACAGTCCATTATTGTGGAAATTATGTTAAGCTCTGAATATGTTGCTAGTTAAAGTAGTCAAATAATGGAAAGCTTTTGTTGAAGAAAATGGAATATAATCTGAACCTGATTTTTTGTTGTGTTTTTGCATTTCTGTGAAACTGTTGAAAAGTATACTGGTCAATAAAAATTTCATCTGAAAATTGGGGTGTGCAAAGCAGGATTCTTTCCATTAATCAAATTACAGGTCAAATATTAAGTTATCTCAATTAATTAACAGTTAATTAATTGAATGAGACTTTTTTTCTGTTAAGTCACATTCAAAATTAGTTAATAATTGATACTGCGTTATCATGAGAGTCACAGAGGACCATTCATTAAGTAAATAGCTGGTTAATAACATAGTAAACACATCCATTTACAGTCATCGTAACTTTTTTTTTCCAAAACCGAACTAATATAGCTAGATAGTGACAAATACAGCTATAAATTCAGTGATGAAAATTGCATTATATTCATATTAATTGTACAATTTGAAATGGGCCTTCAAGGGATATGGATTTGTTTTTAAGCAGCTTATTAGCAACCACTAGAGGGCAAACTCCCATGGGCGAAATGGGAACGGGCATGGTGGTGGATCTTAAGTGTTTTATTTGCCGTAGAAAATTGAGAAATGGAGTTCAGTGTAGTGGATGTTGCTCTTAGTACCACTTTAATTGCTCTAAGAGTAAACTGGAGGATTGCATGACTGACGAACAGCAATGCAGTATGTGCAAAAGTCAGAAGAATCCAAAAGGTTTGGAAAAAAGAGGAGGTAATTGAAAAGCTGCAAGTGGATTTAAACATCACTTGAAAGACAATTTTCAGCCTTTCTGCTGAAAATGAGGAACTGAAAGCATCATTGGGAGATATGAGGTGGCAAGTAAAACAACAAGTCAAAGCTGATCGCCACGTCATCTGAAACTGTGATGAGAGGAAACCAGAAGATTTAAGACAGATCAGAAGGGAAACAAGCTCATGTGACGTAGATGCCGAATGGGCTGGAGGAATATGGGAAAGTATCCTATGGATAGAGCAGCAAAGAAGCGAGGAGAAGGAAGGAAGGTTAGGATAAATGTGAGACTGAAGAGGGAAGAGATTCCGATGAGGGAGGACATAGTGTCAAGGGAGGGGATGACTCTTGGTGATCCAGGGTCACCCAAAGTGAAAATAACACAGGCCTACAAAAAAAAAATTTTTTTTGGTGCCCGGAATCTTTGTGCTGATTTTAACTATATTTGTAGAGCTGAATCCAAAAAGGTGATAAAAGTGTTGTTATAATTCACATACGGACAAATGACGTAAAAAGTGCTAAGACAGAAGACCATCTAATTGGTTTTGTTTGTGATTTGGCGATGTTGGCCAAAAATAAGTTCACAAGTGCTCAAATTGTTATTAGTGGAATTCTTCATAGAAGGGACATACATTGTACGAGAATTGATGGCATAAATGAAGGAATAGAATGGGTTTGCACGCAACATGGTGTGACATTTGTGGGCCAAAAACTGAATGAAATCCCTGCTTCATCCAGCAATAGAACATAGGGGAAGCTTTCTCACCTACATCTACATAAGTTGCACAATATCTGTTCTTAATTCTTTGTAGTAACTATCATTAATATATATTTCATAGCCTCAATCCCTGCTAATTAAATGTTTTAACATTTATGTGTTGTAATTGACTGAATTACAGAAGATGTTGAGAGACACCCTGGAACAACTATTGCTGCACTAATGAAATTATCATTTGATGAGGAACACCGTCATGCTATGTGTCAATTGGGTGGACTGCATGCTGTGGCAGAATTGATACAGGTGTGTTACAGAAATGTTAGAGATAGTTGGTGGGGATATGATTGGTAAAAAGTTTCTTCTACTGATTTCATAACCTCCAGTTTGAATGGAGACATTTATTGGTGTCTCTGTAGTTCTAAAAATTGGATGAGACAGCTCTGCATTCATTGGCACCATTCAAATGGAGTAATACTTCTTCCCTCCTCCTGCTCCTAAAATCTTGCCTGTCCCCAAATATTTAAAATCATTCACCCGTTACAAATTTGACCCTAACTGTTAGATGTCTTCCAAATTACCATTGTCACTAGAATTTGACTAAATTAAATATGTTTATAGAAACACATCATAAATGCTGATTGCAACTCTACTTGAAATATTGGCTGTGCTAGGTAAATATACCTTGTTTCTTTGTGAATATCTCATTTGGGATTGATTTTATGCAGTTCAGCTCATTTTAGCTGGCACTAGGATGACCAAAGTGGTGCAAGATAATGCATTTCTCTAGGTCATGGAAGAAATGAAGAAACTAATGAGCTTTTTATTCAATTTTATTTTCAATCAATTTGAAACTTTTTTAAAATGAAAATTAAAACAACATTTTTAATACGAGTTTGTTGTTTGTTGTTTATTCCTATCTTCAGGTTGATCATGAAGCACATGGAAGCACGACTAGTGACCATTATTGTGTGATGCTAAGGCGTTATGCTGGAATGGCTCTAACTAACCTCACCTTTGGTGATGGAACAAACAAGGCCCTTCTGTGCTCATTTCGACCATTTATGAAAGCACTTGTTGCCCAGCTTGAGTCTCCCAGCGAAGACTTACGTCAGGTCAGTAGAAATGGTCTTGAAGATCTTATTTATTTTTACAAGTATATGATTTTTTTTGACCTGCCTAAATAAATGTATATGTTTAATGTAGAGGTAGTTCAAAAAATAAAACAGGTGAATTAGTACAGGGGAATCTTGATATAATTAGTATTAACATAATCTAAAAAATTACTTAATAAATCATTCATTATTGACAATGAAGATTTTATAATCAGTTAGCTCATAGCTTACCATTACTTTTGGATATTATAATTCATATGATAATAAATACAAGGATGTCAGCCAGGATCATAATGTGTTATGTATTCATAATTTGTAATGGTTTATCTTCATGAATGCGCAAATCAAATATGAAGGGCATTGCATGCAATTTAGTGGTTTATTATTTATTCATCATTATGATTACTTATTCATCATGTCTAACAGCAGGTTGGCAATGTAATATATTGTTAAAAATAATAAAAGTTGGGAGTGTTAGTCCATGTTTAAAAATATATTATGCCATGGTGGATGCTGTTGTATTGTCTTTCGACTCGTATTTACAAAAATGATCTTCAAATATTCTGGGCGAATATTTTTCCTTGAAGCATAAAGATCTGAAGGTAAATCTCTTCATGAGTTTGATTACAGACATGAAAGAAGAGACAAGTTTCAATATTAATGCCATCATTTCAGGAAAGAGCAGACTGTTATGATTACATTTGTCAGAATAAAATAACCAACATTTTTTCTGGCATTATATAGTAATGAAAATATTAGTGAATATTAGTAATATTTTTCCTTGAAGCATAAAGATCTGAAGGTAAATCTCTTCATGAGTTTGATTACAGACATGAAAGAAGAGACAAGTTTCAATATTAATGCCATCATTTCAGGAAAGAGCAGACTGTTATGATTACATTTGTCAGAATAAAATAACCAACATTTTTTCTGGCATTATATAGTAATGAAAATATTAGTGAAAAACTTTTATTAATATATTATCAAACCCACACAAGTAAAGAAGAATTTTAGGTTTTTAGCATTGCAGGAACTCAAATACTGTTGATTGCTTGATTTTTTGCAAACACTGATGTGTATTACCAAACATGCATATTTCTGAGCAATATGCAAAGACCCAATTTAGATGCACAACTATAAAAATGAAACATTAAGTTCATCTGTGGAGGGAATGTAAAATTAGAATTTAAGCATCTGAAGGCACCTGAACTTAAATGTTCACTTCATCTGAAACCATATTTCTACTTCCGAAAACTATAATGCCTTTGAGTTTCTTCTAAATATCATTTGGGTTGTCACAAATTATTTTCACTTTCAGTTTTAGTTCTGCGTCTATTAGCAACTGTGTAATCAATCTCATGCAGTGTTTTAACATAAGCCTAATATTACTAATTGTTGCAGGTAACAGCTAGTGTACTCAGAAACCTCTCTTGGAGAGCTGATGCTGCCAGCAAGCAGACACTGCGAGAGGTTGGTGCTGTAACAGGCTTAATGCGTGCTGCAATGGAAGCCACCAAGGAATCAACCTTGAAGTCCATATTATCAGCTCTCTGGAATCTTTCAGCCCACTGCAGTATGAATAAGGTAATTTATACAACATTTTAACATCGGAGCGCTAAGGTAGTTTTTTAAATAATTATTTTATTACGTCCAGTTGTGTCAGTTGAAGGTGAAATGTTAAGCTTGTGATTCAGCATTTAAATTCTAGGTTCCAATGAAGTAGAAATTAGTTTTAAATCAAATTCATATAGCCCATTTTAGGTATGGAGACTTAATCTTATATATATTAAAATCTTAATTAACGACTAGGACAAATATCTGACACAAAAAAAAGAAAATTCCCATCTCATTAAGATCAGTTTCCCAATCAACAAAAACAAATCCTTTTCCATAGTTGCTCTAATGCTCCCTTTGAGGTTTCTCATCACCCAATAAAGAGTTTTTTTCTTAACAATGTATTCCATGTTTAGACCCCACCCTAAATCCTTGGTTAAATATACACCTAAGCATTGACAGCTATCACTTCTAGGAATGACATTTCTTCCCTATTGGTTCTGTTTACCATGTTACTAAAAGTGATGGATTTGCATTTGCTAACTTTAATAACATCCCATTATTTGTATCCCAATCCTCCATTTTATTAATGTCCCTTTGCAGTATATTGCGGCCACTGTCATTCTCAACTTTTGTCTAGATAATGCAGTCATCCGCAAAAAGTGTTATCTGAGATTTAATATTTAAGGGAGATTATTCATATAGATTAAAAACAAGAGTGGTCCAAGTACACTTCCTTGTGGGAGTCACAATGTTACCCTCGTTTTTTCAGAATACACTTCACCTAATTTGACCCTTTGTGTTCGACCTTCCATGAAATTTTTGACCCACAAGATTACTCCTCCATCTGTGTGTAGTGGTAATTGGCCCATATTAAGCATTAGGCAATTGTAGTTAACTTTGTCAAATGCTTTTAATAGGTTGACTGTTATAGCATCCACTTCTATTCCCGCATCCATAGAGTCAGACATTTCTTTTTAGAACCCTAATACTGAGTTTTGCAAGAGTGCCCTTTTCTGAAACCATATTGTCAACTGTACAACCAATTTCTGCTCTCCCAAAATCCCAGAGATAATCTGCAATTATCTCTTCTAATAGCTTCCATACAACTGACATCAAGCTTACCAGTCTATAATTATCAATTAGTGTCTTATCTCCTCCTTTGAAAATTGGTGTAACTTATGCCTCCTTCCAAGCATTTGGCAGGGCATTATTGTTTAAGGTAACATTGAATAAATGATCTGTATAATTTGAGACTACACTACCACCCAATTTAATCAAGTCAATTGAAATACCATCTGGTCCTTTTGATTAATTTGCCCTTATTTTCCTAAATTTGTTATAAATTTCTGCCCTCGTCACTTTAATACTGTAAGTATTTAATATTTTTTCATTTCCTGGCCGACTCAGAGATGTATCTACAGAATCCATTTTATTCACCGTCCCCTTAAATACACTTGCATACCAATTATTAAATGCATTGCCATTTCCTTATCATCTACGATTAGTGTTCCATCAGCTTTTTTTTAAAGCTGTTGTGTTTTTCCTCTTGTCTTTTCTCCTCTGGAGGTACTTAAAAATTTATTTCCATTATCTTGCAAGATTATGTTCGGTAGGAAAGTTTCTTTGGCTATTTTATTTTCTCTATTTAATTCACAAACTAATATTTTGTAATTTATGAACTCCTTCCATTTTTTATGAATCACTCTTAGTTTTTTCTTCAAGGATCTGATTTTGTGGTTGTAGAACTCTGAGTCAGTATTTTCTTTAAGAATTTTTTTTGGGACAAAGTTATTTTATCCCTCCTCCATTATCTCCTTAAATGTCTTCCAAATTTCTTCTACATTCTGCCCATTACTTACCCATTCCAAATACTTTTCCCTTAAAAAGGTCTGGAACCCTTCCCTATCACCGCATTTATATATTGCCCTGCTGTCTTTTTGTTTACTAGCCCCTGAAACTGAGACCTCTCTCAGCTTAGACACATTTGCACAGCTGTATGGTCGCTTATTCCCGGGAGGACCAACTTCCCCCACCCACTTTTTTGGTCCCACAAGTATGACGTTCAGGATGTTTCCCTCCCTTGCACGTGTGTTTTTCCACCACTTGTACAAAATCCTCCTCGTTTATGAGACGACTAGCGATTTCTTGGGCCCTCCCATCCCCCACCGTGACCTCATCTGCTGACCATTGAATACCTGGAAGATTCATCCCCCACTATGAGGGTATGATCATCGGGGGTAGCCGAGCATATGCCTGCTAATACCTCAACTGTGTACATCACTTCGTTGGGGCTTCTGTACATGGCAATTATTTTTAAAGTTTTCCCTCCATTCCTTCCTTTGACATGAACACACATCATCTCACAATCATATGTTACCCATTCCAATGAACTTATTAGGTTTTTATCTACACAAATTAAAGGTAGGTTAAAGAGTGTCACTTATTGGAATAGGGTATATTGGAAATGTCCTTCTTTTTGTACAAATGTATATACATTTGAAAAGAAGCCGATAGATAATCTTTTTCCATCCTTGATTATCTGTGGAGAAATGTATGTTAATTGCTAAAAAAAATGCACTATATCACTGAAGGTGACAAATTTTCTTTTTTGTCTCACACATTTTGTTATCCACTCTTGTCCTTTAAAAAATTCAAACATTAAGTTAATTAACAATTAGCTGTGATAATTCCAAGTATTAGTAGTGCATTAGAGTCACATTGTACCCCTTAAAGAAATGCATTATTCCATGCTTTAATTTGTGGAACTTCTCAATTATTGTAGAAGAAAATAAATATTTGTTATTAGTTCTTAATAAAAATTAATTTTTGGATTTATTAAAATGTTGGTTTTGACACTTTTTGGGAATTTGTGCCCACTTATGAAGCCCAAAGGTTTTAAGGTTTTTAAAAAACTGTAAATGAAATGATAAATTATTTGTAAGGCCCATTAATTATGTAAGCAAGGAATTCTCATTCTGATATATGAAATTTCAGTCACAATTTGTTGTTTGTCCTCCTCTGTCACCTTGATGTTTCATAGATATTTTATTCAGAACAATAATGAATTGCAATAAAATCGTTGAGATTTCATTTAGTTCTCTGCCATTCAAGTATTGTTGTCTTTAATCTGTTTTTTTAATTGCAGGCTGACATATGTGCTGTTGAAGGTGCATTAGCATTTCTTGTTGAAATGCTCTCTTACAAATCTCCATCCAAAACTCTTGCCATCATTGAGAATGCTGGTGGAATATTAAGAAATATATCTAGTCTTATAGCTGTTAGAGAAGATTACAGGTGAGTTTTTTTCTGTTTGGTTCTTTATATTGTAGCTTTGCCTTTTTGATCTAAGGTAAATCCACATTATTTTGGCATTCTAGAGACTGAATAAATTGGGCTTTGAAATCAATATCTCTCTTGCACCTCTTTCAACATTGCTGGGGCAAACCACATGGTAATCATTTTGCATAATAGTGATGACCTAATAATAACAATGCTGATACCACTGATAATGTAAACAAATTTAATTGATTTATATAACAATTTTCATGAATTATGTGTTCATAAAACGGTAATTTCTTCTTCATTGCCACATTAGGCTATTGTAATATTATTTAGTTAAAACTGGAAATAATTAAATTTGACTGCAAATTGTTAACCATTTGCGATCCTTCATAAGTTTTAGAAGCTTTATGGAAGAGACATAGATTTTATTTGAAAAATACACATGTGAAGTTAGCCTTTGGAATACCCTAGCTAAAACACAACTACTACAACCAAAGAGTGTGCAGTATTTTTTTTGTTCACTGGAATATGCAGAACAATTTTCCAATAGGTTTTCTATCAAGGGGATATGCAAGATAAGCACTGACCAAAAAGAAGTTGTGTTTTGGGACAGTGGAGAGGTTACGTGAGGAATGAGTAGTAGGAACATGATACCATCATAACGTATGCCCTAAACTTTGAAGCATGTGAACACTTAATGTTATGCATTATCTCAAGGAAAATTTATGCTTACTAGTCCCCAGGACCAGATTGTGACTTTGAACTTCATTTTAACTGTACATATTTTTATTATAAATCATGGAAAGTCTTATTTCTTCAGCTTCAAATCAGATATTACTTTCAATTAAGTGTGATTTAAAAAATGCAGTTTTGCTGTTAACATTTTATGTTGTTGTGATATAAATGATATCCTCCCATCATATATTGGGTTTGTCTTATTATTAAACAAACCATTAAATTATTTGTTTAAACTTTTTGTCTGATGTGAGTATGACAGACATTGAAATGATTGGTGGCATAAAGCTTTCATTTTTTTAAAATGTCATTTTGCAACCTAAGTGATATTTTTCTTTCAAATGCCTTAAAATAACCAATATGAATGACCAACCAAGTTCAAATTTAGATGGCTCGTTTCTAAAATGAATGTGTCCAACCACAGACTTGTTGGTTTTTATTCATTTTTTATAAATTTCATGATAAGCGCATAAGAAACATGTAATGAAATGATGTAAACCATTTTAATCTCTACTTAACAGGCAAATATTAAGGGAGCATGAGTGCTTGAAGGTACTCTTGCAGCAACTGAAATCTCCCAGTTTGACAATTGTGAGCAATGCTTGTGGCACATTATGGAATTTGTCAGCTCGTTGTGGAGAAGGGGAGGATCAGCGAGCCCTCTTAGAGATGGGAGCCATGAGTATGCTGCGCTCTTTGGTTCATTCCAAGCACAAGATGATCTCAATGGGCTCTAGTGCTGCCCTGAAAAACCTCCTTAGTGCCCAACAACCTCAAAATCAGCAGCAATCACAGCACCAGTCCCACTCACACCATCATTCTCACCACTCACATCACCATCACCATCCTCATACCACCCAGCTTTCTGAGGATGGCCTCCCAAGTCTTCAAGCTCGGAAAAGGAGGGCTCTGCAGCAGGAGCTTGATCAAACTCTTGCTGAAACTTGTGAAAACATTGAGCCGAGTGGTAGCCCTCCTCCGCCCTCAGGATCAATTACCACTCCATCATCCTTGCCAATATCCTGTGCCTCAGGACTCATCTCATCATCGACGCATCTCCTGCCATCACCTGATGCCAATGATACATCTCCTATGACCCGATCTGCCTCTGTAACATCACGGAGGTCACGTCACCGACAGCAGATTCCAACCCGCGTTGGCCAACCTGTCCCTCGTTCTGAAAGTAGGGAATCTGTCACAAGCACTCGTTCTGACTCTGCATGTGTAGGCAGATCTGGTCATGGTGTGGTCAGGCAGCATTCACTCCCTCCAAACGGTCGAGCTTGGGAAGATTCTGGTCTCCCATGCAGGAGGCAGAGGAGGGAAGAATCGGGGCCAGAGGCAACTGGTGAGGACAATGTTGACAGGCAGGAAAGGGGAAGGCTTCCAGAGCCCGGCTATGGGAGCACAGGAGAAAGAGACTGTTGTTCAGCTCCACCCCAGCCAAGGGCTTGGTCATCTGTAAATAGTGAAAGTGCATCATCTCCGAAAAATGGTGAGGACTACAGGAGAAGGTCTTCAAAAGATGACAGTAGGCCATCCAGTGGTATGGATTCCCCCAATAATAATGGAAACCGGCAATTTCCTGAACACAAAACATCATACAGTCCATTGCCATTCCATCCAGATAATAAGGGACGATATTCTCCACATAAATCTGGTTCACCCCACAGTAAGTTTTCAGATTATGTGTATGTCGAAGATGAAGTTCAAGATCAACCAGTTGACTACAGCTTAAAATACTCAGAAGATGGAACACCAGCAATGGAGCCCAAGAAGTCAGATACAGACAAAGTAGCAGCAACCCAGGATGCAAGGAAATATCCAGCATGTATTAAGCAGTGTGGACCTGGTCGAATTCGCAGGATTCCTGTCCATGGAAATGAAAGTAGTATATATGGTGTTTATACAGAGACTGATCTTGATAATCCAGACCAGCCCACCAATTACAGTTTGCGATATGCTGAAGGGGAGGATCCTGATTTAGGATCTAAAGGTTCAGCTGCATTGATGCCTCCCCCTGCATCTTCAAATGCTGGATCCCACAGGGAAAGTGAATCAGCGACAATGTACTATGATCGAACCTCAGCATCCGTTCATGATGACACCGTTATGACATATTGCACTGAGGGCACTCCATATGAAACACCATGCAATTTTTCAACAGCAACATCCATGTCTGACCTCAGGGAGACTGCCCCCACTTTGGAAAATGTCCAGGAGGAACCATCTGGTGGTAAAGAAATCAAGAAGGAAAAGGTGGATGATGAAAATGCTTTGACTGGTGTTTCACCAAAGGTTGAAGAAGTTTTACCTGGTGAGTGCAGTGGTATCAAGGAAGAGAAAGAATTCCCCAAAGAAAAAACTCCACATCAGTTAACCCCAGCTCCTACCTCAATTCGTCAGTGTGAAAGTTCAGGCCTGTTGACTCCAGAGAAGCCAGTCCAGTATGGTGTTGAGGGCACTCCTGTGTGCTTCTCTCGTGTGAGCTCACTCAGTTCCCTACATAGTGTAGATGCAAGGGGAAGTGAACCTGTCAGTGAGAAAGTGTGCGCTCCTGATGAAATACTTCAGGGGTCACCATCCAGTTCCACTGGCTTGGTTCCAGAATTACCCAAAACCCCATCAGCTTCTCCTGGGTCCATCTCAGAGCAGGTTGTACCTGCTTACCAAGAGGTGCTATCACCTGGGGGGCAAGAATGTGGATTGGGAGTGGTGAGGAGGGTTCCGAAAGGTGTAGCATCTCCCAGTGGGTCAGGAAGCCAAGATTCCCCTAAGGTGCCTAGTGAGTGTGGTCGAAGTCCAGGTGTTCCAACATGTGCACGTGATTTGAAAGAAGAAATGAGACCAGATCGAGAAGGAGGTAAGGAAATCATAAATATTCACTTGAATTTGAATTTGACCAGAATAATATATCTTTGTGTATAATGGTAGTCAGTGAAATAAAGAGATAAAAGGGTTTACTTCATTAGATAAAAAAGTCTCAAGGGATCAAACAAAATCTTAATTTTGTCTTGAGCCTTGTTATGATAGGGTCAAGGAATAGGGATATGGATACACAATGTATATACTAGGTTTTTTCTGTTTTCATTAATTGCAATTGTTTATTTTGATTAATTTTACTGTGAAGACTATGATTGAAGGTAAAATAGAGGTTAAGAATTTCAGAGGAAGGCCTGGGATGAGCTATGAGTAGCATGAAATGGAAAATCTTGGTGTAAGTAGCTTTAAGGGAGTAAGAGATTAGCAGGGAACATGAGAGTCCAAGCAGCAGCTGCTAAAGAACACTTGGATTGATAGCCTGTGATCGTGAAGCTATATTACTTTAGTTAAATTACTTTCATTTAGCAATATAGACAAATTTTTAATCAAGGATTCAGAACAAATTGACATTTTATGGGCTTTGTCATTCAGAATATGAGGAAAGAATTTTATTTAGGGATTTAATTATATCAATAATATTATTCAGAAAAATAATTACTCTATTCCAGAAAAAGAGTAAATCAGAGAGAGGTATGTAGAGACCATAAAACCATGTAATTCATTTTTTGGGCAGCATTGGTTGTAACGAGAAATATCTGTGTGCATAAAACGAGGCACTTGACTATTGAGGAGAAGGCCAGTTTGTGTTTGTGAAGGGAGGGGGAACAGATAATAAAATCGTGGTAGTGAAAGATTCAATAAAAGGAATGTTGAATTATATCCCATTGTTTGTTCATTGCTTTAAATGTTTGACATGTAGAGTTGGCAGTGAAAATAAAACTTCTTTATGGATGTAAGATGAGCATATCTAAGAGGTATTTCTGCTATGGCTATGGAGAAAAATGGAGATAAATAGCTGAACAAAAGGAATGATAAATTTTTTAATTATATTATGGGAGCCAAAATTTTTGGGTAATGTTTTTCTGTCCAAGAAGGCAGAAAATTTACTCTGAAAAATATCTTAAGAGAGAGGGTGGTAAGTATGGCAACAGAAGGAAGAATGTTATGTAAGTTTGAAAGAGAAAGGAAAATAATAGGCATTCTTGGTGATATGATGGAGAATAGAAAACATAAAGGGTTAAAGACATAAATCCTGTAAGCAAACAAATGCTATTATTATTAAAAAGTGCTCCCAATCATGTTGTGCCAAATTGCCTTCGGTATCTATTGAAGTTATTTCTCCTTAAAAAAGGGAATTGCATACTTTGTGAGGTTCATGTGTGGGAATTGTATATTTTTTCATTTGCTTCTGAGAAAGGGTTTTATTGATGAAAAAAAATAGACTTTTGCATTGACCATGACTTGGTGCAAGGGCTTGTGTGTTCTGATGACCCCTAGAGCTATACTAATGGAAGCAAAAATATTTGCTTCTGTTACGGTCACCCATGCCAGATATGTTGAAGAACAAGGGTTAGATGAAAGGTAGTCTGTGCAGCATCTGTTCCTCAGGGAGGCAGCTGCAAAGGCATATCTGACCTCAGCGGCCATTGAGTGGTAGTGTCACATTAAAAATACCATTGAGGGAGGCAATGGAAAACTAACTGAATTAAGTATCTCTAGAATTGAATGAGGGGCACTATAGAGAAAATGAGTCTTGGCAACTAGGGGACTTGACAGAATCAGCTGTATTGTGCCCAGCAGTGGGGGGAGGCAAGGCTTCCGCAACCATCACCTCACGAAACCCTTGCAAAGCAAAAGCGACAGTAGCAACACAGAAGAGGACCAAATTATTTAGAATAGGGACATGGAATGTTAAGATGATGTTGAGTGCAGGAAAATTAGATAACAAAATGCAGGAGATGGAGAGAGGAAATACAGATATTTTAGGGCTGTGCAAGGTGAGATGGAAGGATAATGGGGATTATTGTAGTGATTTTGATAGAGTAATATGCAGTGGAGGGGAAGAGAGCCAATGAGTTGTGGCAATAATATTGAATAAAAAGGTAGGATGAAGTGTAGTCAACATAAGGCATGTGACTGATAGAATATAACTTGTAGAAATAAAAGCAGATCCAACAAACTATGTCATTATTCAGGCATATATGCTGCCAAGCTATCATTGGAAAGAAGTTTATAGGGTGAACAATCAGTTAGAGGACAATCACTTGTGACCCTGAAGTAAGGCATTTGATAGTGATGAGGGATTAGAATGCAATGGTTGGAGAAGAAAGATATGGTAGTGAAGAAGGGGATTATGGTTTAGGAACAAGGAATGACTGTGGGGAGAAAGCGAAGCTGTTCTGTAGGAGACAAGGGCTAATCATAAGGAATAGCCACCACAGAATACATAGGTACACATGGAAAATGCTTAGGGATTCAGAAAGATATCAGTTAGATAGATTATATTTATGTTAGACACAGATCTAAGAATAGCTTAATTAATTTGCACATTTTCCCTGGAGCAGATGTGGATTCAGACAATAAATTAGTAATAATGGACTATAGCATTCACTTCAAAAAGGCAAGACTGGGGAGGTGGATTAGGAAATGGAATGTAGAAGCATTAACTGGATTGACATGGAAGGAGTATGAGAACACTGTAGAGGAAATCATGAGTGAGAAAAGAGAGCTGAGGACTATCAAGGAAAAATGAGAATACTTGTATATCAAAAAAGGGATACCAAAAGCCACAAAAGACACTATAGGCGCTGTTAATAGGAAAAGGACAAGGAAACCATGGGTTATGGGCAAGATGATGAAAAAGTTATGTGAGAGAAGGAAATGGAAGAGTGTGAACGCTGAGTTAGTAGAATGTTAGTAGAAGATAGTCTATATAGTTAAATAATAAACTGAGGAAGGAAAAAAATAGTGAAAGAAGTATGGTAGCAGACACAGTGCAAGTATATGGAAAGTTTACATAGGAAGGGTGAAATTGGTGCATTGTACAGAAAGGTTAAAACCCTATCAAACAGTAAGAAGAGAAACAATTATTGAAAACAATAAAAAATATGTCAGAAAAAATATCAGTATAGTAGAACTGTATGGTAGAAACATCAGCCCAGCAAGGTTTGATAGAAATATATGACATAGATGGGATAGCTTAGGTGTCCAGGGTTACTTGATAGCATGATAGAAACACTTGGGAATTCAAGACAAAAAAGTCCATGGGATGGATTAATGATCAATTTGGGTACAAGAATGGCACATGTGATACCATAGTAGTTTTAAGGCCATTAATAGAGAGGAACATAAAATAGAATCAGGATGTATTTGTCTGTTTTGTAGATTTCAAAAAATCATTTGCCAGAGTGAATTGGGTAGAATTAATGAATGCATTGCAGAAGATAAGAGTAGATCGATGGAATAGAGACCTATCCACAACCTGATAACCAAAAAAAATTTTATTTTATTGTAAATAAAAGTTATGAGTTCTTCCAATTTTTATTCTTTTCGTAATGATATTCGTTAGTGATATTTCCTATGTCAAAATTTTATGTCTTAGTGCAGCAACTAAGAAATAAGGCATATGACATGAAATTTACCATTTAACATTTTTACTTGAAGTAGTACAAATTAAAATTGAATTGAAATTGGCGTAATGGATATAAAAGAAACTCACTAGAATATATTTATTATTTTTTTCAATTAAAAAAGTATTTTGTTGTGACTTAGTGGCTTAAATTTTATCAGAAAAAAACCTCTACTCAATCAGTCCTATGATGAAAATCGAAGGATTTCATAAAATGTATTAACAGCTTAAGTTTTGTGATTATTATGAAATGGAATGAATTTAATGCAAAAAATTAGCAATATTGGCACAGGAACTTAGAGAATCACTAAGAATTTTGTTCAAATAATTCAGCCAACCACCTTAGTAGTAGCCAAAATATAAGTTTTCCATGCAGCACCCACTATAGAAACTACCTTGAAATGAAGTTGAGGTGGTGGGTGAGGATTCTACGTGAAAATGATGAAGTGAAAATCACTTATTTTCAGTGGACTTCTGGTTACATGTGGATTGAGCAAATATCTTCTTTAATTTGATAAAATATTAGTCAGATATGGTTTACTGGGTAATTTTGGTTATAATTTATGAATTCTAATGCATATACATATTAAGGTGTTCTTCATTACCATGATTTTGAAACTGTATCACATTTTGAGACCATTATAGGACTTAAGATAGAAGTCACTTGACTTTCTTCAATTTAAGGCACTAATAGAAGTTTGCATTCATTAAATAAAATTCATTTTATTAGCCCTAGTTTATGAAACTCGCCTGTAAATCTGATCTGTAAGCGAGTAAAAAAAGGAAGTCAAAGAATCTCTTATAATTATGTCCACCTTAGCAATACCATTGGCTTTGTGAGACTGGCTTTTTTCTTGCTATTTGACCAAAAATATGTGGTCTGTGCAATAAACGTGTGAACTGGTATAATTTGGTGGCCATGACACGGACTATAGTCCTGCCCAGTAGTGGTGCTAGTTGCCTGAGATCTATTGAGCTGTCTGGCCTTGGTGGATTGCTGGACTGTGCATATGGTGCCAGTTATGTTATTTTCTGTTGTCCTTGTTTTTACTGTTTGTCAAAAATGGAAAGTGACGAAATCACGGAGCAATGAATCAACATCAAGTTCTTTCGTGAAGTGGGGTAAAAGTTATCAAAAAATTACTGAAATGTTGACAGCTGTTTATGGTGATAATGCTCTGAAGAAAACATCCGTTTTCAAGTGGATTAAGCATTATAAATATGGCCGACAAGATGCCACAAATGATGCAAGGCCAGGACAGTCTTCAACCACCTGTGTTGATAACAATATTGATCGTGTGTGGTCCCTTGTCCTTACTGATTGTCGAAAAACTGTCCAATTGATAAATGATGAACTGAATTTGGGAAAATATGCTGTGCACACTATTTTATCCAAACATGATGGATGGATCCTTTACCATGACAATGCACCTACACATTCAGCATTGATTGTTTGCCAGTATCTGACAAAAAATTCAATCACCATCCTTGATCATCCTCCTTATTCACCAGATCTTGCTCCCTGCAACTTTTTTCTATTTCCAAAATGCAAAAATGTGATGGGGGGACATCACTGGGAAGATGTGGACACAATAAAGCAAGAAAGGACAAGATAACTTAACTACCTAACTGCCGAGCACTTCCAAGGATGCTTTAAACAGTGGGAAAGAAGATGGGATAAGTGGATAGCAACAAATAGAGAGTACTTTGAAGGGGACAAAATCGATGTAGACTAAATTTTGCAAAATAAAGTTTTTATGGCCTCAGTTCACGTATTTATTGGACAGGGTAGTTAGGGAGGAAGCAATATATTTAAAATGTCACAAAGTGATTTAGTCAATTATCTTTGTGCAAAATTTTTTTTTGTGTTATTCTTTGGGAATTGGGTCTGGTTATTCCATAAAAAAATTAGTGATTCATAAAACAGCATGGTTTTAGCACATTAATAGTTCTACAGTGAGGAATGGAAGGTTTACTCTAGTCAAAAGTAATTGTTTGAATCTTTTTGCATTCCAATTGGGAAACATTGATTATCCATTATATTTTGTAATTCTAAGGGACAAAATAGATCATTGTTGTATCTGGCAAGATAGATTGTTATTGTATCTGGCAAAAATAGATTGTTTTTTGAAATAAGAGTAGAAGATACTGATATAATCATCAGCTTCAATTTCATTTGGCCTGGTGCTTAGTTTGGCAAAAGGAAAAATTATTTATTGGCCTTCATGAAAAATATTGCGTAATAAGTATTTATTCCTTTGTTGTGACTCTGCTGCAGTGGTAAATGTTTTCCTTGTAAAACCATTATGAATAATATTGTCACTAGTAATGAGTGATTGCTTCAAATTGTATGTAAATAACTGAATGAAGATATGTACACCTTAATAACATTATATGATCATTTTTAGTTAGCAAAAATGAAACTTAGAAAAACAGCCAGACTTGAATATTCCTTGACAATGTACTTTTATTCCTTTGACAATGAATTAATCATAGTGAACTAATTTTTTTTTTTTCAAATCTAGAGTTATTTTTTACCAGATGGCGATCAAATGGTTAATATCTAATTGATATTTCCTAATAGCAAATAAATCTCATTTTTGGGATCTCCCTAATAGACATGTTACTTACATGCTTAAACACAACATTGCAAGTGTTGATTGACATTACATTCTTTGAAGGTATCTCTGAACCTTGTGCATGCAAAGTGTGAATTATGGGCATTGAATATTTGTTTATCATTGTGGATGAATACTTCATGTTTTACAGATATTTTAAAACAGTGTGATTGCTCCTATTGTCTGCATTTAAAGCATTGTGCCTCTCCATGCCATAGTTGAATTTTTTTAACCATCAAACATTTCCATTGCAGGTAAAGTTGTTACATTTGGTGGGGCAGACCATTATGCTGAAGAGACACCATTGATGTTCTCTCGATGCAGTTCCTTAGGATCACTGAGCAGCTTTGAGCAGCATTCTATACATGATGATCGCAGCTCTGTAATTAGTGACTTCAGGTAATTTTTATTTTAAATTTTGTATTTAAAAAGTTTTATATTATGAAACCTACAACATCATTTTTACGTTTGGTTATTATTGTAATAGGAGTGATTTGAACTGAAAAATTATGTACTTTTATAGTACCCAAGAAATTGTTTTACCAGCCACCAAAAAATATACTTTAAAGCTAAAAAACAGTTATTTGCAAGGCCCAACCATATCTTCATGTTAAGTCCAGGAAAAATCAAAGATCTGAAATAAACGACCTAGGTTACTTTCGCATTGTAACCCTCTTAACTTAATTCATTGTTAGAATGGTATTTTTATAAACCCTCATAACTGAAAAATTCCCTTGACTCAACTGATATGCATTTATTTTCAACAGTTTATGTCCTATTTAGATTAGCTTATTAGAAGGAATATAATGTCAGTAACTTATCTCATTCCTCAATTCAAGTTCAATATCTGGAAAATTAAGTAAAATGAATTCTAAATTGTTGTAGCAATCCTGGAGTAATGTGTAAAAATATATAAATCATTTGTTTTAAATGAAGGAGTAACATTTCATTATTTTTTTGAACAAAATATCCATGTTTTATGGTACAGTTTTTCATCATGTTTTTTATTAATTTTTAATATTATTGCTATTATTTACACAACATAAAGTTACCAAAAATCATGAAATTTGAAAATACCAGCAGTTAGTATTGATAAATTATGAAATAATAGAGTTGGTACATGGATTGGTTTACATTGTATTACATTATATCAGTAAAAGAACTTTCTCTTGTAAAAGAACTTTTAGCAATAATTTTTGGGTATACAACTTACCTTAATTTCACAGTTGGATCTGGAGAGAATAAGATGTTTGACTTTGAATTCGTTGGTTAAATTGAAGCATTTATGTTAAATATCCACATAATTAGAATTAAGATTCTTTTTTTCTAACTCATGTTCTGATATGATACTTTAATTACTGAAAATCACAGCCGGCGCACAAGTGGTGTAGTTTCCCCTAGTGAGCTTCCAGACTCTCCTACGCAAACAGTGCCATCTAGTCCAAGACATTCAAAGGCACCAGTGGATTTTACAAGTAGAATTGCCGAAGGCAGTGTCAGTGTAAGAGCACAACCTCAATCCATTCCAGTGTTGCGACATGGTGCTGGTAAATAAAGTTTGATTGTTATTGTCATTTTGATCATTATTGTGCTATATTTTTCTTTTACTAATTATTTACACCCCCCTTTTTAGGGAGGCCTATCCTGAATAAATCCAGTGTGTTTGAAGATGATGTTGCAGCTTTTAAAGAGGAAGACACCCCAATTGAATTCTCAACTGCCACCAGTTTGAGTTCTCTTACAATCGATGATGAACCAAAAATTTCTCATGATGCCACTCTAAAGGTACACTTGAATAAGGTATTTTAAGGTTTTATACTATAAAATGTGGTATTTATTGTTGCATATGTTGGAATTGAGTTCTTGGCTATTTGTGTCATTATTTTGCTTTACTTGCTTTATATTTATTTAAAGCTTGTTTTTGCACCCATAAGTTAGAATTGTTTATTGGTTTTTAAAAATATTCATGTGTATTGTAATTGAGGTGAATACAAAAACATTTTGTATTATAATGTGGAAGACAGCATCATGCTGATCATAAGGCCCATGCTAATTGTATTTATGTTTGATGAGTCTCAATTTACAAAAGTAAGAATATCTTAGAGTGTAACTGAACTAAGATGAAATGTATATCTTTTGGAATGTATATCCTGTTAGTGAATATTTGTTATTGGTAAATATAGGGATTCTCAAATTTTTTCATTGCTTATAAATAAAGAAATGTGAAGAGCTCAGTGTTTCAATTCATCAAACTTAAATTAGTACTGCAGAATGGGTGCTAGGCTATTCTTTTATGATTGCCAGTTCAGGGAAAAGATATTCACTGTATTCAAATTCATGGACGTTATAGACTCCATTTTTCATCAAGCAGTGGCAGGTGAGGTGAGTGCAATTGAAGCAGGGAAAGAATAGGTATGTTGGATGGAATTATGGGAAGCAGGAAATGTGATGCAAGGTGTTAGAGTATTTAGTATTTTGTTAGGTGGGGATTAAAAGTCTAGCAGATCTTAGTCCCTGTTTCCATCAAAAACCTACTTTAATCATCAAAATACTTAATATCATAAAAATAATTATTGCAACTCCCTATACCCTGTAAAATTTATCTTTGAAAGTGAAGGTGGAGTTTAAGTGCCTTGTCATTGTCCTCTATTGGCATCTCTTACCTTATTCTAAAAATAAAAATTTGTCAGTGATAAAATGGCTTAAAGTTAGGTGTGTTCAGAGAAGAAAACTGTGTAGTCAAAAAGAAATCATGATATTGAGGATCTATCTGCATAAAATTTGAAATTATAAACTTCAAATAAAATGTAAATTATTGCTTATTGGATGAGGAAAATCCTTGGGGTTTTATCAAAGTAGGATTCCAACCCTTTTTGAGGGAATTCAGATGGGAATCAGTCTGTCTTCAAGTGCCATTTTGTCCTCTGTAAAACTTAATTCTGGCATCCAAAGGCCCTTTGTAATTTTTACTGTAAATTGGGGGTTATTTCAGAGATAAAGTGGCATCTGTGTGTATGCAATGAAGACCTTTTTCTATGCATCAGCTTTATTGGTCTGACTATAATTTGAGCCTATGTTGTGCAGCTTTGTAATCTGTTTAGTTGGCATTATTTCTATTTATAAAGTTGGATTTCACATCGTTTCACTCAAAATCTTTCCATTCAATTTCATAAAAAAAACATTATAGTGATATGCCTGGTCGTCCCATTGTGGACTAATTGCAAATCAATAATAGTTTCATTTTGTGAATGCTATCCCCACTAACCACCTGGCTCTCTCTCTCACTGTACCCTCTTTCCATCATTTTGTTGTCTTCCAACTTTTCTTATAGCTGTTGTGACTACACAGCTGTGGTTATTGTTAACACTCCAATCACAAAGTCAGAATAACAAGGCCACATCTAAAACCTGGACCTTTTTGATTTTGATTAACATATGCCCATAAAAGATAGCTGGAAGTTTAATGCACCCAATGTAAAATGTCGGTATCTGTACCTCAAAATTTGAGGACCAAAGGGAAGTCTCTTGCTTAAACATTGCCAAAGTCTTGGGAGTAGATTCCTGAAAATATTATCTCACCTTAGATGTGGCCTTTTAATTTTGAGAGTGTGCTATGCATTATTGACTTTCTAACTTATTATCAATGGCTGTGGATATTTTTTATTAATTATTCAATAATGCAATTACAGGAAGTCACCACAAAATGCAATGATGAAATAAGAGAAGGAACTGTTGAATTGGGACCAGGTCGGTCAACCGTTCAAAGCCATCACAGTGAGGTATCCCCTCAGGGAGAAGAAAATGGGGGAGGTGAAGAGGAGGTTGCTGCTGGGAGTCAAGAAGCTACAATTGCATGTCCTGCAGGTGCTAGTGCAGGTGGTCCTGGGGATGAAGATGATGAGGGGATGGAAAAACAGGACACAGAAAAGGAGAAAAGAGAAGATGGTGAGCTGGCACCAGTCAGTGAAGGTGAAGAGGGTGATGAAAATGATGAAGATATGTTGGCTGCCTGCATAAACATAGGAATGCAAAACAACAGGTAATTTCACAGATTTAATTATAAAAATTATGACTACATGATGACATCTTGATCACCTTCCATCGTTTCTTCAGATATCCATTTTTTTATGATTAATTGTTAACTTGTATGATCCCAGACACCGACAGAGGCAGTATAACAACAATAAGAACATTCTTCGTGCTGGAAGATTTGGGGCAATTGCCAATATGCGAGGACGTCCAAGTGGAATTCCTGTAAAATCAGCAGGCTATTCTAATGCAGCCTTTGGTTCCACATCTATACCAATGCCTGTACTTCGGCAGCCACAAGAAAGACCCACAAACTGTCGCAGTTCTCAAGATAACATTAGAGCTGTTAGCAGTGGAAAAACAGTAGGATATGGGGAAGTAAGTTGTTATCATTATTTTTTCTGTGCAAGTAAATTTAAGTACAGTTTTCTGTTAATCTGCACTCCAATATGCACTGCAATCTAATCAAGTCCAACGAAATAGAATATTTTAGCAATAGGCAAAATTATTTTACAACTCTATTGGAAATGTCTAGAAATTGGAATGGAACTTTTCTCTAAGAGACTCTACATGACAGAATTCTGTTTGTGTCTTGACAGTAGTTTTTTATCTACCATGCTGAAAACTTGGAATTAGCCCATTGCATCAATCCCCTTATAAGAGTAAAAAAATATTTTTGTAAAACTGCATTTATGTACAAATGAAAGCAATATTTGCTTATGCCAAGATTGTTTATGCTCAGAACTTCAAGGAGAAAGCTGACAACCCATTTATAATATGGATGTAAATAATGCTCTCAGAGATCAGCATAATGTAGGCGAAGATATTCATTATTGCTTTGTATAGTTGCAAACATATAATTCTTTATTAGCCAATGAAAATCCTGTGAATATTTATTCAAATAAATGACTAGTACTATTTCTATATTACTATATAATACTATACATTATAAATAAAAATAAATGTTTAGATTTTAGGTTAAAGCCAAATTTAAGTATATCAATTGTTGTATTGTTATAAGCCACTGGTGCAGGGTAATAATGAAAATTACATGTTTTGAATCTGTTTCACTTATTTAAATAAATGCTTTGCAGGTACCGGCCGGTCCATGTGAAGATGCAGTAAGCACTTACTGTACTGAAGGCACGCCAGCTAATATATCTCATGCAGGATCACATTCTGATCTGTCTGTACTCTCTCTTCCGGATCAAATGAGAGATGGGGATGAATCTGAAGAAAGAGGAAGGGGTGCGCAGAGAGACCATTGCACCAGAGACTTAGCAAATGAAGAAATTCGAGAATTGGCCGAAGCAGAGAAGAACAAAGACCTTGACTCCCCAGCAGTACCTATGACCACACCACCAACACCATTGAGTACTGGAAGTCATCATAATGTGGAATCATCAGATGACAGTTCTTCCTTTTCTGGAGACAATGATAATATTCTTGCAGAGTGCATACAGTCAGCAATGCCCAAGGTAATTACTTGAAATTTTTCTCCCATTAACATTAATTAAGCTAATGAAAAATCAACTTTTTTAAACTTCAGATAGGCACATACTTTTATGTTAATGTATGGGTAGAGGGAATGTGCTTGCCAAAGGATGATCTATGTTATCCCTCTATTAATATTGTTCTCATCTGATTTTCAAGAAATTTTGGGGTTATAGAAAAAATTCTCACCCTTCATTGTGGAAAGATTTGGAAGCAGGGAGTGAGTCACATCTGGAAACAGGAAATGTTGCCTGTTCATGAGGATATTAGGGCACCAGCTATTCATGCATTTATATAAACTTATATATAGATATGACATATATTTTCTCATACACAGAGACCTAACACATGCAGACCTATCTACATAATACAGTAATGGCTGTGTTTTAGTATTTAGCTTTGAATTTTCCTTCTTCTATGAAAATTTGGTCATTGGGTTCAATTTTGTTATGATTGCACATCATGCAAAAGAAGAAAGAGTACTTGAACGTATCATTCACGGTGTCTCTCTTATTTTATCATGGTAGTTAAATCTATGTATATTATTTGGGTCCATAATAATTACCTCGGATTCAGAAGAAATCTAAGGTGTTCTGTACATTTCTAGAAGTCTAAGTCTTGCTTACAATCATTGTAAGTCAAGGGACTGCCAGCCTAATTGTTCCAACATTCCCATAATATTTACTCTCTCTACGTAAAATTTTTAACAGGTAGCAGATTTTTTCTGAACCTTTTCTTCCATGGATCACAAATACTTGCCACATATTCCTAATGTGGCCAATTTAAGCTACCACAGAAATATTTTCCAAGTTACAAGACATTTAATGCTTACACACTGTGGTAACACATGGAAAATAGATCAAACCAATTATAAGAATTGATTTTGGAGAAAACTCAATTTAAGGTTATGGGTAAAATTAAAATGGTATTTTGAAGGAATGTTCAGGGGCTGATCCATGTATCAGTCAGAAGTGATTTTTTGGCTTACCAGACAATCTATTCTTGGATGGAAATCTATTAATCATAAGTTATTGCATGGTATGATAAGGATAAAATAATCTCATGCTTGCTAGAATAAATTCAAGTTCTCTTTTTGAGTTAATTTGCATGTTCAAGGGCTAACTGACCTATTTAGGAATGCCTTTACACTTTTACTCTTACAAAATCACAATTTTAGTAAGTAAATAGTTGTTTTTTATTCACTAAGAATGCATTTTTTTGCATTTACATTTTTATAAAATGACTTCCAATATTTAGAAGCAATAATACCTCTATATACTTGATCTTTGATGTGAATTTTCTTTCTTCTCAGGCACGACCACAGCACCGTCGTCCACAGCAACCTCCTATGATCACACCATCTGCTCAAGTAAGGAGGAAGGGCAACATTTTAGCTGCTGGTCCTAGGCGGCCTGCTGGAGTTGGACATTTGTGTGGCCCTGGTATGCATCATGCACAGGCTACTCCACTGCAGCACAAGTATGGCATTCCACATCCACGTGTCCAAGAAATGGTTCCTCAGTCCAGAATTCCACGGTAAATAGATATTATGACAAAAAAATACACATAATGACTAAAAAGGCAAGTGTTCATTATTTTGTTATCATATTTTGATAAAAATGGTGGAAAGACAGGAGTAAAAAATGTCCTTGTTCAAATATGAGCCAAGGTTTAATTTATTTTTTATTGCTGAAAATAGCCAGTCAATTTATAATAACATGGTTTGTACTATTTCTTTTAAGAGTCTCTAGGTTATCACCAGTTCAATCATGTTACTCTGAGAGGTTAAGGATAGAGAGAGAGGATTGGCAGCATTTGGCTATTCAGTAGATTATCCAAAATCAAGTAGAATGCAAACTTAAGTATAAAAGCTCTTGCGTAAAGAATATTCTGAACAAGCTAATATTCAGGTCATAGGGTTTATTTGGACAACACCTTTGCATCAAAATGGGTGAGTTGGTAACTGCCAGAGGTCTCACATGCATTATTAGGTTGTGAAATCATCTCCAGAAAGCAATGGAAAATGGTGATGGCATTACCAATCATTAAAGTGCTCTGAAAAAGCCAAACATTTACCTTGCCTAGACATCTCCTTTCCACCCATAAAAAATGAAACAAGAAATTTTATGAATTACAATATTTAGGTATCAGAGATAGACTGTCATTTTAAAACCAAATGAATTTATTTGGATGATCTACCAGTACATGGTGGGTTTTTGATGGAATTTCATAACTGTCTATCCTGTTAAGTAAATCATTCCTAAACTCCACACACCTTTTACCTCCCTTCATACCACATAAAATAATTATTGTTCCTTCCCTTTAACATTCCATTACCTGTCAATATCTCTTTCATCCAATTTCCCCTATAATTTATGAATTCTCCTAATAGAATTCTCTCTTCCCCTACAATGCCAATGTCAACTTCATTTATCTTTCTTTCTATCCATCTCATTATCTCCATCATCAATACCCATATGCCAAAAATTTCCAATATCCACTCATCTCCTTTTCAGCCCTTTTCTCATAGACCATGTTTAGCTGCTAAATAAGGTACTTATCAAAGCTTTAACCATTCGTATCTTTCTTTAATAAAAATCACTGTTATCCAACTCCCTCTTCATAAAAGCTTTTGCTAACACAATTCTCTTAATATTGTTACTATTATGCCAATTTTTGTCTAAAATACTTCCTAAGTATGCATTTAGGTGTGGAATATAAAAGAATGAGATTGTAGAACTCACAAACTATGCCCATCATAATATACAATCATATCTATGATTATACAAGACTCAGCTTATTTTATTGCATTTAAATGCAACCAGAGGCAGATTGGAAACAAAGGGCTGGCATGTATAAATGCTCTCTGGTGTATGAAGTTAGTTTATGTAATTTGTTTGTATAGATAAAGACACTATCACTTTTCATGGTGTATTATTTAGTGCAAACATGTCATTTACTGATAAAAGAAGGCTGTATTGCACACTGCTGTCACCATTGTTTTTTTACACCAGTAAACTGATTTCTTTAGTCCAATGCAAAATTTTTTGGGGATCAAACATTATTATTTCTTTGATGTATTTCTGTGTAAATTGTTAGATCCTTACTTGTGTAGTCTTGGGGAATCATACATTTCAAGCTCAATGACACCTGAAAAACACGGTAATTATTTATAAATACTGTAATTTAGCCTAATGAATTCCTCAAATGAGAATTGCATTGATTGGGTACCATATTTGGATTTCATCCAGCTATGACGGACATTTCCTGCCTGCTCTTAAATGGGTGGAAGAAAACTAAAATTAAAAGAGAAAAATTTTAAATGCACACGATCCAGTTCTTTTAAATGCATTTTTGTACTATTATCAGTTTGGTAGAATAGATACAAAAAAGTCATTTTTAAAAAAATCTGCATACAAAAAACCTTAGGTGAGGCAGCTTTGGAGTTTAGGTGAATCTTTGATTCTCTTCCCTGGATGTCAGATTAAAGAATAACAAATCAGAAAAGGAATAATGGAGTATACAACGTGGTGCATGATCTTTCAGTAATGTTGCTGGTTATAAATCCCTTGGTCTTAGGATAAGGTATACTTAATTAAAATATTGTCCTGTGTGCCAGAATTTAAAAAATGATTAAATGATTATTGATAAAAAATTTTATCTTAAGAGTTTTCCATATTTCAAGTTGTATTATTATATATTCTGGTTATATTCTGTGATTTCATATCTTGGCGAATTGAATTATGATTTTCTTTTATAGAGATGAAGATTGTGAGCAGCATTGTGGTCCTACTCCTGAAAGTGGACAAAATTATCAGAAGGCATTGCGCATGCCGATGTATGCAGCTGCCCGTGATGAGTTGGAGACTTATGCCACAGAGGGTAGCCCAAATACATTTTCCAATGCTACTTCCTTAAGTGATCTCACCATCAATTCATCTCCTGAAGGAGCAGCCTGTATGAGAAGGTATAGTCTAAGACATTTTATGTCTTAACATACTAATTTGTCTAATTGCCTAAAAATACTATGTGAAGAGGGCATTCTGAAAATAGTATGAAAAAGTAGTGAATAAATTAACTTTTCTGAAATTTATCACTGGTGTTTGCTTGCTATATTTGTAAATGACTTCATCTATCATGGAATGGTCATATAGAGAGTTGAATGACTTAAAAGTTTTAACAATAGTTTGTTCTACATAAATATTGATAAAGATGTATTTAATTAATAGTAATTAAAATTCATTATTCCATGTAACACAACAGTTTAAGACGAATTGTGCCTTCTGCTGTTAATGGAGGGGTTACTGGACATGCTATAGCTGAAGGAAGCCCTTTGTGTGACACTCCTATACGATATGCAACAGAAGACACGCCTCTTGAAATATCTCATGCTGCATCATTGAGCTCATTAAGCATTGGAGAAGAAGATGATGAGGAACCCAAAGCATCTAGCAATAGTGGAAGCCCTAAACATGGTCAGTCTTACATTTTGAAGCCAACTTTTTTGAACCTTTCATTCAGCATTTGGTGAAATTTGAATTCTTCCTCCTAATACATTGAATAGGCACCAAGAACATGAGATAAATCGAACTTCAATCGCCATAGTAATTAAAGTTGTTTTATTTATGTAGACTTTAGAACTCACATTTCATTATTGCTAACTAGGGCACCTTCTGTGAAGTTTAATGTTTCATTAAATTGCAACTGTTTTTTATAGACTTAATAATTTTCATTCTACATTCTGGAAGCCTTTTATCATAAGTCACATCAAGCCTAGCCTCATAATCTATGTTTTAGGTTAAAAAATATTTATTTTGTTCCTTTGCTTAAATATACATGGTAACTGTACTAATATAGTTCTAGTACTAGTAAAGTTCATTATAAAGTTATTCTCTTTTACTTGTGCTACAGCAATTTTGTAACAGCATGTAAAATATTAACTGCCAGGGATTTATTACTTGAATGATGTGCTGAAATTATACCATGCCTTTTAGAGGGAAGATTATTTCGGATTGACAAATGTCTCATAGAAAGCTTAAACGGCAGCATTTACCATTAATGATAATTTGCTCCATATGTTTCACATCTTCTAGTAATTGTGGAAATATTTAAAAATGGATATAGTGCAAGATACTAATTGCAAAATTATTATATGGTCAATTTTTCTTTCTATGTAATTATGACATCTAAATGTAATGTATATTGTTTAAGAATGAAAATAAACTCATTTTAAGGTCATAACATTGTTCAATATTTCAGGTAAAGGAGGTTCACCCCATCGATCATTGCTTCCTCGACCTGTCACTGTAGGCCACTCAGACCCTAGCAGTGAGGGAAGGCCAGGCTCTTCCAACGGTGGTGATGACAATTCTGAAGCAGGTCGTGGAGCTACTTATTCCAGTGGACGGCAGAAAACAAGTTCACTTTCTGAAGAGGTTGTGACTGTTCTCTCTCGAAATGGTTCTCTCAGTTCACTTAGTGTAGACTCCTTAGGTGCTGAGCCTACACCATCCGAGCAAGCCCTTTTAGAGCAGTGCATCCACTCAGCAATGCCCAAAAGCAAGTCTGACTTGGGAGGAGGTGCTCGTGGGGTGGTGCTGGGTACTAGGAGGCCACTTGGGGGCAACCCACCAATACACTCCCATCAAATGGGACCTCTTCATGGTGCAGAGGCTCCATCTCTTCCAAACGTCCCTATGCACCGCTTAGAGCTTTGTAATCGTGCCTGGGAGGGAGGTGATATGATGGATCATCCAGAGTATCCTCACAGGTCAATAGATGACAGACTTTCAGCCGCCATGGCCGCGGAACAGATTTCAAAAAACGGGTCGGGGTCTGCTGTTGCGACAACAGCCGTAGCAGCAGACGAAGCCGTAGAAGACGCAATAAAGCACACCGAGGACAGTCTCCTTCCCCACCACCACCACCAGGTGGAAGGCATGGTCACCACCACCGAAAGAGTGGTGGAAGCAAGCATGGAAGAAGGCGAAAGCAAGAAGGAGACTATCCACCAGGGGATGCCTTGCCCCCCTGCACCTGCAGTGGGAAAAGAGATGGACTGTTTCCTTCAAATAATTGAGAAGGATGTTGATTCATCTCCAGAGTCATCTCCCGGAATGGTGGAAACTCCAAGCAGTGGAGGTGAAAACCTGACAACTGGAGAAAGTCCATCAGAAGGTCCTTCTGATAGTGCATGCGGAACAAAAGAAACGGCTTCGTCAACAGGATCCACCAGGGACTCTGGAAGTGGTCGTGGGCAGAAAGTCCATGACATGAAGCAGAGTTTTGGAAGCAATACATGGAATGAAGATTCTCCCAACTCAGTCTCTTTCCCTAGCATAAGCATAAGTGCTCCACTTATCTCTTCATTTCGGTCAGATCTAGGAGCAACTCAAGGAGGTGAAGCTAATGTTTCCGAACTTGAAGAGATTGAAAGAGCTCCAAGTAGTGATGAGGTTGAAAGGGTGCCAAGTGGTGAAGAAGATCGCCTTACTGAATCTCGTCTCATCGAACTGGAGGCTGGTCGTTTAGCTGTAGCAGTGGGACTAGCACCAGAAGACTGTGGCAACTTGGATTCAATTGGTCCACCTTCAGGAATGGGAAGTATACCATCGCTCAACACAAGCCTCTCTGGAGCATTAGATGGGAATGGATTTTCAGGGGAGAACATTCAGAATGGAGTGTCAACAGATTCTCCTGAAGATGGGGTGGATGAGGAGAAGAAACAATTTCCAGCCCCTAAAAGATTTGAGTGTCGTCACACAGCTCGCAGAACATTGACAACTCTAGTCAGGAGAGCCCTAGGATCAAATAATTTTGATGATCTTAGTGCAGCATCTAGCAGCTGCAATTCCCATCTGGAAAATATAAAACCTCCATCCATGATGGATGAGGTTGACATGGAGAACAGCATGGTTAGTGTTGCAAGCATAACATCTGAAGTGGCTGATGGGGGAAGCAGTGGAAATGGAGGTAGTGGCAATGGTCATAGTCACAATGGGAAGGTTGGCTCAGATGGAGCAGGAAGTGGGGGCAGTGGAGGGAGTGGTGGTGGGTCATTCTTTGAATTAATACGACCAGCAGCGGCAATGGCAGAGGCATATGCTGCCCATGTGGCTGCTTACACAATGTCATGCAGCATGCGCACAAGCTCAGGACCAAGTCTGAGTGAATGTTTGGAAAATGTTAACCCTCCATCTACTTTTGATGAACTGACTGATCCAACTGACAAAGGAGAATCGACAATTGAACCAGGAACTGAAACTATTGGGAGTGATACAGAAGAAATAGGGAATGAAGAAGGTGGTGGCCAAAATACTGATTTACTGGGTGAAGGAAGTGAAGGTACTGCCACTCCTGGTCGCTCAGATGAAGGAGGCTCTGCTGGGTCCACACCTAAGAAAAAGCGTGAATCCAGGAGACTCACTCCTAAGCAGAGAAGGCAATTGGGAAAAGAGAGGTTTAGGACATACACCATTGGGGGTGAACCTACTGGGGAAGAGGAGGATCTCACAGAAGTTAATGCCAATGAGATTGCTGAGGAGATTTATGTTGAAGATGAAGTCATTGCAGTGGCTGAAACAAAAGCAAAAACTCCAAAACAGCGTCGTCAGGAAGACAGGGAAAGATTTCTTACTCGAACACTTCAACCAGAGGAGCAAATAGAGCAGAAAAATCTACCAGTAGGAAGTGAAAAGTGTGAAGAGTTTGAAATAAATGAATGTTCTGATTTTTTTGCAAACAAGGGGATGCATAAGCCAGCTGGCCCTAAAACACTGAAGCAAAAAAGGGCAGAAGCCAAAGAAAGGTTCCAAACTCATACTATAAGTGAATCACCTACAAATAATAATTTGAATGCTGAGGCATTCACATTTGAAGATTGTTTAGAACTTGACATCACTGCTGAGGAACTTGAAGTTTTGAAGCGAGAGGCAAATTTGGTCGTAAGCTCTATCAATGCAACAAGGAAAACTATGGGAAGTGAATCCAGTGCCAGTGATGAGCCACCATTAATTGATTGTGAAACATTGAGCCTTGTTTCTGATGAATCAGACACCGAGTCAGGTGAGCGTGATGCAAAAAGAATGAATGGTGTTAATAACCATGCAATTGCAAATGAAGTAGAATATAATGAAACATCATCAAGTGGAAGTGAAAATGATGAAGTAGATGAGGAAGGAAATCTTTTACCTAAAGGTAAAGGTCCTCGAATTGTGAAACCCGAAACATTCTGCTCAGAAGATGGGTCAAAAGATACAGCTGAAAATTCACAGGACACTAACTCTCCAAAGCCTGTTCGCGGAAGAAGAAGGACACTCTACTCCTCCCCTTCTAAATCACAGAGAAAAACTTCCTCACCAAGTCCAGTATCATCCAGAAAACAGAGTCCTCACAGCCAAATTCCAGTTGTGGCATCAGCTACAACTCCAAGAAATTCAAATCTACCTCTTAAAGTCCGGCCTACTCGTGCATCTGCATTGCGTCAGACAAGGGGTGGCTCACCTCGTCGTCCAACTCGTCCTGGAAAAGTGTCATCTTCATCATCTCCATCACCAGCTGGAAGTGCTATTACAAGCCCAAAAGTAGGATTGAACTCTAGCAGGGGCAAGCGTGTACTTCCTAAGGTATCTCCCATTACTAAAAGTAATTATGCCACAGCTGGGACTCCTCAGCAAGTGAAATCCACTCAGCAAGAATTGATTCACTCCAAAAATTTGGCCAATGCAGAATTACAGCCAGATGAAGACCCAATTTTGACTGCACCCCCTGTAAAGCAGGGAACATTTACCAAAGAAAAGCCGACAACACATGAAGACCCAACAACAACTTCTTCTAAGATAGCTTCTCCGACAAAAACTAGAATACCTCTTCCAGCTTCTGGTGCTGAAGATGAACAGAAAAAGAAGTCTGGAATACCTGGTACCAAAATTGCAGTTGCAGGTAAACTGAGGCAACCATCACAAGTTTCTAGATTAACTAAAACAGCAAGTCAGGACAGTGCTACAAGTAGAGGCTCAAATAGCAGTGGGGCTACTCCACGTTCGTTACACAAAGCAGCTACTATGCCAGTTAGGGCTGGCAGTCAGGTGAAATTACCCCAAAATACCAGGAAAGGCAGTATTCCTTCACCTGCAACTGGTATAAAAACATCATTGAGTAATCATAGTCTTCAGGGTAATGAAAGTGCTACTGGAGGGAGTGCCCTCATAAGGCCTAAAACATTGGTTGGAAGTAGAAGGCCTGCCAGTGTGGCAGGAAATCTTGCAAATGGAACTCCCAAATCAGGAAGCAGTTCAAGTCTCAACTCTGCCTCTTCAATTGGTGGTTCTAAGGATGGAAGTAATTCTGGCACCAAAAAAAAGAAGGAAGTGACTAGTAAAATTGCCAACTTATGGAAGAAAGTGGAAGAAAGCCGCAGTCGTCAGAGTGAAAAGAAAGACAATAGAGTGTGGATTACCAATGGGAATGCTACAGAAGCAGGCCAGGAAGGCTCCCAGGTTGCAGGCATTGTCAAGAAAGCCAGTGAGTCTCTTAAGAGTCAGATTTTTCAGCCTAGGATGAAACCAAATAGTTCATGTACTCCAAATTCAAATCATTGTAGAAATGGTGTGGAATGTGAAGATTTAGAGGACTCTGAAGATGCCTGCCAGCAACGTCCTGTGGTGCTGAGGAGGAAACCTGGACGATCCTCCACTGAAGAATCAAGTGAGGAGAAGGCAAAGCGCCTCTCAAGATTGGGGTCTTTTGTACGCATTGAAACAGAAGCTGGAGTTTCATCTGCCCAGCCACCAAAACCTCAAGCCTCTGCTATTGTTCCTCCATTCAATTACAGTCCCCCCAGGAGACCATCCTCAGGACATCAAACAAATGCTGCTGGGGCGAGATCATTTATTCCAACTTCTGCCAAAAATTTATCATCCCCAATGTCAGGTGTAATAAGGAATCCACCTTTTTCTGATATGGGAAGGGAACAGGTCAGCAATGGAATGGTCCGACAGGAAGAAGAAATGACCACGTCATCAATGAGAGTGACTACTGTGTGAGTGTAGTGTTGCTCATTTTATTTCTTCCTTGTAGCCTTAGAACTCATGTGACCTTCCGTCTCTGTAGAGGGAAATGGAAGTAGCAAATATTAAACTAAAGTAATGTAGGGAGGAAAATTTGTGTGAATGAGGAATATACTGGTGAAAGCATTTTGTAGAAACAGTATATAGCTGAGTTGCAAATGTGGCTCTAAAGATTGAATGTTGAGTGTGTTTGAAAGAAAAACATGGTGGGAGTACTTTTGTGACGGCTCTTTCTTTGCATGAGCTTTGAGAGTCAAAGCCAAGAATGAAGTTCAAAGTATTTTGTATATAACTATGTACCTACATTTAATTCTTGTTCTCAATACTATCTTGCCAATGCTTTAAACTACAAAAAACATGAAATCTGTAGTGTGACATACACTTGGAAATAATACCAAGATAGCCGCCCAGTCTACTAATATACCAATGTAAAGGAAACATTATATATTACAAGGATAGTAGTAAAATATTACTACCACAGACACTATTTTTTCAGCATAAATTTTGCTCTTAATTTTGCAATCTAGCAAAGTTTTTTAATTTATCAGAGGCAATTTTTATGAAAAACACTAACTCATTAGCAGAACACATTTCTAAAGTTGTTGATGATTTATTGTGTTTTAAGAAGACATAAGTAATAGTTACTTTATCTGGCTGTGTATAAATGAAATGTTTCAGACTGTATTTCTTATTCACTTAAGATCGTCATAATACTATTCTGTATTATGATAATTTTTTGGCAGACCTAGACCTAAGTTAGTTGACTTAAGATCACTATGATTGTGTGATAGATGGTCATGTATCAGCATATATCTTTGGTGATTGAATTATTATAATGCTTCAATTGGTATTAATGTAGGAGTTGCATAATTGGGACTTAAATTGTGACATTCAAAGGACATTTCTGTACAGTGTATTTATTTAAGTATGTAAGACTTCAGTGTAATTTTAATTACATATTGGTTGCTTGTCTTGTCACAAGGTTTGGGTGTGTGAGATCAATGCAGGCTTCTCTTCCACTGATGCATTGTATTAAGCATTGCTGCTTACCACAGTCTGCATTTTTGTGTTGTGGCATTCTTCACTATTGATATGTTAGCATGTGCATTTTTCATTCCATTAAAGTACTTTAAAGAAGTGAAATATAATTCATTCCATGCCCATTGTATGGGAAACATTCCAAAACTTCTGAGATAGGTTCAGTGACTACAACTGGATTTGAGTTAACCTAAAATTAATCATTTCAGCCAATAAGTTTGGCTTCAACTTTACACCATTACTGGATTGACTGTTTAAGCTTTCAGTGGGAGAACAAGTCTAGAACTCAAACTGAAATTATTTCTCTGTGTCAGAGCAGCTTAGACTTGGATGCTAAACTGTATCTCTGATGACATTTGGGGAAACATTTAGTAAGTTCGTCAATAATTTACGTGTATGAATTGTTTGAGTTATTAATGAGAGGACTCAGTTTTGTGTACTCCATGGTATTATGATTCTTCAGACTTTCTCATATGTTTTTCATAATTTGAACAGATAATTTGTATACCACAGGATAAATGAAAATTCATTATGATTTCTTCCATACACAGTGTAATAATCTTATGTGGAGATTACTTCACACACTTAAAGCCTCCCTCCTATGTGATTTGAGAGAATGTGGATGTGTGCCTGAATTGTCTACCCTACTCCAATCATTACTTTAAAGGTTCATACTATGAAGTAATGTTATGAATATAAGCAGGGTTGTTTCTAACATGGACCTGTGTACAATGGACTGATCATGTTTAATAAAGTATTCTATGTAATGTACACACACAGTTTTTGGTTTAATTGATAATGAAGTATTGTAAACCTGAATTAGTTGAATAGAAATCGATTGCTCCATTTATGGAAGAGATTTTTAAGGTTAACCAGCACAAGGGTAAAAATGATATGTTTCACCATCTAAACAAACTTGACAAACAATGAACTTGTATGTTTGTTCCAGGTTTTGAAAGAGTTCTTGAACAACTTTTCATAGCAAATGAAGGTGAAAACCTAAGAATTGTTTTTTTCTTGACAATAAAAAGTGAACAATGAAAAACATGCCAAACAAAGGCCTGGACTCATCTCCAGGGACAATTTTGTATTCCATTCAAGAATACATAGGGAAGCACATGTTGGGTTTGTAAGGTATTTTTCCTTAACATTTTTCATTATTAGAGCTGAGATGCCCTTGTGGGATTTGTACTCTTCTCTGGGGAAAATAATAAAGTTTCTTATCATAATATTAATTTTAACTGATCATTCCAGGTCACTCAAGTCATACATCTCTTTGTTTTTGTGTTAGAAATGTAATAAATTGGCATTTTTGTTTTTAATATGGTTTTTTAAGTAATATTGCTCTGGAAGTTGATTATATTACCCTTTACTATTTAAATTTCAGGATGTACATGGAATTGAAAAAAATAATTTTCTACATAGCCATTTATATAAACAAAATTCATTATTATGATGAATATTTTTGTCTTCTCCATAGTCTACAGTGCAATGATTGAATTTCAATCTTCCATGTTAATTATATACTGGGGATGAAGAGCTTTTGACCAAGAATACTTCAACAGCAGGTGACTAACTTGAGTGTCACTCTTCATGAACTGAACACCAGCATCAAATCAAGGATGATCATATTTTTTTAAACAACATAAAGGAACAAAACCCAAGCCCTCTGGTCAATAGTCCATTGCTCTGTCCCTGGACTACCCCATATGCCTGCAGGTACACATAGAAATAGTTTTTCAAGATTCAACCATGTTTCCAAGGTACTTCTATAATTGCAGTTGAGTAGCACACAGTGCCTTATTATTTGTGTAAATAGTACTCAGGAGTTATGGAAATCCCAAGTACTATCTACACAAAGAAACATACTGTCTCAGATTTATAAAACATATTCGAGACCAGGTGTGATTTATACCAAAATTTACTTGGTGCAGTTTTACATAAGAAAGGAACAGAGCATGCTGATGCTGAAAATATGTAATGAAACTGGTAATAACCATATCAATCCTTTTGGGAATCATTTTATTAAACACAAGGCCATTGGTTCTCAAGTTAAGTATAATAACTGGTTACTACTGAAATTTATAAGCCCTGAATATAATAACCGAGTCGCCTATCAAAATATCTGAAAAAGGAAAATGAGAGACCCAAGAATTCATTCTGCTTACCTATAGTTTAAATTGAATCTTTCTTTTCATGAATTAAAAAAATCTCCAGGCCAGTGGCGATATGACGCCTTTAATCCCTTGATCAAGGGATTAAAGGTATCATATCGCTACTGTCACATCATATAATTAAAGGCATGTTGTTCTAGTATAATGTTCATTTTTCCTTGTTACTCTAAAGCTCATATTGCATCATTGTGTGGTTTGAAGATGTTTCTTTCAATATTTTTATGCCACAGGGGTTGGCATACACTACTTGTTTGGTGCCAAAATGAGTCATGCCAATGAATCAAAACTAAGTCTCTCTGATTCACAAAATTAATGTTATCCTCAGATCAGTCATTTCTTCATTAAAAAAGAAATTGGTGTGAGGGAAGTGGAGAGAAATATATGATTTGTTCCAATTAAATACCTAATCAAACTTCTGATGCAAATTTTTTTGCAATGAGCCAAAGTTTTAAAACTTTTTATGAAAAAAGTATTATTTTAGTTAATTTAATTAATGGCTATTGAGGCAGGAACCCACCTCAATTATTTATTTCATGTCTTTAAGATACACACAACTAAAGAGAATGAGTCTCGCTTCTGTGGGACTTTATCCACTGGAGCTTGTGTCACTAGGCAAGGCTTCTGTGGTTATCATCACACAAAATCATTGCAGCAGGGATATTTACAGCAGCAAAAAAAACAGAAGAGGACGAAATCAGTTGCAATAGGAACTTTGAATGTTGAGGATGGGGAAATTAAAAAATATAAAGGTAGAGATGAAGAGAGGAAATTGGAAATTTTAGGACTGTACGAGGTGAAGAGGAAAGTTGAGATTACTGTAGAGAGTTATAAAGTAATGAAAAGTGGAGGGGAAGAGAGCCAGCAAGGGGTGGCAGTAGTACTGAACAAAAAGGCAGGAAGAAGAGTAACATTGAGCAGGGACATAATAAAATATTAATAGAAATAAAAGCGAACCAATTCTACTGAATTCAAAGCTTAACCAGGTCTAAATATCAACAAGTACAGAGGAAGAAATAAGATATATGATAAATTAGAGAAAATAATTTGCCACCTGGGTTCCCCAGGAAGCAAAATTACAGTGGAATACAATAGAGTCATTATGTTTAGTCAAAATGAACTAAAGTTTAAAAAAAGACAATAATAGACCCAGGTATACATACAAAATGCCTGTGGATTCAGAGAGATATTGGTACAACTATATTATGATTAGGCAAAGATTAAGGAAAAGTGTAAGCAATTTACTGTTTCATGGAAGCTGATGTGGATTCAGATCCAAATTTAGTGCTAATGAAGTATAAAATTAGATTCAATACGATCAACAGAGAATTCTGTGAGAAAATGGATTGTGGATGCATTGATTGTGATGAAAAGGAAGGAGTATGACGAGGCAATGGGAAAGTTTATGAGTGGGGGTAGGAAGACCAGTAGAGTAGAGGGAGCCATCTCAAAAAAGGGACACTGAAAGACAAAATTGAAACTATAGGAAGAGTATATAGGAGAATAAATTAAAGAAATTACCAATTTCAGACAAGATGACCAGGAAGATAGACAAAAGAATATAAACACAGATTGAAGTAGAAGGAAGTACAAAGAGATATGTAATATGCAGATGCTAAAATAATAGGATGAAATAAGCATGATAGAAAAGACAGTGCCAGAATATGGACAGTTTACAATGAGGGGGGATATTAATTCTATGTGCAGAAAGTTGAAAGTAGTATCAGAAATTAAGAAGGGAAAATTCATGCACACTATCAAAGATAAGGCAGAAAATTATTAACCCAGGGAATATTCAAGAGTGATAGAAAGAATACATGGAGCAATAAGGTAATGATATGAGGCCAATAAGTTTAGACGAAGAGAATATGACGTAGACAAGGATAGCTTAGGCCTAGTTAAACATGATTGCTAGAAAGAAACAACAATAAGGAAATTGAAATCAAATAATGGTGATAGATAACATCCTAAAAAAACTGGTCAATGGTTTCAGAAAACATTGGAGGAAGTTTTTATGGGCTACTGATGGTTGAGAGTAGAATTCATTGAATTTATCAGCAAGGAATTTGGCCGAAAGATTTCCTGAGATTAATGTTCATTTACATCCCAAAAAAGGGAAAGGCAACCATATGTGAGGACTATTGATCAATAAGCTGGATTTCACATCCAACTAAGGATCATCTATATGAGGATGTGAGAAGAAGGCAAATGATTACTCAGGGAATAATACTTGGGCTCAGGAATAGGATATATAATGCCTTAGCAGTTAAGGTCACAAATAAAAAGGAACACAAAGGGTAAAATCAGGATATATTTTCTTGTTTTGCAGATTTCAAGAATGCACTCAATAGAGAATATTGGAATGATTACTCAATGTATTTCAGAAGATAGGAGCTTATTGGAAGGATAAGTGACTTGTCCGCAGCCTGTATATTTCTCAGGTTCAAGTGGCTGATGGAGAATCTAGATGGGCAGTGTTAGAAAGAGGGGTGTCTATTTATTTAATATCACCTGTTCTTTTCAATGCATACATGGAGGAAATGGTTGAAGAGTCATGGGAAGAACTGGAGATATGAATGACAGTCAGGGGAGAATTCATTAAATCAGTTAGGTTTTTGGACATTTAGTTTCCTAGTCAGCCAAGGAGTTGCAGGGATTGCTGAGCACATTGGAAAGCCAGTGTCCTAGGTATGGGATGAGAATAAATGTTTACTAAACCAAGGTTATGTGGTTTTTGAGCATGAGAAGGCTATGTGGTTTTCAAGCAATAGAAAGGCTAAGTTAAATATTAAAAGCTCATAAACTGGAGAAGGTGAAAGTTAACCTATCTCATAAGTGTTCTAGAACAAAATCGTTAAAGTATTAGGGGTATAAGAAGAAGAAGGATTGCATTAGGCAAAGAAATTTTGACAAGGAGGAAATTGATGGTAGGAATGCTAAGAATGTTAAGATAAGGCTCACCTAAAGTTTTAAATAAAGTGTGGCTTTGTATGGTGTAGAAACATGGTCACTGAAGCAAGATGATAGGTGTAGTTAGGATGCTTTTGAAATTTGGGTGTGAAGAAGCATGGTTTTTGGCCAAAGCCATGCTAAGCATGGTGGAACAGGAGAGGGAATTGTTGGAAGAAATTCAAAGGAGGCAGGAAAGATGGATGCAGAGCATTTTGGTTCGCAGTGGGATGTTGAAGGCTGTGATAGACGGGAGACCAATAGACACGAGGAAGGGGTATGAATAGGGTAAGCATATTGGATAGAATGAAGGATGTAAGGTGAAGGGATTATTGTAGTATTGGATATCAAGTTTTCTGTTAGGAGAGGCACTGGAATTATCATTGTACCAGTGTTTCCATCCAACACCTACCTTAGCCAATTATTTCCAATGAATAAAAAAAATGAAATCTCTCCAAGAAGGTCCAAGTTTAAGGAGCCAGTCAAAATGACAGAGGTCAGAGAGAGAGACACTGTGCAGTCATCCAACCATTTGCTGCATTATCAAATTAAAAAGATTCCTCATTAAACTGAGAAGTTTTCTTCATAACTGTGAGCTCCTTAACCTTATTCTATTTACTGAAATGTCCTCCCTTACATTCACACTAGTAGCATTTTGAATCAGGATATTGTCAATACAATGATTACATATAGGCCATTCCCATAACTTCATTAAAGAAATATTTCATTATTTTCAACCTTTTGCATTATTTAAAACAGAATTGAGTTTTTTGTACTCTCAAGAAATTTTTTCCCATATTAGGACAGTTCTTATATAGTCCCTATTGCCCAACATTCCATGTCAACTAAGCATTATGGGCTTTCAGTTTATACACAAACTTTTGCCCTATCCTGTATTAATGTCACCAAATTTAGATCCTAACTCCAGTACAACTCAAAGTTCACAAAATATATGGAGATGATTTCAGAATAAGCCACACCTGAAACAGCAATGCAATGATCTTAGTAGTATAGTTGATGTGATTGCCTACCGATGGCTTCGCCTAAACTCGTGTATCTCTTACAACTGGTGCATCAACACATTTGAGTAAGCTATAGTGCATCAAAATATCTAACACCATTGTGAAGATTGTGACAAATATTGCTGTGAAAAATCATTGGTTTTTGCAAGAGGAACGTGTTAGTTTTGGCAATGGAAGATACCAGTAGGAGTCAACAATGATTTTATTCAATGCAAATTCACCCTCTAAAAATTGCAATACACAGGTCATTGCATTCTGTGGGAAATAAACATTTCCCAATTACCTCCTGGAAAATAACTCATCACATAAGTTAGCTGTAAATAAAATAAGCTAACATAAATTAAATGATGCCTCACCTATCAAACCAGATTATCCAACATCGGTGTAGAGCATGAACACATTTACTAATGCAATGAGCCCAGATGGTATTGTGTATTAGTTTTTTAATTTGATTTATCCTATTTATATATATAATGAAATAAACTCAAATAAGTGCTTGATAAAACCCCTGAAATCGTAAGAATAATCTTCCACAATAAAGTTTACCTGGGTTCAATAAGCTAGACCTTCACCTTGTTGTATTGGATTGGGATGCCAATCGGCAATGAGAAATTTGCAATAAAAAATGCGGTTTACCTGGTTCTGGTTATTTAAGATACATCAACATGAGATTTCTTTATCTTGAACCAGGAGAGTTCAAGGAATGAACATGTAATAAAAAATCTCAATGAATGTAGAATCAGACTACCACTAGGCATACATCCATGCATTATTTCCCACAATTTAAACGGTGAATGCATAAAGCATTATGTTAATTCGAGACACAAATTTCCAAAGTAAGACCTCAAAACTGAAAGGCATTTTGAATACTCATAAGAAGACAACAATTAAGTGATACAACTTCAACTTTAATAGTAGTTATATACATTGACATACATTGTACCACCTTAAGTATAGCACTATTCTTCACTACCTATATGGTATTGAGGCATTGCTGGTACTTCCAAGAGCACAATAATATTCCTCGAATAACAATTAAGTGGCATTTAAACGATCATAGTACTCAATTTACATAGGGCGAGGAAAGATGATTATGAACTACCCAAATAGTCGTAAATGTGCAGCCGCAAAAACGAAGTGTGACCAAAACGCCTAGGATATTCTGGTCCTTTTTAGAAATATATGGTACACGGAAAAATACCATAATTTTGTTGGGAAAAACAAATACGAGGGGCAATATTTCTGAATGTTTCTTCAAAACGCAGTTATTCTAGAAATTAGGGGCTTGCTCCTGCCCAAAACCAGGCCCTGGAGGGCGTGGACCAAGTTGAGAAGGGTCTTCTACTGGTGGTAGCTGCGAAGGCATAAATTGATCTGCGGTGATTCTAGTAAATAATATTCCAACACCTTCGATTAACGCTAAGAGCACACCACCAATAACAGCACTACCTGCCATTGCTGGAACCCCATTTCTTGCTGCTAATATACCACCTGTTAAAGCACCACTAGCAATCGAATTCCAAGGGTCTTCCTTTTGACGTATTCGAACCAAAGCACAGTCAATAGTTGAAAACATGCCACCCCACAGGGCAAAATTCCCGCCTAATATAGGCGCCCGTGCCTTGACAGCTTCCAAACTTCCAACAAGCCGTCGCCTCATTCCACTAGGAGCATTTCGGAAACCTTTAATGCTGTGAAATATTGATCCTCCAATGGCTCCCATTGAAAAAGCTCCTCCACAATCATCTACTATGCGCCACGGGCATGGCTCACGTGCATATTCTTCCATTTTAACTGCACCTAGCAAATGGACATGGATGCAATTACTAACCTCATAAAACAATGTTCTAATAATAATTGCATCATGAACAACATGTGCACCTTTTCCTGTAACTGGAATTTCAAAGAGCTGAAATTTGATTCAAGCTCTTTCAAAAGAACACATATGAAACCAATGAATATTCTATGTTGTTAAGAATTAAGAAAATGTTACCAAATGTAAAGGTTTACCCGGCCAAAGCACTTCTTCATCGGCGAAAATGGACAATTGTTGTTTCCGGAAGTAGTAATATGTTAAATGTACTATATAATTTCAAATAATCAGTTTTTACGAACTAAATCAATGATAAATAAATAAAGCAAATAATTTTGTGATTTTTTATATAATCGACAAATTAATTAACCTTATCGAAAGTTTTAACTTGACTCAGTTTCACTACGGTGCCTAGTTTGAAAATAATGGAGTAAGTGAACTCTTGTAGAAAGAGAAATTACTAAAGTAGTTTTGCACATTTATAGTTAAAGAACAAAATATAGTCATATTTATATTTTGAGGATGATTTTGGAGAGGTATGTGGACATTTTTATTGCTAATATTTTGTAAATATCTAAAATACCCGGTTACAACTTTGGGCCTACGTCCGTCTTGAAATCAAATTGGGCGATTATTTTGAAATATTCCATTTATTGTGGTTATCAATTGAATTAAGTAATCATAAATGACAAGTATACTTCGATGAATGATATATTCTCAAAATATACCATTTACACACGCATTCCCTCGAAACACACCTAAAGTACTGGGAACAGACAGTTGATATTTCAAAAGTTATGTAGTTTTATATATTTGGTCATCTTTAATTTTTTTCTCATGTGGCCGAAATAGGTGTGACCAAAGGATTTTTAGTTATATAAATATAGCACTGGTAGAATATTCTTCAAATAGAAGGCTATCTACGTGTATATATGTTACATGACATGTGGGTTGTTGGAGTATTATGATTAGAAATTTAGTTTTACTAGAATGTTTTTGCATTTAGTCAAACAATTGAAAACAAATGAGATATAACAGTGGAGTTTCTTCCTTACTTCCAAATTACAAGTTGAGATTTTGTTTTGAGTTTGAGAAGACTACAACTTAAGTAAATCAAATTAGCTGAGTTATATTCCATGTTATCATGTTATGATGCTCGTGATAAAGAGTGTTGAGAGTGCTGCAAGACCATTTTCTGATGGTCATCTGCATTCAAATGACGTATTTCCCTGCTAGACTTCCTAAATGAATTGTTTATAGCTATGTAGTTTCAAGGTGTCTGATGCTCATTATTTTGCTATTAGTACTGAACACAGTACCAGAGTTACTAATATCTAATGCGCTATGTTAGGTCAGAATTGAGCTGATATTAGGCCTTCATTTTTGTTAATCGTTTATGGACCACTGAATAAATTACTTCAAAATATTAATTTGGCCTTTATGCATAATGATAATCAATTATTTAGCATACTTATATTAATATTCAGAAGAGTAGATAACCTGTAAGCATTTTGTAGGTAGAAAAATTAAAAATCTTTGAAACAGTCATTCAAATATGTTACCCAATCCATCTTTTGTGAGATCACCACTCAAGTTGAAGTGAAGGGGCTAATGCTATTTTGAATGCATGAAAATGTTCCATTATGATATGTAATACAGTATAATAATGCTATTTCCTACAACACCTATGATAACATTCATTAGAGAATCAACATATAGTTAAGTACATTCAGAAGAGTTTAACTTTTTACTTGATATGAATGGAACTTCATAAATGGCTTGTAAATTTGAGCTAGAAGTATATTTTAGTTTCATTTTTTCCAGCACGTGAACATGGCTTACTGTAAAGATAAAAAATAATGAAATTCACCTATTGGATGCTTATTGTTTATTTGACATTCTTTGAAACAGTTTACCAGGCAAACATGACTGCACAAGAAAATAAAAATTTATTCTTGAACATCAAGGAGTTTTTCCTTAGCTTGACTTCCTCAACTTGGTGGGCATTAAACATTCTGTACATATGGTCTAAAGTTCCTCTCATGTAATGTTGCTAACAGTAGCATTTAAACAGGAAACAATTACTTGTACTGAAAGTGTGTCTTTTATAGAAAAATCAACTCCTTGGTCTACAGAGATATGTAATGGTTTTACCGACCCTGCCTTTGCATAACAGTGAGCTATTTATAAGAAAAATATAAAGGATTAAGGTCCCACTTCCATGACAAGCTGTGTAGCTGGAGCTCTTTATTATAGGGTTCAGTACCACCGTATTGCTTTAAGAATTATGACTCAGATTTTCTACCTTTAGTTCATTCTCCATTATTTTTGGCAATGCATAAGTGAACATATTAGTTAACTATACAGTAGCATGATAATTACTCAATCTCCACTGCCTACTTGAGATACATTGATACCATGTCAGAGTATATATATTAATGCAGCTTGTACATTTGCCCATAATATGGAATTAGGATAACAAGAAAAGATGCAAGGGACTTTAGGAACCTCTAACTTTATCTTGATGACCAATGAAGGGATGCAATAACACCCTAACCACGCATGTATAACTCCAGGCAAAGTCTAAAGGAACTTAGACTATGGGGAATAACTAGAAAAAAATTGTTGTCCATGATATATGTTCTATTGTCAAAACAATTTTTCAGTAACATTATGTATGTTCTTCATTTTTATGTCTATAAAGTACTATGTCTCATATTAGGAATATGAGGGGGTTAAAAAAACCTTTTCTGTGCAACAATTTCTGTTAAATAGTCATTGACTGATCAATGTTGACTAAGTATTGTATTTATTGTTTCATTCAAGCTTCCTATGGAATGATTAAATGCCATTTTGTACAGTTTAATGAGTACAGTGGCCCAGCCACATTTGTTATAAACTCCAAAAATCACCATAGGTATGAATTTCATTAAAAAGAGATGAAAATAGGTTTACGGGCATGGCTTTCCCTGATAGGGGAGTAAGGACTGCATTATGGGTACCAAGTGAGTCTGGAGCCCCTGTGATGAAAACTGGTTTCCATATAGTTGGATGCTGCTATGCTGAAAAGCCCACAAAACCTTATTTTTATTCATTTCTGGGCTTTAAATATGCATAGGTAGTAATGTTTGTGTAGTAATGTTTTTTGGTACTTTGGTATAGGATGGCCATTAAATTTATGCAAAATAAAAGCTAACTTCATGTATACAAATAATTACTATAGGGGTGCGATTGCTGTGTCTTGATTTGGAGTTATTTTGAAGAATAGCGAGTTCAAGAATTCTTGTGAAATTGCACTTTTAGATGAATCACAGCAAATGTTGAATCAAGCTACAACATTTTCTCATGTTACATTATATCCAGGTACACTGTTTAACTTTAATGAAGTCATTCTATTTCCCTAAATAACTACATTTTTAAATAAAGTATTACCATGATTACACAAAGTAATTAAGGTTTTGAGTTAGCCTTGAAAATTATTCAAAATGTTATTCACGAAAATGGTATTTTCTCTGTATTACCAGATTATAACTACTGGTTCTGTTCGTGATAATCTAACATGTGGCTATTATACTATATTTATACTTTTAGGTTCATACTTGTATATGATGGATGTATGTCGGAGAAAACAAACTCATTGGGGTCATATGAACCATTATGAAGAGATACCCTACAGCAGGAAACATAGGTGGTGAACCAAGTAACCTCTTCACTTCTGACATGTAGGACAAGTTTTTAATTTATTTTTAATTATAGTTGTTTCAATCTAATAAATACAGGCAGTTTGATTTTATGTTTGATGCACAATGCTGATGCCTGTGCATAGGTGCTTGAATTTCATGAGAAGTCTTTGCTTCTCAATGCTTTTTCCAGGGATAAACTAAATTTGGGCTATAATTATTTTATTTAGAACACAATGTATACATCCACTGTTCTTTATTATTGTACAGCTAAAAAGAATGGTTTGAGGCATCACTTTGTGGAAGCGATTCAATACTGAAAAAGAAAATACTTAGTTCTTCCACACAAGTTTTATTACACACGACCTAGGTTTCGACTTACAAAGTCATCATCCTGATGATGACTTTGTAAGTCGAAACCTAGGTCGTGTGTAATAAAATTTGTGTAGAAGAACTAAGTATTTTCTTTTTCCGTTATCGTACAGCTAGTTTCAACCTGTACCTGATGATGACGCCTAAGCGTTGAAACTAGTTGTACGATAATATAGAACAGTAGATGTATACATTGTGTTCTTAATAAAATAAATATTGAACATGAACTTCCACAAAGTTGAGCTTAAAACAATAGAAAGCATAAATTTGGGCTGCCTAGTGAGTATCTTCACTTTTTCTTTTATCATGTCCCTCACATTTCATGCGTACTGGAGTGAGATTAATTTAGCCACTGAAGGGGCATTATATATTAAGAAAGTGTCTTCTATTTTTATCCTTTGGGTAGCCAAACCAATGATTCAATAATATAGAATCAAAGAATAATTTTGATTTGCTATGCATGAAGGACATATTAAAATACCTATCTGGGTACTCTCAGTTTCACCCAAGCTCTGTGATGTTTGGGGTACCAGAATCTACTCAGTTATTCAGAACTCAGAAGTTATTCATAACTTACTCAGGTATCATAGCATACTCAAAAATAAGGCTGGGAGTTCATTTGGACCAAAAACATAGAAATCGAGGTTAGATGAGGAAAATTGTGCAAAGGAGCATTATCATGTTTTACTTAAACAGATGAGAAATACTTTGAAAAAAGTTTTAGTATGCCATCATACGAGAAAGCAGGAATATCACTAAAAAATATGACATTGGGTAGTCTATCAATCTTTCTCATACTGTTGACATTATTCCGAAATTATTGTGTGTTATGTCATTATATGACTCAAGTTGTGTTATGCAGCTATTATAACAATCCATTATTTAATTTGCACATTCTGAAATTAACTGCAAATGTTAGCATAGCATGAATGGAATTCAGTTTTTTTATGTAGTGTATGCTATAAATTCTTATGACCAATTAGTTCCTTCAGTTCAAATCTAAACCGCCTTGGAAAACTACTAGTTTTAAAAGAGTTAATTGGAGTAGACTATTGGTTGCCCAGATATATAATGTCATGAAAGTAATTAAAAGCCTCCTTTGTGTCAATATTGTGAGTGCATAGCACCAGTTCATATTGGACAAAAAATTTTTCAGTGCAAAAAATGCATATGCAGTGTAAAATAAATTACTTGAATTGGACATTGCAGTTGAAGAGAAACATCAATGGTAGGATGATGAAGATCAAATGATAGTATAGGAAAGTTATCCTGGGATATATAAATGAAGTCTGAGTTTGTATAAATTAGGTCTAATAATTTACTATCATGATTATAATTGTTATTAACTTGTCAATATTGTAAGTAGCAGATAGAGTCAATCAGCACAGGAACAGGAAGAGAGCAGGTAAAATGCTATGCCTGTTCTGTGGTGATCAATAAGTTTCAGGAATGAGCTTGAGTTATTGAATTGAGTTATTAAATCAGTCATCATTAAAACCTCAGAATTATTGTCTGATTCAGTAAGATTTTCAATTGCATCACAATAAGACAATAAGCATGGAATGCATCCATTGAGGAGTTTGGAGGCAAGTTAATTGTGCCAATCAATATTTTTGATTGGGGGAGCATAACAGAAACATAAAGGGATTCAAGATTAAGATCACATTTCAATAAATTGCAAAAATATTTGGATCTTACTGCAATCAGGACTCCTCCACCACTACTGTTGAGCAACTAAGATCGCTTTCATTTTTCCTATATTTATTAAAATACCGGGGTTAATTTCACTGCTTGAAATATTAAAATGAAGTTAAGCCTTAGTTAGGGTAATTACATCAAAATCACAGTTTAGAATAGAGTCCTTCCAAGTCGGTAACTTTGTGCACAGACCTCCAGCATTTTTTAACAAGCTATGATACTTGGTTATATTCCTGGCCCCACAAGTTCTTGAGCTGACAGTTTTCACACCACCATGTAGATATTTAATGGTTAAGTTAGTTTTGCCATTATCTCTTCCATTGCCTGGAAAAGTTAATGCAAGTGTTCCTTTTCAACCCTTGTTTTGACAGACATGATCTTATAGCTGATGAGGAAACCTGTGTTTGATGAGAGGAAAGTTTTGTCACAGAAGACGGTGAGTCTAACAGCTTTGATGGGATGAATCTTACCATTCTTCTTCAGCTGTTATATGTACTCTTGGTCTTCCTCGTGGGATCTTCCCTTCAATTTTCCCTCCTATTATTTTTCTAAGGCATTATGCCCCAAGGTGTGTCCAATCCATGCATATAGTTCCTCTTTGCTGTAGTTTTTCAATATATTTCATCTTTGCTGTAGGGTTCTCCCTGTTGACCTTTCCTCTTTTGCTCTTCCATATACTCTCTCATTTCCCACTTGGCCTGGAGTCGGTATATTGATATCTTTATTGGTAAAAACTAGTAATTGAAAATTTAAATGTCATAATCAATTTTCACAGCAATTCATAGATCCCGTGCTGACACTCTGATTGCCTGCATATTGAGCATTTTTTCTGACTCAACTTTTCTCCCACATCAAAGTGAATATCTTCAGGAGCATTGTTTCATTCTCATTTAAATACTCCAGAAGACAATTTTTGTAACATCTGAGAATTGCAAGTCAAAAAATGCTCCCTGTGTAGGCATTCTCAGAAAAAACCTCAGAAATTTGAATGCTTAGGTGTATTATTACACTTTTCTTGAAGAACTTAAATTATTTCTTACTTGTATGAATCAAGAATAACCCAGTTAAGGCTATGGATGTATGGTTGCATTCCTTTCTGCCCGTTATAGACGTGTGGGTAATGTGTACATAGATGCTTAGTCTTTATTAAATATAATTTTCATACAATGATGCAATTATCTCTGGAATTTTCCACATTTATACAAAATATGAAATCCTACTGTGGGAGAAATTAAAATGAAATCACTATTACAAATTGAACTTATCATGCATAAGCGAAAATATTAGTTCCCCTTGGGAGATATTTTATAACTCTAGATTTATCAGCTAAATTAGAGAAAAAATAGATACATATTTTGTTGGTGAACTTCAAGGACATTTATTATGATATTGAGTCTAGGTCTTGCAAAACAGAATAAAATAGATGATATATATCTAGATAAGGAGAAAGAGTTTGCAATAGAATGTGGGGGGAATTCAGAATTGTGAGTGGGGAAGCTCTTTCGTGGACCTGAGGAATCATTGTGGAAAGGGAAAAGCAAACCATTTCTTAAAGAGATTTTACAGCAGTTGTGATTGGGGCTGAAGAAAGGAAGTTGCAGAAATCCAATAATAAAATTTTCTACTTGGCATGAATTACATATAAAATGCACTCATCTGGTTTCTCTACTCTTAAGAGTCATGCATAATAATGTTATGACACAAGGCAACCATTGGAAGGCAGTGATAAAGCACAAGACATTGCGATATTAAACAAAGGTGCACATTTATAGAATGTAAATGTAAAAACAAAAATAGCTACGCCATTAAGGTTGACTTTTATCTTTGTGGGAAAACAATTACCACCATAAATCATGAAATAAGATGGGTAATGTCATGGAAGGCACCCAACACCTGAGATCATTTCTGCCATTATGTATAATTAGGTATTTCGTACGGGTAGGATTCTCAGTGCATGCTGGAGAGAAACCTAGTGTTGGCATTAACCTTCTCTTGAGAAACACAATAGGGGGCTCACAATTAGGGGGGGTCCCTACCAATGAATGAGATACCACACTTGGAAGTGCTCTCTACATAGCACCCAAGGAGGGAGGAGGATGCATTTCTTAATTTTGCTGAAAATTTAACCCATGCCTTTGAGTGGGAATCCAGTACACAGATTGATTTTTTAAGGTTTTTCATGAACACTAATAGACATTCAGTTGTCTTGAATTCTCACTTTTTATCTAAATTCATAGTAATTGGTATTTTTAAGTTGGCATTTAAGAGATAACAGATAGTTGCATAGTTTATCATATCTCTCAACAACACCTTGTGGTCCATCTCTAACCTGTAGTGATTAATAACTGCTCGATATTGTTTGAGGAACATGAAATATTAATACACAAACAAATTCCTTGCAAACTTGAGGAAAATTCTTGGACAGGGAGGAAACAACTTTTTTAAATAGTATGGGTCCCAATGTTGTGGATGAGGCAATTATTATAAGGCTCTCCGCCACATTTTCATAACTTCTCATCATCAGTATTATGGTCTAAAACTTGGTTATGGCCTTTCTTGTGGGAGCTTCCTTTTCTATTATGTGAGCTCCAATCCATTATGCCTCAAGTTTTGCTGAATCTACCTGGTTTTCCTTTTCCTTATAATGGTTCACACTGTCTTTTTCTAATATGTTCATCAGTATACTTCTTCTCTTATTACCATTTGATCTTCTGCATCCACCTACACAACCAGATTTCAAATACTTATCTTCTATTCTGGTTTAATTTCCCAATTGCCTATGCCTCAGATATGTATGAATACCACAAACACAAATTCTTTCACATATTCTTGGAACTCCTATAAATGTACCAAAAAGTTTTTCCACTCAATCATATAACCAAGAGCATGTGCTACTGGAATCAAATGGAATCTTAGAAAAAGTATTCCTATGAAAGAAAAGGCATTTTATAATGTGAATGCTTCTTTTGTTTTTTTCTTGCTCTCAAGATTTCAACCTGATGGTTCTTGTGCTAATCACAAGTAATAATTGTGATATTTAAAGGTTAAGTGCTTATTTATTGTGTATATCTGATATTTAAAGCTTGGAGCTATGTAATTAAATGACAAATTAAGAGGCACTGTACCCTTCTAACAAACTTCTACCTCATGAATGCACGTAGATTAATTAATCCATAAGTAACCGATATTCATTTTAACTTCAAAGTAAAATTTGGAAAAAATAATAGTTGTAAGCACTGTAATCTTGATGTAATAGTGATTTATTAAAAAAATGTCTTGCCTTAAAATTTAATTAAGAATAAAAATCAGATCGAAATGTTCGATGGAACATTAGCAGCACATAAAACTAAAACATTACGGTCGTATTCATTAAGCACTTCCTAACCAATGTGTCAACTTGACGTCTGAAAGGAAGCTCTACGTGTGATATTTCTCCCTTGTGGGTCGTGTCTCAAATGAACTATACGGCTTAAATAAGGCCTCCTAAACGGGGGCTTGGAGTTTCCCATTCAGGGAAGGAAGGATGTGGTATTGACAGGGTATGTCATCGAAAGTTACAAGTTAATCCCTTGACAAATAGGATCGCTATCGCGTATCACGGCTCGCAGAACAGATTGCCGCCCTACCAACTTTCCCACACATACTTGCACCACACGATGAGTGCTTTCGAAGCAAACGTTGTTGTTAGTTCACTTCAGGTGTGACGCGGGTTGTTAACATTTAAGAGATGGTCATTCTACGGGAGCTGGAACGCGTGCAGATATATTACGCGTACAAGATATTGTTTTCCCCAAATTTAATGAAATTGCTCCCCTGCAGAAAGTCGACGCAAAAAAGTAAACCCAGGGAGCACTTTATTAGCATCACACACATTTTGGGCGCACATGCTTTCAATTTGCTATTTTGAGTCCGAGAGCTCAATCAACGCAACAGATGTGCGTCATTTTTTCTTTGTAATGCTTAGCCCCTTTACGCTCTCTTGCGTTTTAACCATGGGATGCTTTTAAGATATTTCTAGCTCTCAGGCCTAATCGTAATGTACGTTCATAAATCATTTTATTATTATTGTCGTTATGAAGACAACCAAATAATTTACCAATTACCTAATCTTCCCCTAAGTGTACTTCTTTTCCAGTCAGCTCATCCTATTAAAAAAATTGTTCCGCCAACTGACTATCATAAGTTAAAAAAACGTACAGTCCATTTCACAATGGCTTTCACTAGCTTGACGTATTATTCCACGATCAGTATTCACAATTTATTTGGTTATCTTTTAGCTGGTAACGACCGTTGATTTGAGCCCTTTACAATTCTTTCAAGTAACTTAAAGATCAATCCCTATCAGCTCATCAAGAGCATTCTTAATTTTGCCCTGGCTATAGATTTACGAACGCTGGTATCCAGGAATCTTCGCGAAGTTTTTGACGTGCTCTTTAGCTAAAAAAAAGCGCAAATTCTGGGACCTAAAATATTCGGAATAGTATTGCCTGCGCGTGAAAGGTTTTTTTCACCATTTGAAATCCATGGATGATTTGGGGATCATTATGAATGAGGTATTATGAAGAGTGGAGAGAAATCTAAGGCCAAATGACATTATGCCCATAGGGAAACCGGTCAAAGCGTTATCACAGTTTGTGTACTATTCACAACACTGCGCTGGGCTCGTCCATGTTCTATCCAAGCAATTACCAAATATTCTTCCACCGCAAAAATGAAGTCATCGGTACGGTGTTTGTATGCACGTATTCTGAAATCAGAATCATAGGAAACGAAGGAATAAGAATCTGGAGAAACGGAAATAGTGAGAGAAATAAAAAATTGGAATAAATTTGTGTGCAGTCTCCACAGAAGCGACGACCGGCGTGAGAGTTTCCTCCGTGTCTTGGTTATTACTGTATACGGTGATAGGGCCCATAATAAATCACTATACAGCTACACAGGTACAGCTGGTAAATGAGCAGTTGGTACGTATGCGCCTGTATGTTATACTGTGGTTCAGATGTGAAAACATTGTATATTTTAAACGCTTGCTACGCAACTGGAAAAAATTCTATTCTTTGGCTAATGTTGAACACTTGGTCGTGATTATTCTTTTTTGCAACATTATAGTTTTACGTCACCTTTGAAATTCAATTGGACCCATGAATCGGGGAAGAATTAGCCGCAAACTTCTTCATTCTGGTTATTTGCTTCATTTAATTCCTTTCTATGAATAACTTAACCCTACAAGAGTGTTTGCGGTTCAGTTCCGGGAGTATCCCGCTTTTATTCGATCAAATCCCCCACCTAAGTGCGCCGCTGAGCGAGACTGCAGACAGGAAGCAGATTCTGCCGACGCGCATTCAGTCCCCTACCCTGGTTCCAAGGGAACCTCCTGCTGCAACATGTTCATCTAATAATTTGTCACCGGAAACCTCTGGCGGTGGAGGCGGGAAGGTGGGAGTAGTGGGTTCAGAGTGGGCGAGTCGGGAGGGCAGCAAGAAGTATATGCGAATGAGCCGGTGTGCCTCGAAAGAAAATTTACACAATTTCAGTTCTTTGTTGGATGCTTCACAGAGGTTTAATCCACACTTCTAGATCATCAGGGCAGTCAAGTTCACAAAAATACCCCCCACCCTTTTCTATTAATATGCATTTACTAGGTGAAAATGGATCGCTGATGCTAGAAGAGGCAGGGTAAGAAATTGAGCATGTATAATAATAGATTTTATTAGTGAAGCACATAACAATCAAAATTAAAGACAAACCGAACGGTAATAGGGTTAACCTTGTGAAATTTGAAGATAAGGAGAGGAGACTGGACGCTCTCGAAGCGTTGGAAATCGTCCTGCATTCCCGAAGAAAGGCATTACTGGTTAACGACCAAATTCTCCCATCCCACTCCCCAATTTTCTCCATTCCGTTTGAGTCCATGGGACTACCCAATGTAAGACGCTGATGAAGAGAAGACGAAACCAGGGCCCTTCCTCCCAACCCCCCCCTGTTTCTTCCACTCTCCGTACCCAACCCTAACACCCCTCTCTCTCTCAAACCTCACTCTACACTCTTTTCCCTCCCCTCCTCTCCCTCCCCTTCTCTTTCCCTCCCTCTCTCCCCCTCCCTCTTCCCTTCTCCCCCGCTCCTAAACCCCTAACCCCCTCCCCCCAATTGCTTGTCATATATATAGGATACGTAACTCTGTATAGTCACCTGAAGATGACATTAAGTGTTTGAAACCCGGGTCGTGAATAAATCTCTATTCAAGTGAAATTTGCATAGTTTGTCTCCTTTCCATCAAAATTAAAGAATTTATGATGGTGGTTTTGGAAAGTGGTGTTCGGAGATATTCAGAAAACAAATAAATATATGTACGTATAGGGAGGATTGAATAAATTGAGAGACGCTCGAATCGCTGAAAAATGTAGTGGCTTGATTTGGCTCTAAAGGCGATGTGTTGTAATCTCAAGCGACAAGTATAATTGTGAAAGGCAATTTATTCAGAAGTGCTAACTAATAAGCACGTTTGGGAATTCGATTCAAGATATTGACATAAAGTTTAATGCGAAGTAGACAAAAGAGTATGTTGAAAACATGGGCAAAATAATTAGATTATGTTCCTTTAAATATAATTTGTTTTGTTTATTAATGTGTACTTTTATCTTTACGATAATTTCGATCATACTTGAATTAATTCACGTATAAGGTGAATTGTCATTATATAGATAAGTCGATTGACATGCAGTGGATTATCGTACTATATGTCTATAAAATGTCATGAGTTTGCTAAAAATGTTCGTGATGACCTCTCAGTTTGGTATTGTTAGTTGATTTTAATTTTAACCGTTCATCCGTCATCCGTTTCGGATAGACTTGCATTTCCAATCCTGGATGAGTAAACAATGGAAGAATTCGCTGAAAGTACGGCGTTGTAGTTACGTGCACATGAATAAAATAATGACATTTTTGTTGAGTATTCGTTTGGTTCTATAATCTGAAGTTAGAGGGATAAGAAAAAGACGATCGATTTGTAAATGTGTGAACTCTTATCTCAGAAAAAGAACTTACTCATTATTTATTTTATTTCAATTGCTGCTACTCATGGCAAAAAATAAGATTATGAAACAAACTGACTTTTAAATAGAGGCCCAGCAAATGGGGCGGCAGATCGCGGAAGGCAAATGATTTCTTCTTTACTTCTATTTTTTTTATTCAAATTTATTTCATTGGGAGATTAGCGCACTCAACTCCGTAAGAATGAGTTTTAAGGGCCAAAGAATTGAGCTTAAGCTCGTAGTTTGTGATTTTTAAAACATAACCCTGCCATTTAGCGCCCGAAAAACTTGGAAGTGGAAAGAATACCAAAAATGAGGACAGAAATAATACTATTAATGGGTGTCCCTAGTTATCCGCCCAATCAAGCTCTCTTGGGATAATAAAAGTACGACTACTGGAGTAAACAATCAGGAAAAAGCGTCGCGAAATCGGGGGCACCTACTTCTATGGTCAATATAGTTTGTGATCGACTAAATACTACTGAATGTTTCAGGTACATGTATGTAATTAGTAAATGACGATAAAATCTTGTCTAAGAATGTAGTGTACCGCATTTTTTATCCGCTAAAAGGCGTTGAAGGTGTTATAAATGTTTTCCTTGCCCTTTTTATAATAATTATCTGAATAATTTTATTTTTACGCAAAAAGTTCCCCTCACGGCACATCATGCACTTTAAATGATCTGGACCATCGAATTTCAAAATTTCCTGGTAAATTTTTCCTCGACCAGTCTGCGATTGAAAGAATTAGGGCTCTAACTAAATTTCTGATAAAATTTTATTGTCAAATAGATTGATGCTTCTTTTCTTTATCACACTCAAGTGTGTGAGGACTATATAAAAAACCATAAACACAGTAATCAACCCGAAGGTCGATTTAGTAGGTGATGGTAGAGCTCACCCATGTACCAAGCCCGACGGCGTGTGAATATTCACACATCAGGGTAGGGGGGCCAGTTCCTTTCCCTGTGCCGGTTATGGTTTCCCAGGAGGACTATATATTGTTTAGAAAATCAAGCTCTTAACTTTTCCCTCTTGTCAGGTTATCCAACAGAAAAATGAAAGAAGCCCATCAGACGACACGATTCGCATGCGGCTCGCTCGGAAAAAAATTGTTGGAAGCAGGAGGAAAGAGTAACGTAGAGAGCGGAGGAATCCAGGAGAGAGGAGTGAATCATTCGCAGCGATTGCGCCCAACCAAGGGCCGCTGTAACCCCTCCTATCTTCCCCCCTCTCTCTCAGTCTGTTCCTAAGAGATCCTGCGCCTCCCAATCAGAGCGAGCGTTTTCTCCCCACCCCACCCGTTTCCAGCGCGACCGCATAGCTCTCCGCCTCGCAGTTCCGCCAGCCAAAGCGGTTTTGAATACCTCCTACAAATGTATGATCCCCGACTCTCTGAAAACGCGACTTGATACAAAAGTCTGCACGCACTCACTCCGGCAGGCAGGCAGAGGGACAGAGAGAAGAAGGGGGAGGGGGTGGTGCTTGCTTGCTGCTGCTAGTGCTAACTTAGCTTGCTTGTCTGGGCGTACCAGAAGAGAGACAATCGTCGTTGTACGTCATTCTTCGTTCGATAGCATCGCCTAGTTTTAACTAACAGTTTGAACGTTTCTTCATGGTGATGTTTTCTTCCAGAAAATTACCAAAGTAATTAATTATTAGCTTGCTTTTAATTTATTATGTATCCTGTAAATTATCATTATTTTCAGTAATATTTAGAGCATGTACGAAATCAGGATCATCATTGCATCAGGCATTCCAAACATTGCATTAACTGCGAGTATTTTCATAGTACATATATGTATATAAACCAGAAGGTCGTTTTAGTAGGTGACGGTAGAGTTCACTCAGTACTAAGCCCGACGGCGTGTGAATATTCACACATCAAGGTAGGGGGGGGCAGTTCGTTTCCCTGTGCCGGTTATGGTTTCCTAGGAAGATCTGGTGCCCGAAAAATCAAATAGCTTGGGTGGAGCTGCAGGTGCCCAGAGTGCCTCCAGTCAGTAGTCTACCCCTGAACTACCGCGATTCACACACACATATATTTATGCATATGTAGCATTTACATTTTCAATATAAGCGTCAAACATAAAATTTAGTGAAAAACGTGAAATTATGAACTTGTTTTCCAAACCGCTTTCAAAACTCATTTTTCTCACTACCCTTGCGTTCAAATCGTACGCAGCTTAACTATTAATTCAGATGCAATCGACGAAGACAGAAAGGCGAGTTTTATATACATAAAGAGGACATTTATCAGGTTATTTCAAAGTACTCAGGTCTCGATTTCATAATTTACGTACATTAAACCAAAAACCTTTTATTACTTATTATGGTTTGTTCAAATAAGTGGAAAATTAGAATGAGACTTTCTCTGTATCATCTATTCGCTAACACTGGTGATGATTCTATCACTATCGGCCTGAAACACTTTTCTGCGTGTATGTTAGTGGATTTCAAGGGTCCTCATATTAAACCACGAGAAAAAAAAATATCGTTTGTTGTAATATAAGTTCTTTCGTACTTTCAATTTTTGAGTAGATTTTTACGTCAGACAGACAGGCAGGCAATTATTCTGTTGAACTAAAAGAGTACGAAATGTTTCTTTTGTTAAGGAATTCAGGCTCAACTCAGAATGCTCTTTGCTTTGAAAAATGCGTATTGTCTATTAAATTTTTCTTTTCAAATGCAAAATCTGTGCCGCAGGGGATTGAAGTTACTCCTATTTGGAAGTGCTACTGAACTGGAGTTTGTTTTCACGGAGAGGTATGAGATTAATTTTTCTCCACAATTCATATTTTTGCTTACGAGATTATATGAAGGCTTTCTTTTTCTAAGATGATGGCATAGTCGTTTATGCGATTGACTCACCCTCGTTTGGACCTTGTCCTAATTCCATCATATTAAAGATAAATGGTACTGTCACATTTGAGGTAATATGCATGCGTATACTGTCAGTGTTTTTGCGAAGTTCTTGTGTCGTAAATATCAACTGTTGTTAGCTGAGGGTCTATTATGAAGATTCAATATAACGCGTCTGGTTGTACCGATTGTGAAACTTGATTTATTTTTACATATTTTCTCACGATAGGATAGTAAATGTTTTGGCAATGCGCATTTGATCTGTAATTTTATTGAGGAATTAATTTTCATTTTTCCTATGCTTGGCTGTTCACAAGTGTTCACATGTGCGTAATTCCTAAACTACGTGTTCATATACAAATATGCATCAATTCGAAGGTTCCCATTTCTTACTTTCCTTTAATATAGTATATAGTATTCTTTAACGTATATGATGCTTGGCAACAATCAACGGAATTAATTGATTTGTATAATCATAATATTTTTTTACAAACAAGACAAGATACTGTTGTTACAAGTAACCATAGTAGTAGATGAACCCTGCTACTGGCATGTGTCCAGTGGAGGTATTTTTAAAAATAAATTGGAAAATCAAATCATGAATCAATTTTAAAGTTTTGGGTAAAGATTTTGATTGTATCCATTGAAAATACTGAAATCAGCCATTAGATGTAAATGTTTCTGACTTGTTAAGGTTACCAGGTTTTTCTTTTATTGCTTGCAATGCACGATCTAATAAATAATCATGCCAATAATGAAACACTTCATGATTGACCGCCAGGATTCCGTAAGGAACTGTTTTTTTGGAAGGATGACGAAACTTTAGTAATACCTGGAAGGCTAAGGCGACAGAAATGAACTTAGAAGCGGAACTCTTAAAGTCTGGCAAACAAAAACGTCCGATTTAGTTATGTTTATATTTATTAGGGTATTCTAGAGTCCGATTTCAGGCCTTTAAACTGATAAAAAATTTGAATCGTCTGAATCCATGCCATTTCTTCGACTTCGCGGATAAAATCGGACCTTTATGCGAGGTTAATTTAGTGCAGTCTTTGATTCTCCTGTCCTAGGTTACATGTAGTAATGGTGTGGCTCACTGTGTACTTCACTGGCAGTTCCTTCATTTCATTGTTCATCTATCTTTGTGTTTTGTTCAGGTTTTAATTAGTTTTTTTCTGATAAAGTAAATAGTGGTGGTAGCACATACAAACATTTTTACTCTTTCGGCTTGTAATTCTCATTTCAACATTGATTTGTAAACGTGAGTGTGAAGGTTTCTATTCTGAGTTTTTCAGAATTTTGCCATTATTTGATTAATCTCTGATTATCCTCATACAATCATTACATAAAAAATAGTTTGTTAAAGCTAATCAATTAATTATAACAAATAATCATAGCAACTGATTATTTTTGCATACTGATTACAAGGAACGAAAGGAATAAAGAACAGTCGAAGGAATGGGGGAAGAAGAAATTGAGACGAATTGAATAAATTTATAGATTAACAGGCGAAATATATTATCGAGGGAAATTGTTGTATTCCATGGATAATCCTGCATAGGAGAATGTATCGCGTAGATAGGAATTTCGGTTACGTTAATTCTTTAGTAAATAAGAAATCATAACTTTTGATGGACAAAAATATCGAAAATTAAAACTTACATACTGAGGAATGCATTTACTGTCAGTCTTGCTTTCACTATTGATTGTGTGAAAAATCTCTACTTAAATAGCGAATTTTATAAAACTTTTGAATTTTGTAACTTTTTAAGGAATATTAGTTTATACTGATGTTTTTACACCAAAATGAATACCTTTCCGTATCTTACAAATAATGGTGACTGTCAAGTGTTTTGAACACTGTGAACTGAATTATAATTAATTTTTTACGTATTTGCCTTTAATGCCACAGGAATAATGTTATGCTAATTACTATGCATTATATTACTAAGCACATAGTATTTCGGATAAGCCAGGGAACGGTTTAGAATTTGGTATGAGAATTTAAGGACTACCTATCCGGGGGGATAAAAGTGTTTTCAAAATACTATATACTTGTTCTCGTTTCTCAAATACATAACTCAATTTACAAATTTTCTAAAATCACCGCAAATATTATTTCTATTTTTTATGTCAAGCGTGGACGTGTTGAGTGCTGAGGCAGATTGAATGTAATTAGGATTTTCATGAGTAGATTTGTGTAATTGTTATGAATCGGAATCCTTTTCTCTGTAAAATATCAGTATTTTTCTAAGCTACTAATCATGTACGGGTTCATGGTTTCAGTCCTCAAAATGACGTATCATATAAATCTAAGGAAAATATTGACAAAGAATTTCCCAAATTTTATTTTAATTTAGTATTTAATTTAGAAATGATTTTTAGAAAGCCTTTTCTGTAAAGCTACAGATGTGAAGAGTAAATCAAGTGTACCATTTTTGAAATAAACTAACAATAGTCATTGTCTACATTTGATAAAGATTTCTCCAGGAAATGTCTTAATTCTTTCAAAACATAGATTGGCTTTGAGTGGTAACATGCTAAAGAATGAATGCAGAACAAACATAAAGATCCTGCCCATCCGATATGAATGCAGGACATCTCTTAGCATGGGACGTGAATAGCGGCGGGCGGTCTAATTAAGCCTCCAGCTATAAGTTTGTAGAATTTCCTGCCCAAGCCAGCACAAAGGAGAAAGATCGTAACACAGTTTAAAACGACTTTGAATTGAAAAATTAAGAGAATACATCTACTGGCATTAGACGTTTTATGGTTTCAAAACGGATATGTTTGGATATCTTTATCCGCTTACATGAGTTGTCAGCCCGAGAGCGCTATAAAACCACCGGAAGGGAGGGGTGAAATTATGGGAAGGGACTCACGAAAAGGCAGAGGTGAGTTGGAGATATGTCGCCGAGATAATGGTGTGGAGAAGAAGGGGTGGAAGCGGTGTGGATTTGACTCCCCAATCTCTAGATGGGGAGAGGTATCTAGACAGAAGGGGAACGAAAAAAATGGTGGTAGGGACGAAAGTAGTTGGAGTTGGGGGTGCCGTTGTGGAAAAGAGTGGAGGGAAAGAAGGAATGCCATTTTAGGAGTGCAGAACGCTAGGAGATACGAGACGACGAGTTAGAAAGACTAAAGGGAAAGGATGGATGCATTATTTGATGAAAGAAATGAATGGTTACATAATTAGAGTTAGAAATACGATAGGAAATTTGAAATAAAAATGCAGTGTATTAGAAAATAATTTTAACCTTAGATGAAATCCCTTCAAATTCGGAACATGTAATGTTTCAATTATCTATTTCCTAGTATGTCGTTTACTTGATGGTAGAATTTTATTAAGAATTTTCACTATACACATATGAAACATTTTAAAATTTACGAGGCGTGTTCATAAAGTAAGGCCCGTTTGGTCACAGGAAAAAATATACTCATATGAAACACATTTTATTGGCACTTTTAGTTAGCTAAAAACCTACTTCACTTATCTACATAATCGCCGTTCACTTCTAAGCATTTTTCGTACCGCTGCACCAGCTTCTTTAACCCCTCTGCATAGAAACTCGCCCCCTGAGAGTTGAACCAATCGACAACGCCATTCTTGAGTTCCTCTTAGGTTTCGAAATGTTGTCCACCGAACCACTGTTTCAAGTGCAAGAAGAGGAAGTAGTCGCTGGGTGTAAGGTCAGGACTGTACGGTGGGTGGTTTAAAGAGTTCCCAACGACCCAAAAACTCTCGTCCACTGGACATTCTTTGCTCTTTGTGGTGGTCGGTGAGCATTTTCGGTACCCACCTTGCACGCAATGTGTGGTATCCGAGGTTTTCCGTAACAATATTGTAGACAGTAGTGCGTCCAAGTTGAGGAAATTGTTCAGCCAGGCCATTAATTATCAATCGACGATCACATCGCAGTTTTTGTTCCACTTGCGAAACAATTTCATCGGTCAGAATACTGGGCCTACCACTTCGCTCTTCGTCATGGACATTTGTTCGTCCATTTTTAAAATCACAGCACCATTGTCTAACCTTTCCTTCACTCATAACTGTAGGTTTATAAACTAGGCATAATTCCCGATGAAATAGCTTCTCAATGAATCAGTAGATGGCGCTGCAGGAGCAAAACTGTGTTCTGAAGCGCCAATATTTAAATATAAGCAAACGGTACTTACTTTGAGAATACGCCTCGTATTTGCGAATTAATGAATTTTATGTTGTCCCGTTTAATGCATGTATTTTTCTAGTTCGTATTTACAATTACAGAAATATGGATTTCTTTTAAGTTGCCCCTAAATCGTATAACTGTATAATTAAGTGATAAGGATTATTCATATGCAAAAGAATTTGTTTATTTCTCATAGAAAGCAAAACTATGAATGGTATCTACTTTTAAGTATTTTTACTTTTTGGTAAATTGGTATATTTATCGTTTTATTATTAAATATTCATGCAATAGTTACAAGTTGACTATTAGGCCTGGTGGTAACACGATGTGGCAACAAGAAGTGATACAAATATTACTCATAATGGAAATTAAAAATATATCGAGCATAAAAACTTACTCTCACAAATAATATTTTAGACTTTTTCCTCAACATATTTTAAACTTGCCAACCTTACTTGGGAAGGGTTCTAGAATACTTTTGGATTCCAATCTTCTATCCTGTAATAAAAAAAGAAATGTTTCCACTATCAGAAGGAGATACGGGACAACATATTACTTTCGTTTTGGGGAGGTATTCCTCTCCGTATCCTTTTTTCCCCTTTTTTCTTTTTTTTTGGAAGAAAAGGTAATGCTAACTGTTGTTTAAGAATTATCAAACGATATAGTTTTTAGTCAAACCCGTGTGATCTAGGTATACTTATTAGTGTGGAATTGGCTTCTACAAGTATACAATTATGATTGCTTAATGTGATCACAATCGGTCATTATTAGATACTGGATATGTATTTAACAAAGAAAATCTGCAATTAGACTAGTTGTTAAAGTTATTAATACTAGTGCAACTAGATTAGTTATTAAATATCGCCTAAAATATTTGAGTAATATGTCAAATTTTGATGGCAGGGACGTAAAAACATGAAATACTGAATAAATTCATCGGAGTCTGAAAATATCATTTTCCCTCTGCTATAAAATATTTCTTTCGAGATCGCTATGTTTCTAGTTTATTTGATAAGTTTTACAAAATTGTCAAGCTTTTAAGGAATTTAATTGTTCCTCGTGGTTTCTGATTCACCAAAAGAGATGATGAAGTTGAAATGGCTGCTGAAGGAGCACCTAGCGTGCTTATTTTTCATTTTCATAATAACTGAATCATTGCTTTGATTAATCTCGTTTGCGGAAAAATGCTGTTCTGATGGCTCTCCTATCCCTAGGTAAAGAGCTCGATGCTTATCGATGTAGTAGACAGATTCATTTTTAAATAATCGAAAATGTATGACTGAAACAAAATCATTGAAGTTTTGAAATTATTCTACGGCAGACGGCAGTTTTCTTGTCTCTTCCAACTTTTCATTCAATAGGATTAAATTGTGTTAATTATTGATTGAATGAATGGAGTGGCTTGAGAATAAAGCGTGAGAACACGAAAGGATTCCGGAGCGAAGACTGAATTAATTTGTTAGATGTTGAGTATGATGAGTGGTTGAAATAAAATTCTGCTCTGTTAGATCATTATCATGAAATATTAATCATTGTGAAAAAGAATTATCCTATGATTAGGACTATAGAGTATATGAGGAGGAACGAAAACTACCTAATCTAATGCCTAATATCTTTGGAATATATATGGTATATTTTGTGCATCATGAACTTGATTCCCTTCTTGAAATATCAACGTGTTGAAAACATATATTCTGTGATTGAATAACTCCCTAAGAAAACGAATGACATATTGGGCCCAAGGAAATGGAGAATGAGTCAAAGAGGGTGTAATGCTTCGTTCAATCACTTTTCCTTTGCTGTCCTTCGAGTTTTGAAAGGAATGGGACAAGAAGAGAGAAGGCATTAATGATATAAAGGTGAAGGTTGATTTGACGAGGTCGTAGGTTGCTGCGAGTCTGATGACGATACACCGAGTCATTGGGAATGAAATTAGCATGGGCAGGAAGTGAGCAGAGGACAGGAGCCTTAGAAGGCAACGGGAATGCACGGAAAGTTGAAACGACTCACGCGTCTTAACGAGCGCATGGCATCAAAAGAAGAGAGGGAAAAATAAAGACTTGGCTGGAGAGGCCTTGAGGAGAATAAAAGCTCCATGTGTAAAATATTTTAGCAATGCTTATTGTGCACCTACGAAAAATTTTCTCCTTTGAGTGAGGAATTCGTTGTAAAATAAGGGACCGCTGTTATCGCACATAAGTACATCCAGGTTCAAGTCACGTTACAGGTCGTGCAGTGTTTTTGACTTTTTTAAATTCGAAATTTGAATTTTATATGTCAGATAACTGACAACAAGTAATCGCGTTCGATTAGAGTTACCTTGGTGAAAACGTGCATACTCCTATTATTTGCCAACATGTAATCACTTAATTTTGTGTTTCATAGTTTTGATATTCACCATAAAGAACGAAATTGAATCCCTAATCACAATTATTTTAATTTTTCCATTGGAGTTTGAGTTACTTCGATATTTGGCTGAAAAATTCAAAGATTAAATAACATTTGTTGGTTAACTAACATTTGTTAATAGATAGATTTTTCATCCATTTTGATTGTAATTTAGTTTATATGCTGACAATTTCCAAATACCAAAATATTTGTTCCGATATTATTAAGAGCTGAATTTCATTGTATACAACCATAAATGAATTAACGTGTTTCGTAAGATGGAACTTAGGAATATGTAGTTACGTACATATTAATTCCAAAAGGTCATTTACAGTGAATGTCCTGTGAGTAGTTGTCTTCAGATTTGAGCAGATCTCGTGAAGCTCGGTCACCCATTCGAAATATCAACGGACTATGGATAAAAGTCTGGGTTGGTAAAAATTCATTTTTTAATTGCTTAAATTAAACGAAGACTTGAAAGGATTTTGTAGTAGATATAATATTACACTTGACTGTTTAGTGGATTATCATACTTGGCTTTTAGCCGCATCTTTGAAGCTTTTTGAACAATGGGATTTCCATTCCATATCACATTTTGGATTATGAAGAGGCATTTGGAAGTTTATTGTATTTTTTCTACATCATTTAGTTTTTTCCGCAGTAATTCTGTACTGTATTTGATTTCATTGAAAGGCTGCAGTCTGACAATTCGTTAAACATTGTTTTACATCTACCTACCACTGAACATTTTTAGCTTACTTTCTATGGTTCTCTGTTCTTATTTCACAAAATGATATCACAGTGTTGTTATACTTTGGAAACTAGGTTTCAATTTCAGCATATTTTTACAATTGAGCCTTACGCTCAAGCAAAAAGTAAAGCTTAATGATTTATATGCACAAGTAATTATTTAATTTACAATTCCTCTAAGATTCACTTAGCGTATGGCATTTTAACGGATTGAAGGGCTTGTACTCGAAACGCGCAGTAGTCGATATGCAATTTCTAATAATGTAATAAGTAGCTTGGATTCCAAAGCTTTTGAAAAAAATATTTTCCACCTATTAGTATTTAAAAAAAAACAAATTTAGATTAGAGACTAGTCGGCATGATTTTTTACCATGGTTTCAATTCTCTAAATGATAAACAACCTAAATTCTGTGCCATAAACACGATAGTATTATTGGTTTTGCTCAAAAGTTTTCAGTGTACGAGTCAATGCTAAATATCTAGGAAAACATGCCTTTTATGAAGAACAATTATAACATAAAAAAATATACTTTTAATAATCAAACCACTTTACTTATCCACATAAACTTTTTAATTTTTACAACCCAGGTTTCATTATAGCATAACATCATCAGGTAAAAAATACAAGTCAAGCCTGACTTGTATTTTTTACCTGATGATGTTGTGCTATAACGAAACCTGGGTTGTAAAAATTAAAAAGTTTATGTGGAAAAGTAAAGTGGTTTGATTATTAAAAGTCAGTATGAAGATTTTCCACCAAGTTACGCCAGAAACTGTTTAATTTATAAAAATGTTGTTTTTATTGAAAATTATTTCATAATAAATGGATAAAAGATATTCTTTAATACAAATGAGGGAAGACAGAATTTACCGGGCCAGAGATATAGTATTGCCAAAAAATATGAGCGATACCAGGTGATGAAAAATAATGCTGTGATTATATCCCTGTGGCTTTTGAAACAATAAATTGCTTTGCTTTTTGGTCGATTCCTAGCTGAGCAATCTTTAGACCTTTTGTTGAGCCTGCTCCCTCTTATTGACAATTACAAGTTTCTGGTGGAGTTGAAAGATTTTTTAATAGAATATCTTCTAAAGGATTTGGAAACTAAATTTCAGAAGTCAATTAATTAAACTGATCAATGTGGATAATTTATGTTCTGAAATAACTTTGGAACCTATTGGTGTTAGTCATTACAAATTACAAAGATGGTGTAATCACTAACAGTGACGATGTACACCCCCATGTTAAAACTGTGTTCAGAAATAACAAAACATAAACTTCTAAAATTCCAAGAAACTGCGGGAGATGCCGCGACAATAACTTTTAACGGAGTCATCCGCTAAATGTGCACTACAACGCAACAATTTCAGAGTATATAAATCATTCGCCTAGACCGAAATGATTGAATCCCGGTCTATGCGAATGATTTATACAATCTGAAGTTTTTGAATAGTAAACTTCAACGTTTATAAGTTTAATTAAAATGCCACAAGCGCACTTCCAAACATACCTATTCTTCATTCATTAAAAAATTATTGGAAAGTTAAATGAATATTCCTTTTTCGCGTTTGCTAAAACAAAAGGCGACCACATTGCATACTACTTGAAAATTGTATTGGTTAGCTGGAATCTACTAGCAAGCTTCATAAATCTAAGTTAGATGGTACCTAAGTTCAAAATCTAAGGAAACTCTGAAATCAGATATATGGTAATGTCGTCTTTTATTCGCAAACTAGAGGAATGACGATTATCCTTGGTTCAAAACACGGTTGCGTGGTATTATTTTGGTGGTTGAGATGAATACCGTTAATTATAATAGTTTTATAGTTTTCTCATTGAATTTTCAGAATATTAATGTCTTTCTTGGGGGTGATAGGTCTCCATAAGTAAATATGTTCCTGAATTTTATGAATGTTAAAAAATATTCATAAGAGTGAGTAATGAATTTCCTAATCATTTCAACTAAACTATGGAAGGCAATAAGGGGAGAATTTCTCATTATATATGTTCCATTTTAATACATTCTTAAAAGGTTTTCTTGAAAAATGGTATTCCGTGCATAATAACCGCCGCACCATCCCCATGATTTCGTATTCATAAAGTGCGCTGTTTGATTTTCAAAAAGTGCTTGATTATATAATGCTGGGAAATTATCAGATCGCGCGTCAGTCACAGAGAAAAAACCTGGTCTCTTTCTAAAGTTTCCATGCGGCTGGGTCGTAAAACACACTTTGATGAAAGCGAGGGAGTTGAATAGGAAGGGAGGGATAGGAAAGAGAGGGTAGGGAGACAGTAAGGGGGGAGAGGGCGGGTGGTGGCGGTGGAACTGGCGCAGTATGGGGGTAGCGTGACGATGCTAAAATAAGATTCAAGAATTTCAGTTGTAAATGACGAGGGAAAAAAATTACTCATGAAGCAAAACATTCTAATGCACGTGGTTCCTCATCTTCATTTTGCGCAAAGAGTAAAGGCGGAAAACTAAAAATAATAAAAAGCATTGAGGTGCTTTCAATTTTGAAGGACAGGTTTAATTCAAACCTTGGGTGAGTGGATGAATGACGCCTTGGAAATATTTTAGCGTTTATATCAACCCTGTGACCTAAAATCTGGTAGTTATTTTTTTCTGCCTGCAATATTTATTCACTAAAATCACAGAAATGGAGGGTATTCTTGGATTTTATGAATAATCTAACTTCTTCTGACTACTTCTTGATACTACTATGGACATTAATGCCATCCACTTAAATTGGTTTTGTTCATGTGAAGCAAACACAAATCGGCCTGTTTGACAGGCATGTACATTTTAAATGTATAGTGCAGATAGTGCCTTGCCGCTTGTAATATTTGGGTTGTGAATAGGATATATTAAAATTTAAACAGATACATCAAAGAACACAAAGACTTGACCTATCAATATTAGTCGTATTATATAATTAATGCACAGAAATGTTGAAACTATTTCGGCAATTATGTCACAACTTTATTACAAAATAAACTTTCCTTCGAGTAATCCTTCAAATGAAATTCTCCAAAAAATCAAGTCACTGTAAACTCTCGTAAGTCATCTCTTGTTATAGACCTTTTTTAATGATAATTGTAGTTTCCATCACTAGATGTAAATAAGAGCAACAACGTTAAACCTAGGCATGTGCATGTAGGTTATAATTCTCCTAACAATACGATTCTACGACATACGACATGGATGGAGGTCTTCCTCAACTCCAAGTCTGATGGACTCGTGCGTTTTTTTCGTTCGGCATGACTTTTGCTCAAGCCATTGCAAAGGTTAAGGGTTGGTTTTCATTAAGGTTTTCTTAGTGTTGGCACAATGAAACACTTCTTGGCTGATTTTTAATAGTTTCCCTTTAGTTTTTCAGTCAACAGACGTGGCACGAGTTTTTCAGAGACATGATGCATGCCCAATTTTCGGCCAAAGTTTTGTGGCGCGACCTGGTACGATCCTACGACTGCCTTCCTTAGCAATCTCTCACAGAGTGAAACGACGACGATTTTCACGAATCATAGAAAGAACTGAATTGATTTTCTCATCATTTGTTTGCGCCGAAGGTCGTTCCGATCTTGATCGATGTTCCGTCCAATTGAAAATGTTGAATCCAGTAATGACGCAAAGAACCCTTTAAGCACAAATTCAAATGCGGGTAGGCAAAATTCAGGAATTTCACAATGTAAAAATCATTCACCTTGAGGTGGATCCAGGTGTACCTGCTCCTGAAAGTCCGGCTATAAGTGCATTTCTGTGAGGTATTTAAACAAGCGGGCATACGAAGATAAATACAATGACTAACACACAATTGCTAGCAAATACACACCTAAAATAGTAAAGCTTGCTCTAATAAATTTAGAAGAGTTCCTCTTGTACAATACGGCGGGCAAAAATCGGAGTAGGTTGGTGTAAATCGTTCCTAATTTCCCCTATGGTTTCCAAGAAAAATGTGGCCATGAAAGAATTTTGCTTAGTGTATAGTTTAGTGGTAAATGTGTAGTCAACAAAGTGAGAACTTACTTTGTTGAACTCATATACGTCCATTATTTTTCCATTGAATGACCTTAAATTTCAGGTAACTCATTAGGGATTAATACCCTAATCTCTGTAAAACTGCCTGGGAATTGAAGTACCATATGTATTGAGTAAAGCTTCCCAGTAAAGCTTGAACGAAGCAGAAGATGCGTCTTCATTATTCTTATCATACTCTAAATATACTAGTCAGTCACATCAGTAGGTACTCGTTGAATGGTACGAAGTCTGTTCTATAAATACCTGACTACCAATCGAGCTCCTGTAAGTAGTGCCACTTAGCTGCAGCCCTCGACAAAATTAAATCGCTCGTCGTGTCATACTACTCTTCTCAGTTGGCGGTCTAGGACTGTCAAGGTAAACATATGCATCACTACTTTGCGAATTGAAGATGAAAGTCCTTATTTATTTAATATTGTACTGGGTAACTCTACCATTTCCCACCAAACCGACCTTCGGGTTGGTTATATATATATATATATATATATATATATATATATATATATATATATATAACTTTTGGACGGCACAATGTAACACAGAATAAAACAGATAACACGTAAAAGGACACTCACATTGTAGATGATTTGAGCTTTCGGTCTACTCCGAGGCCTTCTTCAGGTCGTCTGACCTGAAGAAGGCCTCGGATATCTGGTTATATCTGCTGGTACAAATTCCGAACTGGAATGGGGTTGGGGAATCTTCGCGATGCCGTTGCAGAAAGTCTACGGAAACAGACACTCGACTCTTCTCTTGGTCATCCGTCAAGACCTTCGGGGCGAGTTTAGCGCAGATCTTTCGCATCGCCAAATTTTCAGTGATAGTAGTGTGCACTGTAATTTTATCAATGCCAATACGATCTGCGATCATGCGTACACTTGAGCGACGGTTTGAATTCAACACTTCACGCACAGGTCAGGAAAAATTGTTACCGATACTTTTTATACAAACCTTGTACGGTATAACTTTACATTTAAAATATTTGCTCTCCTATTGGTGAATGGATAGATCACATACATCTAGGTATATCAAAAGTACACTCTTATGGAAAATTATTTCACCCCCGCGTCTGCATATTTTCTCTTATATTTGTTTGTGAGCAAATTTTTGGACTGTATCATATTGGTTTTTGTGATTTACTCTGAAAGTTGTCCCCTCTAAAATAGCTGAGTTTGTTCAAAAGTTGTGTCTTCAGAAAAGCTGAGTTTTTTCGAATTTTTCTATTCCAGCTAAATGACAATGCGACCTGTCTGTCAAATTATCTATTTTCAAGGAAGCTTTACCTTCTAGTATGACTTGAAACCATTTGAACTGTCGGGAAAAGTGACATGTGCCTGGCACAAGCATTTGGAGGTGAGCTGTGGTCCCTAAGGACTCGGTTGACGAGCTAGGTAGTGTGATAGAGTGAAGAAAAATGTACGTATTCCTAAAAGTTCAAAGCTTATATTTAATTATAGAATAGTTAGTCGTACAAAATTAATATTCGTAAAAATTCAATACTTTTCGGCTCTTTCCTGTTTTCGGTTCACTCTTCAAGTTAGGGACTACCATACTCGTGGCATGCCTGAGGTAGCGAAACGTTTAACATATCATTCCTTAATGGCCCTGGGGCTGAAAAGACTATCTAAAACATGGTATAAACCTTGCTGTTGCCGTTCGGGCGGGTCATCGGACGGTGGATCTCAGTTTGCTCACGTGCCTCTAAGCGCTTGGTATCGACTGTTGACCCAGGTCGAGGGCTTATGAAAGGGTTGTGGAGGATGGAGTGAGGGATGGGAAGAGAGGGGGGTGACTGAAGGTAGAGCAAACACAAAACGGCTGGTGGCGGGGAGTGATGCGGTGGGTGACGGGAAGGGAAGGCTGAAAACGGCACTCGTTAACAATCCCGGCTCTCTTCCCGTCCTCTCTCTCCAAAACCTGTGCCGTGTTGTAGGGAAGCTCTAGGTGGGGCCAAGCAGAGGGGAATGATTGACCAGTTCTGCCTTGGAAGTTTTGAGCTTAGTGGTTTTCAGAAGGGAAGATTCCTTGGAAGGTGTAATGGGCCATATTTTGTGTGCTTCGTAAAAACCCTTATTAAGTACCTGTCACTCCTCCGTTCGAATGACCACACTTCGAGAAGACAATGGAAACGACACAAATATTGCAATCCAGGAACTAGACTGCTATAATTCAATAAACTATTTCATTTAATCTAAATGCAATAAATCGCTCACCAGAAGAATATAAGGTCATATTTTATTCAAAATCTAACATTCAATGTAAGCAGTTGAGGTTTTTATTCTTGATAAAAATTGGAGTACCGAGAGTAAGGTTCGGTTTTTTCTGTTTATAACAATACATAAACCATGGTTCAAAAAGTCCCGGAACTTATTGAACGAGATATTAACCCGACTTCATATTTATCGGCATTTAAATCGACTACCTTGAAAAGTAGAAGTCCCGGGGCTTAATTAAAATGAGCAATTTTCCACAAAAATAAAATTTAAAAAAATTTTATTAATACAATTATAATACAAGGTGTTAAAAAATTTTATTTTTGTGGAAAATTGCTAATTTTAATGAATCATGTTATTCCACCATATCACGCCTGAAACGTCTCTTTTTTTGTCCCGGGACTTGAGCTATGGGTTACTTACATTCTTTAAGTTCGAACTTCATGATTTATTGCATATACTTTAACGAGCAATGTGCTGTGAATGTGGCCGCTTTATTGTTTTTTAATTTGGCGCAGCAGCATGGTTCGACTTAGCTCCAAATTTTAAAAAATGTTAGTCGCTTCTTCTCCCCTATCAAATCAATAGGTGCTTCGTTTATTTTCGTACTACTCATTTTGTTCAAACTCAAGTTCAGCTAAACTATAGCGTCGGTGTTAAAATCTTTTTCTTTTGCATTTCCTTATCTGATGGAGTTGCTCCTCATTATCTAGTAAAGCTTTGACCCCTACCTTATTTGTTCCACCATCTACTTAGGTTTCCATTCATTCATTCATTTCTTCTCAAAAATGCTTATATTGAGAATGACATTATCGTCTAAACAATTTTGTTACTGATTTTTTCACCTTTGCCGAAAACGTTGACCAAATATGAACTATGTTTTCCATTTTCTCTTGCTAATTTCTACACTAATAAGGTTTTAAAAAAGCCATTCATTGAAATTTCAAGGGAAAACCTACTTTCTGGTTCTGCCGAAATATTACTATATATTTTAATTCGGATTTCATGTTTAGTGGAGTTCAACCAATCGTGTGGCAAAATTAAAAGTTTTAAGTACTCATGAAGTCCGTTCAAATCATTCAAGTAAAAAATAAATATTCTCCAATGAATCATGCCCCAGGTACAGAAGGCGTTCTGGGAGCTTTAATGAGGTTCCACGTAATATCTTAAGGGAGCGGTTGTCATTTTTTTCATTACACCTATTTCAAGTTTGAGGTGATTTCACGGCCATTTACATATTGTACTTTTGCGATCCGATTATTATCGTCCCAATCGAATATAGACTACAGACGTATATCAATAGACCTGCATGCTTGCACAGGTGTTGTCAAAAGGTTTATTGACCAGTAACGGTTTTATCAATGACTCCTCTATATCAACTATTGCCTCGATATATCCTCTCCGAAGCCCCATTCGTAGTGGCGATGAGGGTTTTTGAGCTAAGTCAGCTCTTTTGAGCAAAGTTCGCTTGTTGGCTCTTTTTTATCTCCGTTTTCCGGTAATCTCTGAGGCTTGTGAGTAAACATTCGCAAAATTCCCGAATAGCCTACAGGAGAAGGATAGTAATATAACCGTTTACAAATGGATAACCGAAGTAAGATCATTCGCACTCACTCTTCATCTGCCATATACCACGTTGACAAGTTTTCTGAAACTAAATGATTTACGGTGGTTTCGACGCTAATATTGAACCACGCCACTCTTCTACTTTTCAGCACTGCTCCCGTTTTCCTCGCATGCTTGCGTTAGTGTTATGCGTGGAAGATATCTGATTTGACAGATTTATATCCTTCTTATAAACGCTGTTATGTGACAATAATGATGCTATGTAATATCTTCACCTGGTACCGAACAATAATGGTGTCAATAGGCGTTTCCACTGGAGGGAGATCATATAAAGCATTCATTGGTTTCTGTTGTAAAACCCTCATTGTTATCAATATTTTTAATACCATCTAGATGTTTATTTCAATCACACTTCTGTGAGGGTGGATAGCTACAAAGAGAAATTTGTCAAGTTATTCGAGCCTCTTTAGCTCTAGAATTGACTTGTCCTGTCCATTTATTAATTTAAGCAAAAGATTATTCGTAATTTTGAATCCTCTTTCTGTCATACCTTGCATTTTGTAGGCTGCATTAACGATAGACTCATCTCATACGCTCTCTGTTGCCACATTTCTTTTAAAGACTTCTGCCGGTTCTGATATTTGCATTGCTCTATGAAGTAATATTTAGATCACATAAAAGAGTCTTAAACTTTTTTTGGATGTTCATCTCTCTTCACGACTTCTCCCTTGAAGAGCCATAAAATACGGATTATGTTTCGCAAAGATACTTTATTCAATATTTGATGTTATAAACAAACACCAAATTCAATAGAAACATTTTGCAGATTGTATTTTTCGTTCTTCATCTGATATTCAATTTGATGTAGACCGTATTGGTTTATAAAATGTGCATCACTTTCCATTGTTCAAATAACCTTTGAACCTGACCGCTTATCTTCTCATTCTACAAAGATATCTATTAACCTTACAATTTAATTATAAGTCTATGAATTTTATAACTTATGACTTGGCAAAAATAGGCGACAGGCAAAAGTAGATGCGTTGTACGAAAAGATGGAAGAATTTTTAGGAAGTAAAAAAGGAAAATCAATCTTCAGATAAAAAAAGATAAGATAAAATGGTATGAATGGAACTGCAAAAGATTGAAGGGAAGTGGAACTGTATGGTGGAATTATTAGGCCAGTAAGGTTGTTACAAGAACGACGTATGGCATGTGTGAGGACAATCTGAGTCAAGAAGAAACGATGAGAGAGCTAAAGAAATTGTAAAAAACAAATATGAACACTTTTGAAGATGAAGATTTTAGAACTACTATTTTAATTTCTCACAAAGTAAATTTAGTAATAATCATTGGAAAACGTCCTTCAAGAGAACAAAGCGCTAAGAGTACCATCACTTAGGATTTTATAGGGGAAGTGGAAAACGTAACGCCATAGTAATAATGAGACCATTGATATAAAAATATATGAAAACCGTCAACATGTATTTGTTGTCATCGTATGCTTCGTCAGGACGTTCTATAAGGTGAAGGGAAAAAAGTTTATGAACTTTTTGGAAAATATAGCTATCCGAAAGAAGAGGCGACTTGTTCGAAGTAACCATTTAAATCTTATTTCGTAAGGAAGAATAGCGGATGGAGAGAGAACCAAAATGGCAGTCAATAAGACATGGTTGTTTGTTAGCCCTGTGTCATTTTACCTGTATACAGAGAAATTATTTTGAGAAATAATCATACCAAGGATTTTGGTTAGGAATGACAGTAGGTAGGAGAGTCTTACGAAGGGTAAGTAAAGGACTAAAGTATGAGTAATGAAAATAGAGTAGATGAAACACTTTTATGTGCATTACAGTAAATGAAATTCCGTATGCTTCGATACAAGTTTCCTGATTGTGATTGTATATGGTAATGTTCCAAGGGAAGAAGGGTGAATTAACTGTATGCGAACTTGACACATTAGTGAAGAGAATAAGTAGGTGGGGAATATTCGAAAAGACCAGAAAAAGTTGACATTGGAGATATTGAAGGTATATATGATGAAGTATGTTAGTATAAGGGAGAATTTTGGAGAGCTTTTGAAGAGAGAGACAAGGAATAGGAATGCTGTATAGCATCAATGAGGGTAGAATTTATGAATAAGTGAAGAAGGAAGTAGTGTAAATCATAGTATAACTCAGGCAGATACCATAGTACAGGACTCGTATTAATAATTTTAAGTTAAATTGCTAATTTTCTCCCATCTGCTTTCTTTAAACAGGGAAGATGTAGAAAATAAAGCGTAGGCTTTTTCGCCCCTCTTGGAGGTAAATGTTGAATTTCCCACTGTAAAGCGTCGCATGAGCCAGGTTTTTAAGATTCATTACAAGCATATTAATACGTACGAGTACATATGAAAGAAAAACGTAGAATTATGGAATTGGTACTGAGTGCACTTATGTATGTTGCGCCAATCCGTTGCGATACCAAACGTGTAATTTTTCAGGCAGATATGTGAAAAATTGAGTCCTGATAGTGTCCCCGTCAAAGGCTTATTTCCTTGCAAAAGATCCTTGAGGAATGTTTATTCATTTAACTTTCAATGATTTTGAGAGAGACGACATCGTTATAATGGTTTGGCGTAGAAATTTTTTCAGAGGTAAAAATGATGATATGCTACATAAATTAATGAGGAAACGGTATTTTAGGTGGATTTTCTGTAGTGTGCTGCGCACCGAAAAATTATAACATATCTCTAAAAATGTTACTGTAATAGGTAACAGTTGAAGTCTACGTTAAATGAAATTCAATTTTTATTTTCCTGAAAATCATTCAGCTATATTTGCCGATGAAATTTTAAAGAATATCATATTACCAAGTGATATCTTCATTATTTTGCAGATGTAAAGAATAGGCTGACGTTAGTGCCCGCGTCAGATATTTAGAATGGTCAAACAGATTTGCATCGGGAGATAGATGAGGGTAAAACTTTTTTCGTTTCTTCATCCTAAAAAATGACAATGGAAAGTCAAGAAATAAAGATGAAAATTCTGTGCCTAAAACTTCTCCTCCTGGTCATGTCACTTCATAAAGATTAGAGGAGTGTTTCTTCGAAATCGGCGCGGAAAAACTGTCTTTGCCTTCCCTTCTCTCTGCCACTCCCCACCCTCCCCTCGACTCTGTCCTGCTCCTCCTGTTCCTTCGCCCCACTTCGAGGGTGCCACCGACATTTAATTGGGATGCTCGGACGTCTTGGACATCATGAGACTGAAATGGTGCAACTTCCGGACGAATCCTTCTCGAAATGTGTTCTCCGACTGCCACTCTCGGAACTCTTAAGCCCGAGGAGGAACCTGCTTCTCGAGCGGGAGCCTCCCACCCCCGGAGACCACTTCGCTACCATCACATCTTCCGCCCGTTAATGCCACCCATACGCCCCCGCCTCGGCTCTGCCGTGTCCTGTCCCCGGCATTATTCTGGCCATCAAAAATGTCCTCTCCCTCCACCCAAATCCCACCACTCCCCTCGGAAGCCTCCAACTCCTCGGCTGCCCTCGTCACTTCTTTGACTCTGGTGTCATCTCTTATCAGAAACCACTCTCGAACATCGTGTCCCCTTCTCCCATTCCATTTCCACTGTTCTGCCATTCTACTCACTCGCTTGGCTCTCCAGCGCCCTCATTACCTCCCTCCCTGTCTTTTCTCCCCAACTTGATTACCCTTTCTCCCCTCCTTCCACTTTGTCAACCACACTATCACCCCTGCCCATAAGGTTATAAATGTTACACGTCATTGCGCACTACTTCCTTTTCTCTTCACCTTTCTCATCTCTTCATGTGTGTGTGTGTATATATAGTATTATATAATGCACTTCTTCGAATGACGTCCTCGATTCAGGCATCGTCACCTCCTTGCGTTTTTACTCTTCTTTCCCCTCCTCCCCACAAACCCATCTGCCATCCCCTATCTTTCTTTCTCCTTTTCCACACCCAAAGCTCTCGTATCCGTGGTGAGGGGACACGCGGAACATATTTAAGCGTTATTATTTTTCGCGTCTGCTACCAGATAATAGTGATGGATTGCCTTGCCTGGGAAAGTTTTCTAATATCCATCAGCTGCGTAGGAGGAGAGGTGGGAAGACGGGGGAAGGGAGGAGAGGGAGATTTTTGGAGGGAGAATAAGAGACAATGAGAGAGACAGTTGGGGAGGGGGGGTAGCGGAAAAGTAGAGATGTATATATAGAGTGAGTGGATGGGCAGATGAGGAGATGTTGGGGGTGAGGGACGGAGCAAAGAGGAGCGTGTAGGCGCCGTCCGTATTGGTTGGGGAGGAGACGAGGACGAGCTTGAGTGGAAAGATGGAGGGCGGGGAGAGGTGGGCAAGGTGTCGAACGGGTCGTCGAAAGGGGTTGATGTTAGCGTGTACGTATAAACGTGAAATGTAGGAGGCAGTTGAGGAAGGGTGAGGACAGGAGTGAAGATGAAGAAGGAATAAATATAATAAAAATGTAATCATAGGTGATTGGAAAAGAGAATAAAAATGAACGTAGAGCTATTATTTTCGTTTTCGTAATTACCGTAGTTGATGTAGAGTAGGTTGTTGGATTGGGTTTTGTTTGGAGTTACAAAATATTTATTTGATAGTTGTGTCCATCCAAAAACCTACCTTAATCGGTAGATTACCTAATAATAATAACCGTAGTACTCAAATAGCGTGTGAAATTAGAAGTAGTGTTATGCTCTAACGTTTTCGGGAACATTATTCCATGGGAAGTTTTCAATTAGCGCGGTACCTAGATTTACTGACCTCCATTCGTCAGTAACCTTGCGTGATTTCTGTATTTTGGTGTTTTTTCAACGGTACCCTATTTCCAGGTTACTTTTGTAAACGCCTGAGGGGTGGTTCATCTTCGTCGAATGAGAAGACTAACTTTGAACTTCCTGACCTCTATTACAGAGGTTACTTTCTCCCGTACTTTTTTTGTGATCAGATTCCAGAATAGTAATAGTAGCAGTGATGTAAGATGCTAAGTAATGCTTCACTATGAAAAAAGAAAAAGGAGATTTAAATGATGGTTCTCGATTATGGCTGTGGCCGCAAAATTTCAGTAGAACAATCAGTTGATTAAAAATTAAACCCTGCGCATAAAAACTGTCTGGATTGATAACAAGCCTTATCAAATCGATCGGCTTGGAAGATTTTAACGTCATACCGACTCGGCGATTCCGTTGGACAGGGAGGGCGACCTTTTAGCCCCGCGTACCACCAGAATTCAATGCCGGGTTTGAGTTAATAAGGTTGCAGATTGTTTCTAGCTAATGATGTGTCCCAGCCTACTTAAAATCCCATTAATATCAGAATTTTGAGACCTGAGCTAGGGCAGATGTCGTCTTTCAGTTTCTTCGATTTCAATTTTACCTCTTTTCTTCATATCCAGTTGAGTTTTTCAAAATAGTTTACATATAAAGGTTTATAATAAATTAATATTTGTGAAAGCATCGTTGTTAAAATCTGAATTTTAACTTGGTATAGTCATAGTGGTAAGAGCTTTTCATTAATCATTTTCATTGTGGCGAATGACGATTTCAGGTCATGGCACGTTTTTTTTTTTGGAATTTAGAATGGAAATCACACTTTGCACATCATATTTTTTTCTACGCATCTACGCTGGATGGTAATAGTTCAAATTTTGAGAGGACAGTGTGAAAATATTTTAATATCAAAATTTTATTAATCCAAGCACAGAATGTGGAAAAAGAATACTTTTTAATGTTTCCAAAATTGTATGAAAATGAACGGGTAATTCATTGTTTTTTTTATCCACACGTTTTTATAATTCCTATTCTCTAAGGGTTTTGGTAGCCACATCTATTTGCTCTTGGATCTTCAGCAGTGGAATTATAGTAGCTTACATATATCTCGTATCCTAAACTGAACTTAAACCCGCGGCATTTCGTTAGTAGGCAGATGTATTACCAATTAGACTAAATGATTTTCGAACTACTTGACATTTTAATAATAATCCGTAGATATTCATTCTTCGTTATGCATATAACGTTCATTATGATGTACTACTCCAATCTGCTTGTTAATGGGTTAAGGACATAAGTTTACGTGAAGTGATCATTTTATTTTCAATATTTTAATTCCTGTTTGCTGATCACATTGACACATCAGGTACCGTTCCTTAAACTGTGAAGGGGGTATGCAACTTGTATAGGCAAGATAACTTATGTCTGAGAGACATAAGACTGAGAGTTATGAAACAGCACCTGGCGCCTATACACGTTGTTGCTCTTCTCATATGTAACTTATATGAAGAGCAACGCAACAATTTCAGAGTTTAAAAGTAATTCCCCTTTACCGGGATTCGAACCCGGATCCCTCGATGTCAGACCGATTGCTTTAGACAGTTATGCGATCTAGGCGTCCTCATAAACTATGACATTTTGGGGGCATTAAAGGAACAAGATGTTTCGACGAAATACCGTACATACGAGTGAAATTTCACAGGCATTTAGACAGTAGTAGATTTGTAGTCGTGTGCGATGCGTCGCAGTCCACGTGGTTAAAGCCAACTTTTTAAAGAGGCTGTTTTTACCTTTGACAAATTCGAAGAAACTGCGGGAGATGCCGCAATAGTAGCTTTTAACGGAGTCATCCGCAATATGCATTACAATGTAACTATTTTAGAGGGTAAAAATCTTTCGCATTGCCCGGGATTCGAACCCGGATCCTTCGATATCCGAAATTTCTGGGTTTTAGAAGACGCCTTGATAAACTGGCTAAAGCACTCAGCCGATCATCGAGGGATCCGGGTTCGAATATCGGTCAAAGCGAATGATTTTTAAACTCTGAAATTGTATTGAAATGCATATTAGCGGATGACTCTGTTAAAAGTTAATGTTAAGGCATTTCCGGCAGTTTCTTGGAATTTATAAGAAGAGCTTGAAATGAATGTTTTCTCAAGAAATTGGATCGTGTTATCAAAGTTTGGGTTTTTACATTATGGGTCAACAGTAAACTTTCTAAAGTCCAGTTATTACATATTTTTATATTGCTTCATTATAAAATTAATAATGCACTAGCGTTTTTACTCACTAAAGTTTAAAATACTTTATACCTACATACAATTAGGCTGACTCGTATCTGATTAGCGAGTTAAATACGTAGTCGCTAATTATGTGAGTCACCTACCTTATCATAGAAAATGATAATTACAAAATGAGTCATGTATAAAGTAAAGCAATCTTGTTTTAATTATATGATTTTTGTGAAATAACCAAGTATTGAGGGAGAGACTGAAACTAAAGAAAGATAATATAGGAATGACTATCATTGAAGGGGTATTACTTTTTTAATTATTTCGTCAACATTCTTCCTTGCCTTTAAAGGAAGATGCATAAAGAAGATCAGAGGTAAAAGCGAGTTTGTATGAAAAGAAGACTTTTGAGGAGAAATATGATTTTTTACTTCAAACCCACGAGAATTTATTAAGTTCCGTTGCCTTCAAAATCACCAGTGGATCTCAAATTAGCATATATAACTCAGGCAATTTTGGTCAGGAAAGTATTAAACGAAGATAACGTCTGAGACTTTCCAAATTAATTTTCTTAACAAGTTGAAGGATGGAGACCTTGGAAAAAATAACAATTAAATTTAGAATCCAATGTCCTATATTTTCTTCGGAAACAAATTGATTGTAACTGAAATGATTACAAGTACTTGTGTAATTTCAATTGAGTAGGTTAAAAATAGGATGACCTTTTTATGGAAATAAAGGTAATAACACTTCAGTAATTACCTAAAGGGTGAGTTAATAGCTAATCATACATTCATTTTGAATGTATGCTTGATATTAATAAGTTTCATGCTTCCATTTAAAATTTTTTACGTTGTTAGTACTATCTAATTTTAGTTTTTTATATAAGATGAATTGTGTATCTAAATTCATATCTATAGCCTTATTGCCAAAAATATTTTTGCTGTATATTAATATCAATCTGGTCATTATTTGAAAGCATCCATTTACAATGTAGCGCTTGCTCTCATTCTCTATTTTTCGAAATTGATTGTTAAATTTTGCGGAATGTTACGGTTTCGCGTTGGCGCGTGCTGTGTCTCATAAAAATATAACATTTGAAAATTTTATCTTACTCCCAGCTTAGAAACGGTATCGTAACTCTTGCGAACAAGATACGAATTACGCCTATATTATGTGAGAGCCTTTTAAGAGGATGAATTTAATCTCCTTGTCTGATGAATATCTACCTTAAGTGCTCCTTGTTTCCTTGCTTCGGTATCTTTTCTTTTAGCCGCCGTCTTAGGGCGGATTACTGTATGTGGATATTTTTTGAGGAAGAAAAATTTTCCATTTCACTAAATAGAAATACATTGCGCCTTGCTTCGTATCTCTCTGTCTAATCGCCTCACCTTCTGGTCGCACGCATTTTTCACTAAAGTGCACGACTTATCGCGTGTCTCATCTCAGTCCGGCCGTGATCGGGCGGCTTCGCTTGGCCTTGCTCGCTGGCACGTTTTGACCCTTTGGTATTTTCTGGTTGTTATTAAAGCTATAGTCATGATATGTAAATTATAGATATGCAATTTTACATATATGTTTTGCCAATCTGATTAATAGGTGTTTTCGTGGAATTACTTTGAACGTTTTTTATGGAAACATTATGCCATCCCTTTATAGACAAAAAGTGCAATGTCAAAGTGTAATACTTTAACTTGCATCCAAAGAGAACTGCTTCATGATTAACATTTAAATTCAACCATATGAATAAGTTTTTATGAACGAGTGAAATTAGTTAAATTTTAATTCTTAAATTTTTATTGAAATGGTCATCATTTCATATTTTTGAAGTGTAACTATAGAAGCAGCAAATTTATATATTATTTGGAGTGACATAGTATGATGGCATCGAGTCCACTCTTTGAGGAAGGGTATTATCCGAAGTTGATCAAAGTGAAACGTCTTGTCAAAATGAATTGGATCGGTCAATCGTTTCATATCTTTTCTCGAAAACGTTAAGCAGTAACCGAGTTTTAAATGTTTTAAAGCTTGATCGCGTACTGTTATTTTGATTTAAAAGGAATAATGCCTACTCCTGCAAAACCTATGCTTACCTATTTCTAAAACTGACCTCTTATATTTATTTTTTCCAACTTCCTTCAGTAATCTCTTGATTCAGCATTGCACTGCAGTACATAAACTAATAAAATATTAACTATCTTCACCTTTCCATTAAATTACATTTTGTTTGTCTCGTGATCGTCAAAAATGTTGAAATCATATTCATAGATTCGGACGTTTTCCTTGCCTTTATGCACCGCGGGATTCAATGTTGGGCCTCTAAGCACTCTGGATCGCGTGGTTTTATCCATCGGCCTTGCCACCCGCCGCGCCGTGAGGGAGGTTAGTAGGTGGGTGGTCCATAGATGGCGGTGGCAGATACGATTGATCCGAGATGTCTGCGGCGGGGGACCGTGTTGTATGTACGTGTCCTGCTCCACAACACGTTGTCCAAGACGGAGCTTTGTCCAAGATCTCAAAGGAATTTGCCTCTCTCTTGGTCTCTTTGTGTTTCCCATTCCTCTTGCCGCACAGAATCGCCGCTTCTTACGGCCGTGTCTCCGTCAAAAATCCTTTTGAATCTTGCCATTCAAATCGAGGCGTCTAGATTTCAATAGGATAGCAAATCGCTCATTCGATGTGAAATTTCCAAACTTGTGGAAGTTATGATATCAATGCCTACGTCCAAGGCGATTGAAATACAAATGGATGCTCGTTTCGCTTGCGGATATCTACAAAAAAGTTGGAAAGTGTGCAACGGTTATTAATTTCGAATTACTTCCTTTTGAATGTTTTTCGTTCCAGTTGCCCTATCGAACCATTTCTTGGACACCAATCATCTCAGGCTAAGGTGAAAGACAAAAATAAATGAAGTCCTTTGAACTTTTAATTATGATTTGGTTTTGACTGTATTTTTTATTTCTAAGGTTATGATGTTAATTGGAAACAACTCGCAAATTAGTGGTTACACCTAGACTATAAATATTGGCTTTCTATAGTTGTTTGTTTGTATTTCCACGTAGCCTATATATTTCAACGTAACATCATACATTTACATATTTTATTAGCTTATATCATCATCTGTAACGAAAAGTATTACTATTAAATACCTTCAAGTGTTAAATAAAACGAATGAAAATGTAGTATTAGTTATTAGGGGAGCCAACCGACAGGTAAGGTCATTTGCGCTTGTAGGGACAGTTGGGGAAATCTGTAGGGGTAGGTTGATCAAGACACGGAGGAAGAGTGGAGAGAGACGGACGGTATTAACCTATTCTTAACGAAAGACGGTCGCCATGGGAACCACAATTTAACTTCCTATCAGATGGACTGCGTACTCCACTTAAAGTGCTCTCCACCCCATAGGTATGGACTGGGATACCACTGAAACATATCTGCCCCTTCTTGGATTAGAACCCGTGCCCTGATTCGCTTTTAAATTGTTTTTGTTTGAAATGTTAATATGACGCATTTTTTCATTAATATCTATCACTTATATGTTTTTATATTCAACTAGATAATTCATCTATTCAAATTGATATTATATAAAAACTGAACAGTCCTAATAAAAATTATTTTTATTTTGTTGGTCAAAATTTTAAAGATGAGGCACTGAGCAGTATAATGACGATGAAAGCTAATCTAAAACTTTCTGGTGATTATTAATAAATAAAAAGGAAGATTTTCTTTACCACATGTAGTAGCAGTAGTTTTTAGGAGAGGCGAACGACTGCTGAGGTTAATTGCCCCATTAGGGATGTACAGGAAAAGGTGAAGGGTGGAGAGAAACCCAGCGTGAGCAATAGCCTACTCTTAACGAAAGGCGCCAAGGGGTCCGAAGCTTAACACGTCCCATGCGACGGTATGCGTGCTCACTCAAAGTGCTCTCCACAAGCACCTCAAGTAGGGACCGGGATACCACGGAAAAATATCTTCCGCCTGCGTGATTCGAACCCGGGTCCTCTGGGGAGTGGGAAGCAAGCACGTTGGCTACCGCACCATCCCGATCCCCCACAACATGTAAAAAAAAATTTCTTCTCATTGTAAAACCAATCTGGAATAAAAAATCATTTGGATTAGTGTCCAATATTTTACCTTAACACTGAACAAAATGATTTTTTCATGAAAAGTTTCCAATTAGTACAACTCAACTTAAAAAAAGTAAATTTACTGAGTGAAATGGGTTAAAAGAGAATCTATGGCGCGATAGTGACGTTAGCATTCTACCATGTACGTGAACTTGTATATGCATAGATGATGAACATTCAAATCTTTTCTTCTCTGCAGGATTTCTACATTTATTGCTACGCATTACTCCGAGACCCTCGACATGGGCATATGATAGGCAGTGTCAGAAAACCAACCATGCTCTACAGGTATGTAGTAAAAAGTCTATAAAAAAGAGACTGTAATCATTTGTTGATATTTATTGCCAGATTTTATTCTATCTAATTGTCTAAGTCTGGAGAATCGGAGCAAAATGATGAGTGTATTACATAAGGGGTTCTATATTGGTATGCTTCTGTGAAATCATAAAACTTAATACTTCATATAGTATACATATTTCAAATGAGTCGATGTTTTATTTATCGTTGCAAGGCTTTATGAAAACTTCGGCTTAGGTAAAAAACGTAGTCTCAGATCTAAGATGAATTACTGGAAAGAATAATAAAAATATGTTAAAATGTTGTTCCAATTTAGTTTCAGTCATTTAATTTAAATTAAAAGTTGTATAAAGGTTACTAAATCATTCATATTACACATTACCATTCGAAGTTACGATGCATTTTGGGCACATTATGTACCATTCGTTAATTTCAGTTGCTACTTCTGCAACTATCACCTCCGTTACAGAGCGGATAATCAGTTCTAATAATTCACCGAAACGTCAATGTTATAGACTCAGCATCATTGGAATTATACTTCTAGCCTCTGTCAACTCTAAGAAAACCTACGAATTAATTATTTATATTGATGAAATAACGATACGACTTAAATTTACCTAGATTATTTTCTTGTCAAACGCCAACATGATGCATAATTAAGATGCTTATTTCATGCTTAAGCACTTGGGTAAAACAATTTTTCACATATAACTTTTAGCAATACTTTCTTAGAACTGAGCTGAGGTACATTTATCACATTCAATTGACCACTCTTAAGTTATTATTTGTAATAACTTTTTTGGGTTTTGAACATACAAATTTACTAGGAAAATAGATAAATATGAAAGACTGAGAAATATATTTTAATTCATGCATTTAATAAATAAAACACTTCTCTTGATACATATTTTCATAGTTTCACTCAAACTCGGAAAGGGACACACACACATTCTTCATACACTAATTTATTCCTCACACATTCTAGTATAATTACGGAATTATGTTACTTCACAAAAGTCTTTGACTGTGAGTTTTTTTTTACACATTTCACTCACAGGATCCGAAATGTCACTAACCCAAATAAAAAAATTGGCCTTTTGCTCGAATTAAGGAACATAATTTATGAGCGCATTATTTTTGTCTGGAACATTCATCTCAGAATCAGTCCAATGATTTCATTTTATCACATAAAAACCAACAGTGTGTATAGGAACATTTACGATTACTTACTCCGTTACCATTAGTCATTTCACTTCAGCGCGAAGAGTACATTTCCACCAAATGACTTTTTCTCACGGAAAGTTTATTTTGTCGATCATAGTTATCAATTACAGAATAATTTGTGGTGAAATTTTCCTTGAAACCATTTTACGAGTTTCTCAGTCACTTTAGGTATTGATGCTTGTCTTACGATCAGAGATCTCATTTGTTTATTTATTCACTGAGAATTCCCTGAGATTAATAATACAGTCTACAAGTCTTATATTTCCAACATCGTCAATGTAGTACGGTAAGACGAAGAATAACAGATGCCAGATTTAGCGTCGTACATTTTTGGCTTACATTTTTTGCACCAATGAATTCTCGTACTAAAATTGATAAAGCGGCAAATACTCCTGAGATGCACTACTTAATATTTTACTCAAACTAAACGAAAAATGAATATTATTCAAAGAGCTCACCCATGGGGTCATTCTATGTCAGAATCTAGATCAGAGATCATGTGGAAACACTTGGTTCACACATATTCACAAATATCATCGTAGATAACGATTAGCACTATTTTAATCCTGGCGTTGGGAAAGACGAATTAATAGCACACGCTTCACTCTCTTAAATTTGCTTGAAGAAAGCATCTCATCGACTGATGGGAAATTTGGCGTCCATTCATGCTGGACGATAATCTTTCCTCCGCATAGGTCACGTCTGCCCCATTCTTGGCGAGCCCCTTACATCATTCCCTCCCGTAGACTGCATACTCCCATCCGCCGCCTCCGCGAATCCCGCCTCCAACTCCACTCCTCGGCTGCCCTCCCCGTGTCGGCCCCCGCAGCCTGCTGGGGAACTGCTCGTGCTGCTCGCACCGCTCACGCTGCCTCCTCCCCCACCCCCTCCCGCCGTGGAGGAGGATGTTATGGACGTGGGAGAAAGGGCTGGCAGCGTCCCGGAGCTGGATAGAGGCGGTTCCGGGGGTATCAAACCCTCCTTCATGCGTTTCTTCTGCTTCATCCTCCTGTTCTGGAACCAAATTTTCACTTGAGTCTCGTTCAGTTGCAGGGCGGAGGCTATTTCTATCCTCCTCGCCCGCGTTAGGTACTTGTTAAAGTGAAACTCTTTCTCCAGCTCGGTGAGCTGCTTGTTAGTGAAGTTAGTGCGGCCCGCACCCGGTGGCAATCCTGCTGTCCCCAGGACCCCGCCTCCGCACATGCTGCCACTCCCCGTCACCGCGCTCCCACCCCCCGCGCTCCCGAGGCCGTTTCCAGTGGTACACGTGGGCCCGGCTCCACCAAGTGGGCCCATACCCCCGCCGGCGATGACCATCCCGGAGCTCCCGTTGCTCGACGGAGGTTGACCCAATGTTCCGCCGCTTCCGGTTCCATAGCCGTAATCAACTACAGCCGGCTTAGGAGCTGAAAAAAACGATTGAAAATTGGATTGTGAAACTTGGAATACTAGTTTTAGTTAATATGATAAATGGTACTGCATTTAGAAAACATACTTTGACCAGTGCATTTTTAAATAATGAGGCGTATACGTGAAAGATGGGGAGATGCTCTATCATAATATGAATCAGTGAACGTTCATCAACTATCATTGCAACGCCCATAATCCAAAATCAAGATCTTTCTCTAACTATCGACTATTAAGATTTCATGTGCATCATTCTCATTATTTTTTCGTTGCAAATAGGTATTTACCACAGTGTGTAGCAATAAAAGACCATTTTATAAAATAACATACTAAATTAATGTTATCCAATGATAATCTAACCTCATTACGTGAGTTTATTGCAAGCAATGCTACGAATAAAAAATATTCTCGAAATGAATGCCTTTGAATGATATTCGTCATAAGATTTTTAGTGTAAAATCTCATAGAATTATCTCAACACAGATTGTATTTCCTTTTGATTGGAAACTAAGGTATTCGGTGAACTCTGAACATTCAAAATAAAGGAGGGTGCAATTTTATTTTTACATTTTGAGGTAAGATATCCAAAATCCTGAGGTGGAATTTTCGTATTGAAATTCATCATTAAAAAGGTCATTGAACTAAAATTGACATGCGGATGTGCATTCATTAATATAACATTTTATGAAACCCGCTAATATGTCCAATTAACTGTGCCAAAAGTATATAACTTTCCCTTAGTTTCACATGCATTGTGCAAAATGGTGGCAGTTAATCGAGTAATGTGAAAAAAGTAATGATAATCTCTCAGTATTGACGTAAATACCAAACCACAATTAAAAAAATCAAACCGGATATACTTTAGGACACACACAGGCTTAATGATATTTTTACTCAATGGAAGAATATTCAAGGCATGAAAGATAATGATGGATATCAAACTAATGTGAATCCCGATGTACCAAAACTCGGAGTTATAGAAACTATTATTTTTAAAGTGATGTTTATCATAAAGACAGAACTATTAAAACCATTATTGATATATCAATACAATTCTTTATGAAGTTTTAGATTTATTAGCAACAATATACAACAAAAATATGTATTATAAACAAATAAATGACAACGAAGATAAAAATAGGGCTAAATTGCTCAAAAGTCATTTTCACTGGACAACGAACTTCGATGCACACTATCGTGCCCAAAAAGTTGCACATATATTTTCAATAAAGGGAGATTAAAAATTGTGTATCATTTAATGAGGAAGTTGCCAGTTCTCATATCGAAAATGCGTCAGGTTGCATCCAATAATTCATAGAACTTATCCCTGCATTAATCTGAATAGCTATTGACAACTATATTATAAGAAAATGAAAAATCTAGAGTGAGGAAGAGTGAAGTGAAATCTGATTTCACTTCACTCTTCCTCACTCTAGATTTTTCATCATGGATCAATTAGACACCGGGTTTTTTCTGCAGTATTTATACAAGACTTATTGCTAATTTCAAGTTGCGAAGAGTAGATTGCATGAGATTTCTTATTTTTGCCGGTATTTCAAATATTTTTCTGGTGTTTTATTTATGAGTGAAAGTTGACCAAAATAGTATGTTATTCATTTTGAAGGAACTTTTATCAGTTATGCTGATTAAATCAGCATAACTGATAAAAGTTCCTTCAAAATGAATAACATACTATTTTGGTCAACTTTCACTCATAAATAAAACACCAGAAAAATATTTGAAATACCGGCAAAAATAAGAAATCTCATGCAATCTACTCTTCGCAACTTGAAATTAGCAATAAGTCTTGTATAAATACTGCAGAAAAAACCCGGTGTCTAATTGATCCATGATGAAAAATCTAGAGTGAGGAAGAGTGAAGTGAAATCAGATTTCACTTCACTCTTCCTCACTCTAGATTTTTCATTTTCTTATAATATAGTTGTCAATAGCTATTCAGATTAATGCAGGGATAAGTTCTATGAATTATTGGATGCAACCTGACGCATTTTCGATATGAGAACTGGCAACTTCCTCATTAAATGATACACAATTTTTAATCTCCCTTTATTGAAAATATATGTGCAACTTTTTGGGCACGATAGTGTGCATCGAAGTTCGTTGTCCAGTGAAAATGACTTTTGAGCAATTTAGCCCTATTTTTATCTTCGTTGTCATTTATTTGTTTATAATACATATTTTTGTTGTATATTGTTGCTAATAAATCTAAAACTTCATAAAGAATTGTATTGATATATCAATAATGGTTTTAATAGTTCTGTCTTTATGATAAACATCACTTTAAAAATAATAGTTTCTATAACTCCGAGTTTTGGTACATCGGGATTCACATTAGTTTGATATCCATCATTATCTTTCATGCCTTGAATATTCTTCCATTGAGTAAAAATATCATTAAGCCTGTGTGTGTCCTAAAGTATATCCGGTTTGATTTTTTTAATTGTGGTTTGGTATTTACGTCAATACTGAGAGATTATCATTACTTTTTTCACATTACTCGATTAACTGCCACCATTTTGCACAATGCATGTGAAACTAAGGGAAAGTTATATACTTTTGGCACAGTTAATTGGACATATTAGCGGGTTTCATAAAATGTTATATTAATTGTGTCTAATTATATTATTTATTGTGTCTGTTATATTAATTAATGTCTAATTGATCCAACGATAGGGAGTAGATAGTAAGCATCTAACTGTTGAAATACTTATGTAGTGGTGATCGGCACACACAAGTGATAGTTGTAAAACGTTGTACTCCAATGATTTAAAAATGTCCACCGATGAGAATTAGGTGAAGAGCCCCTAGTACTGCTGTGCTGTTCAATGTATGTGTGGAGGAAATGATTAAAGAGGTATGGGAAGAACTGGAGGTAGGAATGGGAGTCGGAGGGGAAGTCGTAAAATGGGTAAAACTTTGCTGATGATCAAGCTCTAGATTGTCCGTCCGCCAAGGGGTTGCAAGCATTGTTGAATGAATTGAAAATTCAGAGCGATAGATATGGGATGAGAATCAATGTTAATAAAACAAAGATTATGCAATTTTTTAGAAAGAAAAAGGCTAAGCTAAACACTAAAATAGGAGGGCAAAAAAAGAGCAGGTAGAACAGTTTATGTATCTCGGAAGTGTTTTGGACCAACACGGTCAAACGTAGAACGTAAGGAGAAGAATTGCGCTAGGCAAAGATGCTTTCACAAGGAGGAGGTAGTTGATTACGGGGACGTTGAGCAAGGATGTCAAGAAAAGACCCGTAAAATCTTTGATATGGAGCGTAGTACGGCGTGGAAAAGTGGTTACTGAAGCAGGAGAACAGACGTAAATTGGAGGCTTTTGAAACATAAGTATGGCGAGGAATGGAGAAGGTGAAATGGACCGAAAGAAAAACAAATGAGGAAGTAGTAGGTATCATGGGCGAGGAGAGGGATTTGTTGGGAGAAATCCTAAGGAGGCAAGAAAAAGGGATGAAGGACGTATTGATCGTGGTGCTGAAAACTGTAATTGAGGGGAGAATAATAGGAAAACCAGGATAGGACAGGAACAGGATAGGAATGTTGGACGGAATGAAGGGAGGAAGTACAAAGAGGTGAAGAAGGATTTGATGCCGAGTAGGTTGCTGCCTTGTTTTGTTAGGAGTCACAAAATATTTATTTGGTAGTCATGTCCATCCAAAACCTGCTTTAACCGGTAGACTACTTATATATAACCCACACACACTATAAACACAGTAATCAACCCAAAGGTCGGTTTGGTAGGTGATGGTCGAATTCACCCAGTACTAAACCCGACGTTGTGTGAAATTCACACGTCAGAGTAGGGGCGCTAATTCCTTTCCCAGTGCCGGTTATGTTTTCCCAGGAAGATCTGGTACCCGAAAAATCACATAGATTTTGTGAAGCTACAGGTGCCCAAGGAGGCTTATCTGGGAAGCGAACCCGGGCCCTCCGGTCGGTAGTCCCAACACTCTACCCCTGGACAACCGCGATCATATATACGTCATTCTTCTGCCAAAGTATATTTTCAGACCCACACAAATACTTTTCTTCTCAATTTCTGATAAATATAGTAAAAGGCTTCATATATATGATAATATTTCCTGAGAGAAATGACGACATTGCTATTTCTTGGCTAATGAATGAATTCCGGATTCACCCCAAAGTTCTTTCATATGACTTTGAGGAAGAATTCCCCTGAGAAATGAATGCATCTGAAGAAAATATCGGCATAAATATAAAACTCCATGTATCGCTAAAGCTAACAAAATATTAGGTGCGTTTTGTTTGGAGTTACAAAATATTTATTTGATAGTTGCGCCCATCCAAAAACCTTCCTCAACCGGTAGATTACCTAATAATAATAATATATATATAAACACGCACACACACACCCAATAAATATATTCACGAAATGTACACAAAACAAATATAAGGTCAGTCACAAGCATAGCGATGACACATAAAACTTAGAAACTCAAAGTAAAGAGACACTCAAAGTTTTGTTTTTTAAATATAAATAATATTAACTATACACATATATGTGTACGCATTGATAAGTGAATTGGAAATTCAGTGCAATACATATGGGATGAGAATCAGTATTAATAAAACAAAGATTATGCGATTTTCCAGAAAGAAAAAGGCTAAGTTAAATATTCAAATAGGAGGGGAAAAAATAGGGCAGGTAGAACAATGTACGTATCTCGGAAGTGTTTTGTACCAACGCTGTCAAAGTAGTAAGGACGTAAGGAGAAGAATTGCGCTAGGCAAGGAGGCAGGATGACGGGGACGTTGAGTAGGGAGGTTAAGAAAAGACTCTTGATATGGAGCGTAGCTATTCACGGCGCGGAAACTTGGTCACTGAAGCAGGAGGATGGACGCAGATTGGATTCTTTTGAAATGTGGGTGTGGAGAAGAATGGAGAAGGTGAAATGGACCGAAAGGAAAACAAATGAGGAAGTACTGGAGATGGTGGGTGAGGAGGTTTTGTTGGGAGAAATCCTATGGAGGCAGGAAAAATGGATGAAAGGCGTATTGAGCGGTAATGGATATGGAAGAAGGTAATAGAGGGGAGAATGTTAGGTAAAACGAGGAAAGGGCAGGAACAGGATAGTGATGTTGGACGGGATGAAGGGAGGAAGGACGTACACAGAGATGAAAAGGGACCTGATGTAGAGTAGATTGCTGGATTGTATTTTGTTAGGAGTCACAAAATGTTTATTTGATAATTGTGTCCATCCAAAAACCTACCTTAACCGGTAGATTATCTAAAAAAATCCCATCTTAATAACCAACATTCCATTGCCTGCGATTCCCCTCATGGAGGTATATGCAGGGTGCTGACAAATCAGGACGCACGTGGTCAAGCAAGGATAATCGTTATTACCATTGATCGTTCATTTATATATCGAAAAAGAAATCAAAAGCATAACTCTCCTACTAAAAGATCTCTTTGGCGATATGGAACCCAATTGAATCATAATAGAAATACTCTTTTACGGTTGAATTGCTTTTCTTCTTTCAAGATACGTATTATGTATAGACTTACCGTTCCGTACAGAGGCAATTTTTCTTAAATAGGAAATAGTTTTATTATGTTACTTTACTGAACATGACATTTTTTCGGCATTATTTTAATTAAAATCCCTTAGTTTAGTTTAGCCAAAATGATGTAATCCATGAAAAATATATTTTTTCTTCCGCAACTAACTTCCTAAGTTAAATATAATAGTGTGTTCTTTTCCGATAGGGTACAAGAAAAAAACGATATGATATTTAAAAATTAGATTTGATCGATAGTTGATGGTTAGGGAATTTTATTACTGAAAAAATGCTGTTATATTTTTGATTTCATTGGATTTATTGGGTAATTTCTGTTGCATTACTCCATTATTCTATTTCGAAGATTACACAATCAGCAGAAAAAATGGTATTCGTTGTTTGTGCATTAAACAACAAGTTATTGGTCCGCAGTCTGTCGATTACTATTAACTAGGTAAATGTATTACAGAGATATTATCAGTTTTACAGAGAGGTCTGAAACCTGATACTGTCATTTGCAAGTACTAAAACTATGTTCAATCATTTATTCGTAAAAGGTAATGTGGTTGAATAAGTGACGAAAATTTCCATCCATATATTTAAAATGACGTATGAGTTTATTTTTTAATATTTAAAAAATTTTCCTGTTATCACAGATCTTTTGTAACTTTCCTTTACACAGTAGTGAAGTGTGATGATCTCCATAAACTTCATCATACTGAATTTTACGATAGCATTAGGTATATTGTGCTGGCCCAGAGTAGGTTTTCGCATTCTTCCTATCTTTAATCAAGGGGAGAGGGCATTTCGGAGCGTAGAACGTATCAGAGACCGTGTCCTACGCCACCACTCCCTCTCAAATCTACCTTATTTAAACACCCATCAGCTTCCTCCTCCCACCCCACTCCCCCATCCACTCCAGCAGAGAAGCACGACAATGCACACACACACTCTCAACTCATCCCACAGAGCTTCCTTCTTCGGAAGATGGATGGCGTCACACGAGGTGAAAAAACAGATTCATCCCGATCCGTCTTCCTCGGAGCTTCATTTAGGGAAGGCCATCGCAACCCGAGGGATATCAATATAAGGGAGGAGGGAGGAGTGTGGACAGGGGGTGGGCACGCGAACTTAATTGGCAACGTCCTGCGGGAGAGAGTTGGGTCCAACTCCGCCGGCCCCGAGGAAAAGATGGGGAGTCGAGAGGAAAGGGGGGAGTGCTCGGAGTGGGAGAAGGAAGAGGAGATGGAAAAAGCCAAAGCTGAACAAAATACCCACCGGGCTCTAAAGCAGAAAATGCGCTAATTTTGGGTTCTTTGTGATGATCCATACAGGCACCATTATTATTTTACTACTAAGAATTTAATACTAAATACTTTTGCCTTGATAAGTACTCCAAGTAAAAATAATGTTTTAGTTAGGATAGTGGGTTAAGGCAATTCATTATAAATAGGGAGATCGGTATTTGGAGTACGATTGTAAATTTTTCATAAATGAGAATTTAAAAAACTCTTCGGGCAAGAAATTCACCTATAGGCAAACATAACGTACCTTTGTTTCGTTTAACATTTGAAATATCATAGTTATCCCCAAGTTTATTGTTCCCATCAATGAAATTATAAATACATATTCAATTATCTGATTTTGAAAATAGATCCATCTTGATTAATGGTGTCTCATAACTCTACTTACCCTAAAAATCATACAAATGATATTTTTGTAAGTAGTTATGCTTCTCTATGCCATTGAATTGAAACATTTTGATCCATTTCACCCCCTGGAATTTCATCAAATTTTTAGAAGGATTTTCATTCACACTTATAAATACTGATGAACAAATGGAAACTCAAAATAAATTTGAAACAAAGGATCGTAAATGCTTCAATCATTTCAACGTTAAAATGCGAAAGAATTAGGAAATGTTTGCACTTGCGTATTTTTTTAGCCCAATATGAGCTTATTAAGAAGTAAAAATTCCTAATTTCGTCATCGTCTACTCTGTTTGTTTGTACTCGTATCTATTCGCACACTTTTTGAATGTTGTATTAAATCTGCTAAAAAAGAGGCTACAGTTTTTTATCACTATGCGCATGAAATGGACCTATCTATGAGGTTTTATAGCCATGATCAGGGAACAAATATATGCCTAACACAGAAATGCTTAGGTCAAGTAGATTTTAGGACATACAATTATTTGGAAATTTTAGCCATTTGTACATAAACGCACGTAAGCAGTGTATTTTTAATATCTAACCTAATAAAGGTGATGGAAATTCATTAACGAACTATGTGATTAAATGTTTGAAATCTTATTTCTAGAATTGCTTTAAAGAAAATTTTGTAAATTACTACAATAAATGAAGCTTACGGTTATTTGTCTGGCATCATTTAAAGGATTCTCCTGGAAACATGATGCAACTGTTTTATACTTTAAGTGTTGCTATGATTATACTTGCAGGGTAATCTCAGTAAATATAGAAACGTATATTTTCACGCTGGAATCTCACCAGTCAGAGGTTAAGCATTAAGTACTAACATTATATTTCATTGGAGTTTACGCCAATATTTAAAATAGCATGAAATATATTCATAATTTAACCTTGAATTCAGACTTAAATAGTGTAAAAATGGTAAATCTTAATTCATATAATTACAATACATCAGAAGAAATTAGCAAAAAAGCCCCAGAAATATCTCTCTGGTGTCATTCATTATGTTATCAGGCCAACTTGATTACACCAAGGACGGGATTAACGGGGACGGGATTAACGGGACAGAGTGAGAATGCTTTTCCAAAGGTTGTGACCTTTTTGAAAAAGTTCATTAATATCTGCGCGGTGGGAGGTGAATGAAATCTGTTATTGTTAGAATCAGTTCGTATCTGAAATAGTTCAGTCATAAAATTATTGAGTAGATAGTTATGCCCGCTCTATAGGATTTTTAATTTTCTAATCACATTAGTAAATTGAACAAAATTTTCTCATCCAAGGGATTCTCTAGAGTTGGATTTATTTTCCATAACATAACTTCTTAGAGGATGGCACAAAATCCTTTAGAAGAAAAACCACTACATTTTTCTCATTTTCCCTTCTTACTTGTTCGAGGAGCATACGCTTCATTTATTGATAAATATTAGTTGACGAGTAATACCGATTTACGTTGAGTCATTGTCCATTAAGCAAAGGCTTAATTTGATTTTGAATTGACATAATTGGTTCTGGATATATGTACTTCACTATTCTATTCTACGTGGACCACGCCGGGAAAACGCTGAATGGGAATCCCGATAAACGTTGAAAAGAAAAAATATACACAACTTTGGTTTTATCGATGGGCGTTCAAAAACTTAATGCTTTCAAATTTTATTCTTTTGATTTTGTAGAATTTCTCCAATCAAATCATAGTAGAGAAGAATTAAATTTGTTGAGTGAAAAACTTCATTCTGTTCGATTGCAGTGTAGACAAATATTTCTGCTCATATGAAAAGCTTTAGTCTTGAGAAACACTATTAAAGTGACTAAAAATAAAGCAATTCTAATTCCATGCTTGATGATTCAATGACGTAGCTATAATTCCGGAAGAGCCCGCAATACGGCTTAAAAATGAATTACGCTTTTTAGTACTATGAGAGGAATAAAAGTATGAAGGGCAGCTTTCTCAGAACAAGGTTTGTTCCAACAGTACTAGGACTGAGTTGATTAAAAAAATGATTTGCCAGAATTGATATATTCATTTAAAAATCTTCGAAGTAGCACCCTTGTGCGTCCACGCACCGCTGCCAGGGGATTTTCCTCTGCCCCGTACGCCTTCTGGAAGGCGGCACCCAGAATGCTGCTAAATTCAATCATCACGGCCTGTTGTTACACTTCCACCGAGCCGTGGTGACGTCCTTTCAGTACGGATTTGAGACAAGGAAGAGGAAGAAGTCTGGTGGGGCATTTTCCTAAAAATTTGGATCCTCGCTCTCATGTTCGAGAAGCTCATGGCAAATCCGCGTGCGAGTTTATTTTGTTCGTCCGAGAGCGCTCGCGGCACCAACTTCGCGCATACCTTTCTTATGCCCATGTTTTCGGCCACAAGTAGATGCACATAACTTTTAAGGATGCCAAGTTCATCAGAAACCATGCCAACATTAATCTGCGATCCCTGTCCAATAAAACCACCACTCTTGCAAGATTTTCGTCACCTTTTGAGGTCGAAGGGCGTCCTGAACGTTCGGCATCTTAAAAATCTTCTCTACCCTTCCGAAACAACTTATTCACTCATTATATAGCGTTATCACCATAAGCTGCCTTGAGCATGTCATAAGTGTCTTTCCCGGGTTTTCTAAGTTTCCTTAAACTTTCCTCAATTTTGCTTAGGTTTCCAGCAAAATTGGATGGTGCAGCGCTGCAATAACCGGTTCATGACGGGCTGTAACGATGTCATGTAATAGAGGTTTCGCAAACGAACAATCCGCACTCCACAAAGGCTGAGATTCAACTACCACCGGCTTCCAGTCTTACCTGAGATTCCCCTCCTTCGAACCCAATCAGAGAAACCGCTGCCCTCCGTCTATACAGGAAAAAATATTTCCTACTACTTTTGGGACAGACCTTGTATTTCTTGAATTTCATGATTCTCTTTGGCTAAAATTCAAGGCAAAGGTAGAAAATTAGAGTAATAGCTACACTAATGAATATTGAACCTCTTTATTTATTCTTTTAAGCGATAAATGAATATATGGAAAAAAATAAAATCCCTTCGTTGGTATAGAGAATGACTTAGTAAATTGTCACACAAGCCCCAGTATCCCATATCCCCAGTCTAAAGGAGCTATCAGAATTATGTAATGTCGGTATTCTTAAGAAATGTAAAGATATGTACGAAAAGTGAAGAATCAGGCGTGATATTGTGGAATCGAGACATAATGAAAACTTCGTTGCAATTTTCCACAGTTAAAACTTTATTGCCGACCATGGTTTCCATACACTGTATCATCTTCAGGTGAGGAAAAGTACAAGGAGAAGGGATATAGAGACATAATGAAAACTTCGTTGCAATTCAATGCAATGCAAACTCCAACCCCTCACGTAAATGGTGCAAAATCCCCTTCTCAAACTCTTTGTCCTATAGAATTGCCAACATTCTACCCAAGGATAAATTCCTTGTTTCATTTTACACCCCATTTTCCATATCCAAAGCACTCTGCTTAAACAAAGATAAATTCGTCATCGAAAAACAGTGTGGTGTTTATGAAGTAAAGTGCCAATGTAATGCGGCTTATGTGGAACAGACTGGACGAAATTTCGCCAACCGCATCAATGAGCATCGGAAATGTTATACGTTAGGCAACACCACATCCATCTTTGCCACCCACCTCTTGGAGAAGAACCATTCCCCGGATTTTGAATTTAAGCCGTTGCATAAATTCGAAAAGAGCAAGAAATTGGACGCTCTCGAGAGTTTAGAGATTATCCAACGGAGAAACCAGAAGATAGAGCTACTTAACGACATTCAGTTCCTCTCTTGCCCCTCCCCACTTTTGTCCATTAACTTCCCTCAGTGCCCTTTATGACGACACCTTCCCCCCCCCCCCCGAAGAGTGAGCTGCCCGCACTTCGGGGGTTCCATTGGTTTTTCCTGCCTTTCTTTTTATGACAAAACCCCACCCCCCCTTCCCACCCGCTCCCTCCTCCCCTGCCACCCCTTCTTGGTATATATATCCCTTCTCCTTGTACTTTTCCTCACCTGAAGATGATACAGTGTATCGAAACCATGGTCGGCAATAAAGTTTTAACTGTGGAAAATTGCAACGAAGTTTTCATTATGTAAAGATATGTGTTGAATAAAATAAAAAGTTTACTCCCGAACCCACTATATTGTAAAATACTCTAAATTTACACGTATTTGTAGACTAGAAAATTGTTGTATCTTTTCTTCTTAAAGGTGTAATACATTCTACATATGTTAATAATCCGACTTCAAGGTCGCCATTAGCGAGTCTATTTCCCCCCCCCCACCCCCGCCGAAGAGGACGTCATTTTTGGCGGTGAGAAAAAACCTGGAAATTGAATAATAAAAAAATCCTCGCTTTCAATTGATTATCTTCGCTCATAAACTCTAACGCTATAAAGGGAAGGAAGCGAAAGGGTCAGGGAGGGTAGGTGGACGGGAAATAAAAATCTATCGAGGAAGGGACCCGAGTACGTTGCGTGCTTCGTGCCCCGAGATATTACAGCAGCAGTATTCCCGATAGAGAGAGCTACTGTCGCCCACACCAACCACTAACACGGCACTGGCAGCGGCCCCTTAAAGCGGATAAGAATCGGTAGATGCGGAAGAGATAGGCTCTCAGAAATGGCTGACAAGCTGACTTCCTGTTCCCCGACCCCATCAGAAGTTGAAAAAAAATGGGTCTCCTCCAGCCGGGCAATTCCACCACCATTATCCTCCTCCAGCACGTTCCGAAAAAAAAACTCGTCCAACACCCCTCTCTCCTACCCTTTCCCACCCCTCCGCCACAATTGCTCCCCCTTGACGACGGCGACGTTTGCATCCGCCTCCTTCGCCCAAAATGCACCTCGGGACGTGGCGTGCCACGCTCCTGCCACTTCATTTGTTCTCACTCCAGGAAGAGTTGAATAAAAATAGGTTCAGGGGCGGAATATTAGCCGCGTCTATCGGTTCGTTTGAGGTGGCAAGTTCTTATTTTCTTTTTCTGACCGTGAGAAACGAAATTCAGTTTCTTGCTAGGAAAAGTCATTGTGGAATGTATAAGATTTTTGATCGGATCGCATATGACTTCTACTTTCCTTAACCGACGAATATAGGTTGCTAACGCGTTAATTCTTAAATAAAAGCACAATTTTGGACGAGATTTTGTGACTTAGTTGTACATTAAAAATAATATTTAAAAATCCTATATGGTTGGAATGCACTTGCAAATGATGGCATAGAAAGAGACGATTATTCAGCAAAGATTTATCGTGGATTAATTTTCAAAAATAGCAATACTTATGTGTTAAAAATATAAGAAACCTAGTAAAGGTAAGTGCACGATAGCTGGGTTAACGTGATAGAGCTTTCGCTATGGCGTTACACCAGCGGGACTTGAGAACATGCAACCAACAGGGAAATTTAGCTTTTCATGCTTTAATTAGGTCATACTACTCGGCTATATTATTGATATTCGTATTATGGCTATGTTTATGAATTGTATTGTGAATACGTATTTCTACCAATTACTTGCCTTCCTTTTATTATCGATTCCTGCTAGTAGTCTCTCAAGGATTGGAACTGACTCAGCCATGCGTCTAACTAATTAATAACTCCCGCTGTTGACAATGGTTAATTAAAATACCTATGGCGTCTTTACAGGTTAAATGACTGGGTACCTATTAGATAAATTGGTTGGGTAAGCACCAACTCACGCCAGATATTATTGCTATGGGCCAGCTTTCCCTCAACTCTCCGTATCGCGTGAACGTCTTCGTCGCTTGCATGTCTATAAAAAAAGCAAGCCATTAAAGGTAGCAGCAGTTGTAGGGGTGGGAGCGATTTTCGATTTCTTAAGGACTGATTTAAATATTCTCGGAAATCTATATTAAATGAGATCCTTTGATATTAAGGGCAGAACACGTGGATCACAATGGTAACGTAGTAACTAGTATTGAGAGTATAATTTACTATGAAACATAAACTCTGGAACTGTTTTGGTTTTTGATGTTAGGATCAAGCTTCACAAATTTTTCATTTCCCGAAAAGTTTTCCTGCGAAGTTGGAAGTTCAAAAAGTAGTAGCAGTGGCAGTCTTCAAAGTTTCTATATTGTCCTGCTTTTTCATCGATCCTGTATGATCGAGATGAGCCATTGTTCGGCATTGAGAGGCTGAGGTTCTGCAAGCCAACATTCCATAATATGGAACCTTAGACTTTGGGAATATAAACGTACGACTAATCTGAAAATGCTGATTGAAATTAGAAGAAATGTATCAGTATTTACTTTTAATAACGGCTAACCTTGATTAGAGAGCCTATTTACTTACATGTTTTATTTTGTCGATTTCCATCGTTCTGTTACCATCTTTACCAATAGAGCAATAAAACCATTTTTTTCTGTATCTATTGATTTGCAGCTGCACCCTAAATTTTACAAACAAATAAATTTAAAAAAATGGAAGCGTAACTTCCGGTTCAGATTTAAATTCATTTTGCTTCTTGTTCAATATTTCGAATTTTCTCCAATGTCAAACTAATTTGAGAGATAGTTGAGGCCGATACTTTGTCGAAATCCATTTTAAAGGACGAAGAAAGAATCAAAGACTGTGCGTTTCCACAGGAGAGAATTTATCACTGTTGATTAGTTTCATGAAATTGTAGCATCATCTGGACTTCTTAACTTAATTACCATCAACACACCAAGAAAATTGTCATAAATAGAAATTTCGCTTTTTTAAACGCATTTTTCTAATTTTTTTTACATGTATGTATTCATTGCTGGTCTGATTAGAGAGAAAAATGAGACAGGCAGTAAAGGATGCGCTTTGATAGCTATATGATTATATGGGAGATAATATAGTAGCCACTCTAATCTTGGAGGTTACTTGTCATTGTAAAAACCGTGTAAATAAATTAGCAAATAAACTGCTGTTTCAAGTCAGAAATGTATAAGGAATTTTAATAAATAAAGATATTTTCTTAATAGGAGTTAAAGGAAACCCTTTGACATCTCATACTGAGTTTTTTCTGTTAAATTGAGAATAAGTTTGTTGCCAATATGACACACTGATAAATTTTATGGAGACTTATTCTTGCGTATAAACGGTAATATGCATGAAGATATGGCATTAATCGTCATTGGAGTGTTTAAACGAAACAAACAAAATATGAGGAAATATATCGGTCTCCAGAGTTAGGGGCCCTTCAGAATCATTAAATGACGAAGATATTTATTCTTTGAAAATAAGTACTGATTACGTGATATAGTGAATCTGCCTTTCTCTCTAAATTCTCTCTTAAAGAAATATATATTATTTCTACTATATTTAAGTAGTGAAATTAAGAATTGTCAATGCAACGAGGAACTTCTTATTGCCCAAAACCGGAGATCCAAAAATATAATCAATATTTATGTCCAACTGCATTCCTAGAAAATTTTATTGTGGTAAAGTAGGAAATCATTTTGAACGCGTTAATTCAAGGTGACACTCGTTTTAACATTCGTTATATTGTCGGAATATGTTTTTTGGAAATATTGCGATTTGTGATGTTACATTTCTAAATGGATTTAAGGTGAAATGATGATATAATCCGATTTTACTCAGCATCTTATGCGCTCGCCTCTTTTGGTCCAAGAGTTCTTTCTTGATTTAAAATCACCTGCATAATTTGTGCAAGTAGAAATTTATGCTTAGGGTTTGATTGCTAGTGTATGATCGTATTATCGTATTAAGTTCTTCTGAAGAGTTTCGAGGGTCGGGTATGTGCTTTCCACGCGCTAGAAATGTTTGGCAATTGGTAGAAATGTTCGGGTTATGTATTTTCAAATTTCGCATCTTTTCGTTTCCATCCCGTACCTCTTTGTTTTGTGCCATCCCATCTTGTGCACACACGGCATGTTGTCCTAACTAAGCCGACCGAGGCGGCGCACTACAACTATTGTTCTGCGGACCTCTCATGGACAGCTGTTACGGCATCTCTCCCCTTGCTTGTTAAGTCGGCCGAGAAGATCAAATAAAGGAGCAAAGGTTGAGGGAAAGAGTTGAAGGCAAACGGGCGGTGGCGTGGGGAATAGGGAAAACGGAAAGGGGGATTTGGGAGAGAAGGATAGGTGGGGGGAACGGGGAGAATAGGGATGGAAGGAGGTGGTGTAGTGGTTTCAAGTGGGGTGGAGGAGCCGGCGACTCGGGGGGGAGTTGAAGGGCTCCTGAATGACGTCCGAAAGAGGGAATCTTCGTCCGCAATAATCAAGTGGAATGGGTGTGGGTGCTGTCCGTCAGGGAGGCCAGTGAGTCATCCAGATTCGTTAGCCTTTCGGATCTCTGCGTCCACCTTTGGCTGACCATGCCTCGTGTCCAACCCCTTTCATGTCCCCCGTCTCAATCCTCCCTATGTTCGTAATAAGGCATGCTCGGATGTCCGACAAATCGCCCCGTTTGAGGCGACGGCAGCGAAAACCTTTCGCAGCACCCTTCTTCGAACCCAACTGTCCGATTTCCTATTATTCTACTCCTCATGACTTTTACTGATCCGAAGACGGTGTTTCACACAAAGATGTAGCTGACTGGAATCCCTTATTGGGTAAATTCAGAAGAAGGTGATAGTACTCAAAGATTCAGGAGAAAGTAGTTCTGTTAACATACGAGGTTAAGGAAGGTAAATCTTCTGCACTGTTGCGTCCTGAGGTGTTACAGTGTGGCGACTTACTTAATAAAATCGTGATTTCAATAAATTTACTATAACGCTTTTCAAACACTGTAAATGAAAATAAAACCTTAAAGCGTGAATATAAGCCTACAAGTTACAAAAGAGTATTTCGCAATTAAATTGCGTACATACTAATAATATTGCTATAGAGTGTAGATAATTAATTGAAGATCAATGAAAATTACGCTTTTCAAATTACCCTCATACGTAAATAATACAGTTGAAATTTTGAAGTTGAAAATGAATCCTGGCCAGTTGTGACAAGAAAAGAGAACAATGTACATACCTCTTGGAATTATCAAATTAAATACAAATGAGACATGGAATTTGGATGTTGAACATAACTTTGTCACTTTATTTTTTTATATATCAAGTGATTAATAAGATACGCCCAAATATTTATAGTTCTGGTTCTACGTTAGTTGAAACAATTTGACTTGATTTTTCTACGAGTAGTACTCAAAGGCTGTGTGTTAATCGAATTTCGGACAAAACTGGAGATATTTAGGTCCCTATGGTGGGGACTTAAATAGCTTCTCTTGTTTTCAGAGATTGAAGGACATGAAAACTTAGCATATGGAATACTCGAATAAAGCATTCACACTAAAATTTTAAAAGCAGTCAATTTCAAATAATTGTATCAGTTGTACAATTCAGGGAAAAAATGAACTTACTAACATCCCTTTTGTCATTATTGGAAGTAGAGTTACATGAAATGAAGATTGACATCGAAACCGCAATCCGTAATACTTATTTAAAGAAGTTTAAAATAGCAATCTCCAAATAGAACCACCATTCAGTGTACGAAGTTCAAGGCTCTAAAATCCACTCAAATTTTTTTAGAGAGGGCTATTCCAAAGAAAAGAACATTTTTTGCGATCTATTGGAAATATTAATGATGGTTGGTGCACGATAATATAGTATTAATTAGTAAATCATAAATGTATAAAAGATGAAGGCTTACTTTATTTTTAAATGTGTATAAAAATTATTCAAAAATTTAAAAAAATGTGTTCAAAAATTATTTATACCCACTGGAAAAATTGGGTTATTTCATTCATTGATTTCATTAGCAATGGTATTGTTGCTGTTTATTAGTGAACTCTTAACTCACGAATGTTAATGGATGCTTAGGTCATTTCCAATGTTCAATTATTTCACTAATTGCCGTAGGTCCCCAGTAAATGAATTATGACGCGCCAGTTTCGGTATTACAGGACCAGTTTTTTTACTCAGAGTTTAAGAGACCTCTTGGGAATGCGATATATTTTCGGTGTCAGGTACTAGCACCATCTTTATATTGTACTCTTTTTTTATCCACCTTCCCACCACTTAACAATATGGTCATGTTTGCGAAAGAGTAGTTTTAGAATCAAAAGAAAACCGGTTGGTTAAGAATCATGTCAACGGGTTGTATTTTACCATGATTTAAACGTCCACGGATTACATTAATGCTTATTGGATAAATTGTGGACTTAATGATGGTATTTAGACATCCAAAATGAGTATGACTTCTGTATCAAGGTACTTTTTACTTTGAAAGAAACGTTTACGTGTAAAATAAAGCCGTAGCTGTTTTTTTTTGAGGTTTACAGTGCCTTTTAAAAGTGATTTGCCGTTTGAACTCTCGGACCACTTATCAGTTTCCCTTCCATTTAGCCGTTTTACTTGCAAACAGAGGCAACACTAATGCATTCACCTTGTTTTCCGTTTCCCCTATATCTAGTTTCAAAACCCTTTTCTTGTTTTGTCTGCCTGGTAAGGCCAGGTCCAAAGATTATTTGGCTTCGAAGGTCACAAACTATGCTACTATTCTTTCCTTTAACGTGCAATTATTTTTCGGTCTCCAAGACTTACACTAGACGATATCCTCACCGGAGAAAAGATTGGTCATTTTAAAAGAAATAATAAAAATGAGGACTTTCAAATAAATTTACAAACCATTTCTCTCACCGACTAAAGTATTTTTGGTCATGGAAATTCTCTCTCTTTGAATTTGAATTGTCGTTTCTACTGTATTTGGACTGTTTGTTAACTATGAGATGAATTTGTAAATAAAGAGATAGGCCAATACAAAAAACCTTTTTAATGAAGAAGCTTGATGCTAAAGATCGCTCGAAGAAATCCTTCATGCCTGTAAGATGATCAAAAGTAACCCTCTATGAATATTTGATCCAATTCCTTGCCAGCTCGAAAGTTTATCGTCGCCATTGGTTTGCTAATGAGATTCTTGCTTGCTTTCCGGTTTTGGAGTTTTCCTGAAGAATTCATATTATTTTGATCTAAAACTCAATTTAAAAGAGTGTGACTCAGCCGGTTAATTCTTTTGTTTGCTTTGCATCACATTATTAGAGGATGTGGCTCATTCTAGAGATTTTCATACTGATGTTTCCATTGAATCCTCCTCACCTGTGCCTTGGGCTATGTCCGGGAACTCCGCATAGCGGAATCTTTTCACAATGATCAACCAAATGAGCGTGCTTCGTCACCTCCGGGGAGGACGTTGATTTTCGTTGTTTTCTGTGTGAACATGGCGAAATACGTGGTTGGATACCTTTGCGATTGAATCTGAGGGAATTAGGCGTTCTTTCAGTTTTGTCGGCACCCTCCTGTGCAATCTTTCTCCTTTTTCCTGTCTCCTGCTCTCTGTGGCTTTCCTGGGAGCCTTAGGGATTCCCTCCATTTTTCCTTTCTCAGGGAAGGTTTTGTGGGAAAAATGGGGTTGGTGCGATGAGCCCACGGTTCTATCCCCTTCCGCACGCCTGCGCGCACTTCCCTTTTTCTCCTCTCCCACGCCAATACAGGGTTCTCCCCCCCCCCCCGTTATCTCTGCTCCTTTCCTCCTCAACCGATTCCTTTTCTTCCTTGTCCTCTTTTTCCGGCTCGATCAGTGGCGATCGTTTACTCTCTTTACACGTCTCTAGGAGTATTCATTCCTTTTTTTCCCTTCCTTTCCGGAATCAGCTCGGGTTTTAGCAGTCGTACCAGTCCTTCTGCCTCCCTATCTTACGACGTATCACCAAACCTTTACTTTCTCGCACCCACCGTCCCAGATTCATACATATAGTAGGTATCACTCAATTGTTCTCATCTAATCTAATTCTTCCGAACTCGACGGTGGGTTCGCCCGTCGAATGTAACTACATTTCAGAACAGGACCACCAAAGTCGAAATTAGATTAAAACAATTTGACTTGCAAGTGAATTTCAGTGACTACTTGTGTCGTGCAATTTCTCATTTGTGGACAGAACTATGCCTCAGGACTCAAAAGATCTTATTTAAAATTGCAATAAGCCTACGGCAAAGGTGTTAAGATGAGAGGTATAGTCGTTAATATGCTATTATTTAAGAATGCATAAAAGTAAAAATAAAAACACACCACAGAATTCCTCTTCTTGTAATGTTTTCCGTTAAAGAGTAAGAAATCATCTTGTACTAACTAACTAACCTAATGCTAACCATTTGTTCGAATACCAACGCAGGAGTTTTGAAGTAAATTTGAATGAATTAATTATCTTATTAAGACGAGACGGTCCCCAAAAACGCTAATACTGTATTGTGCTTGCAGAACAAAGACAACAATTTTTTCTACACAATATCAGGTCTATAATTTTCAATCAAGGACTGCTAACAAGTCTGGTAAATATTTTATGTAACCTTTTCTAAGATTGCTCACCCAATGCCCATCTGGAAGGAGGTATTCTTGAGTTACTGGTTGATTATTCTATTCGCAATCAAAGTTATTATAAAATTTTACGATCTCCGTGTTATTCGTAAATATTGAAATGCAGGTTAAGAATTCGAAAATGAATTCATATGCAACGTAGATCGTCGCAGGGTGTTCTTCTTGCACGCATCCCAAAAATATAGTAAGTTATAACTCTATTCAATATTATTATTATTAGTAATCTACCGCCTAAGGTAGGTTTTGGATGGACACAAGTTATCAAATGGGACAGCAACAATTCCTTTGTCTCTTTTAACAAAACATAACTTGACATCTCACTCTACAATAAATCCCTCCTCAATTCCGAATACTAATGCAGTGTGAAAATATTGATACATGAAATTCCCATTGCTATTGTTATGGATTATTGTAGATAAAAACTTGTAGTAACAACGTAGCAAAAAGAAAATTACTAATTCTTCTCAAGGAAAATAATTCTCTTCTCTAAGCCCTTTTTCTGTTCTTCTACATACTTACCGTTTCAGAAACCCCTCCGCAAATGTTAAAACAACAATGGAAGTTATGAATTACTCCCACTTAGCTACTTTTGAAAATTTACGCATTATTTTTACTAAGATTCCTAAAATTAAAAGGCAAGGATGTTCAAGAGCTCCTTGATATGTTAAATTTTTGTCAAAATAGTTAGTTGTAAGAGGGGTGCTTAAAATTCATCCTAGTAATTTCCATAGCTAAAAGTAGACAAAAAGTTTCCCTATCACCACAATATCAACATTCACGTGTTTTAAGACTTTTTAGCCCGAAACAATGTACTAGGTTGGATAAAGCTCCATTCACTAAAAGTTACCCGAAGATGGCATAAACCAATTGATTCACTTTGTCGCTCATTTCTATAAATATATATATATATATATATATATATATATATATATATATATATATATATATAATATATATAAGGGTTATTTATGAAAATGGCTACTCCATATGCTTAATTGAAGGCAATTTATAATAATTTCATGAGGCTTAAGTACCATTTCTGTTACTGTTGAAATACTATATACCTTCCTTATTCCAAGATTATATTTTGTGTACAATTGTTGGCTCTTCCTCTCTGACAACGTTTACTATGAACGTCGTTTATGGGATCGCCTTTGGTGTTTCCTGTAGATGTCATTCTTCTCTGCTTATTTACAATTGAAAAAGGAGTAGGAAATAGCCAGAAATTCGAAAATAGTTTCATGGACGGTTTTCTATGATATGCGTCATTTTCTCTTCAGAGCACACTTTCCAATTTAGCTGCCGTCTTCTACGTTTCCGTTTGCTATCTTCCCTTTGTTTTCCCTACCTTCTTCTCCCCCTCTCTTATTCTTCACTCAAAATCTTTCGGTGGCTTGTCTCTGGAGAGTTTCTAAACCCATCCCAAACACTTTCCTGAGCGCCATCTTTGTGATTGCTTCGATCGCCTCTCAATACCAGTTTCAGAACTCCCTTATCCGTCCCTCCCTCCCTTTCAGTCTCTCCACCTTCGGAACCGTCAAGCTGCCAGCCCTGCCTTTCAGACTGAGACCTTCATAGCATCTCTCCCCCCGCTGTATGCCTGGCTATCTCCACGAGTCTACCTCTCTTCTTCTATACCACTTTCTCATGATATTCCTACTTTAAACTTGATCCCTTCATCCCTTCTCCCCCTTTAATTTTTAAATCTTGGATGGTTTCGGCGGGGGCGGAATTGCATTGCTGAATTGATGTAAATACAACTATGGAATACCATCAAGCCTTTCAAGAATCAGGGATTTTCTATCTGCGCGAGTGAAATTTTTTAATTTCAAGTGGATCGAAGTGAATAATCAGGTTTCTTATTCCTCATAGCGGATGAAAATGAAGCTTTTAGAATATTCCACAGGAGATGCCATGGACAAGTACCAGAGTTAATAAATTATGGGTGTTATGGACTTCTAAGGAATAAAGTCAACTTATCTATGTTTACTCAACTTATTCCACGTACTGAAATTGCACTTTCAACGGTTCTTATCTGTGATGGACTCCCATCATCAGCAGATATTTTCTTTATCTGTTTTTGTGGATCTAAAATTTCTCATTGCTGACCTTAGCTCGTCCTTACTTAGCAGTTTCCTAAGTCTTAATATATGTAAACTAAAAACAACATTGTATGTTTATTAAAACCTATTTTCGAAGTTTAGTTTGATCAGTTACACTGCTCATAAATCTCCCAAAAGACATTCGTCGGGCATTTATTTACGTGACACTACTCTGCATTCCATAATATGAGGTACTAACACATCCATTGAAAGTTTTCATCTTCATCAAAATTCAGTAGTGCTGAATACCATCAGAGCCATTTAATGACAGTATATTCAGTGGTAATAATCGTGCTTGACATTTAGGGTCATACGATTACTGAGATCATATCACACCGTAAACTCACATTATTAATTTCCTGCATGAAAATCCTACATAAATTTCCGACACAGTATTCGAACCTGTAACCTTGGTTTGAGCAAGTAAACGCATTGGCCTCTAAGCTCACGGAACCGGCAGAAAATGTATGCGTAATAGTTTCTAGCTTTAAATGTCATTGTTACAAGTCAAGCAAGTCAAATTGTTACAAGAAGTATGAACTTTAAAAGGCAGTGGAAGGTAGTCAGAAACCACCAAAAAATTATTATGCACTGGAAGAAAGAGAATTCAAGCGTTCTACAAGACAAGGTACGTTTGAATGAATAACATTCAAACATTGGACGTAGCTCTTTTCACCAATGGATATCCCATCAATGAAAAAATGTCTTATAATAAGAAAAAATATGAAATTCTATGCTAGCCGTGTGATTAAAAATTTAGTATGTAATATTACGGAGGAAATAATGCAAATTCCTCAGCTTTTTTTTAACATAAATTGAATAAAGTTGGCCGCAAAGATCAAATGCTGCTGCTTACATTTTGGCTCTCAGCGTCGTGACCTCCATATCCAAGACAAAATCTGAATCCATTTTATCCCATTCCGTCGTCCTATAGACATTCGAAAGAATGGTTCGAACGCAGGTCGACTTTTTTCTCTTTTATTCTTATTCTTGAAGAAATCCCATGAACCAATCCCCTATCGCCACGTGTGGTCCTAACACACGCAACCTTAAACATTCGCTTACCCATCAATCCCCTGCTTTTTCACTCCTGGGCCTTTTAGTAGGAGCGACGTCTTTCTTGGCGCACTCCGTTCCTCACTCTCCCTCTGACATACCTTCTCTTCCCCTCGTCATCTCCTTCCTCCTTTCACATCCCCTCTCTGCACGCGTTCCAAGGACTTCTTCATCATCCTCTATCCGATCTACATTATTCCTTCCTCTTTCCGCATTCTCCTTTCCTCCATTTTCTACCAGACTGCTTTAAATCGCCCAGCCCTTCTATAAAAACAAACCCTCTTCATCTCCCCATATCCATATCTTGGCGGGGTGACTTATCGGCAATTTTTTGAGGAATATCAGGTTGCATATTAAATTGGGCGTTATGGGGGAGAAGGTATTCGGTGCCTTCCCGGTTTTTCTCCTTCCATTTGACTAATGGAAAAATTGAAAAGCGGATGTGGACTTTTCTCTATCCGAAAGGGCATTCGAAGATAGTGTGTTGAGGAAATTATTTTTAGGAACTAACTGCAGGCTACCACGCTCGCAACTACGTTTTTCGCCATTCCTTTGGCAGATGTTCTGTCAATGGATGTCCTGGAGAATTAATTAGTCGCGCCTATGTTCTGAGTTGTGCATTTTCTTTTTGTTTTCAAAAACATTCACGCAATTATAATTTAACTTATTACGATTTATGTACTTCCTCGTAATATTTTGCAATGTCTGTATGCATATAATTTCCATAGTTATTCATTATGATTAGTATTATTCTACGGACATTTAAATTACTGTACATATTGTAATTAAAGAAAGTAGAGATACTATGAGACGTCTATGTTCTACAATACAGGTTTAATTTTTTGCGACATAACCTAAATGTCATAGATACTTGTCAATCATCGTAGAAATTAGAATTTCGTAAAATTTTTATTTGTTAGCATTGGTTGGTAGAAAATTTCAATGTTTTACTTTATATAGCACCTTTCCGTCCCGTTTCGCCATAGTCTTTACTATATATTTTGTGTAGTAGTAGTATTTTAGGGGAGGCGACCGACAACTAAGGTCATTTGCGCCATTAGGGATGGACAGGAAAGGATGAAATGTGGAGAGAAACCTGGCGTCGGCATTAGCCTACTCTTAACGAAAGGTGCCAAGGGTTCCGCAGCTTAACGTCCCATCCGACGGACGGAGCATTCACTCAAAGTGCTCTCCACAAAGCACCTCAAGTAGGGATCAAGATACCACTGAAAAATATTCGACGCCGACGGGATTCGTACCGATAGCCACCGCACCGTCGCGATCCCTCATATAATGAAGGAAACGAAGCATTTAGGCACTCGTAATTACGTAGATACATTGTACTACCAAATCCAGTGAGGATAGATATATTGTCATAGTCAAAAATTATGATATATTGCCTGCTGAACTTTCCTTTATCGATTGATTAATTAAAATTTCGTTATTTATGCATTAAAATATGAAGGAAAATTTTCCAAGGATTGCTACTGTTATTTGTATAATTTAGTTGGTGATTGTACGGAGAGGAACTTAAATATTTTGGAGGCTTACTACGGACGATAAGACGTAGTGTGATAGCAAGATAAAAGGGGTTCGGCTATTTCCTACTCCAAGCCTTTTGTTGCGTGAATGCCATCAATTAAAATTCATGTGCCGCACATTTGTCGGTAAATTTTAATTTTACAAATTAATTAAATAACTTCCACTGAGGTATTTTTTACGCCCCTAGCATGAGGTCCGTGAAAATTCTTCAGTGTCCGTAAATTCACGCTTCCTTTCCAGTAATAACTTATTTTTCATCCCTCAGACATAATGAAATGATTTATCCAAGATAGGTTTCGGAGATAATCGTTTGTGTATATGTCCGTAGGCTATCTGGAAAATCTCTCATTGCATCTCTTCTCGGAATACCCCTTAAAATATTTACCCATGAGAGGCTTCGAACCATGTCATAAGGCTTACTTCTGATTACAATTTGGATACTCATTTAACATATTTAGGGTAAACTTGTTTGCTTATACCTTGACATGCTGCCATGATCGATAACCTTACTTAATTACGTTTTTTGGCCGCTTATGATACAGCAGATGGTCCCATGTTTGGTGGCCGCCCAATTTCCTATGCTGTTTTCCATTTTCCTCCTAAATCTAGTCTCAGTATTTTTGGTGGGGGGACATACGGCGCTCATGCTCGATGGATTGATCTTGATATATTGTTTTTTTTTCGCTTCTCGCAATTCATTCCGCGTATCCTCTCGCAGCCCAAGCTCTTAGGAGAAGAGGGCGAGCAAAAACATGGGATAAAATTCCCAATCACACTCTTCAGTCTCTTTCACCCCACCCCCTTAACTCCCTTCCGTTGGACGCCCGCGTGTATCCCCAGCCGGTTACCATGACAACACAAAGAAGAAATCTGTGGGCGTCGGCCATCGCTCATCCGAAATTTTCTCCGGTTGTGGCCCGCTTTCGCCCAATCGGCCGCGTCCTTCCCCTTTCACGTCGCGCGCCCGTCTACCAATCGGTGGAAATGAAGGGAAGGGACAAACCGCCGCCGGTCCCTGCTTCTCTCCGGTGTAAGTGTGAATGTATTTCGTGTTTCCCATGGGAGGAGAGAGGAGGGTCTGCGGTGGGATGCCTTGAGGGGTCCGGACAAGGAACCGTGAATAAAAAATAAAGAAGCCGGACGGAAGGGAACTGCGGAGAGTGAGAGGGATGGAAAGGGAGGGATCTGGAGGATGGGGGTGGGGTGAAACTAGTCCGTGGAACGGACAGGGAACTGTGGGTTGAGGGGAAAGTAAAAGGGAGACAGTCAGAGTAAGGAATCATGAATGTGTATGCGCGGGACTTAGCGAGGTGGCAGTGTCAAGAGGGAGTCAGAGGGAATAAAGGCCCACTGTGGGAGGAAATTTAGCTGTCTCCCGCCGTAGATTGATGTGTGTATTTGTGCTCTCGCCGAAACCTCATTTTTTGCCTCTCTCTTCCTCGCCGCCCTCCGCGCCAATGGGCCCACACGGGTTTCCTCTCAATCCGTTTCTTTCCGTAGCTACTGTAAGCACACTCCGTAACATCTGAGAATACGCGAAGTACATATGCGTATCTTTACCTTGAGGAGGTCCCGTGTTCCTAAAAGGTAATGCGTGGAGATTTGACTGTGAAATTACTGGCCCCGAAGCTAAAATCACCAACTGCTGAATGTGCAATGAAAGGTTTTCGTAAGGGTTTGTTCGTCGGTAGTCTTAGATTTTTCTGCTCTTGCTTCCATTGTCTACTTCCTGGGTAAAAAATTTAAAAAATCATCAATGTTCTTAAGAAGTGAGTGGAAGGTGATATTACTTATAAATTTCCAGGTTATTATGCTATGGTTTGGTACTCCATGTTTTCAAGCCCCTTTTTTTCCTACATCGGCCTCACAGACACATTGCAGTATTCTCATATTAGAGAGCGTTTGGGTTATGGTATCTATTTAAATATATAGGCACGTGCCATTGCCATTAAAATGCATCGCGAGTATACATAGAGTTAAAATAATCAATTGATAAAACAATTTTTTCCTTCGTTTGGCATAAAATACCCTAAAATCCCAATATTCCATTATCTTATTTTCTTAGAAAAATTGAAAAACTTGTTGCTGCAATGTGCTTCTTGCTAATTTCGTCAATCCATTCAATTTAATTGCAAAATGATTTGCAACATGCTCAGGTTTTTGTTTTTCTTTGGGTTCTAGATGACATTTACATTTAATATAGCTTTAAACACTAGAATCCAGATTTTTGCAGTTTCCGTTTCAATAAATTAAACATTTATGCATATTCAATTGGATTGGGAGCGTCCATAAGAAAGGTTATCACGTATCTATTCTAAGGTACATATTAAAATTCATGTATCGTAAATGGTGACATTCTGAAAAGAAAGAAAAGGTGACATGTGACTGAAAAAAATGGTGACATGTCAGAAAATTAGAGGTCACTAGGGTATAATTATTAATATTTGGGTAGAAATCCTCAATATTTTCATCTAATAATTTTGTCTTCTATAGTATCTAATTTATATTACTACTATACATTAATTCATGTTAACGATTATTTAAAATTAATCTTGTATCATTATTTATTCTATAGAGAAAGGGGTATTCATTTGAAGTAGAATATACTCATATTAAATCAAAATCTAGGTACACAAAATGTAGCTTTACAATTGTAGTACTACAATTGTAAACCTACACATTTATCGCAAACTATAACCACTTCATCGGAGGATTTTACATATTTTTAAACGAGTCATTCTCCAACCTAAAATTGTTCCATGGATATTTCCTGACTAGGGTCTTATCATCAAATAATACTGCAAAACGAAGAATGTTGAAAACGGGAGTGATTAAAATTTACTTCTTTTAATGAAATCAATTTATGCAGGTTGCTTATAAATTCAAAAAGTCAAATAAAAACAAAGAGAGGGAGATTAATATATTTAAAAGACTGCTTCCCATAGGATTATACATTGTGTTTTGAAAAATATCGAATTATATTATACACATTTGTTCCATTAACCTACCTTTAGCACTTGTTGGTTTGTTAACCTAATATTGAACCTTTACCATTGTGGTGCAAATAAAAATATGTTTTGATTACACTTCACGTTATCAAAGGATAAAATGGCATTCGAATTCTAGGCTACGAGGGAGCCATATTTATATTCAGGCCACAGAGCTCCCATCTAATTTTAGTTAGGAATGACATCGTATGCATCGTTCCTTTTTGGGCTAGAAAAAGTCATAAAAGACTAATATTAGGTTACGAGTATTTCAGAAAATTGACTCTTTCATAATACCCTCTACTTGAATTCATCCTTTATCTTTTTTCGCATTCATAAATTGTTTCTTTCATGCGTTTTTTCCTGATAAATTTAATATTCCTCGTCTTGCGAATATTTTCGACCACACTAGCAGAATTTTCTTTCTCTCAAACCGTTTACTTTTCTCTAAGTTTGGTGATTCGGCTCTCATCCATATTTTCAACATAATCAGGCTAGTGTATCACGCTCCCTTAATAGTTGTTTACTACTGGGGTATCCAATGCACATTCTTTCATGACCCACTCACCCACCCACATGCACATTCTTTCCTCATCCGATCTCTGCTATTTTTACCTCTCTCACACACTTCTTAAGTACCTATCACATGCCCAGTATCAATATTTTAGTCAACTTATGTTTATGCTAACATATCCATGTCACAATTTCATGCATTTATGTCTGGGAGGAGTAACATTTTGAATATATTTTCATTGTGGTATTAATTTAATAATTCTCCACGGACTGTCAACTTCATTTCTGACAACATTTGCGTCTTTTTACCACTCCATTCATTCCACCAACTATGAAGACTAACAATTTCATCTTCTTATCCAATTAATTCGCCGTTCGCACTCAAGATGCATTCATTATTTTCTCTTTCCTTGGAAACGCAATATTCGCCATTGCATTCGATTGCATTATATCTGTTATCCCACTGAAGCTATCCTAGATATCGGGGATCGAGATGGTACGGTGGTGAACATATTCTGGGTTCCCATCAAGAGAGCCCGGTTTCGAATCCCGGAGGTGGCAGATATTTTGCAGTTTAATCCTGATCCCTACTTGACGTGCTTTATGAAGGCCATTTTTAGTGAGCACGCTTTCCGTCGGATGGGACGTTAAGCTTCGGACCCCTTGGCACTCATCGTTAAACTAATGCCGACGCCGGGTTTCTCTTCACCCTTTTTCGTTTCCTGTCCATCCTTAATGGCGAAAATGACCTCAGCTGTCGATCCCATAAAACTACTACTACTATACCTTGGGTGTCTTGTGGACTGTCAACCAGCAATACTGCATCGTCGGTGTGAAGAACGAGTGCATCTCCGAGTGTTACACCAACCTTCTTGATGCATCCAAATCTTGCATATCTATTAAACCATGGAACAGCCATGGTCACATGGATGCATATTCGTTTTATACAGCAATTTATTTCAAACTAGTTTCCAGGTCCTATTCGTTTTCATACTCCGCATACTAATTTCATTCATCAACGTTTGTAACATTCGATAGCTGCTTGTTCGCTTCATTTCTATAAAAACTCAACAACTTCCCGCAGTTTATTCTTCCGTAAGTCTTTTCTCAAACAAACATTCGTGCAATAACGTTTCTTTCGATGAGCCATGGATTTCTAAGTAAGATGAAATACTTTCTAAGGTTCAAACAAATGATCCGTCCATAGTCCACTAGGCATATTGCCTTCCCCATATTTTGTTCTATGAATACTTTCTTCACTCATTCACCTGGCGTTTTCTTCGGTATCATCAAACGACTAATTGCTCTACATACAATCTTACATTCCATCTAATTTCTCGTTTATGGATAAAATTTTACAACTATTTCAATACTTTGGTGCAGATAAAGTTTGAAAATATAAAATAAACGTTCGCACAAACAAATAGGTTATGCACTTCAACATTTTAATTTCTTCAAATTTCTCACTTCTGTTAAGATCTGATGCACTCACTAATGTCGTCCTAATTCTCAAAGGGAAACTAATTTCAAGTCTTATCAACTTATAGCTAACCATGTAGTCATTTCCTTTCACAACTAGTTGTCTATTTATCTACTACCTGATCTTAGTTTAGGGAAATACTTGTACAACAAGGACTTGATAAATGGATGAGAGCATGCTTGCTCTCCGATATGAATGTTACAAATTTTTAACCAACATTTGAAATGTTACTTATTCGTGCCAACCTGCGGCGACTATATGACTTTACCAAATATCTGTAAACTGAATAGTGGGGGAATATTTTTAAGTTTAATAATTTTTCTTCCGCCTTCATCGTTACCATGGAAATGGGACAATTTTGGCCTTTGGAGTAGTATGGAATTTTCTGACAGCGGAATTTTCAGAAAAATGTCGAGCAGCTGTCAAGTGAGTGGGAGGTCGCGTTCGCTGCGAGTGTGAGCGAGGTGAAGGAAGAGAGGTGGGGAGTAGCGATGGGTTGGCGAGGTGGTGCTGGGGAGGAGTGAAGGGGTTTGAGGAGAGTGGGAGGGGTCTCCATTCTAGAGGAAGCGGGGGAAGAAGGGGGAAAGAGGAACACAGGGTTCGTAGGGGCAGACGTGCGCCGTTTTCCGAGTTGAAGTCAATGCATTGGAGGGGGACAACTAGGCGGAGTTATGCCGCAGAATGCTTCGCCCGAGGAGCGAAACCCTAAGGGTTGATTCTGATGGATGAGGGGGCGGTGGGTGGAAGGTTGGTCATTTCCCGTGCCCTGGGCCCATGCACCCGCCCTACGCCGCCGTATCCTCGTCCCCGTTTCAAATCTTCCTGCCTCACCAATACCGCTTCATTCTCTGCCAGCGTCATCCAAAACATTTCTCAGCCCCTAAGCCGAACGTGTTTCCTCCAGACTACTCATTCACTCACATTCGTTTCCCGAAAAAAATCAAAATTACCCATTCTTTTTCTACTCCCATTCGACTGCCGTTTGGTCTTCCATTCTCACCTTTTGTCCACCTTCCTGCCTTGCTGAATATCTCTATTTTCCTCTGTCGCCCAAAAATCTTGAATTTTTTTCTTCCTTCTTATTTTAGTTTTTCTTATTCGTGACAACGTGTCGTTTTCACGCTCTTGCAATTGTCTGCAACCGCTCTGTGGTTTTGTACTTCAATTAAAAGATATTCAGGTACACAAAAAATCAACGAAAAACTACCATATTTATTAAGGTCGGATAAAATATGCGCTATGCTTACTAGCAGCCTCATGAAAAGTATTTTTTTGAAAAATATTTATCGTTTTGGCAGAAAGAGCTTTAAAAAATTCTATTTTTTTGATCATAAAGACGTTAATAGCGTGTGAGAGTAGCATGGGTTATGATGAAGTTTATCGTAAACTCCGTGAACCCATTTCGCTGCATTCCATGTACATATATTGCTGATAGCACTTCGGAACTATGACAATCCTTTAATGTCCACCGAAATATTTTAGTGTCAAGCAGATCCGTATTTTTAGATGCATAAATACAGCAAGGGTATGAATAACTATCATATCTAGAAATAAATACTCATCCAAAATTACGAAGATGTGAAATGTACTCTATTTATTTTTAGGGGAATAGCATGACAAAGAAATATACAATTACTTTTTATGTCTTTATTGCTGGAATTGAATCATGACCTCACTCCTTAAAAGTTATTTATCAGATTACTGAGCGATATACCTATTTTCACAACCTTCAATTTTTCCTCTCAGACCAGGTTCTTTCCGCGAAAAAGGCTCTCACCTCGTCCTTGTATTGCATCACATATTTTTAATTGCTTTGCTGTGCAATGGTGCGCTTGTTGAACTCATGTGGCAGCGATGATATATAATAGAAGCGATCTTCTTTGCATCCCGAACACCTTGTAACGTATCCCACAGGGTTCCTGTAATCGTATCTCTTATCTTTATTTCCTTCGGCCGGCCCCGTAGGAGGCTCCTTCCACCACTTCCTCTCGCAGCGCCGCGGTCCCGCCTCCTTCATTTCGTTTTAACGAGTGGTCTTTGATCACGCCATCGCGGCTTCATTCGTGGTGACGCGGGACGGGGTTAAAGTGTGCCCAGAATGTGTCAGAGGTTTGAGGGGACTGGAGGAAGGAGAAAGCCATCGCCGTTGAGGGAAGGTGAGCGTAGTGAAGACAGTAGAAAAGGGTGGGAGAGTTGTGTGGTAACTCATTCCCAGTCAAATAAGATGCATAAACAATTCCAGGCGGCCGCGTCAAGGTCTGCTTGGTAGTGCGGACGGTAACGAGGATACAGATGGCTAATCAGGGAAGGAGGTGGTCATGGGACCGATTTTCTAGAGATTTTTCGAAACTTCGTCAGTCTTCTCTTAAAATGAGAATGGTTTCTTTACCTGGCCATCATGCTGCACGCGAGCTTCCACACACAATACAAATTTTAATTAATGACGGGAAGATTAAAAATGTTTATTTGATCATGCAATCATTAGATTATTAATAAGGCAAACTATTTACGTCGGACCCACACATTTGAGCTTTCTCAAGAATTTGACACATTTTCATTAGTCCATCATAGGAGTGCTTGTAAGCGGAAGTTGGGAAAGTTAATATAAAAAGATAGGCCGCTAAATTTCTGGAGTGGGTTTCCTGTGTATGTGGGAGTCCAATATGCATCCAGAGTAAATTTTGGAGATGCGGTTCTTATTTAGGGACGTTATCAAAGCTTGTTTGTTTCTGGATACTAAATCCAAAATTACATATGAACAGTCTTTCAGGGAATTTCAATGACGTTTAAAGTATTCTAAAAAATCTACAGTTCAACTGAAAACTTCATTTATTGAAAGACTATTTATTTAATATAAAATAAATTTTATAATATAAAACTTCATTTATTGAAAGACTGAAAGGGATCAAGTTTATACTAGTTCTTGCAGAGTCGTCGGAGTTCAGCTTTTTTTGGTTGGTTATTATCTAAATAGTGGGCGAAAAATAATTTATAAATACGAAGCATTTGTCAACATTTCCGTTGGGTCCTTCAATAATGCCGAATTTGAAATTAATCTTTATAACTATTTAATGAACAAAGTTATAGATCGTTAAATCACCATAATCTTGGGTAATTTTCTTTAGAAAGTACATTAACATATTATAATTTATTAAACTTCATAAGTGATTATGAGTTTATGTAGTAGTATATACAAATATACGTAGTATATATTCCTTTGACAAAAAATTGCATTGCCATTAACACTGCAATTTGTGGAATCACTTTTGTTAATAGGAAATAATGCAATACGTTTCGGCCTCCCTTAGGACAGAAACAATTAATTCATTCGCAGTTCCTGAAAAAACTGATTAATTTTTTATATCCTATGTGAGGTCGAATCACAGCGATAATATTATCATCAGGAAAATGACGACAATTTATGGTATAGATCCATCTATGATTCTTCTTGGCAGCTAAATGGTCATCTTAACCTATCCATTGAGAATAGTGCTTCATTGTGCTAGGCTAAACAAATGAAAACAACCATGAACTTTCAATACTACAGTGACATTTTGTACCTTAGGCGTTGCTTCGATAATTTACTGGAATTCCATTGGCGCTAATAATTTGCCGACTTTGGACTATCAAGCCATGCAATCAAATTAGACTTTCATTCTAGATTTCAAAATGGTCAACGATTGAGAACTGTTCTCTAAAGATAAATAGAGTGTATTTTGAAACATGCCGTGTTTACGCTGTCTCTGCTGAAACTTGATTTCTCTTAAATGGGAAATCTATGGAGGGGGCGCGTGCAATTTTCACTGATTTATCTACTTCCTGCCTTCGAAATTGAATTATTAGGGCTTTTATTTACAGTTTCTGCACTTTCTTTAGGGTCGCTCTCGGAATGTGCTTCAGAGGATGATGGATTTTCTTTTATATTCCTGCGGATCAAGCGAGCACTTATTTGCGCGTCCAATGTAATTTAGGATAATTTTCTTTACTTGGCTCCATCGCTCCGGTAGGCACCTCTCATCAATAATCGGACGGTAATTTTGACTAATTCGAGAGATTGGAGAAAAAACTCGATAGAGGTAGGTCAAATAAAGGCACGAATAGAGTGTATTTTCGTTATGACAGACAAAACAAAAGAAATATCCGGGCTCAAAGCCCAACACTTTTTTCATGGCAACGTCCCCATATAAAAGTCAATGAAATGGACAATTCATTCGTGTAAGTAAGAATATTTTCCTGTAAACGCTGATATTGCCGTTATTATTTCGATTTATCAACTGATATTTACTGTTAATAATTCGACTCTATATTGTGACTTTATCATTTTCCTTATTTACTCTAGAGAGACTGATTCGTTGGTCTCTTTGTCATCATGGGATTTATTGCAAACAGAATTTATGTAGACTTGGCGTTATAGAAGGTAGAACTTGGAAAAAGATTTTCTTTTTCGTCCTACGAGGCCTGACCAGAAAGTGACTTACCTTTCGGCATAGTGTGGCGGTGGGTAGGGCTGGAGCCACCATCTTGGTGTCGAAACGTCCCTACACCTAGTATGCATCCTGTTGGGATAGTTTAGTTCTTCTACTTTGCTCACTACGAACTGTTAAAATACTCATTGCAATAGAAAATCCCGTGGGTTGTGAAGTGCGAACTGTGATTAGGTTTTACTGGCAAAAACCACAAGCAATTAAAATGTATAGGTGACTTCGTGAAGTGTACGGAGACGGAAATATGAGTAAAGGCATAGTGGGGCAGTGGTGAACTCGGGTTAAAAATTACCGAACTAATGTTCGCCACGAGTACCGCAGTTGTCAGCCTAGCCTTGTGACAGATGACAGACGCTGCTTTTTAACGGGTTTTCAACTTTGACTATTTTTTTCATGTAATGACATTTTGCTTAATTTTTATCCATTAAAATATTTTTTCATTCCATTTTTTAACTACCTTAGGAATTTTCCATTCTGGAAAAAAACTACACATGTTTTTAACCGTAATCCAGAGTGGAAGGGAAACATAAATACAGATCTTACAGATACATGTATAAAGGTCCTAAACTTAAACTGAAATAACGAGTTTATCATATTATTATCAACATTTTTAGCAAAGTATTAAACTGTAATTACTATTATCGTTTTCATAAAGGAACTGGCTGAAATTATTTGGGTAGAAAACCATTGGCCTAAAATATTTTCCACATAATTCAAAAACAGCTTTACTGAATAGACACGTTTTGGCGTGTAATATCCCAAAATAGAATCATAAATCATAAGAATATTTCTTAAACGTATGTAGGGAAAGTAGGTATATTGAACGTACAGGACATTAAAGCAGTTTTAAGTCGACTCAAAAACTAGATCTGTCATTTGGACGATTGAAATCAAATTTCGAGACGAGTGATAACATGTGTTGGAAAATGTTCACACTCTTGTGAGGCAAGACTAAACATTTTTGCAAATAAGTTGAATGCATTACTAGAAAACATAATTACGAATAAGCTAAGGAGATTCCGGATAAAGTAATTTTAACTTTATTATCACTAGGTATAAGTTTTGGAGAGAAAGAGAATACTGGTGTCATTTAGTTCCAATTTCTAAATGAATATAGCTGTTGCAATTGAAGCATGGCCATGAAAACTTTAAATTGATTGGGAAGGAGGAGCGCGAGGCACGGGGTGTGAGCTCTAAGAGTGCGCGCATGGTCTCTACAGGGCGCTTCGGGCGGCACCACTTGTCGGCTAATGCCCCGCTTCCTGCGGCGGAGCGCTGGAGGCAGAGGCGGCGGACTCTCAAATGGGTATCGGACATGCAATGAATTTTGCGAAGAGGAAAGAGGTGGTCGAGTGGAGTGGGAAGGTTCAAGAAAAGGGAGAGCTGTGGCTGCGCATTCGTATTACCTTACCTTAGCTGCCACTCTCACATCTGACACTTCTAGTTATCAACTTGCCATAATATTCACTTTTCCAAACTACCATAGCTAAATAGTTAAGATCTTCAAATGTAAGAAAAGAGTAGTCGTTGTAGTTACTAGGGGAGGCGAACGAAATCTAAAGGTCTTAACATCATAAGGGGTTGGTGGTTCATTTGGTAAAAGTAGGGATTTTCAAGGAGTTGAGGAAGGGTGGAGAGAAACCCAACGTCCGTATTAGTCTACTCTTAACCAAAGGTTTCAAGGTACCCACAATTTCGCATCCCATTCGACTATTGGCGTACTCTAATGGAAGTGCTCTCCATATGGCATCCTAAATAAGGTTCGGGGTACTAATGAAAAATCAGGCCTCCTCCGGAATCCGAACCCTGAACCTAAGGGTTCGAATTTATGTACTTTTATGTAAAACTGATTTGTATATGTATTTTTGTATGCCTACACGTAAACACTAATACGAATTAGATGAATATCTGAACATAACGCTGATTTGCTAACAAGAAAAATTTTAGAAAGAGAAACCACCGAAATGATTACAAAAACCGAAAAACTCAAAAAAGAACATTGAAGAAGGTCACCGTGCATCTAGAATATTCTTTTTCCAATCATTAAATATAGTAAACAGAAGGAATCGTACGGGTGATCTAGTCTAACGCTTCAATAATAATAAATAGAAATGATAAATTACGACGTTAAAATGCTGGAATTAACAAAAGTCAGAGATGTACACAAGCACGATGACAATCTACTAATGCTTGTTTAGATGATAAAACTTATTATTGATACTTATTTGTCTCTCCGTAATTATAATACTTACATAATTTTATTTGAAGGTAGATCATTTTGGTGTCACCATTTATTTTACATTGTTATTTTATTCCATTTCAGACGTTAACGTATATGTTCCTCGTCGAACTATTGGTTCCTAGAAATTCCTATTGGTTAATAAAAAAATTCAGTTCCGCTAAATTATATCTTTGTACGGAAAAAATCACTATCCTTATAATATGTCGAGCTAAAACTGAGGTTTACCCCTTAATTGCGTTATTTTGTATTTTTTTAAGTATCCTTACTGCTGGTAGCTTATCTGTACTCCGCTCCTTTTCAGCGGCATCCCCGAATCTTCTCGAAATCTTTTCTTTCCAATCTTGTCATGCAGGTAATTAACAAGGTTATCCCTCATGTCCTTAATTAATGACTCTCTTGAAACGACCTTTCGTCCCCACCCTCTTTATTCACCCCCTTTTACGGCACACGCACATCTTAACCCCTTCCAAAATTTCTTCCTCATCCCACCCCTTTATGCTTCCGCTCATCCACCCTCCATCATCGTCAAATTCTTCCTTGCTGAACGGAGCATCCCCGGAACCAAGTCTAGCTTCCTCTCATAATTCGATCTAAGGTCACCTTTATCTCACCTCAAGGATCTTCCCTAAGGGAAAATACATGTAAAGAGCTCTGATGGTGGACATTAACGCAAAGCGCAAGGGTACGCCCGTCTCTACGACAGGGGTGGAAGATTTTCAAGGAAGTTCTGGGAGAACTTTCCAAGTGTCTAGAATTAAAATGACTGAAGACGAAGCACTTAATTGATGAACCGTATTTCTTAATTCGCGGTATCGCAAAGTTACTGAGAGTAAGATCAGAAGCGAACATCTCTCACGGCTCTTCGAACATTTAATCAGACGTTGATGGGAATTACAGAAGATTGGAAATGCTATATATATATATACACATGTACACAAGTGTGTGTGCATGTGTATGTATATATCTCATAGGACATATACTTCACATCGCCTGGAATCGCCTGTGCAGAACAGAAATACTTGACGCTCTCGGTAATGGCGGGAGGTTTACGTCCGTCCAATTCTGTTAATGAGGCAGTCACAGGTTTAATGCCCACATATGAGGATTTTTTCATCTAATATAATCTTGGGAGTTAATGATTTTTCTTTTTGTCATTTCTTGTTTTAAAACCCAAATTTAGTGCCAACATGGTTGTTATTGCATTATGTCTCAATTATAAGCTAAAAATATGTCGACGATGATGGTCGGGTTATTGCCCATCAAAATCTTATTACGATAGTCAAACATGATAATATTAAAGTAGTGCTGGAACAAATGTATCTGTGTAATTGAAATCCTCCATTTTTTTCAATGCAGATATATAAATACGGATAATTTTAATCTACGGATAATTTAGTGTTCTTATAAAGATTGGATTTACATTATTTTCTAAGTCAAGTTCAACATATTGCTATAACAGTTGGGCTAATAGTTTTTGATTTTAGTGTAACTTGCGTGGGTCTTATGTTCGATGGAAGCGATTTGAGAAACTGAGGTTCAACTTCTCGTGATAGGTCTTATTTCTCTCTCATTCGTGGATTACAATTTTAGATATACAGTATTTCTTTCGGTGGTACTACAATTCGATACTGGAAAGGCTCCACTTTAGTTTGACTAGATAATTAATATTCGTTTAGTGGGCTGTTTGGGGACAAAAAATGTCCAAGGTCTTTGAAACGCCAAAAATTAATATGAGCTTAGCGAAAAGCAAGTATAACGTCTAAAAGCCGTTCTATTTCCATTTCTGTATATGCATCAGCATTTATCTCACCTCCTTTTTTCATTTCCGTATCGATATTTACGAACACACTCAATTTTCGCGCTAAACATTGAAATAGGCTCTTTTTTCCGACCGAGGCGGACGCATGGGGACATCTGCGCCTCTCCCGAAATCACCCGCCGGCTCGTGCCCCCGGTTCCCCACAGCGAAGCGTTTAAGTGGTCCCGGCTGCTATGCGTGATTAATGATGCGTCTGTTTAACCCCGACGCACTCCTCTGTGGCTGACTCCTCCTGCGAGACGAATTGCCACCATTGAGTCGAATGCTCATGCTGGTCGCTACTTTCCTCACTCCTCCATGCAGCCCTTCTTGTCAGCAATTTTGTTTTCTTCCTCCACTTCCCCTTATTATGTCTCTTCTGCTCGTTTACCCTGCCTCACCTTCTGTATTCTTGACTTTTTCTTAAATCTTTTATTTCAATTTCCGTCATTTTCCTCGCTCCTAATCCGCATTTATTCAACTCACCTGTGCCCTTTCATTTACTTACTCCATGCCTACGTTTATCAGATATTTTGAGGCTAATGTAGCACGAAGGTTAAGGAAATGTACGGTAAAAGTCAGAATATTTTTTTAAAAAAGGGACGTCGTATGTTTTTGTATGTTCATGTATAACTAATGCATAAACGCGTTTATTTTTCATTGAAAGGACATTTCCAAACATTCAAAATATGCCTCCATGTTCTTAAAAAGAGGACACAAGTCGGGGAAAATTGGACCTATGGATACGAGTAATGGTTAATGCAGCCGCCTTACTAACGCATAGAACTCGCTCGCTCTACACGCACAAACCTTTGTAGGGTCGAAACGACCGACTTACTGTTTCGGACATAAATTCCCTTCAGATTATTTTTCTTCGCTATGGTTATTTTTCAAAACACCATGGAGATTTATGTCTCCTTTATTTTCCATGTGGTTCCCTGAACAGAATAATTAGTATAACCATAAACACAGTAATCAACCCGAAGGTCGGTTTAGTAGGTGATGGTAGAGCTCACCCATGTACTAAGCCCGACGGCGTGTGAATATTCACGCATCAGGGTAGGGGGGCCAGTTCCTTTCCCTGTGCCGGTTATGGTTTCCTAGGAAGATCTGGTACCCGAAAAATCAACTAGCTTGGGTGGAGCTGCAGGTGCCCAGAGTGTCTCGCCCGGGAATCAAACCCGGGACCCTCCGGTCAGTAGTCCAACGCTCTACCCACTGGACCACCGCGACCCACAATAATTAGTATAGTCCAACAAAAATGCTAATAAAAGCAGTTGATGAGAAACTCATACACGATGTCAACATTATGCGGTATTTTTGCTTTGATAATCAATTACTAATACGATGTCACACACAGAAATGTTGACACGGATGTAGCAAATACTTGATAGAGTGGCGGAAAAACACTAAATTCTATTGCGGCACTATATTTTTCACTTATTTCTGTAGTGATTGCCCATAACATATATCACCATTGAATGAAGCTAAGGATAAACCATCCATTCAATACCAATAAACAGTAACAGCTATTAAAAACAACTGTAAGACAATGAACAAAGCCATCCTTGAAAACGCTTCGTGCAAAATAATACGCGTCTGCTCAGAATAATATACTCGTATGTTTAGAATGTCTCTTCCTTTTTTCTCGGAAAGTTCACAAAGAAAAGAACAATTCATTTTTTAGTTAATTTTTTCTTGTTATTTTTTCTTTTTTATGCATTTTGGTTTTATTTTCTCTTAATTAATATTTGATACTGCCAATTTAGCCGTGGTACCCTTATTTTAGGAATACGCCGTATACATATTTGAATAATATCTTATGCATATTTGAATCAATAAATATTCCAATATTTTGATTGCATCGGAAATTTGGAAATTTATATGTATTTGGTTTTTATGCAGTGTCAAACACTTTCCATCTGTAAAAGACACTGGAATCTCAACTATCATATTAAATGTTGTTTTATCATTATAAGAGCAATTTATAGCTGCATGAACATTATAAATAACTGAAAAGGAAGGGAATGAATTACTAAAACTTTTTGTTGTAAAGTCAAGGTATTAATTGGACCTAATTTTATTACTATTATTTTATCAGAAAATTGTAGTGTTGCTGTTTGAATCATCCTCATACTGGAACATATTTTAATGTTATTTCTCATACAGATCAATATTGTTTAAAATACTATTAAGTATTAGGTAGAATGCAATTCAAATCCTATGTTAACTATTTTGGGACACCCTACTTAACATGGGTTCGAATAATTTCAGGCAAAGTGAGAAAAAGGCAATGAATGCCAATTATAAATGACAAACCTAAAAGAAATGTTCCTTCTCAGCGTGCATTTTATAGGGTCTGTGGTCAGTAGTAAAATAAATAAATGTAATCACTAAGAGTTCGTAGACAAGAATTTTCATGAGGACACATTTCATTGTGCGAGTATGAACATAGGATAATTTTCAACCAATGTGTAATGTGCCGTTCAAGTAATGGTTGGTATCAGTGAATGAAGTCTTTTTACCCCAAACAGTCCATGCTTACATTTAGCTACAAGAACTCAAAGATTGATAGTTTATACTACCTATTAAAATTACTTGCACCAGCGGGTCTTATCCATGGAGTCTGCTTAACAGGCATTATTTGAAATTGGTATTTATAAACTAAAAAATACTGATAGCCCTAATCAGCCCTAATCAAAGCCCTGATCAACTCTTTTAGTTACACATTCTGTTAGAATTGCCGTAATTTTCAAATTGTACTACAAAAGTACACCTGAGTACCATGATCATACAAAACGTTTACATATTTCAAGTCGTAACGCTCATGTCTAAAGTATGAAGATACCCCGGTACGAAACAAGTATCTTCTTAGTTGGTAATAACTGATAGTCTGATCCAAAACTTTTTTCCCTCCATTTCCCCTCATTTATTTCGTGTCTCTTTTTCTTTCCTTAATGACCTATCTTCTCAACTTAGCTGCTAGGTTCGTCTGGACTGCCGCCACCTTGTCTTGTAATCTACTGATTGCTCTAAATGTTCCTTCTCTCTCATTCAATTGAGCCGAGAAAGAGAGAGCTCAATGAGCCCTTGAGGCCGCTCAGTTCTCCTACACTTGTATTGATCTTTTGCTCTTTTAACAATTGGTGAAGAGACAGAAATATCATCTCGCGCGGCGTAGCCCTGAGACTCAACTCCGTGATTTATCAATTCCAAGGAATGAGAGTGGTTTAACCATTGACTCAGAGCCGCAGTGCCTCTTTCACAGTTGTGATCATAGTCTGCAGATGCAGTCACTCATTCTATTCCTCATACAAACAGCAGACTCACAATGGAATTCGCATTTTGTTTTTAGCAGAAAGGCGTCATTCGCTGTAACTTAAAAAACTGTATTAATAGAGTGTTATTGAATTTATTAGGATATTTCTTTTTTGATTGCTCCCGAAAATAGTAGGAGTGCTTTTTGTTGGAAGGGTTTCTTTTGAATTTATTAAATACTAAAAAGCAATATAAAATTCTCTGTAGAGAGAATCTCTAGAGATCGAATAATTCTTAAGAAGAGAGCATTAAAAGTTTATTATAACACTGGAAATGAAACAATGAATACCTATAGTATGACTAGAAATTACTTAGACTGTTAGGAGGATGACGGATTTTTATAAGTCAATTACGTAAATTGGAGGACATAAATTGTGTTGAACCGATTACTTCCGTGAATAAAGGAATCAAACTATGGTTAGGCCTATGTGAATTTTAAATTAGGGAAAAAATTAGGGAACAACCTCAATTAGAAGAATATAATCGATGGATGTATTTTTCATTCTACCATGAGTGTTTAGCCAATTTCATGGCAATGTTCTGGATGCAATGGAGGTGATCTACTTTTAGCGCTAGTGCTGTGATTTTATATCTTCATTTGTTTGTTAATTTCACGCTAGAAAGGTTCTCTCTGTTTCGCCTTCCTTTTACTCTCCCTCTACCCTGCGGCAAAAAAAGAGGACCAAAGCTAAGCCGCCTTCTTTCAAAGTTTGACCTCTCTCTGCTGTGTTGTGTTTGCACTCCCTTCTAATGCTGTAATACTGTTTGCGTTTCCAGCGGTGTCATCTGCTTCCTCCTCCGAATAATATTTGACTTCCAAGTAGACGAATTTCGCCGCAGAGGCACGAGAAAAAGTGGGGTCGTGGGGACGAAGAAGACCGGGATTGTAGGTTAAAGGGGCCCCGGATTCTTCTCCCTTCCCCCTCACTTGAGTGAGTGTGTGGCAGGAGGGCGTCGGGTTGGGGAGAGATGTGTTTACTGTGGTTTAAATTTACCGTGCATTCACCTGGATGCCTGCTGCTGTTGAAGTGGAACCTTTTACTTCGGATGGCAAAAAGAACAGGAAGCTTTATGGCAAGGCTCTTTTATTTTAATTTTCTTTATTTTTGCGTCAAAGACTCGGCTCATTTTATTTTGAGATGGACGAGCGGAAAGCATCTTGGTGTTTTATTTTCTTTGTCGCTCTTTAGTCAAGTGACCAGGGTCCGTCCTGTTTAGGGAGATGGGATTCTTTGGGAGAGGGAAATGGAGAGACCATCTTCGTCATCGTCGTGGGAGAGTTGCCTCCCGAAAGCACTATTTTCCACGGTTTCCACTTTGCGTGGGCGGTCTGAGTTTTTCTGTGCCCTTGTCTTCGCTTTTGGATCACGTTTCCCCCTGTGCTCCGAGTCCGGCATGAGATAGCGGTGGGCAAACAAATGCGACAGCGACGTTTGGGCAAAGGGATTTGAACCCGGAGATATGACCAACTTTGGCCCTTTAGAAGAAGACACTAAATAAAACGCCTCCACGGTATCAGAAGTACAATAGGTTATTTTTATTTCTGAGGTCTCATAAAATCAAAGCATAGTTATAACGCTCGAATTCACTTGGCTATCAATAAATGAGTTTATAATGAAAACATTAAAGAAAAATTTTACTTTTTAACTTTTTTATTCAGAATAAGCATAATTTGTGACTAAGACTTAGTTTTGAGTTTTAATGTGGACTGTAATATGATATTTGAAGTGAAACATTTTAATTTCCTTGGACTTGATCAACTTCGTTTTGGCCAATCAACAAGAAGCTCTTAGTTTATTTCCTGGTTCTGAAGATCTTTTTCTGCCCAAATTGACAGTAAAAATATTTTCTAATCCGATTTTGTATTTTTATAATAACTCTTCTCATGATTCAGCTTCAGTTGGTGTAATAATTTAAACGAAGTGATGACTGAAATAGATTGCAAATAATTTATTATAAATTATGTTTTTAGGGATTTTTCGCTTAATTTTTTAATGCAAACCCCATGAGTCTCTATTTAGTGCTTTCATTCTGTTTACTTACCATTAACTGGTACTCAGAATGTTCCTGATCTTATTCTGGATCGAGTTTGCAATAAGGATAACCATGGGGGATTATTGATTATATTAACAAACCATTTGAAATAAATCATCTCAGCAAAATGAAAAAGTTCATCCCGCTGTATTCTAGATATACTGGATCAAGGAAGTTCAGATCTTAAATAAATGTAATTAGCCATATCATAAAATATCTTATCAAGTAATTAAATGATATCTCATTATATCATTTATGAGGAAAACTTATTTAGTGTATACTCAGAGGTAGATCCTCTTTAGGAATCTCAGGGACTGGACCTTATAAAGTTGTTTTTAAACTTCCTATTTTAATGAGCCAACGATATGTTGAATTTTTATGTTCTTTTAATAAGGATGAAAAGGTTTTTAACTCTGAATATGTGAACTGTGAAGCACTGCATATTGTGACTGTAAATAGTAGGTCTATTGTTAATTTTACGAACCAGTATTCAAACTTATTTATCATAAAGAATACGTTGAGTTTTCGTTTTTATTGCTCCGCAGTCCGATGAAAGTCTTAAGACAACAATTTGAGTACGTGAAAAAGGGAATGAAGTGTTATTATTATAATTTTCATAAAATATTATACAAAGGATATTTTATCACTAATTACGATCACGATAAGTGAAATACCTTTTTTATTTTAATTTTTGATACATGGAAATAATGAAATATGCAATACTTTTTTACTAACAGGTTTACCTTGGTGAGAGCACGTACGGGCTATATTCAGTAACCTGCACACCAGAGTGAACTCGGAGCATACAACCGACTTGTCCTCTTTATTCTTTCATTTCTGTCCCCAGATGAGGTGAGTACATTAATAATAATCGAAATTTGAGGAGGTATAAATCCATATTGAAGAAAGCATTTTCTATCTTTACAAAAAATAACTTTATTATACTGAAATTTAAGTAGCCATTTTTGGGCGCCAAGTTATTCTCCGAGTTCTTCAGATATTGTCACGTGAAAAATCAACGCTCACACAGTAACGATGCTTGTTTCTTGACGCATTCACTGACTAAATCCATAACAATTCATTCACACGAAGAATTGCGGGAATACGAGCATGCAAATGATGGTGCAGTAATCAGTATATGCCCGTATACTCCTTACTGCACCATTCAAAGCCTTGAGATATTCCTGAGGATACGTTCGCCTTGTCACATAAAAAGGAAATTCAATCACATAGATTGATCTTTAACCCAAACTAATTAAGATTCTGCATCTGGTAAGTGGAAAAAGAGAGATATGAACTCATCTGTCTGCTTGTTTAGATTAAGCCTTTAAGGACTTCCGGCGAGCAAACACCCCAAAAACAGCTTTCTTAAAACGCTATTTAGGGATTTCAGGGAGAAAGACATTCAAAATTTTAAATCTAATTTTCTTGATAGGGCTACAACATTTTACATACATTTCATTGGGCTTTATATGTTCATTTTGTATAGGTTTTGGGGACGACTAAAAGTGGCAATCATTCAAATCAAGTATTTCCATCCTCGAGTGACACCATCACGTTTATACAAATAGAAAGAAACAGAGAGTAAAATTTTACCCACATAGAGTAAAAGCAAGTACCGAAGCATAGAAACTAATTAAGGGATTGAAGTTTTCGTGGCCACCGGGAGGTTTGGAGGTGGACGAAGGCGTTTATCGTAACACTTAGGAAGGCTGGCGTTTGGTTTGGGCATTCGGGCTTCTGTGCTGCTGGATTAGACGGGGGTAGAAGATGTGGGTGGGTCTGCCACATCATCAGTGCATTCTCTGCTCGGAGTAACGCCCTCACACTACTCATTTAACCCCTCCCAAGCCCCTTATGTTGCCCCCTCTTCTCCAGCCTCTACAATGCTTTGACTACTTCCACTCTCCCGAAGGCGGGCTTCCCTCGTCTTCCTTAAGGACTGCTTTGCGTGTCTCGCTCCCTTTTTCAGGGATCCAATTCGTACCTTCCCAATTTCCGACCTCAGCGAGGTAGGAAGGGGGCCGCACGGGAGGGGGAGCAGGGCGCGAGAGGAGGGTGGGGTTATAAATATGCTTCGCACGAATAGGAAGTGTTGAAAGAAGTTGAGTCCCTCTGAAAAAGAAGGAAAGAACAACAATCTCGAGTATTTTTTTCGAAGCTCGAGAAGAGAAGAAGGTGGCGATGCGATGGAAAGAAAGGCTTTGGAGTTGAGCGGGTGGTATGAAAGATGAGGGGTCAGGTGGGAGTGAGGAAAGAGTAATAAAAAGAGATCGAATGTGGGCGATACCGTTTTCGTGAAAAATGGGATTATAATTGGCGGTCCTTCTCTCCCTTTCCCTCCCCGTGCTCAGAATTGTCCACGAGAATTAAACGTAAAGGAAAAATGTGTCTCATTTAATTGATTGTGATAGTACACGAACTTGGCAGAAAGGGAAAGGTCTTCGGCGCTTGCAGGCTTTGGGCGATGAATCTTGAAAGCACTCTACTGCGTGTGTGTCGTATGAACACATCCAAGCAGTCACATGCACTCACATAGGCGTTAGTTTGTACGTTTGTGTATATATGAATACATATATAAATATAAATAATTAAATATACATTTATATATACGGAATTTAGCTTCCTCTTTCTCAGAAGATACAGTAGTACTGCTGAGTACTACTGTAACTTCTGAGGAAGGCGGAGCTAAATTCCGTCGAAATTATTAAGAAATAACGAATGAGTGTTCTTTTTATTCGTTCTTGTGTTGTTTGTCGCTGTCTAAGTTTTTTATATATATTTACGTACGCATATTTTTGTGTGCGTGTTAGTTGATAATGTCACACAGTGGCGAAACTGTGGTCGTCAATAAATATTAACTGTGGAATAGCTGTTTCTTTTATCTATAAATTAGAGTAGATGGTAATTAGATAATCAGTTAATGCGAAGAGTGGTTCCTATTTAGTAGTGGAAATAGCCAGAGCTAAGTACATGTTGACGTTTATCAGAACTACCAATGTTGGAGTGACTCCAGTTTGTAAGACGAAACATATTGACTAATAATTTCATTAGCTCGTGGGTAATACATAAAACCCTCTAGCATAACGGCACACGCTTTTTTATTCTCTTTTTCGGATTTCCTTTCTCTCCTCTATACTTGGTCAACTATATCCAACTTCTCTTTCATATAACATCAACTCTTTCCTTTACAATTTCCTTTATTATAACAACTTAGTCAGCCATACAGTTCACTAGTGTATAATTTTATATTTTCTTTCATGTAATATGAAAACAGATCTCACTACCAATAAATTAATTCTTCATGAGGATAATAAATGTGACCATGAAACTCACCATATTTTCATTCGAACTCCTCTGGTCAGCGTCAAAATATTCCAAACATTAGCTCAGGTTACATGTTTTTTTATGAAATAAAAGTTACTGCCAGAATATATAATCTTCATTGTAAAAAGAGCAGCCAGAAACCTAAATATTGGTTCTGAAGGTGTGGATAAAAATCATTTTATACTGAATTATACTATGGAGGGTGAACTTAACAAATTTAAAAAGAAAGCCCAATACGTTTCCCTGTGCCACCTGCGAGTTCTTCGTAATAAATTAGACAATCGAGGGTTGGATTAAATCGGAGCTGACCATAGACGTCACATATTTAAATTTAGGATAGTTGAGCGATCAACCCACTAAACCATCCTTCTCTCCTCCTTCGTAATATACTCAGTGAAGTAAAAAGGTAATTAGAATTGAGTGCTCCAGGTTTTTTTGTAGGCTGAGAATTACAAATTTAATATTCTGGTACCCGAAACTATTTATGGGTTCCATCTTTTATTCTTTTGTAGAGTCTGCGAGCCTATTATTCAAATCCTAAATCTGAACTGTCTACCAATAATTTAAGTTTAAGTTCAAAATAATTTCATAGACGTTTTAAAAATATTTCTTAGCGCCTGTATGTTGGAAATATTCCGGAAAGGTCGAATAATATCTTTCAAAACGAACTTCTAACATTCAAAATATTTATTTGTACGCACAGTTTTGTAATATAATTTTCTGATTAATTTCTTACGGAATTCAGCTTTCATACAAAATCGAGATAATAACATAACATCAAGTCATAGTTTTTATGAATACATTGCCTCACAAAATTACGTTTTTTATGTTATATACATTCATTTACTTAGTGTATTAATGGTTATGTGTTTCCAATTATAGTATTACTAGATAAATAGTTAGACTAACTAGATAGTTAAATGATGAAAATAATTTATGATTTTTCGCCTGAGATTCATCGAGCATAATTAGAAATTTAAAAAAAATTAAATTCAAAGTTTTGCAAATCATTCTATTTTCTGCAGGGAATTACAAAAATATTACAGAAATTATTTCAACTAGGAATATTTTCAAGCATGAACCATTCATCTATGATCCATCTTGTTGTGAATATTGTAGATTGAGTGCATCTTTTAATACTAGTTAATTTATCATATGATATCAATTCAACAAATAATATTTTAACTGTATGGAAGTAGAAAATATAGAAATAAATAGTCAATAAGTACCATTTAATTATAATCGTAAACATTAATCAATTTTACGCAAAGAAAAATCGTATTCGTACGGGACTTTTTGGGCAGGTGTAATTTGATCAGTGACTGTATTTTTTACGTTATGAAACAATGTGTTAAAAGAAAAATCATTGCTTAGCTCTCATGGAATACGGCAATTATTTATTAGATAATATTCTCTAAAACGAATGGTTACGAAATATATGAATTATTTATGAACGTCATGGGTAATATACACTTGAATTTTATGATGTAATGGAAAAATACGCGTGAAGAAAAAATTTCCTCCATGTCTTATATTAAACTTCTGTACATTTACACAAGATCAGGGATTATAGAAAACCATTCCCTTCTAAAAACACCTAGTTGCTGCATAAGATTGAATAAATTTCGTCGTTGGTGTCAATCAAATAATCTAATAACTGAGTGATACATATACGCCGCTTAATCACACGTATTTGGAGCGCATTGCTGCGTGCACGCATGCACCCATTGAGGAAAACCTCCGTCTTTACATGAGTGGCTACTGTAATGTGGCCTCCTCGAAGAACGACTGAACTCGTGGGTGAGAACGGAGTTGACGCTTGGGGATTCTGTGGGTTTAGCATGCGAGTGGATGGAAATCTTTGCGAGGAAGAGGTGATCAGAGGGAGGATGGTGGGAGCGGAACCGGGGAATCCGGTAGAAGGGGCAGAGGGGTTGCGTGGTGTCGTATTCGAAAGACTTGAAAGCAATAGGGCGAGGGTGGGCATGGGGGTGGGCTAATGGAGCGGTAGACAGGATTGACGCCGCACGGAGAGAGGCAAATTAGGGTAGGATAGAGAGGGTTACACGCAGCGGAAGGGGGTGTCATCGACCGACTGGGGACGGGTGAGTGAAAAGGCGCAATATTAACTCGCAATGACTTTTAGGGAATTTTAAATGTTTATTCGTAAGTAAGGCATGATAATTTAAGAAAGCGGAATGTATGATTTGTCGCTATGATACGCTTGCCATGCATATTGAAGTTCCTAGCCTTGACATTTTTGTTGAAGGTAGTGTAATCTAGACCAAGATTTAATGAAATAAATGGTAAATAATAATGAGATTTAAGATCTTCTACGAGTGTGGACTGACTAGGATGATTCAGATAATTAGGAAGAGAGAGAAAATTTTCCTGAAATTAAAAATTAGGAAATAGTCATTGAGTTCACCTTGATTTCTTGATTAATAAAACAGATAAATTATAAACCATCTCATAGAAAGCGTCAGTTCTATAATAGATGCAGTGCTGTTAAAATCAGCGCTTTCTCATGCTTGATAACGCTCATTACGTAGAAACGTTCTTAATTTATGCATTGAAATATTATAATTGGATTTAAGGTAGGTTTTGGACTGACGAGAAATGAACAGCTATACATTTCTTCGCTTCTCACAACCCTTCTTCAGATCCGCATATTTCCTTTTCTTCCTTCACTCCGTTCGGCAAGCCAATCCTGTTCCTACCCCTTCCTCCCTTGCTTTCCCTCGTTCAGCAATGTCTTCAAAAATATATCGCCTATCGAAGTTCTCTTTATCCATCTTTCCATCTCCTTTGGATTCCTACGCACAATCCCCACTCCTATTCCACCAAGTCTAGCAAGTCCTCATTTGTTTTCTTTCCTGTCCATTTCACCTTCTCCATTCTTCTTCACACCCACCTTTTCAAAAGTTTCCAATCAACGCTTATCATCTTTCTTCAACGGCTTTTGTATCCACTCAGTACCAAACCATGCACCATATCAAAGTGTTAACGAGCCTTCTCTTGCCATCTTTACTAAACATCCCTGTCATCAATTCCCTCCTTGTGCAAGCTTCTTTGACCATGTCGGCCAAAACACTTCTCGGATAGGTAAATCTTAATTCTCCCATTAATACGTTTAAATTAGATTTACTCTTCATCGACAACCTCATAACCTTTGTTTTGTTGTATTGAATCTCACCCTGTACCTATCACAGTGATCGTCTAATAGACTCGGAAATGCTTGCCACCCCTTGGATAACTTACAAATTAAATCTTGATCATTTACATACCTAACTGATTTGTCCACCGACTAGTATTCCTATATCCAGCTCTATCCATACCTCTTTTACTGTTTCCTCCAGGCATGTGTTAAACAGCGAGGTGACAGTGGACACCTCGCACCTTTTAGCACCTTCCCACCACTACCCATCCCGGCTCTCCTTCCACCAGTCGTACATGAGCAGTCTCATGTATGCACAAGTTGCAGATAAGTCTCCTATCCCTCAAATCTGCTCCAGTTTTATGCAATGCATTAATGAAAAGGACCCAATTCCCTGAGTTACCTCATTACTGCTATGGCATCACGCCAGTCTCCTCCCTTCCTGAAACAAACTGATAATTCCCTAAGTAATCAGTTGCCATCCTCTATCCTCTTTATTGATGATCACGATTACCACTTTAGCTACAAACAAAATCACACTTTTTGTTTTATAGTCCTCACATTCGGATGACTGCATTTCCATTTTCTAGCAATGGTAACTACAACTGACCTAACGAAAATTTTTCGGCCAAATTCCTCCCTCATAAATGCTACGAAATAGTCAATAAAACTCTTTCTTCCACGTTTTTCCAAACCCATAAGTAGTGCCGTAGGAATGCCATTAATCCTAAGGGCCAATTTGATTTCACTTTTCTAAATGCCCTTTCTATAAGGCAATGAGGTACACTTGGGCTTAAGCTATCTCCATCTACGTCATATTCTCTTTCTATGTCTAAGCTTGCTGCCCTAATATCTTTACCATATAGATCCTTAATGTATTATTTCAACCTCTCGAGAATCTTTCCTGGCTGAATGAATGATTCTCCTGACTCATCGTTGTTTGTTGGCACAGATTTTCCGATATTAATTCTTGACAGTGTTTTCACCTTCCTGTGCATCCTACGAATTTCGTAATTATTTTGTTAACTTTCTATATCCTCGCACTGTGTGTCCCACCACCCTTCTTTTCTTCTTTCGCCATATTGTTTTCCCTCCTCAGTTTATTATTCAACTCCTCGTGCACTCTTCTACGTATCACTTTGTTTACATTTCTCCATTTCCTTCGACCGCCTATCCTCCTGATCACCTTCTCTTTATATTATGTTTTTTTGTCATTTTCCTATTTACTGCTCATATTGTCCGTATGCTGCTTTCGATATCTCTTTATTATGTGTAGCCGTTTTTCTTCTATTTGACCTTTCTCCGTGTCCTTGCTCATAATTTTCTCTACTCCATGCCAGTTGAAGCCTTAACGTTCTATTTCCTTTTATATGTATTGCTCTCTTGAATCTGAAGTTACACTTCATGAGTACTAATTATGATAAGTGTCCTCTTCCTCTCACCGGAAGCTGCGAACGAATAATCACGCTGTTCCTAAATCTGTACCTAACTATAATATGGTCACATTGATATCTCATTGAAACCTCTGATATTTTCCGCTTATACCTATATATACGCATTGTCATGTTTTAATTAACTTTCCATTATGATTAAACTCTGTCTCTTGCAGAACTCTTAACTAGTTACTTTCTCCCCACTGTCATTGCTTGTTCCTAAATTGTAGTCCCTTATCTCACTCCCCAATTATTATGTTAAAAACATAATACATATCAAATATGTCCCCTCATGAACACCTGCGATTGTTTTGTGCAATTGATCATATGCCCTACCTATTTCTTCCACCTTATGGTCATTGGTTGACATGAAGACCTGAATAATGATCAAGTTCTTTGATTCAACTTTTGTTCAAAGTTCAACCTTTATTCATACTAATAATATCCTATCAGTTGCTTGCTCTAAATTAATTGCGCTTCTTACAACTATTTTCTTCAATGCTATAGCCACCCCTCTTCTCTTCTCCTTTTCTGTATATTGTTCTTCAACTATCGCTCCAGTCATCCCCGCTATCCGTATATCATGCCTCGTACATCCCTAAAATATCTATATTTCCTCTCTCCACCTCTCGCGTTTTATTTTCTAATTTCCCCTTTCTCATAGGAAATTGTCCTAACATTTAAAAGACCCTATTCTAACTGGTTTTGGTCCTCTTCTTTGTTTTCTGTGTTGATTCTGTATATTTCGCTTTGCAAGGATTTTGTTAGATGACGATCACGAAAGCCTCCCCCATTCCACTGCCAGAAACGACACACAGCTCAGTGGACAGAGTCCCAAAGTGGCCAGGACCCTTACTCAAATTAATGTCCATCATTGCTTCGTGAGATAATCAATTGAGATGGTTTCCCGTTGCTTTCCTTTAAAAGGGTTTTTAACGTGACATCATTCCTCAAATGACCCCACCACATGGGTCAGACACCTTCGCAGCCGCCTCACTGAGAAACAGACGCTGCGCGGACTACCTTTCATCTGACTCCTACTCTTTGACCTATCTGGTGAACCATTGGTGAACCTACTAAGAGCATTTATAGTTGCACCACCACCACAGCTGTACGGATCATCGGAACGTACAAGCCTTTCCACCATGTCAAGGTTGTAGCTCATGTGAAAGGAAGACCATCCCTCATGTTCGTATGTTCGGTAGTCTTATGATTAATTTGATTTTTATAATATATTTTATTCTGAAATAATTTATTGTTTACATCCTCGAAGATAAATGAAAGATTTAAGTAGATGAGCATAAATTTTCCAAAACGTCATGGCACATAGAACATAAATGTGAAGGAAACAAATTTTTGCAAAATTGGGAACCATTTCAGGAAAATCGATTTCCGACGTTTTGTAACCATTTCTCTGACATCTCAGCATTAATATAATAAAGTCCACTGTAAGGAGAAACGAAAATTTTTCCAATAGAATCTTCGGAAGTATATTGCATCATATTCAACCTGAATATATTTACAGGTGCAACCCGTAACCCTAAATACCTGACTAATTAACAATTATAATTATAAAACTCGATTTAAAAGGACTATGATTGAAATAAGAAACATTATCATGCCAGAAAAATTAGTTACAAGTCAGGAACAGTTAAATAATTTAATAAAATGTCCGATTATTCGTTTGATTATTAATGATACGATCAACATTCAGGTAAGGTCTTTATGCAGGTCACCTAATTTCTTTATCAACAGTACGGCTGAAATATGTCTACCGTATCACTCAACGGTTCGATGGTAATGAATTTAGTGTATTGATTTCTAGTGTCCACGCCTTCGTCGGTCAAGATTTTTTATCGAAATCTCTTAATATATTCTTTAATTTCAAAAAGTTAAACGACAAAGTATGCTCTTAAGGATTTGAAATCCTTATTTATTTATATATTTGAAGGATTTTGCCATGGGCATTAGGCCGTAGTAGTGCAAGGCTGATCTTCTTAAATTTAGCATTACACCCTTTTTGATGCATTTTGAATATCAATATATATGATATGGTAGAGTTTGCACATAATTACCCAGTTTATCATCCAGATAATCGGAGTAGACACTGCAGTAAAACGCCCTTAAAAGTGCTGAATACTCGATCGTTATGTTAATATTAGGATCAGTTTCTTGGTCTAACTACTTCGGACACGGCAGAGTTTTTAAATCGAATTTCTAGTAAAATATGAGGAAATCTAAAGAAATCCTTACATGTTACCAATACTTAATGATCTGATTAAAAGGTAATTAGCGATTAACGAATACCGCCCCAAGAGATATTTCATTTCACCCGTGAGCTTTCTCTAATTATACAATGCATTGGAAAGCCGAGCGAATCGTAACACGTTGTTACCTCTGGCCATTCCTTACCACCTTCCCATTTAGAAACCCCTTCTTTTCCCTTCATGCGTTTCGCAATCCTTTTGGCACGCCTAACATCGTCGGCCCTTTCATCTGCGCTCAAGTGGCTAACGTACCAGGCCGTCCCCAGCGATTATCCCCTCCATCCCTGCCGGTCGTTCTCCCTTTCGAACCCCCATTCCGTTCCCTAACACAATCGTTGTCCTTCTCCTCCAATTTATTTTCAATAAATTTTTTTCACATCTTTCTTGCAAGGGGTTCTCGCCCTTGGTACGAATGCTTGGGGAACATGATCAATGGTAGTAATGATCTATGATGCGTTCTGGTCCAACCCTATGGTTTGCAAAACGACGATCCGGGAGTGACATGCCCATCAAATATTAAAAAATCGTTATGTAAACACGGGTTTTTTAAATATTCCTTTGTACATGTTGCGTTCCCTAGAAGAACTCATTTTGCTGAAAAGATAAAGTTGAATGATCAGCCCCTTAGGGCTCCAGTTCAACTGAATTTCTCATATCTATTGAGGAATTAAAATTTTGTTTTAGGCTGCTTAGAATATTGAGAGTAGATAATAGTCATCTTCCAGAAATTGAAAAAACATTCAGAAATACAATGTAGAGTAGTAGATCAGGGGAATTTAAGCTATAGTAATAGGAGGAAAGATACTTTTTTGGAGAAAGAGAAAATAGCATGATTTTTAAGGGGTTTAAGATAAACCTAATTTGTTAGTACAAGACTTGAAATTGTACGATCACAATGCTATGTAGTTTAATTGACCAAATATTGCTTCATGTTGAGAATTGTGCTGGCAATTAATTTGCCGGACATAAATAGAAAGTTGATAAATGCTTATAACTTCAAAATCATTGATATGCCATTTAAATTGCAGTATCGATAGATGTTGTAACAAGGAGTTTTCATTTGGGAACTATTTATTGACAAAAGGCTGATTCATTATTTTTTTTACAATTAACTTGTTTTGTAGACTACCCTACCAATCAAATCACCAAATGGATACCGACAACTTCCATTTTTTATTTAATTATAAATAAGTAGTGTTTAGTAGTCCTTTCATTATTTACTAATCATGTAAGAATTTCAAAATTATTTTCGTAAATCACATAAGTCCTGGGGTTTATAGACTTTGTTGATATTAAGAAATAAACATTTGTAAATTTCCACAAGTGTAGAAGATGCGAGCTTTGGACGCTGGATATACTCGTAGTGTAATATACAAGTACAAATTGTACTTGTACAAATTTACATGGGTCTGGTATATTTTTCATGAAAGTACGTTTGCAGTATGTCGTCATTAAAAACTAGTTAAGTTAGAAAACTAGATTAATGGTAACTATGACGGACTTCAATCCGACCGGGTTACCTCATTGAAATATTTTACCACCTTAGCCGTTTGGCGTGCTGCCACAATTAAAACGAGAGAAATGAATTATAATTTTAAACTATCGGGAAGACCCGGTGCAACTACACTAAATTGAAACATGAACGCCTTTCCTTGTACGAGAACAAGTTTGCCTAAACGCTCGTTGCTTTGATTGTTGTATATTAATTGGCATTATTCGCCATTAAACTATATTAATAAAAAAATTCCAAATCGCCATTGCAATCAATTACTAGTACGTATTTGACTTTATCGAGGCATGCTTTGTGAAAGTGTTTGAAATAATTATGGGTGCTTCAGCATGAGATACTAGATGGTGGTAGTCAGTCTCGGAACTGTTTTTGAATATACATGGAAATTACAGCATATAATAGGAATTAGAGGTAATAGGGAGCAAGAGGATTTTGATAAAATATCAACCATGATCAGTACTACTATAATGAATAGTCGACTACTATGTTGATGAATATTAAAGATGAATATTAAAAATGTTTAATGGCGAATTGTTTCTGCATTTTTAAGTTATATTTTGTTAAGATGAGGAAAGAATAACAGTAAATCCTCCTTCGTAAGAACGAGAGTTTGAGCGTTTTATATGGTATTCCCCTAACATTTTCTGTGGATCGGGAATGTAGAAACTACACTTTTTGCTTCGGGTTGAATATTTTTCTTGTACACACCGCCAAATTAAACCATGTTGATAAATAAGCTTGGATAATTTACTTAATAGGTTTAGTTATTATCACGTGGGGCACAGCGAAAACCGGACAAAGAAATAATGCGGTTAATTTAGTTATTTTATCCTTCGATTGAACATGGCCTCCTCTCGAAGAAGGTCACAGCACCAAAATATCATTTATCACTGTTCGAATCTCTGATTTTGAGTGCTGGGAGTTCGTGGTTCCATGATCGCGTGCCGCCATCGCTCCAATTGGAGACATGAATCAAGAAATATTAGCGCCCAAACATCGCTCACTACCCTGCTCCGTGTAACTACATTGAATGGAGACGCAAGCGCTTCTCCTTGTAGGACAAGGTGTTTGCTTTAACTCTCGCTGCTTTTTGTTCATGTTAAGAGGCAGTATTTGTCGTGTCATTGTAGTAATGGAAGATATCTGAATCGCCATTATTATCAATGCCTGAACGAATTTGACTTCGTAGAAGCATATGTCATGAAAACACTCGAATATGATAATAAATAGTTTAGATAAAACAGTTTCTGGCTTAACTTGGTGGAAAATCTTCATACTGACTTTTAATAATCAAACCACTTTACTTCTACTTACTTCTTCTTTAACCTGATGATGTTATGCTATAACGAAACCTGGGTTGTAAAAATTAAAAAGTTTATGTGGAAAAGTAAAGTGGTTTGATTATTAAAAGTCAAATAGTTTAGAGATATAAAAATATTTCAAATTTTCATAATTTGCGGACTTAGGACAGTGAAAAATCTTTTCAATCAATAGATATAGTCGTTCATCCTTTGTGTCAATGAACAAAATGAATATGACCCTGGGCATGATGATTCGTTTTTCGGCGATTCGAATCAGAATCATAAATAATATTTTTAAATGTCTACTGCGACTTCGGTATGCCGAAACGGTAGATAACGGACATTTGTTTAATTAATGCCTGAAGTTTTAATTCTAAAACTAAATAGACTGGGTTTGAACAGTATCTAAGGTCCTAACAGAGTCATTATACACTTTTTATTCTTATTAGCTTGTTCAAGCGTAACAATGGCTCTAATAGAGTGTCATCTGGCTAATGGAGGTCACTGGTCCATAGAAAGAAAATACAACAGTTAATCATAATTTTAACCCAAAGTTGTCTTATTTTACATTTATTACAATATCAGCACCTATACTCGCCGGGATCTATCACCACACCTTAGCCAGTTCATTAGGAATCATCAATTAACATCATATATTCAATTCGTTTGGTAGTGTTATGTACTTCAGCCAGTGTTACTTATTGTAAGAATGTCTCCTTTGTAAAATTAGGAACGTTGTGTTATTATGCGGTGGTATGAGAATTTTCAGGAAGCACCAACGGAAAAACTTTATTGAAGATACAGGCTTAGACAGAACAAGTATTAATGGAGCTAGAGGTGACTCGGTAAATATGGAAAGAATACGGAGAATAGCTTTATGATGAAGTGCATCAAGTTTAAAAATAGTACATGCAAAGTAGACAAAAATGGTTAGAAATAAGCTCGTAGTTTCAAGATCGACTTTGTGAAACTAATCCATTGTGGAAAGGAAAAAAAAATCTATGTTAAATTAAGCGGAATTGCCATAGCTGTTTTTTCTTTCCAAAAATGGTATGGTCCAGAAAAATAGATAACGAGATAGATCAATCACAAAGGGGAATAAAGTTGGTAGGCTGAAATAATGTTCCCGCAGAATTGCTTAAAGAGTTTAGAAAAAATTTAAATGACAGGATGCGATTTTATGGATTTATATATATTACATATATATGAGGAAGTAGTTCAACCAGAAGACTGAATAGAATTCTTTTTGGATCCCCATTTCATAGAAGATTGGGCTCCAGCATGTGAGGATCATGCAGCGATAGTGAGTTCCAAAACCATTGGAAGGTTAGGTAACGGTGCATGCAAACCACACAGGCGGAGATCAGTTTTAGTTTAGAAAGGAGATGGGAACGCTTGATGACATTGTGTTAATGAGAAGGTTAATAGGAAGGAACGTAAAATATAATGAGGGAGTCTTTGTTTACTTCGTGGATTTGGGACGGCGTTAGGTAGGGTAGAGTGGACTAAGTTGGTTGAAGTTTTGCGGAATATAGGAGTAGACAAGAGGGATACACGACTTATTCAAAACCTATGCATAAATAAGGCAACACTAATAAACAGTATTGGAGGGAGAATAGGAATAGAAAGTGATAGGCCAGGGAGTAAGACGCGATTGTCCTTTATCGCCAATTTACTTTAGGATACTACTGGTGTATGCTGAGGAAATGTTAAGTATGCCTTGGAAAGGGGATTAATAAGCTCACGGGAATGAAAATGAATTGGGAAAACAAGTCAAACATAGAGGAAGACTTACGACGAAGTTTTAAATATGGTGGGAAAAGAGAAGTTGCTAGGTGAAATCCGAGGAAATGATTGGAGGAACACTGAGAGGTTGAGTGGAATGTTTAAGGCTGTGATAGAAGAGAGAAGATAAGTGGAGGAGAGGAAGGAAGAGACTAGGCTTCTTAGACAGCGTGAAGAAAGACAGAAGGTACCAATAACTGCAGATAGAAATAACATGGTATATAAAGGAAGTTCCCGCGATAAATAACAGTAAATTTTCGATAGGGGTCATCCAAAATCTTTAATATGTGATAGCCTAATATATATTATGTTAATTAGTTAAATGACAGAACTGATAGATAGTTATTTTTACTTTTAAGATTGTACTAAGGAAGTGTTTTAGCTGACTAGGTTTTCATGGTTTGAAGCGAATTGAATCACTTATTGTTTTCGTAACTATACGTCATAGTAGTCGGTCGGATGGTAACGGATAGTGATTGAAATATTTCTTGATCCTGATGCATCTTAAACACATTAAAACTTCTTTATGTTAGCGAAGAATGCTAGTACACAAACCACACTGAAATTTCGGAAAAGCGGTAATTGAAGGCATTTAGAGGATGGAGTGGTACCGGCCACATGTGCCTAGAATGTCGTGTTTAACGTGCCAGTCATCGGACGATGTAATACTTATGAAAAATCCGCCATTTGAAACTCAGATGGGGACAACTAAAAATCCCGTATACAGTCTGATCTTAAGGCGCGGGAAAAGAGAATAGTAGCTGTCTAACAAATCTAATTTCCTATACTGGTAAGAACGATGTGCAAAATCAGCTTTCTCTGTACTTAATGGCTCTCTTTAAATTAAATTTTCTGATATCTATGGTATACCAAGATGAATTATTATTATTCTTACAGGCACTAAGGAAATAATTTTCAATATATTAACTCAAAAACTAGCGTCACAAGATATCATTGATCCTTAAAAAATGTGTTGCATTTTTCGAAAAGCAACCAAATTAGAAGCAGGTCCTGTTGCACCCAGAAACTTAGGTTATTTTTAAATTAATCATTTAAAAAATTAATTTTCTCGCAATTTCTATGATGTTCACCCACAAAATTAACTAGCGCCAAAAGAGTTTTCAGCGACCAAAAATACCTAAAAATGTTTTTCGAGGTGATATTCATGGGAAAGGTGGGGCGATATATAATGCTCATGGGTGAATTAAATACCTCAGTACCTTTACATGAATTTAATGTGGCATACAATTAATTGGGAGTGTTCGTTTATTTATTTTTGCTTTTAGAATTAACTAAAATAATACGTTTCCTGTGCTTAACGTTTATTTAGATTTTTGCAATTCATTTAAAACATCTTATATTATTAATTCCTTTAATTGCAACGAAGTTCACCTGTTTCATCAGCATCAATCTGACAGTCGGTTGCAGCAACTCTCTAAACTCTCCTGTTTCTTGCCAATCTTCGTTCCCTCCTACCCTCTTGCACCGTCACTTCCCATTTACTGCTTCTAATAGTTCATCCTTTAGAATTCTTCTGGTATTACTCTCCCTACATGGTACCTTCAGTTATGGTCCTCAATAAAACATCGTACCTCAGAACATCTCCAACCAATTTGTTTTTCTTGTGTCCTTTATAGGCTTCTATCGTCAGTCATTCTTCAATGTACTTAATTTGTTATTCTGTTTATTCATTTTAATTTTAAAATTCTTCTGTAGAACTATATTTCCTTTGCCTCTAATCTTATTTTCTCTACTGCTCCTATTCTCTGAGTTTCACATGCATAGAAATTTAGACGCCATGTATAACTTTGAACTTGTTTCTTATGTTTCCTTCCTTATGTCTATAAAAGTACTAATCGCCGTTAGTAGTTGCTTTTTTGATAGAAAGCTTTTTTCTGCCATTCATATTGTGCTTACGATGTTCCTTTTGCTTCTTCCATTACCAGTGATGCTAATGCTAATTAGTGACACTCTTCTACTACCTTTAGTCTGTTTGTCTCTAGTCTTACTTGGAGATCAGCTTGCCTGATTCAACTTTCATAGATCTGTTGTAATGTTTGAGGAAATTCAGAATTAAATAAAATTGAATAAAAATAATGATCTTCACAAAATGTATTACAGTGATATTTAATTTTGCAGTCGTTTTAAAAAACGAAGGAAACTGAACCATTAAAAAGATGATAACTTTGAAATGGAAAACTTTAACATATACCACTGTTTCATGTCCCTAATACTACTGCAAGATACTTTGCGGTGTGCTTATTTAAGGATATAGTATTAACCGATTACCTTTAAGCAGACAATTAAGTGCTATAAGCCCTTATTGACGGTTAAATACTTTGTTGAAATGTACAAAGAGATTCATGTGTGAAGTTTTGGAATCGTACCATGATGACAGAATAGAGAAAAACACTTGCAATTTACCGCTTTTTAGTGAAAAAAGCGGAGAGTGGAGTGAGTTTAGTGGAGAGTAAAAAGTGAAAAATTGCAAGTGTTTTTCTCTGTTTTTGTCGTTTCGTTTAAAAGTAAAAAATGTGCGTTTGCGGACCTCTCGAATAACAATGAATGACATGTAACCATTTATTCTTTAAACTTTATGAAAACGTGAGTTCGCTGGCGAAATACTTAATTTCAGTTTTCTAAAAGCGTACGAACCTGGCAGTAATAAGAAATGATAACTATTTCAATGGAAATGTATACATGATTTAAGTGCGAGTATTAAAAATGCTGCATACTGTTCAATTAATCTGAATCTCCGCACTACATTTGATTTTATGTTACGACTGTAACTGATATTCAGGCATTAAACAACCTTCATCTTTCATATTGGTTTTATTCATGGAGTTGGGAATTTCTTATAGTGGCAATTTTACGTTACACACACGTCTAGCATTACGTTCTCTATACAGAATCTTATTGGCTATAATAAACAAAAGCATGATGGACCACATGAAGCGAGCTGGACTGAATAAAGGAGATGTTTTCTTTTTTGTAATATTTTTTTTATTTTCACCGGCGCATCATGTGATTTTATTTGATTATCATTATAGATATTCCTTTTTCTCTTTGATTCTAGGGCCTCCCCAAAGCCACATTCCTTAAAGTCATATATGGGAATATAATCTCTTCGATTGCACTTTGCCTTTAATAATGCGCTTTGACTTCCTTCTGCGAGAGAAAAATATTGTTACAGATATGTTTAATCTTATCGAGATTGTTTTCATAGCTTATCATAATCTGCGTTACCTCTGATTTACAACCCATGTTATACTCGCACAAGCTACTGAAAGCTTGTAAAAAGATTCTTTTTTCTTAATGTATTGGAAACTAGAGTTTGACTCGTATAAATCGAAAGAATATCATAATTTATGAAACATTTTGGTATAACTGACAATATGTAAGAGCGTCTCAAAAATCTGTTGCACCATCAGGAAACTGGAACTGCCTTACTCTTATCTCGAGTGGCTCTTTTTAGTCTCTGTCGAAAGTTTTACACATGAATATGACTTCCATAACTGTTAAAAATTTGTTAAAATCCTAAAAATATTATATATGATTAAACTTTTTCGCGTGTATACTTTCTACTTTTAGAATTGATGAATCTAATTATATATACAATAAAATGTACTATATTGATAAATTCATGGACTTTAAATAATATTTTTTTTTAAATCCCTTCAATGATATCTCTGATAAACTTTTCTTTTATTGGATATCAGAAGGCAGTAATACATCATTAGGCATTGCGCAAGTGAATTTGTCTCACTGAAGAAATACGTTACGTCATTGTTTGTTACAACGAAGGAGATGCGATTTCAAATGATTTTCACTCAAGAAAACTAGCAGAATATCTCATTGACAATTGACAATCATGTTTAATGCTATTTTTATTTACTTTCAAACACAACCACGTTTAATTTACTCCCCTTAAGTGTTTTGTACGCTAAAATGTCCACCTTTACACTTTTTAGGAATGCCAGAGGAAGCTTGAGGATAACGATTTATTGGTACATAGACCAGAATTCTTATGTTGAAACAAAATTTTTTGATCGCCTAAAATATTACATTTTTTCTTAATACAGCAATGTTCTCATTAATATTTAAAGCTAAGTTTAAACCTCGAATCATAACATTAGAAATATAATAATTTCCTATGGATAAAAAAGTTCTTTTAAATTTGTTGATTTCGATGTGGACTCGATGCATGACAGTTGAAAGTTTTCATAATTCCATTGCTAACGTGCATTTTCATATTATATTAAGTTTTTCTGTGTGTTGGACTAACTTATTCAGAAACAAAATCCTGATGTATAGATTTTAGAATTTAGTAGCGAGGCATAACTAATTGGACTAACACCAAAGAGTGGCGGTGGTTTGTTTCAAACGTCAGAAAAGTCTTTTGCGTAATATTATTTACAAAATCCGCTCACGGTTAAACCTATGCAATTCGTTGCGGTGTAATGTCATTTATTCTTCAGTTTGTCATAATATGAAGATATTGCATCTTCGTTAGATCGTGGAAAATTACACCCAAATTAAATGACCAGTTTCTTCTAACCCTAATTATCCAACTTATTTATTTGGCTTTACGATATTACGTTATGATATTCTTTTTTCGGAATCCCCAATACTTTGGGGATTCCGAAAAAAGAATATCATAAAACTTGGAAAACTTGGAAACTGTCATTTTCTTTTGTCGAATGTTTGAAATGTTCTGTATCTTAGCATTCTTCTTTATTTCATTTAATAGTGCTTCAATCTATTTTAGGATCCGTAATAGTAAAATAAAATATTTCATAAAATTCTGGATCTATCTAATAAACAAAGGAATAATTCAATAACTTTTATAAACATTTAAATCATATTGTGTAAGGTTTTTTTCATTTATTTTGTATTTTCAAACCTCATGAATGGAGTAGGTTGTTTGAGAAATGCCTGGAAAATTTTGAAACAAATATCCAGATGAGTATATATCAAATTTCTCGTGTATTGAGAGAAAATGACCCGCCACACATGTTAGCCGATTAAATTTGTCACATTAGATTTCCCCTTTTAAAAGTTGGGTGATGTTCACGTGACTAGATCTGAAGCATCATTTAAGCAAATATTTGCAAAATGAATATTGATAATCGTGGAAATATTCGAGAGAAGTTTTCGTGTGGGGCTTATTTTGCCTACGTACAAATGTTTCCCATACAATGACCATAACCGTTGTTAACCATAGTCGTTGTTCTAAGCATTAGAGAAGGGCATACCCCTTGAATTAATACAGCTCAAGCAGAAATTAGGCTGTGAAAAAAAGAATACTTATCTTTTTGACACAGTCATATATCTTATACATATATGTGTCTATTTACTTTTGAACGTTTGAATTCAATGATCCTGTCAAATTGTGGGCATTGTCTAAAGTGCGATTGCAGAATCAGGATGTCTTTACTGGGCGGCTCTACTCTAATCGAGTGTGGAACGTCTGAATTCACTCTGATAGTGTCCGAAGGAATCAATTGCAGCTTGCCGTGGGTGCCAGGGGTTGCCTTGACTGATAAGATAGCGGCAAGGGATTGAGTGCCATGAATTGTACGGTTTAGAAAGTTAGGAAGCAGAATTTGGATGAAAATGGACAGTGGAAATCATTAACTCTGAAAGTTCGAATGACAAATCATAACACTATAAACAATTCCTTGATTCAGTGACCAAAAAAATCCCTTGTATGATATAACTGTGTTAGCATACGAAGGATACTAAATTTTGTTAGGATAGAATCCTGAAAATATTCTTTTAAGTTAGCAATGATGCGGACCTGCTCCACAATATTAACTCAAGTTAAGACCATTATAAAAGTGCACATAATTCTTAAATACGATGGACTAATTCATAGTTATTACAGAAGGTGCATATTTGATGATAATTATGCAATGAAGAAAGCGTGGCGAATTGAGGAAGGAAGTTTTAAGAGAATGGAAAATTGATTGATGATGATATAATAAACTTGTATTGGGATGCTTATTCTCTGTTTGCTCATATTTTACTCCACTGAACTTAAGAATGGTAGAGGTAATGCAAATTAATAGTATGAAAGCTACTTATATAAATTGGCACTTTAAATACCTCGGAAGGAATCAATGTTTTCACGGCTGTAAAACTTACTTGATAAATATTGTCTTAGTGGCGATAGAGGGATTCTTGGTAAATATCTAAGGGCCGATATTTTCACTATCTATGGTAAACATACTAATAGTTATTTCAGTGGAAGTATTAATACTATAACATTTTTTCCTTTTTCCTGCAACAATTTTTGAGTATTTTGTTTTCGCCTTAAATTATCTTGGTTAAATATAAGGGACTGTATTCTTACTGATTTATTTTAATTTAAGTTTTAGAATGACGCTAAATATTTATGACAATTTCAATTTATTAATTAAATCGCTAATACGTATATAGTTTTCAGGGTGGATATTAAAAAAAAATATTAAGGGTAGAACGTTAGCAAGATTCGTCAAGAGTTTACATCTACGTATTTCCCTGCAAGATATGATCAGGATGTGTAGCAGAGGCATTATATCACCAACCAATGAAGCCAATCTAGATTATTCGCATTCCCTGTCATTTTACTTTTTGGTAGTTTGAAATGTGGCTTTCTGCTGTTGTGATCACTAATTGTTTGAGGGGAATTTATTTTCTTATGACGTGCCGTCTGTATGGATATTCGTTATATCTTTCTGTTCTGCAGTAATTTTCCCTTAAATTGTTATTGCTGCCCCCCCGGTAATATATTGCGGGTCTAGGATCATTCCTTTTGGTCCAGCCTAAATTTACATCATATGTTGTACTAATCACAAAATTCCTGATCATGAATGTAGTCTTCATACTTCCAGTCCTCTAAACCCAGAACTCAGACTTCAGACTTAGATATTGCTCTAATGCCGGTAATTTTTATTGCACTATTTTGTATTTATAATCTTTGTATGAATGCGTGCACTATCACTATTATCGATGAAAATATTCTGCTGACACACTTCCATGCTGTATGGGAATAATGGGGAATAAGCAATTGAATCATTGCATTTGATTTATCAGCTATCTTCAGAAAGACCATTCCACCTTACGTACACTAATTATATACCCCTAACGTTGATCAGTTTTCAATACGTTATTGAATCAATAATATCTAGTGGCTATTTCCATCTGAGTGGAATGACATTAGCAAACATAATACCTTAATTTACATCAAAACATAGGAAGTTAACTAAATACCCATTTTTCTTTGCTAAATGTTAAATTTCACTGGATCTTTATACGCATACTACGTAGTTTTATTTCAAATCCATAGTGCAGGAAAAATAAATTGCTAAATTAAGTGCTGTCATAGTCACGACTTTCGTGACTTTTTCTGGAAGTGAGATTTAAATAATAGTACATTTTACACAATATTTAATTAATGCTTATGCTATCTTAATTAGAAGTATAAACGATTTTAACTTTTATGCATTACATAAAACCTAAAATCGCACGAGTACGATTATTATTGATCATGAGTATTTAATCGATAGCAATGCCCGTTCAAATATTTTACGAAACTATTTCATAAACATTTCATTAGATGTTTTCAGTATATGTACATAGCAATCTAACTCTTGCAATTTTTTTAACTATAATTGAGTGGCAATGGGGAAATTTGGTGGCTAAATAACTTAAATGTGTAAAAACATAAGGCCGAGTTTTTTTGGCGATAAATGACATTTAGACGATCAGGTCAAAAAGATTAGTCTAGAGATTAATTAATTAGCATGTCTCCTATGCAATATAAAATTTAAGTGACTGTTGGAACATAACGTTTCATTTGAACGAACGGCCCTCAGTTGAGACCCAAACTCTGTGTTAACCTCAAGGTTTATTTTTGTCAAATAAAACCAATGCGAATGTCTATGAAACAACTACTACCACCTTGCTCTTACCTGGTTTGGGTACGTTCCGTTTAACCTGCATCCACTTGTAAGTTGGAACCGCCTGAACAGTCGCATTTGTCTGCTGTTGTTGCCTCTCCTGTTCTGGCTGGCTCGACGTTGCCCTGATGTGTCGCATGTGCTGCTGCGGCTGTTGATGGAGAAGATGCGCTGCAACCGCCACCGCTGTCACGGCAGCCGTTGGATGGGGATGCATGTGGTGGTTGTAATGCTGCGGTTGGCCACCACCGACACCGTTAACGTTATTGCCGTGGTGTTGGGGATGGTGTTGATGGTGTGGTGAAATTTGGTGTGCAACAAGGTGTGGCCCTTGAGGGTGTAGGACGGGAGGGTGGATCTGGGTGATCTGCATTGGGGATGGCTGCTGGTTTTGCGCCATTTGAGAAACTGGGATGTGATGGTGCTGGTATCCTCCGCCAACTCCATTAATGCCCCCGCAGCTCATGTCGCCGGATCTTGCTGCATCAGTCGTTGGATGACTATGCTGGTTTCGCAAGGTATGGTGAGGCATAGACGGAGAGAGGGTCACGTTTGGACCTTCCAGTGGATAGTGGGCGCTCGGCATTGTCGTCGTACATGGGGACAAGGTGCTGTCGTTGACAACATGCATGGGACGTTCATGAGCCAATCTTTGGGAACGGTAGGAGTCATACGCGACGGGAGAACCTTCAGTAGCTTCCTGCGTCGGAATTTGGTGGATCGGGTGGTGAAGGGTGTGTTCGTGCACGTTAGGAACTTCTTGGACATAACTTCCTGGGGTATAAGGAGGAGACACTGGATTGTGATGCTGTTGCTGCACTCCGGTGGACGCAGCTTGCTGCTGTTGGTGGTGTTGATGAAGCCTACCGTTGTCATGATGCCCTGGGACGATTGCGTCTGAAACTGACGTTTGGTGTGCCGTAGTAGCTTCGCTGTGCTGTTGATGGTGCTGAGGATTGGTAATTCTGTAATCGTTGGCGTCCAAATTGGTATAGCTAAGTCCGTTATCCGAGGTGATTATATGCGAGGTCTCTTCTTGGTTTGAATGAGACGTTGAAATTTCTGTCGGTTGCTGAGACTCCTGAAGGTGATGAGGAGGGTGCTGATGGTGTTGGTGTTGCATATCTTCGGTCGCCGGAGTCTGGTGCTGATGAAAATAGGAATGGACATGGTGCCCTCCCGTCGCCGGTGGTGTCGGTGTGGATGCAGCGCCTGCCCCGCCGTAAGTCCCTCCCGCTCCCTCAGCGTCCTCCCCGAAATAGGCGGCGTGCACGGCCGCTACTGGTTCGCCTGTAGCACCGTGGTGATGATGGTGGTATCCCTGGTGAACAGGGTGTATTGACGGGTGGTGGAAAGGGTGCGTGTGGGAGTGGTGGTGGTGGTGGGGTATATGGTGTGGGTGGTGGATGTTATGGTGCTGTGGAGTGGATGTATGCCCATAACCTCCACCGACTTCACTCGCACACATTCCGTATGCACCCGTAGCGCTCGCCAGGTTCATCGTCATCATCCCGGAAATATAATTAAATGATTCCCTTTCCTATTAATCTCTTTACTATAGCAGGAAGGGAAAATTGTTTTCTTTTTGCATTCGCTTCATGCTTTCACACATACCACTAAGTCCTAACGAACGTTTTTCTTTCGACTTTTCTCGATCTAATTAACACGTTTCATTCTCATCTCCTTCAAATAAAATTATTAAATTGGCTTTGGATCGCACGATTTTGCAATTGACACTCCATTTACTATTTTAAAATCACTTTCGGAATTGAGATTTTATGTACACATTCCTATGCAATTTACCCCTTATTCTTTTTTTTTCACACTAGACTTCCTGCGGAAAAATGTTCTTTACCACAAACTGGAATACTGTAAAGTCGTTCCCAACTGCTTTTGTGCGTATGACTTAGGACTGCATTCCACAAGGGTTGCGAGACTCAATATCCACTATCCCACGGAGCGATGGGTTCACGCGGTTATTTTATACTTCCATATGACGTTCGTTTTCCCGTGGGGCATTAAGCGTAATCTCTTGCGTTCCTCACCGATGACCGCCGAGTTCGTCCGCCTAGTTGAGCCGTCGAGCAGCGGTGAGCGACACTACGACTGCCGTCTCTCCTCGGCCTTCGCCTCCTCCGTCGCCCGATCCCTCCTCACTCCTTCCCCCTTCTGCCCTTCCTCGACCTCACGCCCCACTCGCTTCCTCTCACCTCCGTCGTCCGTCCTTCCTGCGGCAGCCGCAGCGCACGTATGGCCGTGCCAACGGCCAGTGTCGCCCATTGGCGGCGGCGAGGGCAGTCGGAAAATCTTTCCGGGGGATTCAAGAGCGCAGACGGCCGCCGAAAAACCTGACAAGGCTCGGCGAGGAGATGTGACCGTCGCCGAGGCCGCGATCCCTTGAGAGTGCGGCTTGAGTTTCACTCGTCTTTGCCCAGGGAGGTCTTGCGGTTCGAGCTTAGGAAACACTTGGTAGCAATTGTCAAGAGGATTGGACCGAAATCATTGACAAACACGAAACTTCATAGACAATAGCCTTTGTAAATATAACTTCGAATAACTGGATGACAGCGCCTTCTTAAACACTTGCTGCTGTCTCTCCAATCCTCCTCGGGACTTCCTCAAACACTTTCTTCTCAGTCATTATCCCTTTTGGCCATGACCCCGCCCTTTTCGAACGAAAGAAAAACCCTTTACCCTCCCGGTTTTTAACTTACGTCCTTCGCACTTTCTGAACCACGGAACCTCTCTCACGTCCCCTTTTCCCATCCCCTAATGAATTCCCACGGTTCCCCTTGGTCGTCACCCCCGCACACCCCTCGACTAAGTTCTCAGAATCCGCGCTCTCCGAACACTAGACGAAGGTCCCCTCTACCGAGGGTAGCAATGTCGTGTTCTGGTGGAAAAGAGTGAAAAAAATTCCACGCGCACTTCGCGTGAGGCCTCGTGCGACTCCCTCTCGTGCTTCGTGTGCGACTACTGCAGCCGCCGTGAAACAGTCGTGCGGGAATCGTGTGAGGAATGGAGGGAATGAGTGTGTCGTGCAGCTCTTTGAGCCACAACTGCGTGTGGCGGGTGTGAGCTGCGGAGGGAGTGGTATGAAGAGTGGGGGGGTTGTCAGGGGGGGCGAGGGGTTAAGAGGAGGGAGTGGGTGGTGGTTGGGGGAACGGGATAAAGGAATAAAAGGAGGGGTATGCTGGGAGGGGGCTGCTTTGAAGGGATGGGTGGGGGCATCGGAGAGAAAGAAGTGTCTCAGTCGCCGCCCCCTGTTACGTACGAGAAAGGCGTACTCTCGTGGGGATTACTTCAGAGGAGACCGTGGGGGGAAGGGGTGTGTGCACTCGCCTGTACTGTTGTGGTGGGATGGTTGGAGTGGGGACGACGAGTGGGCGGTCGTTAGAAGCGGGAGGGCTTAGATAGCGTCCTTCGAGGTGTGTGTGGGTGGGGCGTGAAATGAAGGAACGGGAATTCCTTGTGCTCTCGGATGTGATGGCAGAAAAACTTTGTTCAGCAGGAAAATGCAATGCTAAGAATCCGCTAGACATTGCGAAGAGAGGGAAGGGAGATAGTAGGAATATAATAAGAGGCAATGCGTATCTATTTAAGATATAATTTAAAAGGCGTGATTAAGAAAGTTTTAGTTATGAGTAGAAAATCATACTTTGCAATAAAACAGAAATAAATTTCTGCTGCTTTATTTCTTCACGGTTTTTATGTTTTCGTTTTTGGGTAATATTTACGAATCCATTAGAAATTGGTAGTTTTGTATAAGCCCGAAGACTGGAATTTGTTAATGTATTTCGTCATTATTACATATGTATCACTATGATATGATGTCTGTTTATATGATGAAATACTTAATAAGAAAGGATGATGGTTAACCCAAATTGTATAGATAATGCTTCGTATGATCGGTAGTTTTTGCAAAGTTTTCTTGCGGTAACCATGTACCAAGGATAACATGAGCTCGGATTGGGAAATGGAAGCCTATCGAATGGTGAAAACAATTGTCACTCATGGTCGTAGGTTCAGAATTATATTGTTCAATGTATTAATAAGGTATTTTGATTCAACATACCTATGTATGGCAGAAAATAGTCAACATTCAACCACAAAACTTTGACAACTCTTGAAATATCCAATCAATCATTATTCATAAGGTTATTCTGCACACTAATTGTTTTAAATGAATACCGGTTATTTTTAAATTTTATTTTTTCCAATTGCAAATGGTGCCAAGAATATTAAAATTTTTGGTTTAGGCACTTCGAAGAATTAATGAATGCCCTAATTAATAAATATTTATCACTGAGATAATTATTAAAATTTAATGCCTCAAAAAAAAAGAAACTTCCCTCAACTGTAATTAATTTCTACTATCTAATACATTTTCTCCGCAAGTAATTCAAACAAAATGTAAGCGAAGAAACAATTAAAATTTTCTCATTCGAAACTACGAGTTCGTATTTTCAAAATAATTTCAGTTGAGAAATGCAAACATTTCATGACACTCTTCAGCATGCCTAATTCAAGAGATAATCTTGGTCTCTTGGAATGGGGCAATAAATAGAACAGAAAACGTGGTCTCGAATGGTGTTAAGCTCAAAGTTAGCTGAATTGGGGTGGGCAATGGAGACAGGAAGTGAGGCAAAAGAAAGGGCGGTAGTTGAGTGGCGAGGGGGAGTGATTGGTAGAGAAGGAGCGGATACGTGTATCGGCAATCGGAAAAGTGTGCATGGTTAGATGGACGAACTGGCAGAGACCGCGTAAAAAACGAAGCGTGGTAACCATGTGTGGAGATTTAAAAGGAAGTTGATCCCATTATAGCGGTTGTAACTCATGCAGAGTATGAATAAACAAAAGTGCAATGTAGGTGCCTAGTGCACGCATATATTCATTTTCTACAAGCGCAAATACTTAGGTCTCACACAAGAGAGTACCACAATTTCATCATGCTACCTTGTGTTACCTAATTGGGGTTTTGTAAGGATACCATTGATCAACGGTATGGAAAATGGAACGGCGCTATGAGCCGCGTTTGCGGTTCATAGTTCCATTCCAAACCATAAAGTGGTTTCCGGCGAATTAAATATCAACCTTAGGACCAACTAACTCCATCCATGCGCCTACAGTTCCACAAAGTGGTTTGCAATGGGTTAATCTAGGGATTTTTTGACAGTCACACACACTATCACACTAATGACTTGTAGTAAAAGAAACAGGGGGATTTCAAACATATTAACCAGGCTGTGGTCTTAAGTTGCCATTGGGGAAAAATGTTAACGTGAAAAGTAAAGCACTAGGCCCAAAAATGGTATGAATTCACGCGCAAAAACAATACTCTTTATTTGTGTGCTTGTGCTCGGCGTGGGAACCAATTTTTTTGCAAGTCATATTGAAAAATTTGAATACATTCTTTAGGTTTCCATTTTTAACATACGGCATACATTTAGGAATTCTCCCCAGCGTTTAAATTTCGTAAGGCTGTATGAGCTTACCCTGGGTCTGTATTAGGCCGTGCACTTTGTCTTTATTTACATTATTGTTCATTAATAAAACTACGAATGGTGACTTGAAAATGTTCAGGAAACCTAAAACCCCTAAGTCGATGTTTACACCATTTTATTTTCTCTCAATACAATGCGGTCTTTATTATTTTCCACAGAATTTCCTGCCTTATTTGACACTTTCCGTAGCATTTCTCTTATTATTCTTTTTAATCGTTTATCTCCTTGAGTCTAATGCTCCATTCTTGTTGAATGAATGATATAATTTCCATATTTCCTCTCATGTTTTTCTTCGCTTCTGTTTAGCATTTATCCTGTCTCCAACATGTCAGCACGTATTTCTTTTTTAAAAAAGTCAATTTTGATTTTTATGTGTATTTCATATAAAAGGGAAAGTGATAACTGTTGAAAATGGAGAAACATTTTCATCATGTTTATGTTATGCCTTCCCGCTTCTTTTGCATCGGAACTATAATGTTTCTGTTATTAGTTCAATTCAGTGAATTGCATTGTGGCAGCTATTTGTAGTTCTGTTGAATCACTCTTTTTCTGATGGTGTCCTGTTTAGTATTTTATGGAAAAGACGTAGAAAATAACAAATAGAAGAATTTTCAGTAGGTCCTTATTAGTATTAAACGATCCATCATACATTTTTTCCTGATTTCCTACGACTGGTGTTTTTTATGAGTAAAAAAATTTATTTTTAAATTTTCACATCGTTTATAGCAATTTATTTTATTCACAGTAAATTGAATATTTTTACCATGGAAATGGACGAAATAGTATAGAAGAAGTAGTAGGTAGAGAAAATGTACCTGTCTCGATAGTTATTTAAATCATATGCGAATAAGCAATATTTTTCCTAATGGACATTATAAAAATACTATATGCATATGAACCTCATAACACTGATATAACTAAATTAATATTCATTGTAAATTGTGCAACTCAAAGTAATATCTCCATTCAGTTAGTCAAAGAAATGTTATGATGAATGTGAATGGTCTTAAAAAGTTAAAAGATTCCCAAAAGTCACGAAGAAGTGTTCTGGTTTCAAAAGTTAGCCTTCCCATGCATGACATACACGTATTTATGTCAGTAGCAACGAAAATAATTTTTCTCCGTGCCTCCCGAACCACTTGCCAAGCACTTTCCTCACCTCATTCCATCTGTTGACTTTTTCGCCAACGGGGGAGACTGGAAGTGAAATGGAGTATGATGGCAGAGGTAGGTCGTGCAAAGGAGCGGGCGCTCCGGAGCGAGTACGGGAGGGCGAGAATGGGGGGTTTCTCCCATAATCCCTCCCGTACCCCCGCCCCCTTTGTGTCCCCCTCTCCACTCATACATTTTCCTCCTCCCTCCTCGCGGTAGGTGGAGGGGACTGTATGTTTGTGAGTGTGGGGAGGACTATAGGATTCTGGGTGGGTCATGTGACTCTGGCCTCCGGGCCAATCCGGTGGCCCTGTCGGCGAGATGTTGAGGCGGAAGGGGGTGCCGGGTGGGTGCCGCTGTTCGGGGTTGGGAGGAAGAGACGCGAGGAGACGGCGAGGGGTGAATGCGTCGTCGCGAATCCAGCGCGCCTCGTTTTGTGCATTGAGAAAAGGAATGCTCTCGGCCGAGTTCTGAAAACTTGCTGACTACGATTTAACAAACAAATGTACAATACATGCTACAATTTACGTTTAGTTCACATTCCCATGTTTTCAAGTTTTCGATGACTATTTTATCATAAAATTCCCTTCTGGAATATTTTTGTGGAAAATTGCTAATTTTATTTAATCATGTTATTCCACCATATCACGCCTGAAACGTCTCTTTTTAAAATTTACAGTTGTTGCATTCGAAATGTGAGCTTTATTACGATTGTCTACACGTGGCGAGGCCTTACAGGGTCTTACATATATGTCCTGGTAATATGTGATGGATGACTGACACTGTCGCATCTGAATGCTCCCAATTATCCTCAATACAAATCTTTCTTCCTCGAAAAAAAATGAAAAGGGCACTATTTGTAAGAGTTTGAATTAATCATATGGCCTAAATTATTGAAAAAAATTGTTCCGTGTGTTGAATTTTGATATTTTTAAAAGCTAGGAAACTAGTGAGATTTCCTCCGTAAAATTATTCATAGAGAAAGGGAAGATTCTCCCTATTTTTCGGTCTGTTTCCGGTGGTTTTTGTCCCAATGTATTATTTTAGAAAATGATATTCATAACACTGATCCTTAGAGGGGTTTGAAGTTTCTTATAGACATTTCCAAGTTCCGCCTGTAATTTTGTAATATTTAATTAAAGATTCAAGGTAACCGAAACCTTAAATACGCTAATAAACGGTGTAAAGAGACAACGGTCGTATACAATTGTGTATCGGCAGTTAAAGAAGAAATTTTACCCCACTACATTAATTTCACTATGACCGATATGGTATCGCACTGCAATATAAGTAACATTTTCTATTATCCCATGCGGAAGGCATCGACTGCAGCATTGACCCCTCAGGTTATATGAGTGGAAGAATAGTGTAGTGGAATAGCCATAAGTATTCCACTGATTTACAATTCAAACGCGCTTCATTTATTCACTGATTTCCTTTTAATATTAAATACTTTCGCCGAGTTAAGCTGTAATTATTTTACAATTATCCTCTGTGATGCTATTCAGTGGTTTCAAAAGTACGAGTATGTAAGAGTTATTATAAGAAATATCAAACTCGCATTATTTGCTATCTTCTTCTGTGGGGAGTGGAATATTCCCCCACTCCCCGTGTGGTTTCACCACCGTTTAATTACAGGGATTATAAAAACATTAAGGTGTCGTAAATTACTGATTTCAATCAGTAAAAGTATGAGTTAAAATATAGGACAGCATGAAATGAAATGAGAAATCGCGCAACAAATAATAACAAGCCATAAGTCAAAGTAACATAGATTCTCCCGTTGTTGGAGAACCCATTTTCCATATAATTCAGTCTCGTGAAACCCTATTTAGTTAACATAATTGCGTTGCTTGAATGAATTTAACACTTTCATGGAAATAATGGCTTAGAATATAAATTCGACACAGTAATGTTAATCTCTCCTAATGTCAGTAAATCTTATCATTTTATAGATTTTTAAATACGCAACTTTTTATTGAAGTGCATAAAGATCAGTTGGATGACATTTTAGAAGGTACTCACAGTAGACATCATTAGATTTAGTTGACCATTGAAATACTAATTTCTTGTTATCTTGGTAGTATGAGCATTTGTTGAGAGTACATCTTTTTTCTGATGCATGTCAATTTTAAATATAATTTATCTAACATTCAGTGATCTTGTTTACTGTTGAGTATAAGTAATTAATAAAGCCTTTAGCCGAATCGGTGCATTAATTTCTCTCTATTATACTCACGTAGTAGATTCGTTGCTAATAATTTTATTAAACATTGTAATGTATTCGGGACAGAACTCCTCGATCACTGTTAATTGAATTTATTCTGCTTCATACCTCTTCAAGTATTAATGAGATAACATTTCTCCTGATTTTTCGTATATGGAAGATAGCTTGTACACAACTACATATCTTTTTCCGATGCTGGTGTTCAGCCATGGAAAGACAATGGACGGCGTTCCACAGTCGGAATTCACCCATGCGCCAGTCTAGTGGTCGTGAAGGTAGTTGCCCCGAGCTGCTAACCCCTCGTATGCTTTTACCTTGACCACTGCTTGGAATTCTTAGTTCTATACATGTGGCCACTGCTCAATCCCAAGAGTCTCCCGCAAGAATACCTGCCTGTCCGCGATCCAAACTGTCACTCCCACTACACGGGACCTCTCCAGCTCCTTCCCCGGTGTCTGTCAATTCGTTCTCTCCTCCCTTCCCACTTTCATTCTTCCACTCCACCAACCCTCACGTGTTTCCTCGGCTTTGAGAGTCATGAACGTCCTAATAATTCTCAGTGGGTGATACCTTGGTTGGGTTTTTACTTGGTGAGAGCAGGGCTCGACGTATACAATAAGGAAAGCCCCTTATGTTTGAAATAGTGATTTTTTAAGTTCTTTGAAGTGTACCTGCAAGAAGCAAAATGTCAAAGAGAGTACCTGTAGAAGGGAGTTAAAACAAGGATTTCTACGTTGTATTTGATTTTTTGCTCACTAGGATCCCTTGTTATGAACGAAACCATCTTGATCTCAAAAGAAGCGTCTTTTACGTAAAACCTAAACATTCTACGACGTAGATGAAAGGCTAACCATTACTAAGAGTCACAACTGTACTTTTCACATACTCGAGCCAACTCAATAACATGCTCCACAAGTAGTCTCTCAACTCCTATTTATTTTATTATTATTATTATTTTCCAAGAAATATTGTGGGGATATTATGTACTCATGTGAGGAGAAGTTATGCATTTATCTACATAAAAAAATGGTCGACACAAAAGAGACTGAATTGAAATGATGAAACGAGCCTTTAAGCAATGCTTAATTTGAACTGCCGGAGAAATTGCAACAACGTATGTAGTAATATGAAATAAATATCTTCAAACGCAGATACACTCGAGGAAAATCAGAACGAACTGCAATTGACAAAGATGACAAGCCTGATAAAACGCGAATCATATTCATGTGATTTTCCTTTTAATTTGCCTTATATGTTTGAATAATTTTTATGTTGATACACATACGCATACATACTAGAATACTTTACCTCCCTATGTATGCATTAATAAAGGAATATATTGTGGTACATGGAGTTTTACAATAAACCTAATGTAAAAGCACTTCGTAGCATTGACCAGCAAAAACATTTTTGACTTCCCCTTTCGATTAATTGTATTTCAATGATACTTATTGGTGGGGAACAACTTCGTGTGATGTTAGTGGTGGGATATTTTACAGATATCACGAAATTTTTATTTGTATCGATTGTTCGCTCCTCGGTCTCCATTCCTCAAATAGACGCTAGAGTCGTTGACTGCCGAGCTGAATGTTTGTCGTGTGTTTCTTTCCCCTTACAGTTCTCCTTCCTCTTTTCCACTGGGATTTAATTTTATTGGCAATTTTCGACGAAATTCGACTGAAAAGTAAAAGGGGGTTACTGGTCATTTTATTGCCCTAAATGTTGCATCAGATTTTCGTCTTTAAGTCTAACATAACGGTCACGCGAACGGGGAAACGTTGAATGAGTACTCTAATAAATAATATGAAACACACCCCTTGACTGATTAAAACTGTACAATTTGTATTTAGAATCAAGCGTTCGTGAAAACATGTGTCTGTAGGAAATCACTAAATAAGTCATTGGGTAAATGAGATTATTTCATCATTCATTGTTCACCAGTGCCTCCTGCTAAATGTTTAATAGAATAGGGACAGAAATTATGTAATTTTCATTCATTCCATTTCGAGTAGCACCGGAACTATGCAGTTTGGGCAAATAGTGAGTGCTGTTTGGATAAAAATACTGAATTTGATAAGCATTCAGTCACATAAAGATTATTTTTAGAATTTTAAATAATCTTGTAATAATATTATGGGATATGATATTACATTCGATAGGATGGATGCACTGGCTGTCAGATTACAATGGTTTTTTTTCCAAAGAGCATCAAGTCTTACTGGTATATGATTATTTTTGCAAATCTATTTTAAGTCGAAAATACTATATGCATGATTAAATAGTGACCATATAGTGAGTTTAGTGAACCGTGATTCGGATATTTTGGCACTCAGATCAATTAAGAGTGAGTGTAGCCTCATGTATAGATTGCATAGCATTGCACGTTAAAACCCACATTTGAATGACTATGTTCAAGGTTTACGAACTACTATGTTCAAGGTTACAAACAATTTCAATCTAAAGGCTTAAGAATTAACGTAAAATTTCAAATAGCCCACCGTTTTTTCGAGGATTCTGCTGTGGTATTTTATGAAATCCTAATAAGGGGTTAATTATTACAATGAGAAATGAGATAAACTTCCGCAAAAGAAAAAATATCGGCTCTTCGGTGGATTAATCGTTGCAATTTCACTTAAATACCATTCAGTTACCTATGTTGACTTCAAGAACCTTGAACTCATTGACATTTTCACCTGCTCACTTCTGCATTTTTCGCCATCAAGTCAATTTGTGGAATGACTCTAAAATTTTGCTCTTCGTCATAGATAACAGCGAAGGGGACCAATTTGAAATTATATAACTTCTTTTTTAGATTGCTTTTGTTTTGTCTGAAGGAAGCATATTCGAACCATTCCATTGTGTCAAAATGGATTAATCCCCGTTAAAATCCAAGTGTCGTGGGAGGAATGATATAAAGAGGTATCATTGGCCTTCTCTGCCAACGGACATGATGAAAGCAATCGCTGTCACCGCTCTAGGCCATATCGCATCTAAATCTGTATATAGAATTGACATTCCCTTTTTTCCTGCCTCAGCAGTCTTCCAGGGGAGTCAATGTCATTTTTAATAGACTGAAAAACGTTTAACTCCCTTTGTAGGGTATTTCAATTCGTTAACTACAGGGAAAGTTAATTGACTCTGATACTTCAATTCTTAATAATCATCTTATTATTAAGAATAAAAAAAATTGAAGATTTTTCCTTCACATTTGTGTATTTGTGCATAAACCTTTGGAAAAATGTAAGCTCTTAGCAAAGAACGAAGATATTTAATAGTTCAAAATGGTGTTTACAGTTCAAAATGTAGTGTCTAAATCAATGGTATTCGTGTAAAAAACTAGTGTCATTTTCCATCTATCGAATTGTGTGCTCTGAAGAAAGAATCAGTCTTATGTTTTGCCGACCCCGGTGGCGGCGGGGTAACTTCCTCACCCACCAAATCAGAGGTCGCGGGTTCGATTAGCTGGATTTTCCTCCAGCTAAGGCTTGAGTGTTTGTAATTGGCCCTATTTTTAAAATTCCGGTGTAAGGGCCAAAAAGTTCTGTTTCATGATTAATACTAAATAAATTAAATAAATAAACGCCAAAATCATTTCAATATTTCCTTATGAGAAACTGGACATTTTTGTTTTTAGAACTAATTTCTATGATGTCATTCATCTTCAATAAATTTGTTCCATCTACGATAAATGTCAGGCATCATTGAGGTTAACCATTGTATAATTCTTATGTATATGTATACCGTGTATGCATTCTCTCTAATATCATTCACTCTAGTAAGATTCTTGGTATCATTAATAGATAATTTCGTTTCAGTCACTTGATTCTGATTCGATCAGGTTCACTTTTATATCAGATAGATTATTGTTACCGATTATTCTGTTTACATCATCTGGAATATATTGATTAAGGAATTAGCGCACCTCATCGGTGGCAAAAAAACACCAAATTGCACCGCTACCCGATAGATATCATTGATTTGTTCATGCCCTTGCCGATGCATTTGCAACTGATACGGAAAGATAGCCGAGCATTCTTATTTGATCGACAGTATGTGTAAGGCTGGTTTTGATTTTAGTCCTTTAATACAATTTTGGATTCTATGTTGAAGAACGAATTTAAATCCATCTAAATACACGCCGTCACTGCGGATTTCTGTGTGTTCACCAGCATTTTATTTTGAAAAATCTATTCCTCACGGTATACTATATGATTGCGTTCAACCTTCAGTTTCGAGTCGTACCACTTACTTTTAAGAGGCCTTACGTGGAGTCTATCTTATTTGAAAAACTTCTGGGCGCATAAGTCCATGATTATTTGAAACAATTATGACACAGCATCTCTTGATCTCACAGTGTGCCTCAAAAGTGATTATATGCATGCGTAGAAAACCACATTACTTAAACAAAACACTTTTCATATTTAACTTCTCTCATATATCTCTCGATATCTCAGGACCACTGCATATGGTAGGACCAGCAGTATGATGAAATTTTTATACCGTCAAGTGGTCGATATCCTTATCTCTAAATTTTCCGAACCATCTATAACTCTCATCCGTTTTGTCCTATAGAAAGGGCAGAACAGGTGAGCGGAAGGCAGGTTGACTTTCTTCACTGCCGTGCTCCTGGCCTCCACCTCATACCTACCACTCACTCCACGTCTTCGTTCCTGCGTACTTATGCATACCTATATCTTCGTCTCCCTCCGTATCTTCCTCGAATGGACCGCTCGTCACGCAGAAGATCCTGTCTTCTCACTCACCCACATCTCTTCCCTCGCCTTCTCATTGGAATGGCCTCACCCACTGTTTCCCTTCTCTATGTCTGTTTCCTTTTCTCTTAGTCCGCCGTCATTGTCTTAAACTTGTTCTGTATCTTGTAGGGAAAATAGTAGAAGAGGACAGGAAAAATAAGCGAGGCGGAGGCTGGACACGACTCTTCGAGACTTCTGATGACTCGTTCGCTTCAAATCGATTCATCTTGTCTCTTTCCAGTTGCGTGGTCCCTAAAGAAAGATTACTATAGCCCTCTCCTATATTACTATAGCTCTCTATTGATATCATAGTTTTCCTCTATATCAGTAATAAAGCTTCAATACCAAACCTTTTTATTGGATGAATAACATATAAAATAAATGAAGTTTATATTGGAAAACTTCTAATTTGAATTATATTGGTTTCAAATAGATAAATTTAGTTATCCCTCATATAAAATTAAATATTCGAAAATTCTGTGTGCCCCAGTTATAATAATGACCTTGAATGGCATATCGAAAGTTGTTGTCCAATCCAACTCATCATATTCATTTTCATACACAAAGTTTTGGTAAAAATCCGGCCATGTAAGCAGGCATAGCAGGCCTGATAAATCGTATCCATGCGTAGTTAAGTAGTATGCGTAGAGTAACTGATTTGAACCTTTTCTTGGAGGATTTTAGGGTTACTTTTCTCTTTGTGAAAATTAGGATGAAATGGTTCTTAAATTTTCGGAGGTCAGGAAATTAATCTCCATTCGCCCTCTAACTGCGTTCCGCTATTAGATATGCATTCATTGTCATTTAGTCAATCTTTTTTATGATGGCAAGTTAAAATTATACGCATACATAATAATCTTCTACAATCGTAAATCATGTATTTGACCTATGTTCAAATTTAGGTTTCTAATTCTATTTCCAGTTTCACATATCTTCCTCCAGTACCAATTTGTTCAGCTCAACCTGTCACATCATTATATATTTCTTTATGTTCTTCTCAGGAAGTAAAATATTATCTTAAAAGAGCCTAATGCATGGAAAATTCATCATGAATATAGTATCTAAATATTTCAGTGATGAGTATCTTTCAATTTTGACTCTGAAAAAGAAAGTGTCAACCTTTCAGTGCGTATAGTATCTACAAGATTAAATTTAAAAAAATATTCTGGGAACTTTTTTATTATTCATATAATTTTCGGTTAGCAGAGGATGTTCACCTGGCTTTCATTGAAAGTGAGAACACCTGCATTTACAGCGTCCAGGGCGAATGGTCAATGATCAAATATTTCAAAGCTCAAACATTCTCATAATCGGTAGCGAAGGTACGCGCTCATAATAGGAGAGATGGATTTGATGCTTCATATTTGTATTCATTTTGGCACTCGGGTCAATACTTTTGTATCATAGTATACTGGCACTTTGAAATATGAAAACAGTAGTTACCATACACCTCAAAAGATAAGTTCTGCTTTTATTTATGTGTGTGTATATAGCAAAGAATAACTGCGGATGAAGGATTTTTAGCAATACAAAATTTATCGTAAATCTGTAAGAACTTCATTTAGTGACGTGCCTAAATTCCACCAAAGGAAGATCACGAACTATATTTTTTGGGAGAAGAAAACAATTTTCTCGTTAGAGTTCGTATTTACATACACACCTGGCTAAATTGGAAACATAGCTTCACATCATATCTTGAGTGGTGACATTTTGAAAAATGTTTTAATACTCAGGCAATATTCAGGGATATCGGGATATCCTGAATACTGACCGAGCGGAAGAATTGGCGAGAACGTTGACACAATTTAGCATTTAACTCCGCCCCGTTAATCAACACATGTCACTGAAAGCGGACTTGATCGTGAGAGAAAGGTTTTCCCCCTTCCCATGTGTCGACCCTTTTCGATAAGTTGACTTCGATATGCTCTGCGTCGTATCTGTATTTCGGAGGAGAGCCAACAGCGAGTGGGCGTGCTATGGGGAAGGAGAGAAGGGCAAGGTGGGGGTTGTAGGGGAGCGAGGAGAAGGAAGAAGAGAACACAGAGAACAGTTTACTGGAAGTGGGTAGTGGGTAGGGATAGAAGCGAGAGGAGATAATAATCAGCGGGATCTGTTAACGGGTTGTGTCCTAAGATCTGGTTCAGAACCAGCACCTCCTGATCCACCAAGTGGCTGCGTGTTCAGGTGCAATCAACAAGGTGAAACTCCCTCCCCATATACCTCGAGCTCCTCGGAACTGCCTAAAATACAGCACTTAAGCGCAGTAACCACAAATATTCTTAATGGATATCTAATTTTTCACCAGAAATCGAAAATCGTAAAGCACGAATCATTAGCTTTTTCACTCAACAGAGGTTTTTTCCGTTTGCAATTGAAAATTTTCCATGGTGTGTTTTTGTCTGTTGGAATTAATAAAGAAATTCATCGGACGACTGTTGTCTCTAATTGAACCATTTTAAGGCTACTTTACTTTACTTAGGTGGGAGTTAGAGTGGTGAAGAGAGTCCCAATTTTCCAAACATTATTCATGTGCATTCGGCTAAGCCCATAGCTACGAGTACCCTTTAGCGGGTTGGGGGATTCTATTACTATTGAAACGATGAAATCGATTGTAGTCTTTTAACATTTTAATCCATCAGGACACTCATGGATCATCACAAAATTGTATTGCTATTTCCAGAAAATTATTCAATTCTATTTCATGTAATTTCTTTAAAGAAAGAATTTATGAGCGGTAATGGAATTAATGGACATGATATACAGGATTGATTTTGATTATACAGGATTGATGCACATAGACGAACGTACAAATAACAAAAAATCGTTCAAAACTCAAAATTTTCCTCGAAATATTGAGCCGAATTGTCCTTCCTTGCGAACTTATTTCTTCACTCATTTTTCCATTTCTGTCTTCAAATGCAAAATATAGTGCCATGTTAGTGAAGAATTCATTCGACGCATTTTTCATGTTCTGGATGTTTGCTTTACATGTTGAAAAACACAATTGCTTGATTAGAAAAATTCTTTCTTGGCTACATTGATCTGGAATAAGTAATTTTTATTTTTTCAATCATTCTTTTGAAGGGAAGAGAGATAAAGATTGGTTATTGACAGTTTTAATCAATTTGAACTCTCTTTAAAGACTATTTTATTTTTGTCACTATTGAGTTGTTTATTCAATATTTTGTTTGCCTGTCATATTCCATTTTTATTTTATTTTATTCAATGAAAATGAAAAAGTATTTAATTGCAAGCAGTTCATACTGACGTTTGCAGCCACTGGCTTTGACCTAATTACGGTGCATGTATCAAATTCCTTCTAGCAGAAATATTTTATATCTGTCAAGGACACGAATCTGCCAAAGATTTTATTCGTTGATGTCAACTGCGATAATGTATGCGTATTTCATAATTCAAGTTATACATTAGTCTTTCGTGTTATCAGATGTTAATCAATTAAAGAATAAAAGATTCTGGGAAACTGAATCATACTTTTATGGTAGGGTACTACTAAGTGCAAACCTGCAAGTGAATTCGAGCCTGTTCCAGCGACATTTTGTCATCATCGACAAAGTAATCTTGATTATTGTTTTCATCTGAATCATCTGCCAGGCCAACGTTGACCGAACTTCCTTTCCGGAAGTTGGAAGATGGGGAGATAATACTATTATGGGGAGATACTATTCAGGATGTTATATGGAAATAAAAAAAATATTACTAGTTCAGAAATTTGTTAAAAGAACCTTTTTGGAAATATTAAATAGCATATTAATCAGCTTCATTCTTGTAAAATAAATTAAACGTTGCAGACTAGTCAAATGTATGGTGATTTTAATCTACAGCCGATAAGTGGGGCACCTGTCGATAGATGAGGAGGTTTTAATCGCGATTCTTGTGGGACACTTTTAAATACATTTTCCCGGAAAAAACTTGGCAGAAATACCTAGTACACTAAACTTACCTGTAATCGAGATGTCAGATTACCAGCATCAATATTTTTCTCCGTCACACGTCCTTGCGGCGGCTTGCGGGGCATTGAGTAGATGTAGATGAATATTCACATTAGCAACCGGCAAAGTACTACTTAATTTTACTCAGTTTTTTTCGGCGACCAATTCAACTAGTTTCACCTGAACCAAGATTTATATCCATATTTTAACCAAGTTACACCTGGTATTGTGTTTGTTTTAAGTTTGTAACCATTAATATGGTGGTGTAAAATGATTCAACGATCATAAAGCGATGGAAACCATATTTGGGAGAGTGGTCAGGAAGATACGTCAGGTATTCTGAGGTAAAAATTGAACCAGTAGTTCCTTCAAGTCACAAAGAAAGCACACAACGCAAAACGGGGATAGTTAGAACATGAATGAATGAATCTTTATAAACATAATTTTAGGATCATGTATTCTTGCAAATACATTCTTCAGAAAGAAGAAGGCAGTTTTAAAGAACGGAAAACATGTATACAGATCTCACATGTGAGATTACACAGGCCAACAGTGTTTTTGGTGCCGGAGCTTTTAATGTTGATTTAAAGAACAATTGGGGTGCTGAATCCAATTATGACTTTAGTTTTTTCCTATCAGCTATAGTTTTCAAGATATGGATATGTTGTTACTTACGTAAAAAAATCTTCTACATGATGATATGGAAATATTATATTAATAATTATCTCATTGGCCTACAATATAGAAATATACATAAAACTTATTGACAGTTTATTGAAAATAAAAGGAACGCCGCAGAGTGGTTATAAATTAGTATACTTATAGATTTATTTAACTTTGAAAATTATTTTCCGGAATATATCAAATATTAAAACAACTAATCGTAAGATGTGCCATATCTAAAAAAGTAGAGCTGTGTAAAACGGATTTCATATTTGGATTCAGCTCTACAAATATAGTTAAAATCATCACAAAGATTCCCGGCACCAAAAAAAAAATTTTTTTGTAGGCCTGTGTTATAGATGGGAATTAAACAAGCAAGGAAAAATGCAATCCGAATGTAAAAATAGTTTATAATGAGTATTAAAGTAATTCATCAGAACAGAACCTCGCAGAGTATAATTCATATGTGCAAGTAGACCATTAGTTAGGCACAATTTACATTAAAAGGCAATCTAAGTAAACACTTATGAAAATGCGGAAATTGTCAAGTTTAGAAATCGAAGTGGTCGGTACGGTAAATGTTTTACAAATGTTGTAAATAAAGCCGAAAATCTGAATCCATGTTTCCAGAATATAGTATACTAAAAAAACGTTGACGTGCGAAAGGAAACCTCATAAAAACATAATGAGGCAATGCGATGCATATTGAAACCGCATTATAAATTCATACGAAGGACATATACAAGTAGATAGTGTTATTTTATTTTTCTCAAAAACTTCGATAAGGTCTATCTTAACAAAATGATACACAAACTTAATTCTTACGACGTTAATGAGAAATAATTTTCAGGGTTACGGACTCCTTATCTCCCCGAAAAATAAAAATTAGTCATTAATTATAGGAACCCAAAAGGGGCAGAGATGACTTCCGGCGAGTCACACGAGGGTGGTAGAGACTTATTTATTCCTAACACACACTATTGGTATAATTTCTCACGCATTCAGTAACATACCTCTCGTCGCCGTAGCCACAGTAATTAAGATTAGTCTGTATCATTTCGTAGATCATCTGTTGCACCTACGTGCTCTCATTACAGTTTAAGGCTTCACCTCTATTGGACATGACCTCTTTCACTTTGTTTGACGTATTCCATTCTTCACCTTTCTCAATATTTCGTAACATTCATTCATTCTTTTATGCGCCGCATTCATTTGGTGTGCCTTAAAATATGCACATTAAGCTTTTCTATTCATATTTCTATCGTTTTCAATATAATACTCCATTTCCCCATTCTGGGTAGCAATCCTATATTGACTATTCCATCTGTCCTTGTGGTTTCCCTATTCTTCTTGAAAAAAACATGTCTATTGCTTAAAATTTTCTCTTACATATTTTCAAAGGAATAGTATTCTCATTTCATTTTTCAATATAAAATTTGAAATCAAGAGTGATAAGTCACTTTTAGTCTGATAAATAAGTGACATTTTTATATATAATTCTTCTTCAGTTCTGTAACCGCATTAATCAACAACTGTTACTCATTCAGCCCGCAAGGTTACTTCAATCTCACTTTGTTCTCAATTCTCTAAGGACATACTTGGGATTATTCTTGTGGATTGTGTGTGTGGCGTTGCTACACAGAAAATCTCTTAAACGATCGTTTGTGAATTCATTTCACTTTTTATATTTCGTTAATGAAGTTCTCCCTCATTTTATATTTAAGTTTACAAATGAATAACTTCGCTTTATAGTGCTGTTATCTTTCAATACTGTTTGCATTTGATGTCACGTTCAAGGGTATAGAATGCTGATAATTTATCTCCTGTGCTAGAAGTTTTGTACCTATTAAAAACAATTTAATTTTTTGAACTCAGTTAATTCACTTAAAAACTGAAGAAGTGGTGTTCATTTGTCTTGATTTCATCACTCTTTATGAAATTTAAATTATAAAACTATGAAAATATTATTTCAATGCAATGGGAAAGTATTAACAGAGATTCAGCATTAGAAAACTAACTAATTAATTTTTTTAAAGATATTTATCGACTGACAAAAGAGCATAATAAATGTAATCCGCCTTATTGTACGTATACTATTTTGCTTTTAAGATCTTTATTTACTTGGCAATCACGAAAAGTGGTGTGGCCACCTCTAATAAAATATTATCCCGAGCAATGATATTAATATGAAGTTTCAACAGGAGCTCTCATTCCTTATTGGAAATTAGTTAAATGAAATAAATAGAAACATAATTCCTCTTGACGTTGTAATGAAACGTAAGTTTAAATTAATTGAAATTATCTGACATAGAAATTCAAATTCTTCAGTTCCAATTGTAGAGCCGTACAATGTAGGGCAAAAGAGATGAAAATATCTTGCAGTAATTCAACGAGAAGTAGTGTTTCGCGATAAATTATAAAACCTTATTTGTGTACAGAAAAACATAGATATAAAAATGTAGATGTAATTTTTTAAGAGTATGCGTAAATATTTATTGTATAAATATTTATAAAGCAACCGTAGGTAAGAAAGCATTTACTTTGGTAAAATTTAATGTATGCATGAAAATATGCCTTTAACGTTGAGTGCCATAATCCATTTAGCGCATAAAAACTTTGATGAAAAATGTCCAAGAAATTATAGGTTTTTATTTGGGAACTGAATTATCAACAAGGAGATGCAATCAGAATTGGACATTCTCAAATATAAAGATGTATGCTGGAGATAAATTCCTAGATGAGAATGTAACTTGACTAGACAGCTCTTGTAAAGAATTTAAATGTTAACTGGTTAAATCTAATGTCACTAATAACATTTATGATTAAACAGTATCAGTGCCTTTAGAAAAAATATCCTTTGAATTGTATGTGTAAGCTGTTCTTGAACATATTGCTAAGTTTTTTCTAAGCAACTGTTATTCCTTTGTGAACAAACGTCCATTGTTAATGGCTATTCGCTCCCTCACGCCTTGTTTTCATTTCCCTATAGAGACGCGGCAAGACGCCGTCCCTGATCCCCAGAAACATCAGCAACCCGTGCCCGCCTCGCCCTGCCGGATTGATGAGAGGTTGCCGTGAGTCCACACCATTTTCTTTCATTCCTCCAGTTTTCTCATTACTCGGTGGGCAATTTTCCCCAGTCACTCTCATTTTGTCTCCTGGAAGGCGGCGTCTTTTTATTTTTTGTTTTAGAAAGGAAGCTGCCGCTGTTGTTTTATTCCACAGGAATAAAAATGGACTCTGTATATGAATTTTCGAATGGCAATGATTTGTATTGTTACCGTCCCTCTTAATGTTCGGCTCTATTGGTTTGCTTGCTCTTTTACCCCGAGATTTACGCGTGCTAGTGTGAAGGTCTCATGAGTGACTCACAACTTCATTTGGTTGACCGTTTTTGACAGAGTTTTTATGCACTACTTTTTTTTAGGTATCTTCTGCTGCTGAAATAACCATTTGGAAAGGATAATTTAGTTTTGTTCAAATAACACAGCAGTTATACTAGTATTAAATGTTCAAGGATGAGGTGCGCGGCATATGAAACCAGTACGCAGCGGGGTTATTAAGTTAGCTAAATATTTTCTAGACAATAAAAAAATGAAGGTCAGTTCTTGCAAAATCCATTAAAGAAGAGTAAAAATTACCTCTTGAGTTCTTTTTGCGATCCTATGGGATGTCATGCGAAATGGATAAGGTTGTCAGTGTAGTGGGTTTCTTTTTAAAATTTCTAATGCTTTCAAAAATTGCAAAACCAATGCTTTAAATCCGCTTAGCAGAGCGATGGGGTGTGGAAATCTGATTAATACAAGTCAAAAATAAAGAATTAGATTAGATAGACGTAAGAACCTGAATAGCGAAACGCTCGGTTATAGATAGAGCCACAATACATATGAGATAAAAAGCTTGTTGGTAAAAATAAAAAAAATACGCGACTTATATTAAATTGGTTAAGCAATATTACTTTTTTCTCATCAATCCGATTTGCTTCATAATCCCTTGAAGTCATCCGTTTAATTAACGATGTGAAATTACCATCTTGGGAAATGTAATGAAAATGTCCCAGCCTATTCAAATTCCATTCAACTTCATTTCTATCTTTCAAAACAGTTACATCCTTCTGGTATCAAATACCTTTTTTGTATACTCATTTAGAGGAAATTCATAGGATGTATAAATGGGTATATCCACCCCGTACAAATGTTTAAAATAATTCGATGCTGGTGCGGATGCATTTGTAAAAACGCGAAAGTACAGTACTCAAAAGCATGCTTTAACGGTCGCATCACTTTAAACTCCACGAGGCTATTAATAAATTAATCAATTTAGTATGGAAAACATGTATAAAAAGGTCAACCATCACATTTTTGCTCAGTTTCTCTGTAGCTCGTATGCAATATCTTATCCCATTTTGGATGAATGTGTAGTGTTATTGTGTTGTTTATTTATTATTTTTTTAGTGAATAGTCTTTTTTGTTTCTCGGCAAAGTTCTCTACGAGAAAAGTTCTTGTGCATATAAATTGGCACCAAAGGTGAATTTAGTTGAACATGGTTATTTAGACCAATTTTTCATATCATATCCTTGCCTAGATCATACGGGATATTTTACAGGATGCCACTTCCCGTGTAGGGTGCTACAAACGTGACTAACTACTTAAGTACATATTTTCAATATTTTGGCAAATTTAGGTGCTTTAGGCTAGTTTTGGTATATTTTCACGTTGACTATTAATTGAATATTTTTGAATTTTTATAAACTATTAATTAATATTTGGATTGTTAAACAAAATCGCATCCGTATAAAGGTTTACATTGTAATCCTGATCTTGATCATATCAAATCGTGCTTCGGATGGACACAATTTAATTGCGGTAGCGTAATTTTCAAAGTTTCCTCAATAAACTAGCTATCCGTCTAATATTCTAGATAATTAAAGTTAACAGTTTCAGGCTTAACTTTGTAAAATTCCGTCATGATGAGGGTAAAAAATAAAAGAAACTTTACACTTCCACATACTTTCAGTGTGCGAAAGTCAAGGAAAGGAAAAAATCAAAAGTGTGTGGAAGTGTAAAGTTTCTCGTATTTTTTACCCTCATCTTCTAGATAATTAATTTGATTTGTCATCACACGATTCTTGCAGCCGGAGTAAACATTCTGGGATAACATGTTTTGCCTGATGAACTAGCCAATGGCTGTTAAAATTTGGATACACACATACAGCGGAAAATGATCTTAGTCCGCTGTCTTATGAGATGAAACATCATTAGTAAGGAGGAAAATACAACTTCGCTCGGGAAAGGTTTTTTAATTGAATGGGTTAATTGTAATTTGTAAGAAAGTTTGATTCCAACACGGAAAAATGGCAGATATTCTTCATTACTGCAGAAATAATTCCTGAAAAAGTGCAGAGGTCTCTTCTGTATACAACTTACTTTGTTCAAGGTTTTTTGAACCGATAAAAATACCGCATGTGTTTTTTTCGGTAAGAAGATTTCACTTCAAAGATGTTGAAACTAAACTCATTGAACAACATTTCGATAACGCAACCACATATTGCCAAGATTTCATTTATGTCTTCTCGTCCTTATTTTAGTACCACTTTCCGTGGAATTCGTTTAGTAAATTTCAATCCATTTCTATATGTTTCTCCTTAAACTCTATGCTCCACGGAGTTCAATCTATTCTCTCAGAATCATAAGGTCGGAATGTTAAACTATCATTCCTGTGGGTTCCGGGGTACGCTTATATAGCAGGAAATGAGATTTCCAAAAGACGGGGAAAAGCACTGCTGCTTGAACTGCTTTTGCAGTTACAATGCGTACCGGTACAATGTGTAAGAATTAGCCGAAATAATTAATCGGCTGCCTAGTGGAACACGGAGAGGCATGCACTAATTGTAAATAATAATAAGCTGCGGGATGAATACCCCGAAGTCTCGAACTTGGACGTCTTCCATCAGGAGATGCCGGCAAGGAGGTCATCAACAGGCGCATGAGGACAGGGCCCTGCGTCGAAACTCAGCTTATCGCTTCAAAAAAGAGAAAGGCGAACCGTAGTGCGAAGTCAGCAATTCCTTGCAGACTGTTTGCCAAATATTAACGGAGGCTTAACGTTATCCTTGGTGATAATCCTGGGGAATATCCTAACCATGCACAGAGTAATTTTGATTTAAAGAAAGCACACCAATTCCGGCTTGTGTAATACTTTTACTGTAGATTTTAAGTGTAAAATATTAACGTCTGCATGATACATATTCAAAGGAATCAGCATATTCTACACCATCTCTTTTCGTTCCTTTTTCTTTTTTTTTTATATGAACCAGGGAAGGTGCAAAAGACCTCTGTCGTCATAACACAAAATTTATAATGCTGCTACTACTTAAATCGTGTCAAAATGCAATTGGGACTAATAACTGTAAATTCTTGACTTTAAAGCAAAATATTGTCAGGGAATTGATTTGTAATCTATGAAAATCTTATCTATCCTTAGCAAAAAGATTGTGAATTCAGCTGTCAGAAAAACCACTAGCATCTCACTCGTATATATTTACTCGTATTCGACTCATGAGAGAATCATATGGTTTTCATGTTAGCGTTATCGTTATTTGTGAGTACATGTTGCATATTCATTACTCTTTGTTCTTTCGTTTTCATAAGTGTCTTGCATTCATTCAGTTGAGATATTCGGTGCCATATTCCTCTCCCTCACCTTCTAGAGCAGCAGGTTCAGTCTAAAGACGGCGTTTTACGGAGAATTAATCCATGATTTATTTAATCTCACAGAAGCGGAGTGCGCATATGTCTGCCAAAATTTTATGACATTCTGTAATTTAGGGGACTTTCTAAATTCTTGACGAATCGACGCAGTTGATTGGCTTTTGTGCGCGCGAGTCCAGCAGGCGGACGTTTGCACTTCAACAATAGAATTATGTTGATGCTTCTGTGTACTTTTTTAAAATAACGATTCTTTATAAATCCTCAGTTGTCAGAGTTTTCAGAGTTTTCTCTCCACGCAATATGTACGATATTTCTAAGTCCTTTCTTTATTAAATGAGTTATTATAGTAACAATACCCATTGCGATACAGCGTAGGCTTATTTTCCTCTGAGGTGAGTTCATTCACGGTGTTTCATAATACAAGCTAACTCTTAAATGGCTAAATTTTCTGTGATTAAACTATTTAAAACTCAATGATTTTTATTATTCATTGCTAGAGAACATCGTAACCGTTTCATCGTTCTATATTCTTATGAATATTACGAGAAAAACAAAATTTGCACTTTTCCACAGATTTATTTGTAACGTGCAACGCGTTTCAGTTCATCGAACCATCTTCAGGTACAAGACTGGACTTGAACCTAAAGATGGTTCGATGAACTGAAACGCGTTGTGCGTTACAAATAAATCTGTGGGAAAGTGCAAATTTTATTCTTATCATAATGACAAACTTCCACTACATCTCTCCTGAATCTGTTGAATACATTCTTATGAATATTAACCACACAAGAACTTATATCTCTCCATTATATGAACATTTTTCCGGTATAGACTTTTGTAAATTGACCTCTTGATCTTATAGTTATTATATAGTCATGGAAATTTAATAATGGACATTTGTAAAAGGACTAAAGTACATAGGCTTTTTGGAGTGGACTGAATTTTTAAATGCACGATTTTAAGTAGGCGAATTTATTTAGAAAGCTAAATCAGTTTCCCTGAGATGAAAACCTTAGAACAATAGATACCGTTGCTCGAACAGAGAGCATTATAATGGTGCGTGCTGAAAAACACAACTTCATTTATTCATCGATATTATCTGAAAAATAGTTATTGCCTCCTTTCCAAGAGTAATCATTTCTTCTTAATAACGACTTCATTAAAGTCTTATCGTATACTCTTTACTGGTTCACTTCATTCTGGTGCTCACCTGATTTTTCATCCATGCTGGTGTTTTCTACACTATTTCTTCTATTTATGAACCTGACTCACGTATTCCTACTGGCCGTTCCTCATTCCACTCCCACCATGACTTTTTTTCCGGCCGTCAACCATTACTCTCCTCTTCCTCCTCGTGTCCCCATCTTAGCCTATTCCTTCTTTCCCATCCCGAATCCGACTCAGATTCTGTTTAAGATTTCTGTAGTCAGCGGAGCGGTCATGTGAGAGTTGGGCCGATAAGTGAGCTCGTTAGACGCGCTTAATAACAAGGAAGCCACCCAGTGACTGTCATTTATTTCTATCGGTCTTCGTATACTTTTTCCTGAGAACACACCACCGCATCTATTTGTGTGGCTTAGTGTACGTTATAGTGGCGATAGGTTATCACGTGAGTAAATGTAAATGAGTCCGTGAGCACGCACAGTACCCTCTCACAAAAAAGGAGACTGTTTCTTATGCAAGGAATATTAAGGAATAGAACGGTTCATTTTATTTGGCTTCCTCGGGATCTCTCCACTTTCCGGTTCTTCGCTCCATGCCGTTGTGATGAATGTTGACTTTTTTCTCCGTCTTCCTTCCGCACGAACGTATTATTCAGAAATGAGCACCGAGCAGCCTTGGTTCTGCCAAGATGTCATGTCCACGGAACATCGTTTGTGCCAAATATATATGCATATGGAAATCGCGTTTTGTTGTACCTACTTTTAAAAAATAAAGCGGACTTTTTTCTCTCGCTGTAATTATTTTTTTCTTCTTCACTCATGAGGATAAGGAAAATTAACTGTCAATAGAACGATAATCGGAATGTTTAGCAGAAGTAGTTAATTAAAGAACCAGATGAGCAATTGTGTCAAAAATTTAAATGCTCCGTAAGGAAATAAAATTAAACTGGCTGATTTTCCTCTCGTCTTTATCCTCTCGTGACGTAGTAGAATAATTTGAGATAAGTTTAAAGTAATTGCGGTAGTCTCTAAGAGGGAGTAAGTATCATATCGGCTTATTTGAAATAAATGGCACTTTTTACCTCTTGCACTCGCTATACGTACTCCGTGTACTCATTGATTTCATATTAAGTTAGTTCATGAATCAGCTACTACTTTCACGGATTAAAAAGACTGGCTCTCAAATCTCACTTGTAATGATAATCATTCATTATTGGAATAGCAACAAGTCTCCGATTTTGTTTTAATAGCACCTTAACTATCGATAAGAAGGATTTACCATACAGTCATTAATGTCAAAACATTTATAATATTAATTTTAAAATAAGACCAAAATCGTTGGACTTTCACTTAAATCTGTCATCATGTATTTAACACAAACGAAAACTGGCTTAGAAGATAATAAATCTACCTAGAACCAAAGTGATGAAGACAGTAAAGTAATATTGCTACAAGAAATATAAATTAGGGGAAAATAAATCTAATTGGCCGTTAAGTGAATGGCATGATGAGGACATAAATATATTTTTTCTTTTTTTTCTTTCAACAATATATACTTCATGGCAGTGTTCGCGCATTAAAAATTTTCTCTACCCCTTCCAAATCGTTTGAGATCCGTACCATTCTTTGATTAGCTGTGAGAAATAAACTATGTCCTTAACTGAAATCAGCTCTTGTCCATTGACGAGGTGTCACCACCGAGGTGTCACTTTTTCCGTGCCTTTCTGCTACCATTCTTCGTCCCTAACCCTTCGCTCTTTTTATTTTTCACTTTCGACTACCCAGAAATCCGGGCCCACCCTAGTCCGCCCCCCCTCCCTCCACGTTCATGCTCGTACCTCTCCTCCTCCGCCTCCCTCCCTAAGATCAGTCACCCCCAGAGGACCCAAAGAGTGTTTGGCCGAACATCTTATCTCCCCAAGGGTGAAGGCGACACGGCTCGGTAGGAGAGAAAGAGGCCCATGGAAGTCTTTGGGATAAGGAAGTGGGAGTGAAGGAATAGCGGGTGGGGGTGGGAGAGTGGAGGAGAAAATAGAGGAAAGAAAGCGCTCACGGGATTCCAAAACTCAGCAGAGGGTAAGCCCGAGACAAGAAGATCGCGTATCTGCATGGCAAACAAGAGGCACTGATATTCTCCCTTCCCCACAGACACTCCTATCCCAATTTTCCTCTCCTCCTTCAACCTGGCTTCGGGATTCTCTGCTGCCATTCTTTCCCTCATTGCGTCCCTTCTACCTTTGTCGTTCCGTTACCCTGCCTTCGTCCGTCGCCAATTTTTCATCGTTTGGTTCTGATTATGACGGCTACATATCTCAGAAGCTATGAGTAATAGAACTGTAGTTATTTGAACTAGGACCTAGAGATGGAAGACGTTCGCAGTTCCTGAGGAATAGCATTTTGAACAGTGTACCCCTTTAACAAACCTCATTGCTTGTATAAATTCAATTTAATGGAATATCCTGTCAGCTTCATGGTGTCAGCGTCTACAGGATTGTTCTAAATTTGATTAGTGCAACTGATTGGAACATGTTTGAGTGTAAGTCCGATTTCAGTAATAAATTGTAAATTGTTTTTCCGAATTCTCGGTGCCACTATTAATTCAATTTTGTTCATGTGTCACGACTACTTAGAGTTCAAAATTTTTAAATATTTTTTAACTGTAAATTCACATTGTATCATGCATATAGTGTGGATAATTCCTAGGTATCTGACCTCTATCACTGTCCTGGCTCACCCAAGCATAGGTTATCGTCAGTAGATCGGTATAGTTAATTATTTAGAGTGAAGTATTTATTTTCTTCTACATGTAATGTTTAGAGATATATAATATATTTATTATTATATATCCTTGTATATAAAAATCAACCTTAAAGTCCTTAAAATATGCAATAGTCTCCATTATGTGCTATTTCCCCTTAGGGGCCAATTGTTTTAAAGTTAATGAAAATCATATCTCAATGATTGCGAAGTTTGACGCGAATTGGTGTTAAGGTATACATTTCTGATTAGGATTACATGCTTGCATTATAAATCTTTGGGTTAAAAATCCTTTGAAATCCCGAACGGTAATGTATTCATTATTCCTCAATGTCATTTTACACTTAAATTACATTAATATTGTCATAGAAGCGGAATAGGATTCATTAATTCATTCCTTCGTCTGGAAATATTTTTATGAATATTGTTGTTGATTTTGAATTGATTATATAATATGCTGCATGGGTACGCTGTACCTATAGATATGCTGTATCTTATTGCCTTGTTGCTCTCATAAAAATGAAATTTAGCTAATAAATTATTTGAGAATTTAAAAAAAATTTTTGGATTGCATATGAGTCGTATACCCAGACGTGCTTTTGAAGATGAACCAAAGGTCTTACAAAAAAGGGACATGGGGTTCCCATCGTATATGGGAACAAGGAAGCTGAATTCCCTAAAACTGGCTTTAGGTTTGCTCTTTTCTTTTTCCTTCACTACTCTTTCTATTTCGACAACCGATTTCTTTTTCTAATTTTAATCCCTTAGCAGTGAACGTGTGTGTATCGATGGTTTTTATCAATAATGTTTGCGATTCTCTTCTTCCACACGGCTTGTTCGTTGCCTATGTCAATAGCATATGCCTACCTTTAAGACGTGATTTGACACTCGACACATATTCTTACGCATAAATCGTTCATAAAGGTATCGCAAGGAATGGACCTTAGTTTAATCTAAGATCAATCGATCCATTTCCAAGCGTTAGAACGTATTGGTATGCTTTCAGGTCTTATTAATAGTTTTGATTCACGTTGCTTTGAATTGAGATTATTAACCTCGCTCTAGTTTTCTGCAAGTGTATGGAATAAAATTTATCCAGAGTTCAGAAACTTATAATAGTTAATAATGAACATTTTCAACTGAATATTTATTTTTTCCAGTTAAAATAATTTGTTTTCATTTGTTGAATTGAAAACATGGCAATATTTAACACTTGCATCAACATTAGTTTTCATGCATTTATCAACATTATTGAGCAAATACTATATCACTGAAAAAATCCAGTGAGGAGGTGAATAAGTTAAGTGGTATGTGGCTTAGTTGTTATGAGTTGCTTAGACTTAAGCGCTATGTTGCTTAGATATTATACTATATATATATATATATATATATATATATATATATATATATATATATATATATATATATATATATGGAACACAGAATAAAACAGATAACACGTAAAAGGACACTCACACTGTAGATTATTTCGGCTTTCGGCCTACTCCGAGGCCTTCTTCAGGTCAGGCCTGAAGAAGGCCTCGGAGTAGGCCGAAAGCTCAAATAATCTACAGTGTGAGTGTCCTTTTACGTGTTATATGTTTTATTCTGTGTTCTATTGTGCCGTCCGAAAGTTATATTGCTCTCGTGAGTACTTCCGCATCATATATATATATATATACACATAGAGTCTGACCTGAAGAAGGCCTCGGAGTAGGCCGAAAGCTTAAATCATCTACAGTGTGAGTGTCCTTTTACGTGTTATCTGTTTTATTCTGTGTTCTATTGTGCCGTCCAAAAGTTATATATATATATATATATAAAAACACAGTAATCAACCTGAAGGTCGGTTTAGTAGGTGATGGTAGAGCTCACCCATGTACCAAGCCCTATACGGCGTGTTAATATTCACACATCAGGGTAGGGGGGCCAGTTCCTTTCCCTGTGCCGGTTATGGTATCCCAGGAAGATCTGGTACCCGAAAAATCAACTAGCTTGGGTGGAGCTGCAGGTGCCCAAAGTGCCTTGCCCGGGAATCGAACCCGGGACCCTCCGGTCAGCAGTCCAACGCTCTACCCGCTAGACCACCGCGACCCGCATATATATATATATATATATATATATATATATATATATATATATATATATATATATATATATGTGTGTGTGTGTGTGTGTGTGTGTGTGATTTTTTAAAGTAATTTCTTTTTTAATGAATCTTTTGAAACGATTTGATTTGAAACTTTGTTGGTAAAATGTTATTTTCTTAACCTTTTTTGACGCGTGAATTACTTACTACCTTAGTAGTTAGTACTTCCATTTCAAACCATGACGCAAGCAGGAAATGAATGTCGTTGGGAATCATTGGTGGAATATCTCCTCTCATCATTGGATGATCTTTTCCACCGCTGGTGTATCGCATCTTTTGAAACCCTCACATTCTCTTCGCTTTCATCTCTCTCCTTTCGTTTCCTCACCGTAAGCTCTGACACCCAAAGCTGTGCCAGCCTCCATACCACCGAGGCTTAGACGATCGAATACGAACGTCCTTTATCCTGCAATACCACCGACGTATACCGAGGGAGGCTTCCGATTCCAATGGTAGATATGAGCAGATTTCCCTCTCTGTCCACCATACAACATGTATGTGACTGAGCTGGAGGAATGGGAGATATTCACAGCGGGGTGTTGGTCGAAGGAGGAGAGGCAACGGGAGATTTAAATGACTGGAGAATCAGATCAGGGGGATGTAGATATAGCGGGGAAGAGGGGAATAGGGTACATTGTACTCGAGTGATAAGGACTTAAAAGTAGGGATGTACTGTTTATCCGTGTCGCTTTCCATGAAATTTGGTGTCATTAACCCTTTACAAATTACTTAATTATTCCATCAATTGAGAAACTGATCTGAAACTATTATTTTACGTATTTGAACTTATTTAATATGTACTGACAGTTCAATTGGAGCCTTAAAGAGGATTACTTCTGTTTATCGTGATAATAATCAAAGTTTATTCTGCACAATACATTCAAAGGGGCTAACTTGCTCGAACCGATAAAAAAGCTATAGTTGGAGAGAACCTTATCCCTCGGTTTAGACCTCGCTTTACTCATTTTAGTTTTTCGATTTGTCAATGCTCCTATAGATGTAAATTCCTTAATTACCAAAGTACTGTTTATAGATACCTTACGTACAAAAGAGCATTAGAAAAACTAAGGGTTCTTAGTCTATATTTTTTTCATAGATCTCCATTTTAACAAAACATTTTTGCTATTTTCCTAAGAGATTATATTAACCATACATTTAATTTTCGAACGGAACGATCTGGAACAAATATAGTTATGTTTGTGATATTTTAATATGTAATTAAGCTTTAACTATTAACTCTGCCTGTAAATCAATTACCGCCAAAAGCAATAAAGTTTAACCGGATAGGATTCACTGGCATCCAAACTTCAAAGCACTTCATTTGATATTCACCATAATTAGGAAAACACACTCTTACTTCATTGGAAAGCATAATATTCCTCAAGTTGATTAATTTCGAATTTGGGTGGGCTAAGGATGCATATCATTTCAGTTATGCATGTAGTATCAAAATTACGTTATTTGACGACCTCATTTTTTAACTACTCAGTAGAGATCATTTTTTGGATCTTCTGTAACTTGGTAGTTTCCTCATTATACTTAAATAGAATTTCCATTTTTTTTTTCATTTTTCTGCAATTTTCTCGGACGTGTTCATATTACGCGAGAATATATTATCAAATTTTCAAGTATGAAAAATCTTAAAGACAGCATTGTTTATTATATTTTTTCGGTTAAGAAAGGTGGGAGGGGGAAACCTTTGAAAGAATGGCGAATATAAACACCCAATAGGCAGAATACATGCAGTTCAGCAAGAGGAAGAGGAAGGCTACGAATTACTTGGGGAAGTGATTGTAAGAATTAGAGAAGGAATATTAGGTTGATATTATATATAGATAGATATTAGGTAATCGACTGTGTGAGGAAGAAGAATGATAAAGAATTGAGTGAATGAAAAGTGAAAACACGAACCGAATTCTACGAGCGGGATCATGCCGCGAGTAGTTGAATCTCACGAAAAATATGGTTTTTTTTATTTTGCAGTAAATTTGTTTTGTAAACGGATATACGAGAAGGAAAGATGGGTTTGATGGGTAAGTGGCTTTGGCTGGGGGTTGTGTGGGTAGGAAGAGGGTGGATGGGGTGGGTGGGCATTACGGCGTGTGACTTTTTGAAGACCTCATGGAGCTCCTCGTTAGGGTCACTCAAGTCGAGACGGGTCCAACTGTTCTTTTTCCAAGTGAAGCAGAGGAATGGGAAGGTGGATGGGGGAAGATGTTTGCGTAGTCTCTCGAGTAGGCTGGGGAGAGAGGAAGCGGGGGAAGAGGAGAGAGGTTGGGGAGGGTGATGGTGCTGGAATGGTAAGTGTGCAGGGGGGTGAGAGTAAAACAGTTTTGGAGCGCGTAGGGGGATGAGTCCGCCCTGGAGTCCACCCGGCGGTTGGAGGGATACTGCGGAGAGTCGGTCGGGTGGTTGAGACCGACGATGCGACGTTGATAGCTGTCGATGGCCTCCGATAACCCGTTTTGTAGGCTGTCGCCTCGCAGAGGATTCGATGCCGCGCGGCCAACGAGAAGGTACCGTCGGCGTTCCGAAGAGTGGCGCCACGGGTCGTGCTCTCTCTCTCCTATTATCACTTGGCTCTTTCCCGGGAAATGTCAGTGAATGGTTGGAATGGGCATTTTTAGTCTGCGTGCATAACGGCAGGACAGGGTGCCCGGGAAAATTAGTACCGGATCTAGGTTTTGGATTGACTTGAGCTTTCAAGCCGTCCTGTATTTAGAGATTGAGAAATTGGCATAGGTGACGCCGCAAAGCTTGAGTTCTGGTGAAATGGGGAAGTATTTTTCATGGTTGGCTCAGTGATGATTTTGTCATAAGACCAATAACTATGACAAGAATTGTGGAGCGAGATGTCAACTCTCATGAAATGTCAAATGCAAAAGTGTTGAAAAATCATCGATTGGTTTTTAATGCATGATTTCTCTAACAGTGTATTCTCAAAAATTGAAAATTATTTCATTGCATTACATTGCTTACTTATTATGTATGAACGTAATATTCGAAGGGAAGCAACGACACAATACTTCGAATGGAGTACACGCATAAAAAGATTCTCAGTATCTGCTGCTGTCATTTCCATGCTTATTTTTTGCTCTCGATTGCACCAAAAGAATAATTAAATTTTTAATGTTTAATGATATTTTGACGTGATCGTTAAAACAATCGTTTACAATTAAATAAAATCTCTATTTAAGTTTTATTACAGTTAAGCCAGACTTGTTGCCTTTTCCTCGTATAATGACAGACATTTCTCTTTGGTGATTCACTCTGGTCTATTTCATCTTATTCATACGAATAAATAGGTGTCATACGATGGAATGAAATTACCATGAGTAACAAAACTGCAATTTTTGACAAGAGAAAACTTTACATTTATAATAGTTTTTACTGACTGCATCATAATCGCCAGATGAATTAAAACTATCATGTGATGATGGTGCAATATAAGCACGTATGTACATCTAAGCGAAGTGGTAATCAGAAGTGATCTTCCATGGAAGATTCCACTATATGTTTCTTGAAAGAAATGAAATACATTAACTTTTAATGGGATATTTTGTTACATTTACTCACCACCGTAAAATGGCACAAAATATCCTATTTGCTTTCCTAAAGTATTTTCTAACTTCCAAATTTTTATGTTGCGTTCGAAAACGTTCATTTGATAGAACTTCTACTTTATTTTTTGATGCGTTTCACTTATTCTATCCTATTTGTTCATTTTAGTCTTTTAATTTTCATGACTGGTATGATGACTAAATGAAGGTATTTCTAAAAATCAGTGAATCAAGAAAATCCCTCTTCTCAAGTAAAGACAAATACATTTAAATACGCTCATTTTCTCATACAATTCAGAGAAAAACACTCATAAATTGGCCAAGTTGAGTGTAGCAATAAGAAACTACATTGGAATTGGAACTAGCACCATAACATTGGAATTGTAGATAAATACAGGATTAGAGTATTAAGGGACTTTTACAGTTAACCTAGAAAAATATATGCCTGAGGTTTGGTCCATAGAAAATTGTAGATTCGGTGCATAACACAGTCTTAAGTATTAGCCAGTCTTAAATCAGTGCTTAAGTATTAGCCAGTCTAAACTCTTTTTCATTGATGAAGGAACTAGTTTTTGGGACTGTTTTTCACGATTTTTCCTTTAAAGCAGTTTTTCACGCACCGGTTAGCATATTTCTGCTTAATGCTTGAGTTATAGTTGGGATTAATCGAATAAGGCCAAAATGCGCACGGCATATTTGATTCGGGGGTCTAACCTAAGAGTTTCCTAAGCCTCCATGCTTCATTTACTATATTATCATTGAATTTTCCAGGTAGAGGTTTCACAATTAGTAGCTTTTTCACAACGGCACCGTATGAACTGCGTTCGTTTTCTCCAAACTATACCTAGTGTGACTGCGACAACTATTACGTGATCAGTAAGCCCATTTCAATTCCTTTAACACTCATTTGAACTTAAATGAGTTAGTTGTTGTGTTTATTTTTTGGTCCTTTCTTTTAAGGGCTGTTAATTGGTTAGCATTTATTTTTATTCAGGGCACCATTCGTGAATACTCTGAAAACAATTTTCAATTATTTGCAACCATTTTGGTCCATTTTTATGCTAAGAAGTTGAGTGCTACTTTTGGTTTTAGAATTGATATCGGTAATTTATATTTATAGAGAACTAGCTGCTATGTCCAACAAATTTCAACAAAATTTAGGGCAAGGAATAGAAGAAATGGTCATAGATTTTAGTAACGATTGCAGAAATGATCTTTTCTTTCAAAATAGATTATGCCCATGAATTGGAACAAGAGTTAAATTTTATTTCCCATAGTCAAATATCGAGTGATTAAGTACTCAAAAGTTTATTTTTTTTCATTCGCCTCCTGATTGGTGTGCATAAGCATAATACCAATAACGTTTTCCCACGTGTTCTCTCTAACCTCCTTATTACCTCTGTAGTGCGGTAAATAATTCTTTAATCTCTAAAAAATGGTTTCATTTTTCCTTTGTAATCAGTCTTCTAAATCGGGGTTGAATATTTCCTTACCAATGAAACTTCTCTGTGTGAATCCTTTGCTCATGCAACACAATTTCAACTATCTAAATGGTTTCTCTTCTTTGTCCAATCCAATAATTCACATTTCTCTTCGTCTTTCTTTGCCTTAAACACCCTAATTAAATCCATGGATTCCTTATGCACCGAAATGTAACTGTTTATTCATATTCACTTATTTTTAACAATAATTTCGTGTCGTTCATCGAGTTACGTTTCGTCAATTTCAACATTTTTTTTCTATCACCTTCAATTTTACCCCACTCTCATTTCCCCCTGTGTAGATTGAAGCGCTCCAACCTCATACCAATATTAGGCATTCTCTGGTTACCATGCTAAAAAATATTTTTTTATCTGCATGAATATGCGTAGACTGCCACAAACTATTATACTATCTTGTTTTCCATCCAGATGGAATATTCATGTTTTTAATACTATTATATCTTATAATGAAATAATATATTGTATGTCATCTTATAACTATTAATGTTATAAGTATAAAGAATAAATCCATAATGCTTATATTTTGATACTAACTTATCGTTTTTTTCTGAAATAACAATTAAATATATATATTCCCGCTCGCTAATTAATAAAAACAACCTTGGCGGCAATATGTGAATTTTACCTAAATGGTGAATTTTTTACTTAACCATTCGCGTCCGATTACTTGGATAATATGGCATAGAAATATGTCCACTATAGGGGAGGCATGAAAAGCCTACAGTATTTTTTCTAGTGTGTTGGAGAACATTCGTGGCTAATTTCTTGCGGATAAGTTGAGGCCTTATATAGCAAACATGTATATTAAGATTTTATATAATACTCCTGAGTTAGTTCATGTCCTATTTTACAACCAGCCGGAAATTACTCACGTAATTGGGACACCAGTGTTGTGTCAACAAGACACGCAAGAAAAATAACTAAAGACTCATTACCTTACTAAGACATCATTCATTACCTCATTCTTTATTTCACATTGGTATCTTATATCAATTTGGCGTTTTGGGCTATTGAATCCTACCTATCTCTCACCTTTAATTGGGTATATTTATCCGAATACTATGTACGAAGATATTTTTCCCTCATGCACTGCTTTGGAGAACATGCAGCGAAAGCATATTTATTTCTTACTTCATTTCTTACTACCTTCTTCATTTCTTCTTTCTATATTTCTTACTTACTACTTATACCTGAATTTAAGAAAATTCCACGGCTACCGATATTCTGAAAAATTTTTTTCAATTTAAGATATCTTCCATTTGCTCCCACTTTCAGCGCATATGCATGATCGGTGTATATTCATGTGATTAATCAGATTTTGGAGCATAATTTTCAGAATTTTGACCATAGCGTCTGTAATATTTCCATACTGTTTAGCAGAACTCTACAAACACTCTCCAAAAGGACTCGATCTAAAACCTTCGAGCACGCCTCCTCCTTACCTTTATTAGAATTATTGATGGAATGGCAAGTATGCATCAGTAAAGTTCAGCTTTATTATTTGGCTTTGTTTCATTTCCGGGATAGATAGGAGTGTGGTTGGAAGAGCATGGAATTGAAACTCGTCGGAATAGCCATCGCCGCCCTTCAGGGGGTGCCTACAAGGCGCAATCAACTGGAGAGGCTTCCTCTTGGGTGGCATGTGACGACGTTGCACCTGTTCGACAGAGGGAATAGGCCGACTCCCCTAATGGTAGGCTGCCGTGTTTGAGGAAATTAGGGAAGAAGGCGTAGAGAATACGAGGAACGCGAAGGTGAAAGAGGAACTGAGGCGAATGGAATTGAATATCGGGGGAAAATAGATTAACTGAAGCACTTGGATGCTCTATGCCAAATAATAATTCAGTGGTTCATGCTCACCAATGTTTGATTCCATTTTGATATTATCACCGATGGAAATGTTGAGAAAGTCTGTGGTACTCAAAATAAGTAATTAAAGAAAAAGCAAGTGCATAAGATATAGAACATTCGGAGACCCTGGACAAGTTTGGACAAAAATTTGAGTCATACGAGTCGAGTCTTTGCAATTCGAATTGCAAAGAATTGATGTGCATTACACAACTCAACATGATAGCTCTCATATTGTTTTTCTATACAGTGCTTCGAAATGTCTGAAATTTGTGATCTTAAGTAAATAGAACATGAGCCCTATTCATTTCCAACTAAATTTCTATTATGTGATTATCTAAAATTCTCTTGACAATTATTTATTAGTTTTATTTACCTATTTATCATTTGTCCGAAAACAGCACCTTTGGGCCTTTACATCGGACTACTTATAATAATAACAATGGTAACATTTACAAACACCCAAGACCTAGGTGAAGGGAAACCCGTCCAGGCGGGAATCGAACCCGCGACCCTTGGAATGGCAAACGAGGACGTAAACCCACCGCCACCAGGGTCGGCGATTATTTATTTTAATTGCGATCATTTCTTGAAAAAAGCATGCAAATCAAATATTTCCTATAGTTTTGGACTTATTAATACCAGACAGTTGAAAAATCGAGAATGTATGAGATTTTAAATTTCGGTTACAGATAAAATCCCAAGCATTGCCGCACACTGAAATGAGAAGGGTAAATCAATCTAGTAGTAATGAATTAATTTTGAATAGCATACGCTCATCTCTCCGAAAGAATTATCAAATTCAGCCTATCAAATGTAATGTCAAAGTTCAATCAATTTTCCCAGAAATTTATTTTTAAATTGCGTATTTCATGTTCTCGGTGAACATACATACAGACATTTATGTGGTCAGGTAATGCTAAAACTTACCTAAGATGACAAGTTGATTAAGGTGCCTGGCTATACTGGGGCCTCACGTATCTTCCAAGCAGTCTGAATTTGGTTTTAACAGGAAAGAGGGGTGGTGATTTTTGGGTCGACCGGGAAATGATCATGTTATAGGCGGATATACGGGCTAGTAGACATGCCGAGCCCAACTGACGTTGCATGATACGTTGAGCACGCACGATTCCAGCTTGGTGAGGAATTCATCGAACTTGAGGGTTGTTGAGATGGCGACGGGGGATGGAGGAAAGACGTCTATCCATTAATTGCTGATGAAGGGAATTTAAGTATACAAGCTGTAAGTTGTAAAAGGTCTAAGAGATAAACGTTGGAAAGGATATTCAGACTTTGAATTGTACCTCAAAAAAATGATTCTCATACACGCTATATATATTTCATGTTTAATTATTTTATGTAAAAAACACAATTTATCAATTAAACATGTTACAAATTGACATTACATGAATGTTTTACGCGCTTAATGACATTTATGCGCCCACTTAATTCACTCTATGCACTCTGCAGATTAGGGCACCTACAACTATGGTGATGGTAGAGATTCATAATTAGTATTTGAACGGCAGAATAGTGCACAAATAAATATTAATAGAAGACACGTAAAAGGATACACACATTTTATGAAGTTTTCGCTTTCGGCCTTCTCTGAAGTTTTATTCAGGTCACTGCCCTGTATATTATAAAACTATAAAAACAGTAATCAGCCCGACGATCGGTTTGATAGGTGATGGTAGATTTCACCTAGTACTGTAGCTAGCACCTAGTACTAAATTCACACACACAGAAATATATGTATATATATATATATATATGTATGTATTAATATATATATATAGATATATGTGTGTATAAGTATATATATTTTTATATGCATTCACATGGAATCGTTTAATGAAACGGGATTGGGAAAAAATATAAAGGACGAACACAGGAGAGGTGTGGAAGGCGGAATCGAGAAGATCACAAGCGCATATGTATTTCCTTGACCGGGACTTGAACACCGGTTCTTTCGAACTGCCGGGCCGATGTTCCATTTTTTTGAGCTGTAGGGGAAACCTAATTTACACGGAGATCTGTAGGGGTTTAATGCAACCCAGTGCCCCGATTCTTTGGCCAAGAGATGACGTTAGGAAGCTGTTCATTCACCAAAGGAGAAATAGACGACACACAAGTGGAAAGGACTGTAGGTAAGCAATCATACAACATCATACAGGATAGTGTTTCGTGGCACGTATAGCCAGAAGAGAGAGACGAGCCGCATTGGCCAAATACTCATTCAAACCCGTAATCCCGCCATACGGCGAACCTTCATTCACATGGGAATACATAAGAAAATCTCGTGTATGCATATTCATATAAATAGAAATACTGACAAAATGAAAAATCAGATGTTTTTTCATGGTAATGACGAATGATTCAGAGATTAATAAACATTTGGGAAGGTTTTACTATTAATTTTTCAAAAAAATTAATATTGAGTTTTTAACCAGGAATTGTAACGGTTCTTATTTAGCCAGATCCTAAAAAACACATATTAAAAGCTCTTAAAAATATAAATAAAAGGCGAACTGTTTTCACGTTCATTGTCAAAATCGTAGGAAGTATTATTTTAACTTGTGATATTACATTTTCCTTCAGGCATCCCAATTATTTCCACAGAACATTCAATTCCTAATAGGAAAATCGAGAGGAAATCAAAACCTGTTCTATAGCGTAGGAGAAAACCCTCCAACCATTTTGATTCACTCGTCTTATTAATAACTAAATTGACCGAATATATAGAGGTAAAAACAAGCTAAGAAACGTTTATGACTACTGACACCCTCACTAATGAAGATTACTTCTGAGGTTCAGCATTTAAGTATACGGAAACAGATCAGACCCTTGAATGCCTATTGGTTAAAGGGTGCTGAAGTGTGAACTGTTACTTTTCGAGAGAAAGGGTAATGGCTCATTTTTGATTGGGTTTGAACTTATATCCGGTTTGGAAATGAGGAATTTGGTTTGTTTCCGGAAAATCATTCTGTTAGCCATGAATGAAATACAATCTAAAAGGAGTGCTTATTTTCTTACAACTGAAATCCTGGCAATTTATTCTGGTGGTAATCAATACTTATGGCATCGATTCGTCAAAAAGAGTTTCTCGCTCTCTTATTCCTTATAGCCCTATTTAGTCGTCAATTAATACTTTTTTACCAATCGTCACACAAAATCATTGTTTTCGAGTTACCTATTAAATCTGTGATATTGAGAAAAATTTAAGGATTGAAACATTATGGATATCACATAGTATTTTTTATTTCCGACTTAATTGGTTCGTCCCTCAGGTTGCATCATCAGGTGTACCTTGAAATATATGTTTCGTTTTATTTGACGTGTCTAGGCATTTCTCATTTAAAATATTTGATGTAAAATGTGTAGTTTTTTCTATCCTTCTACAATTTTCTTGATGTGCGAATTATCTTCCGTCATTTCCTCCTTTGTGGTTAAATTTTCGTCAAGACCTGGTTCTATTCATCTACCTTTCCATCACTCAAAACGAAGGGCGACTTCGTTAAAAAAAACACTTATTTGATGGTACTGCTACATCTACATAAATACCCTGAGAGCCACCGAAAAGGTGTGTGGCAGGGGGTGTAACACCATGAGGGAAGGGTAAGGGTTGATGGGGTTGGGGGTTAGGTGAGGAAAGGTGGGGGGAACCTGTAAGAAAAAAAATATATTTATATACATACATATATATACACAAATACATACATACACACACACACACACACACATATATATATATATATATACACATATATACATATATACATATCCTCGCGCAGTCCCTAACCTGTACGTTAATACTTATTGTAATGAACTAAGTCCTGGGGAATTTCGGCTACAAGCATTCTGGTCCCTTATCGTTCTCGGAAAAAAATTACATTTTAAACCTGTCAGTCTTGAAGTCTATCTCTCTAGTCTTATATTCGTGATCCCTTCGACCGTAATACGTTGGGGTTCGTATCCTTGATGTCATCGGAAAAGGGCCCATCTTTAAATGTTTTTAATAAGTTTAATCTATATTGTAAACGCCGCTGTGTAAGAGAATCCCAACCTAAATTGTCTAGTAAAGTGGATACGCTGCTGCGTTGGTCATAACAATGTTTGACAAATCTAGCCCCGCTCCGCTGAGCTCGATCTAATTCCGAAATCAAATTTATATTATGAGGATCCCATATACTGGCAGCATACTCTAGGTGAGGCCTGGCCAAGGAAGGAAACATCGTTCTTTCACCTTTTCGTCGCATTTACCTAGCACTCTTTTCACAAATCCCAATTTTTTATTAGCACGACCGCATATTTCTCGTATGTGTTTTCCCCAGGACAGATCGTGAGTAATTGTTACACCCAAGTATTTAAAGGAATCTACCCTCGCGATTTTGGTTTGTTTCACTTTGTAACTATTTATGAGGGAATTACTCTTTTCCCAAAAATGTATTACTACGCATTTTTAAAAATTTAATTCCAATTGCCATGTATCGCACCGATTTTGAATTGAGTGGCACTAGTGGCTACTCTCAATATTTTTAGTAAAATAAAAATAAAATTATTGAATGAAATTTTAATTTGTGACCTTTGTATTCGGTCTTCCTGAATATCTTCGAAGAGAATAAGAAATATGATAAATTTTTTGACGTGAATTCTCGCGTAGATAGTGTCCTTCGATTGGTATCAATCCATTTAAACTACTTGAATCTTTATGCACATGCTATATAGGTTTTAAAATAAATAATTTATAAAATAAATGCTCAAAATCTTAATTAGTCAGTATCATAACAACATAACATTCAAAACGACAGCTGCCAGTTTCAATGCATTAATTGTAGGGGCACCACTAATATGGATTTACAAATACGTACCTTATTAAGCCGTAGTTAAGAGCATATATTTTTTCTTATGAGCATATTATAATACGTTTACATACTATAGAATTAATCAAGTTGAAACATATTCTTCACAATGAAGATATCCCAAAGAAAAGACACCCTTATTTCTAGGTTATTAAGGCATTTCAGCATCTCGATTCTACTTATTGATAAATTCAGAATTTTCGCCGATACCGTGTAAAATTTAAACGCAATAATAATCTGAAGTAAAGCAAAATATAAATTTTTTTTGCATTTAATGTATGCCTTAATGCTACCTAGGTTTCAATGTACGTAGATATATCATCATGAAGTGAAACGTGAGCTCAATAACACGCTAATTATAAGTGAATGGAGAACGGAAATTCATGCAGTGTCACCTACTCATTCTCTTTTCTACAATTTATTTGAGAGCCTCCCTCCACAATCCTTCACGTTTCCTACCTCACCCCCACCTACAACTATATAAATGAGCGCGCACTTGGTTTCCCTTTTCATTTGATGATGAGATGTCTAAATTAAAACCTATATCACAGTTAAGTATATTTGAAAGAATGAAAAATAGCAATTGTATGCATTCAGATTAATAATCTTATTATAGAAGTAATCGTTTGTCACCGGTGTTAGAATAATAACACATATGATTCATGTTCAAATACTGAGGTCCTAGAAATCTGACATAAAGATACATAAGGCTTAATAGTGAAACATCAGCTTTTGTAAATGTAGAGCGGAAATAAGTGTATTCAGATTTACGCAGGGCCCCAGTTTACCGTCTGTTTTCTACAATGCTTCTTAGTGGTTTGTCGCACCTAGCGCTTGGAAATACCATACATGAGAAAAGTCAATATGGAAAGTATGTATTCTGAGTCAAGGTCAGAATCATTGAAGGTTGCTGTTTTGGGAAATCCAAGAAATTCCATTCATTTCGCATTTGTAAGATCGCTTGAATGCATGTATCCGGGAGCATAAGGTGGCTTAGAACTCAGAATTACATCCTTTTTCATGTACCTATTGGAGATTTCGTTTAAAGCTCCATCCATTATACCTGAACATATGTAGTCTATTATGATAAACTTTGTGTAAAAAACGAATAGCATAGAGCGTACTAATGGTGTAAGCAATAAGTTGATGTAGCTTAAACACGGTATGACCAGAGAGTAAGGGTGAGATCACAGATATTAATGACGTATGCGCGTATAGTGCAGGAAAACGAAAATTTAGTCCCCAATTTTCAAACTACGCGCTAAGGATCCCAAGTTTACGCAGTAATTAGATCTAGCACGAATATTTTCGCTGGGTCACAAAAAATCATTATTAAAAATTGTGCTACCAATGAAAATCACGTTATGACCATGCATACTGCAAAAAATATCCTGCTGTAAGCCAAGGTAGTGATAACAGTTTAGTATCGATTTTATATTGCTCTCACTAGATTTATTTTGGGTGTTCTTTTTGATCTAAATTCTAAAATATTAGAAAATGACGAAACGGAGCGCGTGATGTTCACTGATAACAATATTTCAATAAAGGCTGAGCGTCGCTAATTATTCTCTAGGGAACGAATTTGTAATCACGATAGCATTGATGTGACCGTTTTTCAATTTGGTCAATATGACTATCTCATGTAGCATAAAAAAACAACTTAGAATGTGTCAGATATATGCAATCCTATTTATTTACATTATGAAACAACTAATTTAACAAATGAAAATTGGCTGAAAGGAGTATCTCGTATATTTATTATTTTGAGTTGCACATTTGACAAATTTATTCTTTATTATGAAAAGTGTCTTAATATAAAAACGCTTGTCTTAATCCGAAAAGATTGAATAAATGAATCTATATGCAACTAAATATATTCAAAATGTTTTTTCAAGATTGCATCTAAAATGTAACTGCATGTAAAATGAGGGTATTATAATAATGTTCCAAATAAAACTTTGCTTCTAAATCGTCTCGATGCAACGATGAAAAAAAACATTCATGAAAATAATAAAATGGTTTTAAAATATTAATTTAAAGTAATTATAGTCTATCGAAAAATAATTTGATCTACTAGTAATAGTTATGGTATTGGATGGGAGAATTTGCAGGGAACAATCCAAAAGATTTCCTATCCTTCGATTCTTCATCTGTTTTTTCACATCTTTTTCTAGTGAAAAACGTACATCCATATATTCACAGCTATCAACTAGCATGTTGCTTATAATAGGAGTGATAGAATTCACTCCGATGAAAACCTTTAGGAGAGTGTAATTCTCAATTTTATCGTGATTTGTCAACACCTTTGTAAGAAAAAAATAATTTTTCGGAGCCCGAGAAAAGTCAGGAATGGGTACTTATACGGCAATCTTTCAACACCATGCAATTTATGGTATGAATATTTTAAGTATATTTTAGAAGGGTTGTTCGGGGTGACTGAATGGTATATTACAATTGTTTTCCACCTTAAAAATGAGACAGAGCAAAGCATTTATTAATGATCTACTTGAGCTTTCTCCTGGAAAGTGAAACGTTCGTAAAATTCATTATAATATTTCTTGGTGAGCTAACGTGAACTAAGTAGGAAGATATGACAGATTTGAATACCACTTGAATAAAATAAATTTCTTATGCACTGTGCGCGTTGAAGAACCTCCCATACGACGAGCGCGAAGAAGTAAAATGTAGCGATGCGAACGGCTGCATTTCGTATTTGCCAGTTCTTCGCAAATTGTGAAAGCAGATTCAAATCATTAATGCACATGTTAGTTTGCGTGCAGCACCAAAGAAAAGTAAAATATTTGAGACACCGGGGCATTTTTATCTTCTTCTGTTACATTATCCCTGGTATCCTGATGAAAGAGTTGAAAGGAACGCGTAACAAATTTATTCTTTGACTAGGGCCAATAAATTAGCCCATTTGAGCTCCAATGCATGTGAGTGGGAGGAAGTATAGTCGCGGGAAATTACGATTCCTCGGAGGCCTTTCGTCCAGCGGTGGTGACCTTCTTCAGTGACGAGGACAGTGGAAGGGCTGTTGGCTCGCCTGTTGAGTGAAGAAGACGGATGCTGGTTTAGCGAAGGCCCCAAAGAGGTGGAAGGGAACTGCAGGAAGGAAGGAAGGAAGGAGAGGAAAGTTGGGAGAGTGAGGTGGGTGGGTGAATATGGTTCGTGAGCGAGGAGAGGGGACGTGTCCCCTGGGGAGATCAAGTGAGCGAGGGACTGGTGAGGGAGACGGTGGACACGGTGGGTAAAGGGGCGTTTCGACGAGGAAACAGTTCTTTGGGACCATATAGCGAGCAAAAACTGTCTTCGTCACCCCTCGCATGTTCTAAAGTCTAAAGTGCTCCGAAGGAAAATAATTTTTTTTTGATCGGATTAAAACATTTCAGGAAGCTTGTTTGAGCTGAGGGTTACGGAAAATATAACTACTGCAAGTTATAACTACTCTTAAATTAAAGTTAAAAAACTAAAAATTAACTAATGCAAGCTCCTTTCAAACAAGTACGGTAACTTTCACACTATTTGGGCGAAGACAATCTATAAACTCCTCGACTAAATAAAAACTTGACAATCATGAAAAACACGTTTTTTCGACCTAAATACTTGTAATTATAGATGAATTACACCAAGGACTGTTTTTTATTTCCTGTCATTGATGTTTACCATACAAATTTGATCCCCTATCTCTTATAATCCTAAGGTCTAATCATCTCCTTCTTAATTGTCAAGAAAATACATTCAGGTGTTGATATATCCAGGTTCAGTTGAGACAAGATATGTCTTGAATCATCGAGTCTTAAAAAATTATTTGCATTAACACAAAATAATGATCACTTGTTTTAAAATTTAGATTCTTTGCTTTTTTTCGTTGTATTGATTTACAAAAAAATATTGTTTTCCCCTTAAGTAATAAATATATTGATTTTATTTGGAATTTTAAATCTCTTACTGTGGAATCTAACACTACTCCTATAGCTTTTGCATTACGAGTACACTGATTAAATTTCTTTCGTAATATTCAGCAGTCGATGATCCCACTAAGATGTTCTTTGGGAAAAATTCATTAACTTGAAAAATTGCCATTTCATTACGTTAATTAAAATCGTAGGAACTATGGATCCGCATGAATAATTTACGAACTGTACATTTTCATGCAGAAGATGTCCTTCTCCGTCATCTGGCCTAGGATCGTGTATTCCTATTCGGAAGGGAATTCCATTTTTTCCATTAATGTGATGAAGTAGGGGACGTTGAAATAAAATACGCAAATAGAGAATGGGACGAAATGAAAAATAAAACTGATCACTCATCAATTTTATTAGGTTAAAATAAAAAAAAAACGTTGAAGCGAGGAAATGGGAGAGGAAATTAAGAGACGCGGAGAAGGGACCTCCGCAGCGATATCAGGCGAGGTGGCCCGAGAATAACGCTCAATGTGTAAGTGACGATGAGCTTCCGAAGCAATTGGACGAAAAAAAGTGAGATGCTTTGGGCGGAGGAGATAGGGGGAATGGAGGAGAGGCGAAAAATGAAAGGTTCAGAGGGAAGAAGGGTGCGGTGGAGGGTCACGGTCTGATATGAACATTCGTTTGGAGGAAGCGGGCGAGTTTCGTGAGGGGGGGAAGGAGCCATGTGGGATCCCGTCGGGTGGCTGGATGCAGGAGAGGGGAGGCTGCGCTGGGTGAAGTGAAGAGAGAGGTGCGGGAACGGAGCGTGCGATGTGGGGGGCTCGGGAAATGAGGATCGGGAGGGAGGTGGAAGGGGAGGCAGGGGAACAGAAGCGGGGGGGTAGGCACGGGGGCTCCGTGGGCCGATCCATCAAAATTGCATGTCAGTGGCCATTAGCAGCCTTTACCTCCGTACCCTCCTCCCTCCCCCTCTTCCTTCCTCGCCGCACTCTACTTTCCTCCTCCCTCCACATCCCGCTCTCCCTGGGCGGGTGTTATTGGCGAGTGGAAAAGAGGGAAGACGTCTCTCTCCGAGTGGAGGGGGCTAGAGAGAGAGAGAGAGCCGGAGAGTGTAGTGTGAAGGAAAGGGACGAGAGCTACTTTATAGTTGCGTGTAATTCGGAAGGAAGCCATGGTGAAGAGCGAAGGGGGAATGAAGGTGAGGGTGTAGTAGCATTGAAGTAGGATTAGGCGAAGAAGGGCGAAAAAATTCCAAACTAGACGTGTAGGTATGTGTGTATGGGGCGGATAATACTTGTGACTTTTAGTCGCTCTGTAAATTATTCTCCTACTTCCTATTGCATCACTAATAAAAGTTAAAAATCTTTCTTTTTTAAGATTAATATTTCCTCATTTCAGTCTTCCATTTCTTGGGATCGCACTAAATTTAGGTGATAATTCATTAACTAAGTTTTTATGCAACTTGTTATTTAGATAATTGCATTTTCCAGGACAATAAATGTCAAGTTGGAGGCAGGTTGAAAACTCACGAACTTCGGGTTATCTGGATCATGGGTTACCAGTTAATAGCTGTAAAACCCTTGGGTGGCAAAACATAATTGTCGTTCTATTTTAGTAGTATATGAAATTGTTGTCAAACATTGCACTTAATCTTTACTTATTACTTACATGGTGATTTAGGCCCGGTTTTATTTTGTCGTTAAATCCCAGTGTTAGTTAATATGAACGTTAACTCATCGTGGAGATGACCAACAGATCCGATTTTATGGACAAATAGTACTGATCATTAGTGAATGCTAACATCGTAACCGTAATAACACCGTATGTCAGTTGCTGAACTGTTTGACGATCAGTGTCGCACTAAACTAGTGATCATTAAACTGATTTTTGGGCTAAACTGGAGGTTGAAGTAAACTTCCAGTTTCACGAAACATTATAAAATCTATACAGTGAGTGCTGGCAAACATTAAGTAAAAGTGGAGTGACTTGTAGCAGACTAATTTTTTTCATTGATTTACTAATTTTATGGTAACGTGCGATTTCCGTCTGAGACCCTATAGTTGGACCGGCCCCACCAAATGACATGACTTCACCCACAGATTGGAAAATAACATGAGCAAAAATGTAATAATAACCTTTTGTACGTAAAACATGGTACACATGTCTGTAAGGGTTTTTTTAGTATGCAAGTCCGTCGATGTCGTTTTTGTACCAAATGGACGTAATGACAACAGTAACAGGTAACATGAATAAAAACACTCGGTGCCGAGATGCTATTAAATCACAAAATAAGCAGAGCTGTGAGATGACAGCATAACAAAATCGGCACTGGATCACTCCTGCGATAATGGGGAAATTTTTTTAGAACGGATTTTTTAATCAAAATTAAATACCTAAATAAGGGATACTTTATTTATTTTTTATTAATTTTGCATTAGTCCGAAAACAGCATTTCAATATATGTGTTATTGACTGAATGAAAGGCTGATATGGTGATCCTTAAATTAGGTAAATACTTCCAGAAACCTGAAAATAATGGGATTTAAAATTAAGACGTTACAACAGATAATATCATTAAATTCATTATTGCAACATTTGTTTTTATTTAGCTAAAGTTTGCGTAGTGGTAAAATTGTACGTACTCATATCAAAACTGATTAAAAGAATATATTCAGATTTCCTGGTCCTGCTGAAGACTACTTTATTATTGTTCATGCATTTGGTAATTTGAATCTCACAATATCTTGCAGCTACAAATAAATTAGGAATTGGGTCACAAAAAAATTAAGGTTTCGGTATCCTGCCTGCTAAAGGTATAGGAATATACGCCTCCGTAAAAAAATATCAGCTTGATAATTTTCTGATCATAGGAAAATAAACTATAATATTTATGTTTTTTGCAGTATTTTGGTGATAATAACTTAATGTGATGGATTGAATTTTGAAAAAACTTCACGAATCATTCATAATTTCCTCCTACTTTGTTGCAACTGCGTATCAACCCTTTTTCAATGGGAGAAGGTAAATACAATCTTGCTGAAAATTAAAATTTCAAGCATTTTCAATTGTTAAAAGTGCCAAGTCTGGTCCAGATGAAATGGTTTAAACTTCTAATAAGAATATGGCTCTGAAAAAATATGCGTAAGCAATACACTATATAATTTTATTTTGCCGTTTTTCAGGCGTAGCAATAATTGACACTGAGATATATGAAAAATGGAAAACTCGTTTTATAAAGGGCCCAATAACGTTTTAATGTGCATGCCTGAGAATATTCAATGTTAAGAATATCATAGTATGAAATAAATATACTTTTTCTAGACTACTTTCACAAAAATATTTTTGTACATTATTCATAATATTGATATTCATAATATTCATGTATCTTTTTTGGGTGTTCGTAGACGCGTATTTTTCAGTCAAAATTCAGAGATTATTTTCGACAATTGAAAACAGAACAGTGATAGCTTCACGACACATTTGTGTTAAAATATCAATATACGAGTATTTCTTATTATTTTTTATGCGTTTACGAATATTTTCCGATAGGTTTCATGAATTCTAATTTGAGCTGAATATCTTCAGGTTTTTTCAAGTGGCAGATATCCAATAATATTAGCAATAAAATTTCACTGTCGTAGAACTACACGAATTAAACGAAATGAACCAGAACCAGCTCACGATTAATCTAAGCTACATCTTGCCTTACCTTATCACGCTAGCCTGTGGCATTGGATTCTTCGTAAACGGCCGTTAGAGTAATTGTGATAGTAGCGTAATTACAATAATTAGACATTTAGGAAGCTCATTTTGCCATAAGCTGTTTCCTGCTGTTGTGGAATCGAAAGGTGCACGAGTGAAAATTGATTCTTCAATACAATCGCTTCTGTAATTAATTTACCTCAACTTCTCTATGCGGTCTTGCCTACCAATACTACATAGGTAGGAAAGATCAATATATATAATGCAAAGATCTTTCCTTCTTTACCAGACCATACCTGTATGGTTTGTACTTTTAAAAAAGTTTTAGTCATTCATTTAACTTCTTCTAGTACCTCCCAACCCGGAATTTTCAACGACATAACGCTTTCTTATCGTTCGTAATGACCCTTCATGACATGGGAAGCTCTTCTTTGCATCCAGTTTGATTTCGTAGTCAATTCATCATGCAAAGGGCCTCAAACGATGCGCATTCCTTCAAGTAGATAGCTAATATTTTAGAACATAATTATAATTTGCTGAGGCCAGATCGTAAAGTTTTAATTGAACCGTTAACCTGTGAATAATTTCATGAATGTATTTCAGGCTTTGATATGTGCAATCGCAGCATATTATAGAATCAAGAAGTGGTTTATTTAAATGGTAGTATCAATTACGCCAACGGGAAGGGAACTAAATTCAACATTCCCTTTACTTTTAGTATTCAAAAAATAATTAACATAAGGTACTCCTGGTTGTTTAAAGCACCGGACTCATATGTTTCCAAGATATACGTTTTGAACTGGAATTAATTTTTATATGCTTTATGATCTAGCACAATATCATCATAAAGACTACAGAGAATGTTGAAAAGTGATAGCTGAATATATTTAGTTGAACCCTCACCCTTGAACCCATTACTAAACAAAGCATAATCATAATATTCGTTAGAGAACAATAGGACATTGACACCAGGACTCTTAAAAGTAAGGCGAAAACAAAAACAAATGATGGTGAATAAAGTAGTATCAGGCGAAAAGTATTGGAAATTTTTATCATAAAAAATGCACTTGCAAGGTTCCGCAAGGTTTGCATTTTTGGTTGCTCAACCAGTTTTGATACCAGGTATCATCATCAAGCCTGAAACCTACCGAGCAATAAAAAAATATCTAGGGAACGTTGCAAGTGCATACCTTTTTTGAAAAAATCTTGAATAGTGAAGTTAAGAAATAAGTTTTTTTTCCTTTACCAAAGCACAGGATAACTTAATAATACAAAGTGTATAAAATTAGGACGATTGCCATCTATTCTGAGTACAGAAAATCAGCATCTGTAAGTTTTATCCTTCAGTTCAATATTTAATGCACCTTTTAATTACCATAATTCACCGGATGATGACAACCAGCAATTAGCTATATAACAGCTATTTGTATCACCGCCGTGATTAGTAATTTCAAGTATCAAGCACATTTTCAAGCAAATTTCAAGCAACAATATAATAGGTCATTTATTGATATAGAATTCTTTTTGAAGGTGGTTTTGCAACATGAAGTTTTCGATTGTCACGTTTTCAGAGTTGAAAGTCTCGAACGTCACTTCATCAACGTCCATGCGTTTAACTGAATGTGGCGATATCCGTCACGGTCATCCTTCACTGAGACATTGATTTTTCGTATTTACAACTCTTTGACCAGACACGTCGGTAGCCGATTAGAACACGACATCGAATCGACAAAAATTAGTGGCTGGCTTTACCACACGACGAGCAGCTACGAGGCTGACTAATTATCGGCGTTGGTTCGATGGCGTTGTTCTAGTAGTGCGTGTTGTTTTTCGAGTGTTTGGTCAAAGTTGCGCTTATCTTGGGTTTATATGTTGCTGAAATATCATCACTCAGGACTGAGGCTACTTGTTTATCCTGAACCTGGATTCTGTTCTCGTAACCAACAATTTAACTCTCGAATGTCACCCAGCAGGGACCAACATATAAATTGGGACGACATACAGTATGAGTATACCTGTATGAACGGCCTGATTAAATCTCACTAATTCTATAGTAAACAGTGCCGGGTCCTTAGGAACTCGACTGATGAACATTTAGGTAAGAATTAACGAGAGCTGTTTTAAATGCATAAAATTCTCTTCTTTAGAAATGACTGAAGTTATTTGTGAAGAAGATATCACTGGAGACACTTCAGTAATAGTTATCTGTTAATATAGAATTACCTATTAGAAAAGTATAGCCAAGAAACATTTAAACTTCGAAAAATTAAGGTTTTTTTCTTATACATGACGTTGGATCAAAATTTAATTCTAATAACGGTGTACTTTTTTGTTGTATGAAATGATCTTTGTATACATCTCATGCGATTTTTTCTTGCTCAGTTCTCGAGGCCCCAAACACCGAAGTCCCATTCACATTCATAAAGATATATATGGTGGGATATCTTTGAACGTATTTTTCCGTAATCGCGCAAGATTATTCCAAATGAAACCAATTTTTTCAGACATTACCATAGGCCAGGAAAAACATGGAGAAAGCTATATGGAAACCTTTTTGTCATAGAATTGACGTGAGTGAATTTGCTCCATTAGTGCTCTTTGGATTCGACTCCGGCAGTTCTATTACTATCGATGTCACAACCTGTGAACACATCAATTGCTATTGAAGCAGCCCACGATGCGACAGCCTCATTTATAAGATATGTTTCGCAACTTTTTGAGTCCCTATCCAACCATTATAACATTTTCTCAAATGTCATTAAAAATTTAGAAATTACCATTTTATCTTTAGATTATTTTACCTTATATTTTTCAGAAAGATTATCTCCATTCCATAACTATTTTTTTAACACGCTATAGGAATACCGGATTTCTGTTTGTATGAAAAAATATCTATTCGTAAGAATACTATGATAGAAAAATGTGTACTTCCAAGATATAATATCAAGATGAACAATTCCAAGATATACTTTTTGTAATCTTGTCCATTCATTTCAGCATTTAGCAAACCTACTTGCAGTGATTTTTAGTAATAAGTGATTGGCTTAGAAAACATAGGAATAGATGGAAATTTTGTTGTTAACTATCTGTTGGCTTGAAGAATTTGCTTATGGCCAAGAAAAGAGGACTATCTTTGAAACTTCATCTGAGTTAATTTACTTGTAGATGATACCAATGGAGCTTAATGGCTGAATATAAGACGAATTTACAACTAATGACTGTTTTAATATCGTTAACTTACATAGAACTACCATTTGCATAAGTTGATTAATCACACCATTCGTAAATTATGATTAAAATTCTCGTTACACTGATGGTGAGAAAAAGGGTTTTTTTTTAACATTTTGGGGAAAATGGCTACGAGAGATCGAAATGGTAGGGCCAACAGCTGAGGGTGTTACTCTAGGACTTTGTTCATAGTGATGATTGACTGAATTGTAGCAGTATTAAGATGTCGAAACAGTTTGTGCCGGAAACAAGCAAGCGCAAAAGATTTGCGTTCAGAAAGACTTAAATGATTTGAAATAATTGCGGCTGGGTGCGTCTGGTATCATATTTTGCCTAGAAAATGCCATTTTTCACCTTTCCGCTGTCACTATTAGTCTTCGAGCTATACCTAATGAAGTGAGATCTAGGAAGCTATCTTTCAGATTAGTGGCAGTGTGACAGTGAGCGATTTTAAAGAATAATGCATGTACGGGAAGTTCCACAGAAAGTTTGAAAATAAAGTTACAGAGCCATTTCAGTTGCTTTGCCAATCATACGGGAAGGACTGTGTGACCGTAATGCAACACCAATAATAGAGCGATTTAAACGTCGTCAAAGATGGTCGTTCAGTGAAAATCCCAGTCTCAAGAAAGTTTGTACGAAAACAGAATAGAACCATTAAGAAGAAACTCGAGCTTTGAATCGGTGAAACCATCGTGTTACTGTCCGAGAAGTTTCTGAGAAAGTGGAAATCGGTATAGGGTCCATATTACCATTTAAATTCCATTGGAAACGCCTAATGCATCGCATCACTAAAGAATCTGAGGCCTGACGACCAGAAAGTAAACCGAGCTCAAATACATGTAGCTCAGAAAAGCTACTGTTAATTAATCCTCATTGGTTCGGATTTAAGGAATGGTTTTGTTAAGCGAGAGAAAAGTTCACCTTATCCAAACTTTCCCAAATTAATGGATAGTAGAATAGAGTGTCATTAAACTGTGAAACATAACGATTTAAGTTCAGCTGTTAAACAGCAGGGTAAATATCAGTCGGAATGTAAGTAGGGAAGGATTATAACTGGATTAAAAGTTGAGAGGAATCGCCACTGGTTATTTACATTAAAAAAGAAAGGAATTAGGTATAATAGGTTTGAGGGTTATGTTCGAAGGGGACTGGGCGTCAAAGGAAGGGTTTCTGGAAGCATTTGGTTCTTAGAGCCCAGCGACTCAGAGGAAGTGGTGAGAAGACGGAAAATGGAAACCCGTGCGTAGGTGGCTACTCCCAAGACGTCTTCAGTTTCATTGAAACATAAACAGCTACATACTTCCCCACTATGCAGTCATCCATCATGGCGGGTGTCACAGACGCCACTGCTCCCCCCTCCCTCCCTTCGCCGCCCTCCGCCACCACTCGCTGCTCGCATTCCACTTGCGCCCAACTCCTCTGCAGAGAGAGCCAGGCCGCTCCCTTCTCGCCACCTCCTCTTCCTCCTCCTGCCTAATCACTCCTAACCCTTTAGCAACTGTCCACTACCACCGCACACCCACTCACCCGTCCGATCGCACCCCCGCGCCAATCGGTTCATCTGGCCGAGTGATTGACTCGTGATCGGGGCCACTCCGTTCGTCACATTCTGGGCTGCGTCAATCAGCCCCTCGATCCTCTTTAAGTAGGACACATGCACGCCGCCGCAATCGGGAATTCTCACACCAATTGATTGACGCAACAGCGATCGTGCCAATGTCTTTCGCTTTACGACTCCTGATTTACGTGGACGTTACACTGTCGGAAAGGAAAATGTGGCTCCACAGCCAGCGGCAATTAAATTATTAATGGATTGGTTTCAACAGGTGAGGTATTTTGTCCATTTCAAAGTTGACTCATGAACAAAAAATGCATTTCTATTTAAATGAGGTATATTTAAGGTCCAGAAGAATTTTCATGTAGCATATCATGCTTTAAGTAAGAAATAAAATAATTAATGTATTCAACACGTCTCACATGTCATTTCTTGTTAAGGAGAATTTGCTTGCGAAAAGCAATCAATTTAAATTTTCTGGTTCATTGTAAAAGAAGTGACAGAGCTAACCTAAAAATCGCAGGCTCCCTGAAAGTACCCAAAAACTATATACTACGTGAGTGGGTGAGTTAACGATAAGCTAAAGTCAACTTGTTTTTTGCTTTCAGGAAGCAAATATTGAGCATTTTGCATATATTGGGAGAACAAAATCTGTATACGAAATGCATAGTAAATAGTACGAGATAGCGTTATCGTTTTTGTGATCATTCTCTCCATGAATACATTATGTATCTATAAAAATTAGAGGATTCAGAATTGTAGAATAAAAAGCATCTTAAGGAAGATGTGATTTTTCGTAAAAGCACACACACACAAGTTCTCGTAGACCGTTTTACTCACTGCTGTATAAGCGATTACGGCGGGTAGGATGATCCCGGGTTTACGCGTAAGATAGTAAGTTAGAGTATAAGCTAGAATATAAATGTTGTATTTCTTGCTTAAAAGGAGAATCTAATGCACTTTTTACATATTTTACGCCAATATACGAGAATTAAGTGATAGGAATAGAAATGGTCAATTATTGAGGTATTTTATCCAAATCTCACCTTTATAGGCCTAAATTATATATTTAAAAGTCGTAAAATAAATTCTCATATCTTGAAATCCCAATGATTTCCATACTTTTCACTATGGAACAAAAAATTCATCCTGGCCTCTGATTCGGACCTCTTTTCCATGATTATTAACATTTTTCGGACTGGTTTACGATAGTACCTGCTTAGCCAAATGCCAGAACATTTCTATGCTGGAATTGGTATGCAAGTGTTTAACCTGAATTATGGTAATACTACAGTATTACAGAAAATTGTTATTAAAGGATCTTTATTTATAGCCATGATAAGTAATTCAATATTCCAGAGGTTTAAAAAGTGGAACAATTAAAGTTTATTGGAACGAAAAGTAAATATACAAGAGTTCACTTGAAAAAATTTTTCCGAAGGAGAGGGGAAGTGGGAAAATGTAAGATAGGATGAAATATCTCAAAAAAGTCATAATGATTTAGGAATTTTGGGGCTATGCATTGTAGGAGACATTCGTGGAAAGCACAATTCGATTATATTTATGGAGAAATGGCAAAAATATATCGGCTTTGGAAAAGAGAAATAGAGCACTTCTATTATACCCGTCCTGAAAAGGAAAAGATATAGAACACGATTACTCGGAGACGATCAGCCTGAAATACAGACAAACAGGAGAATACGTGACGCCAAGGGAGCGAAGATAACAGTAATGGAAAGCAATATGATATAAATTATGACATTTTGCCCTCTTCATGGATTTAGAGAAGTCGTTCAACAGAGTAGAGTGAAACAAATGGAAGAAAATATTACTTGATATTGGAAATAAATTCTGGAATAGTCGACGTGGAGAATGATAAGTCACATTCTTAAGTCAAGTTAGCCTATCAGCCAAGTTTCAAATCACTGTGGAGTGCATTCCATAATTGGTGTGAGAGGAATGAGTTGACAATAAATCATTGGTAATATTTAATTTCTAGGAAAACGATGCTAAGTTAAATTAAAATAAGTGATCATAATTTTGAACAGATGAGAAGAATAATTAATTGCGTTAGCATGAAAAGAATCGACAAGAAGAGGGAGCTGACGATGTATGAGTAAAGACAAGAAATAAGATAGGAAGCGAATTGGTAGATCGAACCATTGTATGAATATTAAACCTGTCTTTTGTGGCGAGCAGATGAGCAAGCGGTAGGGTTTTTTGGGATACAGATAAGTATGCGCAAGGATTGAAAATGTAAACTGCTCAGAGAGGCAGACAGCGATGTATTAGAAATAGAAGTGGAATAGGAAGTTTTTGAATCGGATAAATAGAAGTCATTTGAGATGCCTAAAAGGAAAGAACGGTGAACGAATGAAAGGCGGTGAAGAATAGTAATTTTAAGTACATGAAGGGAGATAAAATTTAGGTAATGTTTAGGAGATGAATTATAATATTGTGTAATAAATGGCATAATGTGAGGAATGTGCCTTTTTACACACTTGTTCGCTATCAATCAAAAGCCTTTACTGCCTGACCCTATAAGACAACTGTCCCATTGATCATAATTTTGGATAAATATTTTTATTGTCTCAACAAATATTACCTTTCATGAAAACCGCGAAATGTTGCAGTACTGACAAATTGGTTATTGGTTAGATAATGGGTAATCACGTTGGTATCAAGTGGAAAACTTTCTCGAGCAAATATAAATGGTAGGTTCGAATCCCGCCACGAACATTCTTCCCGTGTACATGGTCTCCGATTGCCCATAACCTAATTACAAAAGAGAGCTTTTTATTTTTGTGAGCACACCAGTCTCGAGTGAAGCTCTCAAGTCTAAAGAAATTTGAGTGAAAAGGCTTACATCACGGAATACCATTGGAAGAACTAATTGGATAATAAATTATACAATAGCAAGTTAATTTTGAATTCAATTGTCTTCCATTTAGGCATGACCGGAGAAAATGTCCTCAATTTCATGGGGCAGTTTGGAAGAACGTCACATATTGGAATGGTAGTGACGCACCGCTTGGGAGAGAAATTTGTTAGTGGTTATAAAAATCGTAGTGCATGTTGAAATAGCCTATCGTTTCCCCTTATCGCTCAGACGGTCAAGGACAGATCGAATCCTAGCCGTCGTAGGGATTTTTAAAGGGGTTGGTAGTGTGGCTTTTTGCCAATAGATGACAGGAAAGCTAACGCTAATACCTGGATCCCTAGTCCTATTAGTTCTTAAAAAACCCGCCAATGCTGTTGGCGCTGTTTACAATGGAGGGAATTTTAAATGTGTAGCCTGGTTCTGTAGTCAGCTTATACCGAGATAGTTTTCGGTGAAAGTAATCAAAGTAGCTCTTCATAATTTTTTCATAATTCATTTAATTTTTTCAAGTTTCATTTCATAATTCACCTTGGAGCCGAATTAAATTGGGAAGGTGCATTAAATCAATTAATGTCAGCAATGCGACTTAATAATCATTCGTCCCTATTTGTGGAGAGATGAAACTATTAATTAAATATGCACAATTTTTTGGCCAATATTTGTAAAAAGTTTACTTCAAACTCCTGCATTAGGATATTAAAATATCCATAAATTCCATATTCCATCCATAAATTATCATGGTATTCCATTATATTGCATCCTGTTTGAAATCCATCCATATTCCATATCCATATTCCATCCATAAATTATCATGGTATTCCATTATATTGCATCCTGTTTGAAATCTGCGATTAACAACTATTTCTTTCCGTTAGAATATGATTCGCAACCAGATATAGAAAACAAGCTGAAGGAATTTTTGTTAATTTAAATTATGGCTTGGGATCTTAAAGTAAGAGCAGTAGTTTTAGGGGAGATGACCGACAGGAAAGGTAATTTGAGACACTTGGAATGGACAGGAAAGGATGAAGGGTTGAGAGAAACCCGGGGTCGGCATTAGCCTACTGTCAACGAAAGTAAAAAACCAAATTTTTTACTTAAATTACAGAAAATTATGGAATGCAGCAATATTTAATTGAAAGCAATTATTTATATCAGAGAGTCCATGCAACTATAAATATCCTTAATATTTATCACACTGAACGTGAAATCATAGCACTATAAATGTGTTCATATTTAAATATGTATTTTAAGGACACATCTAATTATCACATTTTCCAACAATCTTCTGGTTGACTTGTTCTTTCCTCGTTAATCCTTCAACTTTATTGACTTTTTGATTGTACAGTGCATCATCATCTTTCATTTAGTTCATTCTCCTACTTTTTGAAATGCCGCGGCTCCTGAATCCGTCGTAGTATCCACGGATTTATAAATTCAAAGATAACATTTTTGAAATTTATCGTTTCGCTATTTTGTTTTCATTGAATTACATCTTAGTAATGTCCATTTATTTGTTGCCATTATTCTATAATTAATAATTCATAACCATCTTCCACTTATTTATAACCATAAACACCTTATTGAATTTTGTGCTGTGTTGCTGTTTGGGTACAGAAGAAGTAAATCATCTTTTACTCCTTTGATCATGTTATAAAATGTTATCATTTCGGCCTTATTGTGGCTCACAATTTCAAAATCAATGGTGTCATCGTGATGCATTGTCGAGAGCCCTATTTTTGTTTCGACACTAGAAAAAATGTCTTCAGTCTTTATTTTTTTAAACATCAATGACTTTTTATTGAAATTTTGAACGCAACAAATCTTTCGAGCTATATCTCCTATCTTTACGTATTTTGTCGAAACAATTAGTCCTTTTTTGTTGCGGAAATTTATAGTGGATTGCCACAAATATTTTTACTGGTTCTTTTCTAAGTCGCTAGGTCATTTCTCTTTTAAATCTTTCACACCTCTTTTCTCTGTTTTAATCGCATTGCATAATTGAAAATTTAATCGATTTATTCTTTTATCAACACATATAGTGATGCTGAAAACAAACGAAAGACACCTTACAAAAACAGAATTATCCACCCTGTTGCTGTACAACAACATGAACTCATCGTAAAATCTCATTATAATTATACAAAATATTCATGTCGTTTTCTTAAAAGTCCAAGGCAAATCTAGCAGTTTTGTGCAAAAATGTGTGCTACTTAAGGAACCGGAAAATTTTGTAAAAAAAGGAAACAAAGATATTGCTCATTCCTTTAGAATTGCAAGGTTTGGAAAATGCTCATTAAATATGAAAATGTCACATCAAACGAACTGTACTTACCTGCAATCTGTGTGAAGAGAAGCATAATTTGGTTTGACGTCACGGCACTCTCTCGATGATAACAGAAGGTGATCCCTTCAGGCTCGCCCATGAAATCGTTTGTACCAATTTTCAAGAGCACATAGACATTTTGCGGCTGAATGTATTGAGTTCATAGAATTTATAGTTAAGTTAAGAAAATTATCCTTCTTAGAAGAGTTTTCAGGTAAATTACAACTTGTTCAAGGCTATTTAATTCAAAATTCCACACAAGTGAATTAAGGAAATATTTTACTTCAGCCGAACAGGGTCACGTTTTTAATAAGTATTACCTTGATCCATGGCAAAAATACACATGAAAATACTCTTTACTTTATTCAATACTTCACCACATTAAACCAATGGGCCAATCACCATGATTTGCCCAACGGCTGGATTACTAGTTCTATTAAAGATCTTCATCAATACACCATGATATCACTATAACAAAGACAACGAAAATTCGGGCTGATAACTAATAAATACCATAACCATACACACAGTAATCAACCCGAAGGTCGGTTTAGTAGGTGATGGTAGAGCTCACCCATGTACCAAGCCCTATACGGCATGTGAATATTCACGCATCAGGGTAGGGGGGCCAGTTCCTTTCCCTGTGCCGGTTATGGTTTCCCAGGAAGATCTGGTACCCGAAAAATCAACTAGCTTAGGTGGAGCTGCAGGTGCCCAAAGTGCCTTGCCCGGGAATCGAACCCGGGACCCTCTGGTCAGCAGTCCAACTCTCTCCCCACTAGACCACCGCGACCCAATAAATACCATGCCTACGTAAATATTAACCGACGGTTACCTACCAATTTGGCTTATTTCATCTATAATTTACGTAGTATGCGACGTTTTGCTAGGTAATGCAAACGCTCTAAAAACTAATATTTTACTTTTTTGTCGTGCACATTTTCCACAACAAGTGATGTACCATTCCTCTCGTTCCTCTCCTGTTGGTTGTAACCACACTCTCCTCCAAATTAGTCAAAGCAGAAGTTTTTGTTGGTATTCTACTGTTTAAAAAGGGTTTTGGATGGACGCAAACCATGAAATTGGACAACGATGAATTTCTTTGCCTCTCCTATCAAAACACAACCTGACATCACACAAGACAATAAATCCTTCTTCAATCCTTCATGCTTCCCTACCCTCTTCATTCCATCCAACATATCTATCTTTTTCCTACCACTTCTGGGCTTGTCTAACGTTCTCATTCTATCACAGTCTTCAGCATTTCAATGCTAATCAGAATGTCAGCAGCTGTCGTTCCTGCTTCCTAGGGATTTATCCCAACAAGCCTCTCCTCCTCACCTTTTTCATCTTTCTACATACCCACGTCTCAAGAGCATCCAATCTTAACATCTTGCTTCAATGGCCATAATTCAGCAGTGTTAAAAACATGCTCCAAACCAAAGTTATAATTTGTCTTTTCACAACATCCTCACACAGCGTTCATGTAATCAATTTCCCTCTTCTTGTGAAATCTTACGTATATCATCTTCTTATGTCTCTACTACTTGGTCCATTTTGGTTCTAACCGCACAGGTAGGATATGTAAACTGCTCCACGTGCTCTAGTTTTTGCCTTTCATTTATTACATTTAACTTAGTCTTACCTTTTCTGAAAAATCTCATAGTATTTGTTTTGCTTACATTTATACTCATCCCATATCTTTAACAATGATTTTCCAATGCGCTTAGCGATGACCGTTACCACTTGGCCGATTGGATAATTAAATCCTCATCATCCACAAATCTAACTGGGTTTATGAACTCTCCACCGACTTTCATTCTTATCTCCAGTTCTTCACATGCCTCAACCTTTTCCTCCATATGTACTTGTATGATGAAAAGCACCAGTGATAATGGGCATCCCTGCCTATTCCTCATCCTAATGCTTCCCATCTATCTCTGCACCTGGCACTCACACCTAAGCATTTTGAGATACAGGGTTCGTCCGGAAAATAAGTGTACTGAGCTCAGGAAAAAACATTTATTACACTTTCACATATCTTAAGCTAATATTCCTCAAAATAGGACCCTTGCGAGTCGATACACTTGTTCCAGCGGCGTTCCCATTCCTGGAACGCTCCCGCGAAGGCATCATCGGGAACCTCTCGAAGACACGTCGTCACGGCCTCTTTGAAGGCGTCCAAAGTCCCGTATCGCGTTCCTTTCAAACTCCTCTTTATCTTCGGGAACAGAAAGAAGTCCGGTGGTGCCAAGTCCGGGCTGTAGGGCGGGTGCGGCAGCGTTGCCACGCCGTGCTTGGCCAAGAAGTCCGACACGACAAGCGCGGTGTGAGACGGCGCATTGCCGTGATGCAGCCACCAGATGTTTTTGATCGCTGGCCGGACGCGGGCGACTCGCTTTCGAAGCCTGTCGAGCACTTGGACGTAAAATGCAGCATTTACAGTTTGTCGTTCAGGTACAAATTCGTATTGGACGACTCCCCTTTTGTCAAAACAAACAATGAGCATCGCCTTGATCCGAGATTTGCTCATGCGAGCTTTCTTTTGACGGGGTGATGATGGGGTGTGCCACTCCGCACTTTGTCTCTTCGACTTCGGGTCGTACTAAAAGACCCACGTCTCGTCACTCGAAACAACGTTCTCTAAAAAATGTGGATCATTTTTGCAGTGATCCGCAAGTTGTGTCGCGATTTCCAAACGATTGAGTCTTTGATCATCACTGAGCACTTTCGGCACCAACTTTGCACAAATTTTTCGCATCTGTAATTGGTCCCTAATAATCTTGTGCACTATTGTTTTTGGCACATTACACTGCTCTGCTATCATCCGAACACTAAGACGACGATTCAGACACTAAGACGAGTTCAGTACATCGCGAACTTTTCGCACATTTTCGTCGGTGAGTGTCGTTGATGGGCGTCCAGGCCGTGGTTCGTCGTTGACCTCTTCTCTACCCTCCACGAACATCTTGTGCCACCGAAAGATCATGTTTCTGGACATGGCTGACTCCCCGTAAGCCTGGTAATCATACCGACAGTTTCGGTAGACGATTTCCCAAGCTTTACCGCAAATTTGATGGAATAACGCTGCCCCAAAAACTTCGGCATCGCGTTCCGTGACGTGGGTCGAGCGTGGAGGTTCGCGTTAACAGAGCTCCTCACTACACCACAGCTCAGAGCCGACTGCCTTTTTCAGCGTCGCTTGCCAACATACTCCCCTCCAATCGCAGCCCGTCAGAGCGGTGCTGGGCGCGCCTGGAGCGGCGGGAAAATATCAGTACACTTATTTTCCGGACGAACCCTGTACGTATGTTCAGATTGCGGATAAGTCTCATATCTCTCCCATTTACTCCTATTTCTGCAATTTATTCATTAATTCTACCAAATTTACTCTGTGAAACGCCTTCTCGAGATCTACAAAACAGACAAAGACATTCCGATTGTATTCTCTGTTCCTCTCTATTAGGGATATTACTGCTATGGCATCATGAGTGCCTCTCCTCTTTGCGAACTCAAAGTGATCACCCCCTAATAATCGTTTCCCCTCCTGTCCATGCTCCTATTTATGATTCTAAGGCCACTTTAGCAAAATACTAGATCAAAATAACTGTTCGCTTGTTCTCATACGTGACTGCCATTCCCTTTATTGGAATGGGAACTAACACTGAACTGGCGAAATCTTCCGGCCAAATTCTTCCCTCATAAATACAGCGAATTAGTTAATGAAAAATCTTCCTTCCACCTTTTCATACACCCGTAAGTAGCTCCACGGAAATGTAATCTATCCCCATCCCCTTATTTGATTTCAATTCCTATAATAAATTTCTAATCTTTCCTAGTCTACCATATACCTCTATATATTCCTTACATCTCTTCTGATTTTTTTCTGGTTCAATTAAGTATTTCCCTGCACTGTGTCTTCCATCGCACTTCTACCACTCTTTTAGTTTTCTGTTTTCGTTTATTGTTCTACATTTTGTACTGTTTTCTACCGAACTGTGTTTTAAAATTCTTCCACTTCCTTCTTTCTTCTAATTTTTCTTTGCTTTTGATATATGCCTAACTTCCTTCGACAGTATCCAGGTCCATTTCCTCACTCATCGTTTCTCAACAACCTGCTGATAATCCTTCTTTTTCAATTCAGTCAATACCTCTACATTCCATCTCTCAAACCACCTTTCCTGGTTTATTTTTTTGAAACGAATGCTACACTTCATAATTACTAAATTGTGATCAGAGTCCGTATTCGCTTCCGGGAAACTGCAAATGAATCACACTTCCTAAATATGTGTGTAGCCATAATATAGTCTAACTAATAACCTTTTGACTCCATGAACAATTTCCATATATAACTACTTATATTTTTATGTCTTATACGTTATGAAAGTCCTGCCATCTGCACAACTCTATTGCTTCCACCACACGGCCATTCCTTGTTCCTAAACTGTAGTCCCCTTCCTCACTACCATTTCGTTCTCCACTGAAATATGCCAGAATAACAGGAAATATATAATTGAAACAAATATTTGGTGCAAGGCCAAAATGAGATATTCTGTTGCTTGGACTACAAGTATCATGCTACCTTAATTGGATGCAATAAATCAACATTAGAAAATGCACCTTTGTACTCTCTCTCTCTCCTTCAGTTTTACATTGATACCTCAGACCCAGCATTTTGGATACTAATGTCTTAGAAACAGTGCCCCGTACTCGGGGCAAATGCTACTTTCCTCTAAGGAATAAATTGAGGTAATTGCAGGGAAACTGGAAACATTTTATACACAGATAATTAATCATTATTATCAGTTCCATATTCTCATGCGTAATATCATAGAAGAGCACGACTGAAATAAATAATAAACTTGGTCCTTTACTTCTTCCAGTTTTCCACACTAAAAGAGAGTTATTGGGAAACATTAATGTGCGATTTTATTGGCCTTCTATTCGCACGCCTTATTTTGAGATGTAAGTCTATCTATTCAAAATTTTCTGTTTTATATTTAAACGCTCTACTTCAGTTGTGCAGCCAATAAATTGCCCACCACGCGATTTTTCGATACATGTATGAGCGATAATCACACATGTATCACTTTGCACAGAAGTTTCTATCCGATAGCTTTAATATTGATCTGAAATGACCCACAACAGCTAAATCAAAAACTAATCGCAGTAAAAGAGACATTTCTGAGTTTTTGATTAGCGATTTATTTAGCATGAAAACTTCTCCACCTAGAGACGTTAAATAAGATAAGTTCAGGAATCCTACTCTATGTGATCCAACTGGTTTCTCCCAACGTTATTGGCCATTGGGGAAAGCCAGTGGAATTGGAAGCGAAATAATTTGACTTGCGTCAGCATCTTCACTGATTGAAAGTTCTTATGAGTTCTGGCGCCGGATGAAAGGCAAAGAAGGTCACATACTCCCGGTCCGAGAACCCTGGTATCACACATTTTCTCGTTCATCGCCCAAGTTTTTATAGCCCTGGACATACGATAGGTCGTGCCAGCTTTCAATGTGAACGTGGACTATATTGAAGTTCATTAACTTAAAAGAGAAATACGAAATTCTCCTCACGTGGATCAAAGTTTCTTTAGGCCTCTGAACGTAGTTCATCATGCTATGAGAGTTAAATATTTAGTGGCACAAGGTTTAAATGATTTATTACTTTTGAAAATGAATCCGTTTCTCCAGAAAGACGTCTATATAAATTATTTTGGTTGTATTAATTGTCGAAAGGAAATGCAATTATATTTCCTTTCAAGAAGAAAATACATGTTTTTTGGCTGATTGGAAACGATACTGTTAAATAAAACAGTTTCTTGCGTAACTGGGTGGAAAATCTTCATATTGACATTTGAAAATTGAACAACTTGGCTTTTCCACTTATTCTCATGACCTAGGTCTTCATATGTATGGTATAACATCCTCTTCTAAACATTTTATACCACAACGAAACCTAGGTCGTGAGAATAACAAATTTTGAGTGGAAAAGTCAAGTTGTTTTAATTTTCAAATGTCAACGTTACTACTGTTTTTTTTTGGAAATTAATCTCGACATTTATTAACTCTGAGCCTGAAAAAATCAGAAAATAAACACATTTAGGTCACAGTAAGAAAATACACAGAAAATAAATTCAATGGATATACCTGTATACGTTGTCCATCAACGTCGGCAATTGATTGTACACTATCCTTGGAGATAGAGTTTTGCACGTGAGCTATTTACTTCAGGGGCGTAAAAAGTCAAAATTCAATTCAAGAACGATATTACTGTGCATTACAGGTATGCTCGCAGAACATTAGTAACCATGCAATATGAATTTTGTTCGAGCAGAAAGTGGACGAGGATATTGAATCATTAATCTGTTATCAATGAAAAAATTTTGGTTGCAAAAGAAATGCATGCAGGTGTCAGGAGAATAAATGAATCAATTGACGCTCAAAAATATTGTGTTTTAACCTTTTGGGGAGAAAATTCGGAAATAAATAAATAAAAGCATAAAAATAAGAAAATTACCCGCCTGTAAAGAGGCCCATAGATAGCACAAGTAAAAAGCATTATGGATCCTTTAGCATTGCTACTGGAGCAGTAATGTTATTTTCAACTCTTCGGAAGCACACGAGCAACTTCTGGGTACACGTAAAACCATGAACCTCAGCTTATATCTGCCGATTAATGCTTATTATGTATCATAGCCCGAAATCCGAATAACTGTATGTCACTCTCTTTACAATAATTCTGTGTTTCTATCCTTATGTAACTTGAGGGAATCTTGATTAATGGGAAATAGTTATGATAAAGTTTTTCTGAGTTTAAAAGATGATCAGGGGGTACGAGGTGTCATTCGCCTTGGTAACGCATTAGTTTCTGGAGGGAAGTGTATGTGTGTGTGCGTGTGTGTGTGTGTGTGGGAGGGTGAGGGGTTAGCGTTAGTCGGGCGGAGGGGATGGCGGAATGTGTGGCGGACCGAGTAGAAGAACCGAAGAGGTGGTTCGAGGGATAGATTATTTCGCCCCAACTACAGAGTGAAACTCAGTGGAGTGGAAGTCTTAAAAGGGAAGCAAGATAGCGCGTGGATGGTAACGCGAGAGTCTGGGATATGGTGGGGGAGGTGGCGTAAACCGACGCGACTATTGGAAGGAGGGAGATTTCAGGGCCGGGAGGAAAAGTCAAGAGGGGTCTCAGCCTTAGCGAGGGGTTGTGAGGGATGTGGATGTGAGGGAAATGAATAACGGGGAGTAAACAGTAGAGAAAGAAGGCGAATCGAGAATAGGGAATGAAAGCTGAACGAGCGGTAAAGGAGAAGGAAAGAAATTCAGCGAAACGCTTGTGCTGGATTGGTGGTTAGGGCGGTAGGGAAGAGGGGGGACAGAGGGAAAGGAGGAGGGCTTCAACTGGAAAGTGTTAGGGAAATAGTGCGGTGAAGAAGAGAGAGAAGAAGAGCGAAGAGCACAAGAAGAGGGAGGAAGGGTTCGAAAAATGTATCTCAGAGAGCGAAGAACGGGAAAAAGTCGCTATAAAGGACAGAGGCAAGATTTACCCAGACATTTTTTCCTGAGCTCCAACATATCGACAGGATATTTTGTTTTCAAGCTCAAGAAGTATTTCTAAAATCATTAAGACGAAATGAGACCGGGCAGGGATTCTAGAGATTTGCTATATTTTTACGAATAATCATTGAAATATCAACTGAAAATTGATACTGCTCAGCGAGAGTTTTAGATAAAACGTTGCGTGAACTATTCTGATCGAATAGGATTTGTTATTTATCGATAAACTGGTCATAACTATTGTTAAATCTCCAAATATCTGTGTAATACAATTATCAATTTCAAAGAAATCGTCTAAAGCCATTGTCTTAAAGAAATTAGTGTAGGATAAAACGTCTCATTTCTGTGAAATTCCTGACATTCTGTGGAATTATACAGATATTTATTTTAAAGCATTTATCAAAACGGAATCGGTAGTAACAAGAATGTCTTTCATCACTTATTTGTTGCCCAGAAGCTACATTGGGGCATGCTCATCATCCCGTCGACTTTAGTTCCTAAAATTGTCTCCAAATTTGTCTATCAAATAGCGTTAAATAAACTCAAGGGAAGCAGGAAATTTCTCTTGCTAATCACTTCGTGATGTGCGCAGAAGCTTAAGTTCTTGGGGAATTGAAGGGAATCTATTTCGGCAAAAAATTAAAATGTAATGAGAGAAGGAGCTATTTACGGAAATATGTACCACAAGAATAATAGAACGAAGGAGACAACGGTGATTTTTTCCCTGGCAAGGAGGTCTCCATGTGAGTTGGGAAATCGCGGGAGAAAAGGAAAAGAAGACGTAGCTTGTTCGAGATAAGGAGACAATTTTTTATCAAAGCGGAAAATGGAAATATAAAATTTCGGAATAAAATTTGTAAAAAAAGGAGGAAAAGTGGGGGAGCTAAGGTTTCACTGGGATGAGGGAGGGGGAAAATAAGTATTCGTTTGCTTTCCGAGAAGAAGAGCACCGTATGGGAAACCATCTTTTACGCTCGTCCATGCAAAAGGGAAAGGGAGGGGTGACTGGAAAGGAAGGTGGTGTGGGAGGAGGAAATATTTTTCCAATATCGCTTCTCGTGCTTTATCCCTCGGCAAAACTCGTTTCATCCTCCTCCATTCCCTCCAATGCAGCTCGCCTCACGCCCGCGCCTCCTTCCATTCAACCCTCTTTCCCATCCCCTTCCTCTTCCCGAAACCGCTCTTCCTTTCAAATTCTCCACTTTTGTTGATCTCGAACAAAAATGAAATTTGGATTGAACTTTTCAAGGTGGTATGTTCTTTTCTGAAAAAAAGTTTTAAAAATAAGCAATTGGAAAATGAACACTGATTTCTCTTACTCTAAGTCGACGGTAGCGCACTTGGGGTCATATTCAGCGTATATATTTAATTCATTTATGCAACTAACAATAATTTTGAGAGAGGACTCAAACTTGAACTGGAAAATGCATGCTTACGTAATTATTGAGTTATGGAAGTCTAATAACGCTCCGATCCTTGCAACTTCACATGAGAATTCATATTTCACTCTTTTCTATACGGGGTGATGAACTCCCTGAGTATGAGAAATTAAAAAAAAAATTAATTGATTGTGGTCGATTACCTTACCAGTAATTCAATGTTGAATACCCTACCAGTTTGGTGGAAAATGGACATAAACAGAGATGAGTTACTATTAGTAACACTTCCGTAAATTATTTACATTAAAGCATTATATTAAAAGAATTTATGAGCTGGTGAACAAATTTTCATTGAAATAATGGTGCCCTATTTTAAAACTAATGCCCATTGATACTTAAATTACCAAACGCAAGGAACATAAACGTTGATTTCCTTACTTAGAAAAAAACAGTTGCCGCAAAAACACATTTTACCAAATGCCTGCCACTCGTGCAAACAAAGACTGTCCACGGATTGTTGTGAAAATTATCTCGAAGTGAATTATATAATTGAACAATTACTGGTCGGGTTAGTCAGATGTGCAACGCGTTCACCTGCTAGTGTAAAGATTGCGGGTTTGAATTCCACCTATGGCATGGCTGTTGCGTCTCCCTGGTGTTTAGGGACCCTGGGAAAACTGATGACAATTTAATAGGCCTTGTGACAAGGCTTATCGGGACTCCATCGGAGGTGTCCGGAGGGTCCAAAGATTGGAGTATAATTAATTCACTTCAAATTTGAATTATAGTCAATGCACCCTGTAAATATACGAATGTCTGAGGTTAATATTTCTTAAAATAAGGAATTACTCCTTTTGTCCAATAGCAGTGTAAACACCGAAGTCATTCTGGAAGAAATCTATGAAAGCTATCGTCGTACGTTTACTAAACGTAAATCTCGAATTGTTGTTCATTCTTACTGGAAAAGAATTGTTTAAATTCTCTCAAAAACACGGATAAAAATATATTAATTAAGCAATAATTTACAGAAATGTTTTACTTAAGTTTTATTTCAATCAAAGTCCAGTTGGAATTACAAAAAATATATTAGTTTACTATAAAGTTACCAAACGCCATGTAACAATGATTCGACTATTATACTTTAAAGATTAATTTTACTTTTTCAAACGATCACAGACAACGATTCGTTACTTTAAATTAAATTTAATTTTGCAAGGCAAACTGTAGGTATGCTAAAATTAATTGGGTGGCTACGATTATTGCGCTGAAATGACCTTTAGTAGAAGGGGGGTTAAGTGTCTCCTTTTAAGACCTCATGTCCTGGGGATACCTGCTAAATAGAAGAATCTCAGCCGGATATCAACATCGGAGTGAAATAAACGAGGTTGTAATGCTGTCATGGTGATTGAGGCAGCCATTGATTTATTTGCTGCCCGCGCAACCTCCAAGCTTTTTGATATTCTGGAAGTAGGGTATTTTGCCGCGAGATGGTGCGTTGAGCACTCTACAGTTGATTCTTCACCCGCTACGCGACGCCTCCTCGTCATTTTTGAACCATCCCTCTTCATCTTCCTCTGCTACAGACCTTCCGAACCGATCCCCCGCCGCCACCTTCCTCTGTGCGCCATAAATCAGGGAGAGGCACGTGCTCTGGGGACCCCCTTCGTCGTGTTGACAACGCATAAACAAACCATAAATCTGCGATTAAAAAACATTTTGGTCAATTCCAGCCTCTCAGCTGCACTTCGAGGAGGTCGTGGGTATTCGACCATCCGTAGAGGTATTTTCCTAAGTTCCTGTCAAATTCTCTTTCACTGTTTTCATGAACACTGTTATAAAGTCGGTTTGGCATTGACTATTATAGAGCTTTTCGTCATTCTCCGTGCTCGTTAGTATCATATATATCCTATCAAATATGCATTTATTATTAGTATGATCAATTAGAAAATAGTTAATACTTGATTAAATTATTATTTAATGGGATGTAGTTTGAAACTCACTGAAAAATAGTATACTTTTAATGCCAATAAATTATTTGTATGCTGATTTGGAATGTGAAAGCCTTGGAATTTACAAGTTAAGAGGGCTGTTAATTTGCTATGAATCGTGGCCTCACATATTTACAAGTTCCTTTAATAAAATTTATACTCTAGTAATGCCAGGTCTAAGTAGTATTTCTTTACTTTCCTGGCGATGAAATAAATGAAACAGCCTTTTCATTTTTAAAATGTAATGGACAACCAACAGCTTCCTTACAATTTTTTTAAAGCCATTGTAAATGGCATTATAAATAGAGACACTCGGTATTACATTGAAAACTTTTCTCACTTAATATTGTCTAAATGAAAAAATAGTTTATATTTATTGGATGGTAGCAAGCAAAATCATTCTCCCTCATCACTTATATCTTTTTCACGCTGCTTCCGTTGAGTGATATTTCAGTTAGATATATAACGTTCATTACTCAATATTTACGTTCGATATCTTAGGATGGGTCTCAATTTAGAGGATATTTTTCTTCCTTTGGTCTTTCTTTCTGAAGAAATTTTAACGTTTGAAATGGAATTGTCCGGTGGTAATCGTCAATTTCGGCGTTATTTTACTTCAGTTTTACGTTGTTTTTACTCAGACGGCTCTAGAACGAAAACAAAGATTGAAGATTGACATTTTATTTCCTTAATTTTTAAGCCATCTACTATATAAATCTGTGAGAATATTTATTTGATTTGCCACTTCATTGCCAGATTAGTGAATTACTTTTTAAATTAGTAACTTTTATTATCTTCCGCAGTCTTTCGTAAAATAAAAATTTTCTTGGATTACAAGAGAACCTCACCTTCATTTACCCCGTTCCCCTTAGACACAAAAAATTGAGCTTAATTTTAGGCCATAAATGGAACAATTTACTTATTACTTTCATGCTGTCCTGCCATATTTATATCATCTCATTTACGTAGTTTCGTCATTATTTCTTAGGTTTTCATTTCTTCCCAATTCTTCTGATATTCCTTGATAGTCTCTTCGACGAACATAAAGCATGATTTTCTCGGCTTATCCCTTTCTCTCGTACCACTTATTCTTCTCTAATATGTTTGATTAATTAACTCTTCCCCATTCTCTCAAAAGAACCAAATCAGCGTAACGCTCTTCTTTAATACTCATTTTCCACTAATAATCCAACCCTCATCCTTTCATATCTCATTCATTCCTCGCAGTACGTGTCTCAACGTACCTACATCCATATAATAAAGTGGGGAGGAGTACGTATGTAAACACTATATTTTTGCTGCGTTAGAGAAATACTGATTTGTAGGACCACCTCCCATTGAATTAACAACCCTTCTGACATCGATTAACTTCATAAACTATTAACTCTCTCCAAAATCTGAAGATATTTTGCATAAAATGTTTTCTATGTCTACGTGGTACTCTGAAAACCACCGCAAGGGTGTGTAGCAAGTGGCCATTCAACACCCTTGGCAAACCACTTCTAAAGCTGAGAAAAAATTGACCAGTTAAGCGAAATCATTTAACGTGTTACTTATTTTGTCTTTTAACCTGACTGAGCAATCATTCTTCCCAATATCCATCTCCAATAATTTACAATATATTACTTTCTTTTTGAAAGCAATCACTCTCATAGTTTCTCTCAGCTGTTCCCGCTCTCACATAAATTACTCAGTAATCTATGAAGTTCTAATTTCTTGTGGGTTTCTCAACCAGTAGTGTTCATCCAAATGCAACCATACGTACATCCATCTCTCAACATTTACCTATGAAAACATAAAACAGCAATATTTACATTATGTTTCATACTGTATTTAAAAACTCTCACAAAATCCAATTCAGTCTTACACATGCCCTAATGTTTCCATTCAACAACCTTTTTAGCATTCAAATTTCCTCATTAAATATATTTCTGCACTGCCCCCGTACTGCTTCCTTACTACTGTTTCTTTTGCAAAATTTAAATAAAATATTTCTCTCACATTGCTGGGACGATGAATTTTTCTGTAATTCTCACCCTTAACGTTAGCATAAATTAACAGTGTTAAATCCTACATAATATTCGACGTTTCGAGAAACCACTGGTCAATCTTGTTCGCGGTTGCAAAATTTCATTCATGAAGATGTCCTGGTGCTATCTCTCGAAACGTCGACAAATACGAAGGGTTTAACATTTTGATGATCCCGAGAAGAGCTCATCATATGTAAATGCTGAATAATTCCTCAGCGGATGCAGAAATTCACTTTCCCTAGTAGCATTGAACTTCCAATTTCTCTAGAGATGTCTCTATATTATTTCATCTGAGCACATCCGTAAGCCTGCATGTGTCCTTTTATCCTTTTCCCATTTCCGTCTTTCCAACTTGAACTCTCAATTTATTCTGTGCTCTAATATAACTTATTACTCAATTATTTCCAAGACTTCACTTCTGAAACTCCAAAATTATTCGTTTTTACCGTGTCTAGTACCTATAATCATCGTTACAGTCTCCACTAACATTCTCAGTGGCAACAGAATGAATATAATCAATCATACTCTTAAAATTATCCAGGTCATAAGCATGCAAAAGAATGTACGATGCATTAATCCATAAGTTATACAGTTAGACAAGTAATACTTTTCTATACACAACCTCACCAAGATTTCCGCGCAATATTTCTCTCGAAGGGATGAAATGACTTTACTGTACCCCTTTCTCAGAGGTAAAATTTATGGTATGACTGGAACCCAAACATTCATTCAACTTAATGCTATCATTCTTTCACCGGTAAGAGTTGTGGGTTGCTATTTCAAGGCTGCACATTCTAGTGGTTATGGCGTAGGCAAAAATATAATTGTTATCCAGAATGTTCTTTTTACCAGAAAATAGCTGGTTTAGAATACCGGGATACCGTCTTTGGTGAAATTATGATTTTGATTCTCTTTAAGGGTTCTGGCGAACATTTTCAAGACTCAGAATGCAGTAGCATAGTTTCTAGCTAATATTTTTTCATCATTGCATGTAATAAGTCCGAGGAATGGTTTGCAGTTGCTCTCAAAACTGTCCTATTTGCTACTAATCTTTTAATTCCTTCATCTCCTTGAACTGAAACTCTCTATTACATGCTGCTCATAGTCCATCCTTGGTCGTCCACTGTGATTTTTACCCTCCATACTTCTTCAGTTAAGTTCTTCAACAAGCTATTGTTCCTCGTGATATGTTCACCTAGTTTCCTATTTCTTCTTGTGTCTTACTTAGGTTTCTTTCCTCACCCACTCTTCGAGGTGCTTCTTAATTTAATGCTCTGTTTATCCATTTATTTTCATCAATCTCAAATAGCGCAACGTTTCCATTGACTTCACTGTTCATTTCACTGCCGCTCCTAACACTCTCGCCTCATACTCTATAGAATAATATGCTTTATGTATAAAATTTACCGAATCGAAAATTTCTAAAGCACTTCCAACAAACTTCGACTTTACGGCTAATCCGTGCTGGTCAGGCAATCTGTAGCGGTTGTGAATATTTAGAATTAAAGAGATAACTAAATGATTCCTTGACAATTTCAAGCAATAAAAATCTTGTATTATTCTTATTGTTACATCTGTTATCTAGTATTTCCTAACGAATCATTTCCCTGAAATGAAAATTGAAACATACAAGTGATCTAAAACCCCGGATAACGTTACATGCATTCAGCGGTAAGCTATCAGTTGCACTAGTAGTAAGTACAGTCTCTGAGGACTTTAAGCAATCTTCTAAGGAGAGGTTTTATGATTAATTTCTATTTGCCCTTGTTGGTATGAAGACAAATATCTTTAATTTGATTTACTTTTGACAAATATATATTTGAAAGGAATTTTGCTGACTTTGACTAGTGAGATTCAAGATCGTATACTCTAATTCTACCTATCTGTATCTAGCTACATCATGTACATCTTAATTTTGCGTTCAACTCTCAGACGAATCATTAACACCGTCTTTAATTAATTTTTAGTACCGTACGAATCCCTCTCCTAGCATTGCGCTCCCATTGGCGGTGGAGGTGGAGTAAACCATTTAACCAATGCCGTTGTGGTCCGGTATTATTCTCTTAACTCTTGCCAATGTGAAACTGGGAAAATGCTACCGATCATTGCTTCTGAGTGCTTGAAAATTGTTCAAACTCAATGTGAGTGGTCCCAGAGGAAATGAGGGCTGCGAACTGGATATAAGGGGCTGGGTAGGGGTCGTGTCGAAGGAGTTTTGATGCTGCAGGGGGCGTGGTCATCAGAACGGGGCGGATGGGCGTAGGAGCGTGCATAATCACAATGCCCTCTCTCTCTCTCCCTCCCCTTGTCCCTCCTCTCCTCCCGCCTCTGCTTCCCTCGGTCCGCCACACACCCCTGGCGTTCTTTTCCCTTCCGCCCCCTTCCAAATCTCCCTTTTTCAAAGACTACATTACCCGACGCTCTCGCCTTCCTCTCGCCCTCTCCTCTCCCCTTCCGTGTACTCCGTTGTCCTCCCTCTCCTGACCTCTTGCGCCCACCCAAAGCAAACTCCGGGCTGAAACCCAGCAACCGTTTCCTGATGGATGACCACGAGTCATGGAACGGCGGGTCGGTGCCGCCTCCCCCGCTCCTTCGTCCACCCTGTGCCGACGCCGCCGTTACACGCGGCCAGCCCGCTTGTGAGCGGTGGTCACCTCTGTGCTTGATGTTTTCGCTCCCTCTTTTTCCATCAAATGCGACCAAACGGGAACGATGAGGGGGTCGTACAAATTTCTCATAGCGTATTAGTTAGAGAATAAAACGCATTTTAGGGAGCATTTTGGAAAAGTTTTGAGATACGAAGAATAAATAGTCATATAAAATGAAATATGCCCTTATGGAAGCTAAAATACTAAGGAGCAAGGCTAAAAGATATAACTCGCCGGCAGTAATCAGCTTATTTTTGGGAGAGGGAATGAAATAGGCATATGTAATGGGCATACGATACAGGATTAAGGGGAATGGGAAGTAAAAAGGATTAAGGTGAATGGGAAGTACCTAATATTTTGCAGATGACATCGAGGCAAGTTAAGAAAATTTAGGCCTTTTGGCAACTTTGAACACAAAGGATGAAGTATTAAAATGAGAAGAAGTAGAAGAAACACCATTGTATGGAAGCAAGAAAGTAAATGCATAAGTTGCGCTGTGAAGAGAGAAAATACATACAACAGATGGAATCGTTCACCTACCTCGGAAATGCGTAGTGTAGTGCGAGATGGAATAAGCTCGACGAACATCAAACGTAGAATTGCTCTAGGATGAGGAGTTAACAGTGAAGAATGTGCTGTATATTTTCACACAATATTTTGTTACAAACAAGGAAGTAGCGCGTAAAAACATTCGTGCGGACAGCGTTCTCTATGTAACGTATCATTGGAATGAGCTTTTTCAAAATCATAAAGATGCCTTTGTAACATGGTCCTCGTGGGGAATGGTGAAACTCGAAAAGGAGGATAAATGAAAAATGAAGACACATGTAGTAGAATGGAAGCAGAAAAGGTATTTTCGCTTCTTCTCTTCTAATTTTTTTTCAAACTGCACAGGGAATGACAAGGGCGCGATTGTTGAAATTTATTTGATATTTGTTGAGGCCTGTATGACGCCTACAAGAATTGTATGCGTTACTCACTCATGGAAATCATGTTAAACAAAATAATTCTCAAAAACATATTTGTGGGACGAAATGGAGAGAAAAATATTTAAACAACTCTGGTCGCAATATCGAGATGATGTCTGTTGCTATGTAACGTTCTTGGCCGTGATGGAAGTCAATAGGACGGAAGACTATCCGTGATTGATTTGAATCTTAATTCATCATAACGTCATGGAGAGCAACAAAAATCTCGCCACATAGCGCCACTATAAAAAGGACAGTGGTTCAAAAAGGCATACTCTCGCAATAAAAACACATGCCCTCTCCTTATCCATTCCCATCTTCTGCTCTCTTTAACAAATTAAATAGTACTGCGAACGAATATTTTTTTCATCGATGAGAAAAAAATTTTTGTATATCTTTTTCGCGGCTTGCGGATCTTATAGCCACAACGTCCATGCTTGCCAGGTTAATAAAATCCGTCCCATTCAATCTCAATACATACTGATTAGGAAACTTTTGTGAAACAGTGATTTTCGTTACTCAGTCATTGTATGCATCATTGAAAAAAAGTGCTCTTCGTATGATTGCTGTGATATCTTTGGATATATATTTTCGGGATTTTTTCATTCCAATCCATCCTTTTTTCGCAATTTATCGCCAGAGAAACGTAGAGATTTTGAGACTCCTGAAATAGTCACTGTGACTTGAGCGATTGAAATAAAAATTGCATCGAGTGCGGATTTAAAAATACGAAAATAAATCATGATTTATAGAATGTCTATGTTTTTTTACTTCGAAAAATTATTACAAACGCATAAAATATTCACAGAAATTACCATAAAGTGAAGAGCGAGAGAGAGTATTCAAGGAAAAAGAAAATTCAGAGAACTGTTTTCTCAAACATCTACGGAAATATAATCTAATTTAGTTTTTATTGCAGTATCATTAGTGAAATTTCCAATTTTCATGGAATTTTATCTATGGAAAAAGGTCGATAGAAAGAAAAAGTCAAAAATACTCCATGTTTTTGCCTTGACTCACTTGACGTAAGCAATAAATAGTTATCATCAAACGTTTCTTTCAGCATTCAGTTATCGTTTAATTTCATTTAAATTAGCAAAAGAATGTGATTGTTAATAAAAAAATCTATCCAATTATATTGTTGTTTATCAATCTGGAGACTTTCGGTGTTGTTCGGCATTTTTTTCCGACCAAAATAGGAGAATAGTCACAGACTTTAGCAGAGGTCAATGTATACTTATCTTGATTTGAAACTGCTTGTCATGAGAGTCACATGTCTCTCTCCCGTGGGACGAACGAATCACCCCAGAATTAAAACTGAGAAATTACCGATAAATTGACCTTTTTCAAGGCAAATTTAAATGAGTCAAGTATTATGATTAAGCAAGTAATTCTGGTGTCCGGAAAATCGAAATTTGCGATGTAGTTACAATAAATCGGTATATGATTCATTTTGATCTCCAAGTTTCCATGCAGGAAAAGGATTTAAGATATAAAAACCTAATTTTATTGAATAATTTCAAGGGTTAGTGTTACGTTTACTCAAAACACTTTACGAGAACAAATTAAAATAATCTAATATGTGCAAACTTAGATGTACACACAAAAGGTTGGGCAAAAAGATTGACTCTTGATCCAATTCACTTTGAACATAACTTACTCTGAAAATACTTAACATTTTGGAGTTAATAAGATAGAGCCAGAAAAGCAATGAAGCAAAATGCGTGCAATAAATTCCTATATAAAGTGTTATCTGTTAGATAAATATCATGAAAAATCGCGTCCTCACCAAGCTCACTTGATTTTCGTGAAATAAGTTCAGATAAATACAGCACTAGGTCCCACCTCCATTTGTTCCCACATTGATCACCGTCGGCTAAAATCGGCCATATTAGTTGATTTAGTTGATCTTAATTTTTATCTGAAAATTAATATACTCAAGGTGATTTAAAATGTAATGGATGAAATTTGTATTGATAAAAATCCTCCTCTCCTTATCTTCTAAAATTTAATGTTTCCTGAACTTCCTCAGCTCCATTCACTTATCGTAATTTCAAAACATTTTACTGGAATCGCTCTAAAGAGGATCTTTCCTCCCTCGATAGGGACACCTGATTTTATTAACCTTAATTGAATCCAAACTAAGTTTTTAATTATCATTTGATATATACCTTTAATACCGATGCTCTTTTATCCATTTGTTCTCCTGTCAACCGCGGAGTAGATGGATATCCACTCCATGGTTGACAGGCGCAATTCGGGAACATACTAAAAATAGGGACAGGCTTCGGCGAGGTTTCATCCGTTATAAAAATCCAAATACTCTAGAACACTTTAAAATAATTCGGGATCTGGTTTAACCCTTGTTGAGTCTAAGCGTCTTCACTTCTTCATTGTTTATTTCTAAGGTAAAATAACTTAATTAAGTAATCTTAGGGAAATGGGTCATATTCGTCAGCGTGAAAGTGCTATAGACTCTAGACGGTTGACCAGTTAAATGATTATTTCCTTCCCAGCTTCAATTGTACTGCGAATAGTTATAATTCATCTCATCCTGCTATTTTTTCAGCCCTCCTCATTTCTTTCAGTGCAGAGTGTCTGTATTCAACACTTGGCACCAGATGATTGATTAAATTCCTTAAAATGTCAAAAAAAATTATGGGAGTCGATGAAATCTCAATCGATTTTATAAATAAATCTGCTCTCGCTAAACAAGTACCACAAACATTTTTGTTCATTATTAATTACTCCCTTCTTAACACTGAATTCTTCAGTCTGGAAGTCGGGACTAATAAAGGCTATAATAAAGTTAAAAATCTTCCACCTTTCTGATTATACACCAATGTCGATTTTTTTATATGAAGTACTGATTAATGATTGGAACGAAAAGTTGGTTTACTGGAGATATAACGAACAATTAAGTTTTTCGGAGCGGTTTCACAATTTACAGAAGAGATAGACCTAATTAATTGGGTGGGAGAGTAATCATTGCTGTAAAGTCACATCTTAATAGCCAACGATACGAATGCGACGAAAATACACGACATAGGGACAACATAAAGGACTACACCGACAGAATCTTATTCGTGGACTCATTTTACAGACACTTAGGTTCTAATATACACGTAGATGTTCTGCACAAGCTCTACGACCAAATATTCACTCTCAGCAACAAGCATTGTAACAGTATTATTATAATCGCTGGTGATACAAATCTACCGTCAATTGACTGAGACACGTACTGGGTAGGAAAATCTGCCAAAAACAGAGATTCATACTAAGAGCTTCTTTATATATTCTCAAAACACTCTTTAGAACAAATTGTTAAATCACCAACACGGGGCCAAAGTATACTTGAAATCTTCGCGACTTCTACGCCCGAAAATGTACCAAGCATTGAAATAGTGAACATAAGGCTATTTTTGTACAGTTAAAAACAAAGTTCGTGAAAATGAAAAAAGAAGCGCGTAAATATACTTATTCGACTAGGCTAATTTTAACGGCCTACGAGAATATTAAAAAAGAGAATTTCCAGAATATAAGACAAAAACACTGACAACCGATAGAGAGAACCCTTGAAAATATTTCCTAAATATTTTTCGCGAAATAATGAAGACGTACATCCCATCCAAACTCAAATTCGACAGTAAGGAACCTAAATGGCTAAATTCTCAACGGAGAAGTCAGATCGGCATTAAGAAGGTATAGAAGGCTTCAGTCAATTTTTAATAAGAGTTTAAAAAGTGTCAATATGGTGCGGGCAGGAGAAGTGTTGATTGCCCGTTTGGCCTTGATGTAGAACATCTTTGTGGACGATTCCGTGGATATCGAAAAAACAAATCAGGGTGCATTTGATCTTCGACTTCCTCATCATTGTTTTTTTGGGCCTTGAAGAAGTTGAAGTGTGCCACTACATCCTCTGGCGCTTGGATTCTGGGTCGTACTCAAACACCCAAGACTCATCACCAGTAATGACATGTTCCACAAATTGGGGGTCATTTTTAATCGAATCCAAAAAAGTCAAGGCACCTTTCCCTCCTGATGTCCTTCTGGTCCCGTGAAAGGTGTTTTAGAACCAGTTTTGCACAGATTTTTCTCATCCCCAACTCATTGGTCAAAATCTGATGAACGATGGTGTGACTCAAATTCAACTATTCCCCAATCATTCTGACGGATAACCGACGATCTGAACGCACAAGAGCCCGAATTCTGTCGACATTTTCATCGGTTCTTGAATATGAAAGCCTTCCGCTTCGTGGTTCATCTTCAATCGATCCTTCTGAAAAAGTATTAAACCACCGAAATACCTGGGCTCTTGACAAAACATTATCTCCGTAGACCTGCTAAAGTTTAGCAAAAATTTCCGTTGCACTCTGCTCCGTTGCATCGTTGCTCAAAATTGATGTCACTCATTTTAAGAACACAATAGAAAAATCTGTTTCACAAAAAAATACTACGGACAACCAAATGGTTCGAGTAGGTTCAAACCCATACTGAAGGCGAATCACATGTTCCCCTGCTGCCCCTCCAAGCCCAGCGTCTCCAATGTTGCCAGATCGAACGCTACGGTGCCAATCATAACTTAATTTGCAGACCTCGTTTATACGAGGGTTGCTATGTATATATATATATATATATATATATATATATATATATATATATATATATATATATATATATATACATTTATTTATTTATTTATGTATTTTTTATTTGGACCTAATAATGAAAATAGAGTAATTTACTATATGTTGAAAATGGATTTATTGCTTTTCGAAGTATTCTCCATGATAATCAACGCACTTTTTCATGTGCTCGAACAGATTTTTGCATCACTTTTTCCACTCCAATTGAGGTACCTCCAAAACATGGTTTTTGAATGCATCAACGGCTTCTTCAGGCACCGAAAAATGTTGGCCACGCAATTTTTTCTTGATAAATGGGAATAAAAAGAAGTCATTTGGTGCTGAATCTGAATCACCTGTACGGAGAACGAGCCATCAATTCGACGTTTTGGCCAGTCAAATAGCTAGTTGTTTCAGCCGATCAGTGAGAGCTTGCATTATCGTGATGAGGTATGATCCTTCGTTGCCGCTTGTTTTTCCATATTTCACCAAACACTTCTGGAAAACAAACGGTGGTGTGCCATTTAGAATTCACGGTTCGACTTTGCACTAACGGTACGGTTGCTACATGTCCAGTCATTCCGAAGAAACAGGCGATCATTTGCTTCGATATGCTTCGTGCAGGAATAACATTTGTCGGATTTGGCTCGTCTTGGAAGACCCATACAGTGGATTGCTATTTTTATACATGAATATATATGTATACACATTCAAACACGAAAACCCGCCATACAGCGAACAAATATTACTTCACACATAGAAAGAGAGACAAGGTTAGGGGATAGGAAAACACATAAAAGACAAACACAATAAAAGTGGGGAAGGCGAATTTGAGCAGATCACAAGTGTAAAAATATTTATCCCTGATAAGCAAATATTTTTACATTTGTGATATGCTCAAATTCGCCTTCCCCACTTTTATTGCGTTTGTCTTTTGTGTGTTTTCCTATCCCCTTACCTTATATCTATTTTATGTGTGAAATAATATGTATATATGTACAGACACACATATATAAATATATATATACATATATAGTCTGACCTGAAGAAGGCCTCGGAGTAGGCCGAAAGCTTAAATCATCTACAGTGTGAGTGTCCTTTTACGTTTTATCTGTTTTATATATATATATATATATATATATATATATATATATATATATATATATATATCAGGAATCTGGCCGGAAGATTTTCTGAGATCGGTGTTAGTTCCTATTCCAAAAAAGGCAAAGGCTTCGTCATGTGAGGATTACAGAACAATAAGTTTGATATCCCACGCAGCTAAAGTTATTCTCTGGATCATCAACAAAAGGATAGAGAGTAAGGCAATTGATTACTTAGGGGATGATCAGTTTGGGTTCAGGAAAAGAAGAGGTACGCGTGATGCCATTGCAGTAATGAGATCACTAGTCGAGAGGAATATAGAATACAATCAGGACGTTTTTGCCTGTTTTGTAGATTTCGAAAAAGCGTTTGATAGAGTGAATTGGGAAAAATTAATGCGTGTATTGCAGAAAATAGGAATGGATTGGAGGGACAGGAGACTGATCCGCAAGCTGTACATGTCTCAGACTGCGCAGGTGCGAGTGGGGAACGGAGAGTCCGGATGGGCAGTGTTAGGAAGAGGTGTAAGGCAGGGTTGCCCATTGTCACCGGTACTGTTCAACGTATATGTAGAGGAAATGATTAAAGAGGCATGGGAAGAACTGGAGGTAGGAATGAAAGTCGGAGGGGAATTCGCAAAATCGGTTAGGTTTGCTGTGAACCAAGCATTAGTTGCTCAGTCAGCCAAGGGGTTGCAAGCATTGTTGAGTGAATTGGAGGTTCAGTGCGATAAATATGGGATGAGAATAAATATTAATAAAACAAAGGTTATGCGATTTTCCAGAAAGAAAAAGGCTAAGCTAAATATTAAAATAGGCGGGGAAAAAATAGAGCAGGTAGAACAGTTTACATATCTCGGAAGTGTTTTGGACCAACACGGTCAAAGTGGTAGGGACGTAAGGAGAAGAATTGCGCTAGGCAAGGAGGCTTTCTCAAGGAGGAGGGAGTTGATGACGGGGACGTTGAATAGGGATGTTAAGACAAGACTCGTAAAAACTCTGATATGGAGCGTAGCTATGTACGGCGCGGAAACGTGGTCGCTGAAGCAGGAGGATAGACGTAGATTGGAGGCTTTTGAAATGTGGGTGTGGAGAAGAATGGAAAAGGTGAAATGGACCGAAAGGAAAACAAATGAGGAAGTACTAGAAATGGTGGGGGAGGAGAGGGGTTTGTTGAGAGAAATCCTATGGAGGCAGGAAAAATGGATGAAAGGCGTATTGAGCGGTAGTGGAATGTTGAAGAGGGTAATAGAGGGGAGAATGTTGGACAAGCGAGGACAATGTAGTGGACAAGGGTAGGAACAGGATAGGCATGTTGGACGGGATGAAGGGAGGAAAGAAGTACACCGAGATGAAGAGGGACCTGATATAGATTAGTTTGCTAGGTGGGGAGTCACAAAATGTTTATTTGATAGTTGTGTCCATCCAAAAACCTACCTTAACCGGTAGATTACCTAATATTAATATATATATGTGTATAAAAAACGTATATATATATATATATATATGCATATGTTATATATATATATGTATATATATGTGTGTGTGTGTGTATAATCCTACCCAACGGGTTTTCCAAGAAAAGGGCGGTAACACTGACTGTTGATTATAAAAAGAGTAACGAACTCTCTTCAAGCAATATAAATATGTTGGCTAAACTGGTTTCACTTCCTTCGTATTGAAAGGAAAAGAGAACTTGTTTCTCTAATCTCACCAGTCGTGATTGCTTGATTTCTTTCTTTTCTTTTTATGTTGCCTCTTCATTCCAAATATTTTCCGATTCCTTTTACTTCTTTTTACTCAACTCCAGTTGCATTTTTTCGAAACGTGCTTCTACAGTCTTATCAATATTATTTTATAATTTACACTTTCATTTCCTGTTAGCATAGTTTTCACGTTTTAGTCTAGTTTTCTTTTACAGTATATCATCATTTTGCTTTTGGTTATTTTTCTTATATCCTCAAATTCCAAACCTGAACTTTCCGGTTAGTAAGCAATTGGTCTTCCTCCCAATTCCCCATACGTGTATGTTTCTATTTCCTTTCCCAATGCCTCGCTTCTCCCAACTCTCGACGTCTTCATCCTTTCCTACACTTCACTCGGGGACTTCCTGCCATTCCACAAGCCTCTCGCCTCCGCATCTGTCCCCTACCCACTCCCCCCATCACCCGCTCACAAACAAAGGCGCTCATACACCTTGTCCTCTCTCGTCACCCAACTCTACCCCTCTTCCACTCTTCTTATATCAACCGTCTTCACTCCCCATTTTTCTCATCCAGCGTCCCTTCCTCCCCTTCTCAACTCTTCGTCTCCCCACCCTCTGTCTCCTCCTCACCGCTTCGTCCCTCAAGCCTCCCATTTGCTCCTCCTCACTCCCCGCCCACCACGCAATCTCCATTCCAATTCAGTCCCCGACACACCCTCTCCATCCCTCCTCTCTCTCTTTCTCTCCTTCCTTTCCAACCTCTCCCTCGCGTTCCTTTTCAACTCTGGAATTATCTCCTCCTCCTCTTTGCCCCACCGCTCCTCCCACCTTGGCTCCGCCACCACGGCCGGGATTAACCCTTTCCCTCCCTCCCTTCCTCCTTGTCTCCTAACGTCCACCTCCCTCACGTCCTCTCTTACCTCTCTCCCTTACTCCCGCCCCCTTCCTCATCTCTCCTCCCCCCGCCATCTCCCATCCTTTTCATTCGGATAAACGCAGCCATTGGATGAGGAAAATCGTGAAGCTAACTGCCTCTAGGGGGCTGGGTTTGAAGTTCACGCCTCCCCCGTGGAAACGGATGTGCGGTCACAAAAACGGGAAAAACTGGGGAAGAAGCTGGACGTTGTTTCTGATTATTACCGTACATTTTCACTGCCCGTGAAGAATCTACGCCTTGGTTGATATTTCATGCCTACAGAGCGGTTCGGGTAGTGAATTCGTGGTTTAAGCTGTTCAAACCACGTACTGAAATACGGACAGCAGTTCAGTTCCTCTTACTTCACTATTACATCATTAGTTATGGAATGGAAATGGTCTTATTTTTAATTTTCGATGAAACTTCAAGTAAAATCGGAGAAATAATATTTTTGTTACTTAATAACTTGCTTTTCGAGAAAAAGCTTAATTGTACCTGAGATCACCCAAATAACTGCATTAAAACGTTTTTGGAAAAGTGAATGAATAAATACTTTCCTTTATAAAAAATTCTTATGCTTCAATCATCTTTCACTAAAGCACTTTGCCGTGGCTGAATAGTATTTAAAATACAATTTCTTTGTGTAATAAATCAATTCCAAAGGCGAGGAAAAGTGGTTACTTTTTACATATTTCATACAAATGGAAATGAAAAAAGGCCAGTTATTTAAAAAGGCGCCTTAGTGGTCCTCCTTCGGGGCGATCTCCTTAAGGAGGAGCTTGTAAACTTTGCAGCGCTTTCATGTTAGAAAAACGAATGAATGTCACTGGAAATGGAAAAGTATCACCCAAAAAAGATTTGATAAACGAATATGAAGGTAAAGAAACATTCTTGCCACTAAAACATGGATCAGAAAGTCCTGAGGTGCGATGTATCTCACGACAAGTTGACGCGGTATTAATAAGTAACCTTATGACAAGTTTGCTCTCCTAATGTTTACATAGAATAGTCCTATTAAGAAATATTTTTAATATAAAACGACCTTGAAGTTAATTGCCTCCATTTGTAAAACGTTCGTACGAGCGAGAAATTTTAAATGAATTTTTACAACTTTTATTTTGATCCAGATGAGGTGTTCAGTTGATGGATGGGGGGAGGGGCGAGGGATGCGAAGGAAATATGACCGCGGAATGAGGAATTAGGTTGGCCTATAAGGCCCCTTATGAGAGGGTCCTTAGCTTCCAACTAGAGTTCCAATTAGGAAGGCAAATATGTGTCTGAGCGAGGGGGAAGGGAGGTGTAGGAAAGAGAGAGCCTTGGAAATATAATGGAGTCGAAAAGGAGGACGTGGGGGAGAGAGCATGAAGAATGATGGAAGGTAAAGGAGGAGGAGGTCAGAGAATTGGGGAAGAAGGAGTGCTGGGGAGATGCGACCAGAAGGAAAGCGGAGGACGACGGGGTGAGGCGTGTACAAGGTTGAAGATCATAGTGGGGCAAAGGGCGAGAAAGAATGGAAATTCTGTTTCGGAAAACGAAATTCTTAGACGTATGATATGAAAAGTAACTTTATAAATTCTGCTGTAGAGTTGCTGCAGGGAAGTTTGATGAATATATATTCCCACCATATGAATAGCCATTCTAATGCTAGGGATGCGTTATAATAATCCTAGCAACGGTTTTGTTCGTTTATTATTCAGTGTACCTCTTTTGAACTGTGAAATTTATGTGCTATTTGACAGCCTTTGTCAAATCCCATTTCATTCCGAAACATTCGCGGCGTAATTCTGACATTGAGTTTTCTCTTTATCTCATTTTGTTAAATTTCATGATATGGAATTATATTTATCATCCAATCACAACCGTAGCTACTGCGAGAAGAATCCCGTAGCTACATTTTTTTAGTAAAGCTTGTCCACTGAAGGTTAAGTCTTGGAACCATTACTCAATAAAAGAATTGAATTTTCGTATTTGGTTTTTATCAGGTATTCACACATTATTTTGAGTTCTTTGGAATGTAATAATGTTTATTCTAAATGCAGTCGAGGGAAGAAAAACAATTGTCTATAGTCCTTAGGAGTGCGCAATGTCTTTCCAGGACCTGTTGCAACTAGTTAGTTCACAAGTTCAAATAGAATGTAATACAAAACCTTACACTCAAGGCCTATGCTCGATTCCCAGCGGCGAAAGAATTTTTCAGGAAACCCCGATCCCTACTTGGGTGTTTTGTGGTGTCGCTTGAAATGGAGTATGCCGACCGTTTTATGGTAGTCAAATTGTAGGCCACTATTTTGCTGTTCCTTAAGAGTAGGTTTATGCCGACGCCGGGTTTCTATCTATCCTTACCCCGTTCTTTGGAAAATCCTCCTTTAACCAGATTATCCATCTATTTCTAGTAGCACAAATGACTTAATCTCTAGATATCTTCTCCTAAAAACTACTACTAGGTACTATTACATCTTATTCAAACTATTCTGCTACTTATCGCAAATAAATTTCATCGAATACGCGGTCAAGCTTGCCTAATATAAGGTTTACAATTTTTTAAAGGTATCTGCCTTCGGCTGCTAGCTGTCCAAAACTGGCCTCTGCTAGTCTGTGTAAACTCTTTCCAATTTAAGGTGGCGACTTCGGATTCCGATCGGTAAATGAAAGTGCCCTGAGCGACACCACTCCCTAGCTAGGTGCAGGAACAAAAGTGATCAAACCTGCTGGATGAATGCTTAAGTAGATTCTTTACAGCAAAAGATAAGCTTTTCGAAGGAATCGTAGAGTTGGTATACCTTTCATGGGTACATATATGCCGATAAGGGGCTTAGACTTCTTATATTATTGATCAAATGAGGGATAGAAAATTGAGTGAATAATGTTTTCCATTTGATAACACGCAAGAGGTTGGATGGATTAGCCCAACGCTATGCTGGTATTATTCACTCCAAAGAAAGGGAGAAGGGACGAAAGAATATTATGAGTAAGAGTAGTAGCATGCGTGTATTATGGTAATTAAGGGAAATCAAAAGTTACGTATCCAGGCGAATCAGGACGTCGGTCCTGTAGATTTAAGTGAGCTTATATGTGAATCCACTCTTTCTCCTTATTCACGTGAATAGACGTTATTACTAATTCATTTCAGCATCACTTAAAATGCTACTACTCAGGAAAATTAGGATGGGTTTTTAATGGGATTTTCTTATTTCCAGATGCAGTTAAATGGAAGGCCACCAAGTCCGAGTCTGAAGCGATCAATTAATTCAATTATTCTCCGATGGCTGAAAGACCGACCCGTTTCTTCTGTTCCGAACCTTTCATTATGCGAGGATAATTGGTTTTTTCAGCAGAGAAAAAGAGGTATGTTCTGTGCAACTAGCACATATTTCCTCCAGTTTTATCCTTTAGGCGGTTAATTTGCGGCTTTAAACTACCTACCAGATTATTTTGTGAAAACTTGTGCCTGGCATTTTTGAATCACCGCTAATGAAACCAAAATAAGACAGATTTGATGAATGCTGGCAGGAAAATAATGTAATAGGCAAATAATCTAGTATCTCCAAATACGTCAATTGACACCTTTCGAGTGTTATCTTACCAGCATATTTTATGTTTTAGAAAAATATACTACGAGATGTTCATACAGAATGTAATTATTTCGCAAAGTAAGACACAATGGGTAAGTTATTCTAAACCATCTTCAAATACGTGAGATTGCCTTATGAAATTGCAGATATCTTTATTAATAATGAAATAGTTTCAGGACAATTCTAGAATATATTGTTTACCCCGCGCTTAATTGCTCAATTGAAAACATTCTATTTCATATTGATTTAACACTCACTGTCAAATTAACAATGTCATTAAATATTCATCTGACTATCCATTATGGCTAAGCTAATGACATTCTATCACATTTCGATAAAAAGAGAGCCACTGAGTGATTGAGAACAGTTTCTCCCCCGCCAAAATCCGGAATCTGAAAAACCGGAAATGCTAAAAGATTATGCAGAAAAGATTCAAGTTGCAAGTTGCTTTCGCTCTGCGTCAAACTTGCGTCAAACCATCGAGAGTTTAAACGGAATCGCGAGGGCCGGAGCGCGTGGAAATGTGGAATCGTGACTAGGCGCGTAGCCGTGTCTGCTCGCTCACCCTCCCCTCCCGCAGAGGGCGGCCGTGAGCGAGCACGTTCTTTGGGAAAAGGGGTGGGTAGCTTGGAACGACGATAGACGACGCCTGGCCGTTTGTTTTGATCCATGCCGTTGTGAATACGGATCATCTTGGGGCGAGAGCGCCTCCGGCTGTGGGGACGGCGGCGGGGTGGGAGCGTCACGTAAATAATTAGCCCTGTGAAATCCATGAGCGCTGACTGCATGAATATTTCAGTGCGGGAGAGGGAGGGTGGAATGGAGAAAGGAAGGGGAGACAGAAGGTCGAAGAAAATAAGGTTGTGTGTGTAATATTATATATATATATATATATATATATATATATATATATATATATATATATATATATATAAATATATATTTATATATGTATATATACCTATACACCACACATGTACATAAGTAGTTAAAGAAGTGGGAGGAAGTGGTGAAAAAGAGGGAATGGAAACAGGTTAGATGGGAATGAAAGGTAGGATGGGCGAGGGAGGAAAGTAAACTGAAGGCTGGCGTAGGAGATGGAGTAGGTAAAGTGTGGGAGGGCCGTAATCTTTTTGATCACTCTAATGAATATTCAGCGTTCTCACTCTTAGTCTGGCGAGGAGCTGGTAGGGAAGAGAAAGGCAAAAGAGGCAGGAGTGTATGTGTGAGTGGTAAAGCGAGAGAATGTAGAAATACTGTGGAAAGGGGTCGAGGCGTTTTGTAAAATGTGTTGGGGTTAAGCACAGTGAGTGGGAAGAGACGGGGGCAAGATAGGCGTCTGAAAAAGTGCAAAATATTCGCAGGATTTGCTTCTTTAAAAGTCATAATTTGAAAACATACCCATAATACCTCGTGTGTACATTTTTGAAGTAATTTGTTTGTGAATAGAATGGTTTGAGGTGTCACTTAGTGGAAGCGATTCATATCTGAAAAACGAAGAATTTTCTTTTCCGCTATTTCTTTGCAATGCAAATCTGAAAACTAATTTCAATCATACGTTTTCAACAATCAAATCGCTTACTTTCTCTTCTCCCAATTTTGCTGAGCGTCTCTGCTTCGAATCTCTTGATTTCGACTTAATTTATATAATTAATAAACATGGCTGATCATCCCTTTTGATTATTTTCCAGTTATCAATAGAATATTTATAACCAATAATGCTACTGATAATTGCTCCTTTGTTATTATATTATCCGATTTTTTTACATATATTGCATTATCATTTCTTCTGCATAATTCTTCTTTTTCGCTGCTGTTTTGATATTTTTATTTGTGCTGTATTCTAGGTAGATCTTAATGAAATAGAATGAATCCACCTATCCATGAAACTGCGTTTCTTTCACTGATAGGAAAAGTTCTCATAGAGGCGAGTAAAAATTATCTGTATTTATTTTTTTGGCATTGAAATTAGCTAATTAATTTTATTTTAGACTTAATAATTGTGAATGGATTATTAAATAAAATGTGATGGAGTATGGAGAGGGGTGATTTTTTTGTGGTTTCCTTCGATTATAATTTTTTCTCAAAACCACAATAATCTACCCGATGGTTGTTTTGATAGATATGGGTAGAGCTTATCTAATACGTGTACAAAGTTCTAATGCGTGTGAAATTCAGGTCCAGTGTTGTCGTTTCTTTCTCTGTGCCGTCTGTGGTTTCCTAGAAACATCTAATACCCGAAAAATCACAATATTGGGTGATGCTACGGGTACTTAGAGGTATCATATGGAATCAAATCTTGGTCCTCCGTTCAGTAGCTCTAGTTTCTAACCAATGAACTACCATGCCACAATATTTACCGATAGAACATTGGAATTAGTTTATAGTTTAGTCATTATTTTGGAGAAAAAAGGACCACATTTCATTATTCAGTTTTACTGTCAGCTGATCACAGAATTGATAGGAAGAAGTTCTAGAGTGACTTAGAAAAAGTTCAAATTCCTTGGAGAGATGAGAAGTTATTGAAAGTCTGTTCGATGCAGGAATTCTTTTTTGTTACGACTCTAAGCAACATGGTGTCAAGACAACTAATAAGCACTCCTTTCCTGCGAAGAGACACCTTTGCCGAACTCTCTTCTGTTGGTTTCAAGGGTTTGCAGTTCCCAGGAATTTATATTTATCTGGTTGAAGGAATCATAATGACAACCGGGTACTACTTAGGCGTTTTATGGCAAATTTTCCAAAGAAACTACGGTCTTAAAGGATATCTAATGGTAAACAGACCTTGATTTATAAATCAATTCGGATTTATTATCATTTCTTTTGACTTTCATTGCAGTTTCAATAACATTTCGCCAGAGACTTAAGGTTTTGTAATATTACTTAATCATTCGTGCGAAAAATTGTTTATTGAATAAGATTATTTAGAGTAAATATATTCGCAAAAGAAATTCCAAGTTCGTCTGACACAGCACAAAAAAGATTTTTAGCTTTATATGTATATATGAGACGAAGCCCGACGGCGTGTGAAATTCACACATCAGGGTAGGGGGGCCAGTTCATTTCCCTGTGCCGGTTAAGGTTTCCCAGGACGATTGAAAAGATCGCAGATCTCAGTGTAAATTAGATTTCCTGGTCATAGATGAAGTGGTAGAGCATCCGCCCGGCAAGTGGAAGTGTTCAAGTCCCGGTCAAGGAAATATTTTTCCACTCGTGATCTTCCGACTTCCCCACCTCTCCTGTGTTCGTCTTTTATGTGTGTTCCTATCCCCTTTCCTTATATATATTTATAAGAATATTTGTTTCGAAGGTTAGAAGTTAGACGAAGGGTTGTCCACGCAGCATCTGCTATTCAATGAGCGGCTGCAAAAACGTTTGACCTCAGTGGGGTGGCCATTGACTGATGGTGTCACGTTAAAAACACTATTTAGGAAAGCAACGGGAAACTACCTGAATTATCATTACCAAGAGCATAATGATGAACAAAATAGAGAATATGAGTTCTGGTAACTACGAGACTAGCCAATCGGCTATGTTTTATTGCCCGGAAGCGGTAGAGGCAGGCTTCCGTGGCAGTCATTTCACGAAACTATTGCAAAGGAAAATTAACAGCACCAGAACAGAAGACGCGGAGGAAGAAAGCCGAATTAGTTAGAATAGGAACTTGGAATGTTAGGGCAATGCTGAGGACAGGAAAATTAGGGAATACAAAGCGAGAGATGGAAAGGAGAAATTTAGATATTTTAGATGTATACGAGGTCAGATGGAAGGATATCAGGGATTACTGGAGTGATAGTTATAGAGTAATATACAGCGGAGGGGACGAGAGCGAACGAGAGGTTGCCATAATATTGAATAAAAATGGAGAAAGAAATGTAGTCAACATAAACTAAGCAATTGATAGGATATTACTAGTACAGATAAAAGCTGAATCGACGAACTTGGTCATTGTTCAGGTATACGAGCTCGCACATGCCACCGAGTAATCATTAGGAAGAAAAAGTCAATAGGACTTTCAGTCTAGTCAATTGCGTGTGTCCTCGCAGGGAAACATTAGATAGTGATGGAGGATTGGAATGCGAGTGTTTGCGAAGGAAGGGATGGTGATAAGGTGGGGGAATACGGTTTAGGTACGACGAATGACCTCGGAGAGAAGTCAGTTGAGTTCTGTAGGAAACAGGGGCTAGTCATCATCAACAATTGGTTTAGACACCATAAAAGGCGTAGGCATGCATGGAAAATGCCAGGTGACTCAGAAAAGTATCAGTAAGATTATATTCTGGTTAGCCACAGGTTAAGGAACAGTGTGATCGTTTCGCACGGCTTCCCGGGAACGGATGCGGACTCAGATCACAATTTAGTTGTTATGAATTGTATCGTCCGTTTCAAAAAGATAACGTGGGGGCGGCGGGTTAGGAAATGGAATATAAAAGCATTAAATGGATGGATAAAGAAGAAGTATAGGCAGACTGTAGAAAAAAAATCATGTATGCTGTTAAAGAGCTGAGCACCATCGAAGAAAAATGGGAATTGTATCAAAAAATGGATGTCGAAAGCCAGAAAAGGAACTATAGGATGGGTTATTGGGAAAAGGCCACGGAGACCATGAATCACGGATGAAATGTTGCAAGATGGATTAGAGAAGAAAATGGAAGAATGTAAACACAGAGCTAGGCAGAAGGAAATAAAAAGGGCTAAATAATAAATTAAGACGAGCAACAAATAAAGAAAAAGAAGCATGGTGGAAGATGCAGTGTGAGGATATTGAAAGTTTGCAGAGGAAGGGTGAAATTGGTGCGCTATACAGCAAGGTTAAATCACTATCGGGAAGTAAGAAGGGAAGATCTATGCTAACAGTTAGAGATAGTAAGTCGGCTAAGATAATAGTTGACACAGAAAAGATCCAAGAGATGTGGGAGGAATGTATAGAAGAACTGTATAGTAAAGAACTTAGGCCAACAAGGTTAGGCAAAGAAAAGGAACATGGCGTAGATGAAGACGGCTTAGGTCTAGACTTAGTGGACGATGAGATAGAAAGGGCATTAAGGAAGATAACATTGCTGAGGAATTACTAAAATGTCTAGGAAAATATGGAAGGAAGAGTCTATATGGACTGATTCGTAATGCTATGAGGGAGGAATCTTGCCGGAAGACTTTGCGAGATCAGTGTTAGCTCCTATTCCGAAAAAGATGAAGGCTAGATCATGTGAGGACTAAAGAAAAATAAATTTGATATACCACGAAGCTAAAGTCATTCTTAGGATCATCAAAGATCAAAAAGATAGAGAGCAGGGTGAATGATTACTTAAGGGATGATCAGTTTGGCTTCATGAAGGGGAGAGGCACGCGGAATGCCATTGCAGTAATGAGATCACTAATCGAGAGGAATATAGTATGGAATACAATCAGGACGAATTTACCCGTTTCGAAGATTTCGAAAAGGTGTTTGATAGAGTGAGTTGGGAAAAACTAATGGTGTATTGCAGAAAATAGGAATAGATTTGAGGGACATGAGGCTAATCTGCAACCTGTACATATCTCATGCTGCTAAGGAACGAGTGGGGAATGGAGAGTCCGGATGGGCAGTGTTAGGAAGAGGTGTAAGGCAGGGATGCCAATTATCATCGGTCCTGTTCAACGTATATGTGGATAAAATTATTAAAGAGGTATGGGAAGAACTGGAGGTAGAAATGAAAGTCGAAGGGGAATTCGTAAAATCGGTTAGGTTTGCTGATGACCAAGCTCTAGATTGTGTCAGCTAAGGGGCTGCAAGCATTGCTGAGTAAATTGGTTATTCAGTGCGATAGATATGGAATGATAATCAATATTAATAAAACAAAGGTTATGGAATTTTTAGAAAGAAAAAGGCTAAGCCTAACATTAAAATAGGAGGGGAAAAAATAGAGCAGGTAGAACAGTTTACATATCTCGGAAGTGTTTTGGACCAACACGGTCAAAGTAGTAGGGACCTAAGGAGAAGAATTGCGCTAGGCGAGCAGGCTTTCTCAAGGAGGAGGGACTTGATGGCAGAGACGTTGAGTAAGGATGTCAAGAAAAGACTCGTAAAACTGTGATATGGGGCGTAGCTATGTACGGCGCGGAAACGTGTTTGCTGAAGCAGGAGGATAGACGCAGATTGGAGGCTTTTGAAATGTGAGTGTGGAGAAGAATGGAGAAGGTGAAATGGACCGAAAGGAAAAAAATGAGGAAGTACTAGGTATGGTGGGCGAGGAGTGGGGTTTGAAGAGAGAAATCATAAGGAGGCAGGAAAAATATATGAAGGGCGTATTGATCGGTAGTGGGATGTTAAATACTGTAATAGAGGGGAGAATGTTAGGCAATAGAGGAAAGGTCAGGAATAGGATAGAAATGTTAAACAGGATGAAGGTGGGAAGGAAGTACACAGAGATGAAGAAGGGCTTGATGTAAGGTGGGTTGTTGGATTGTGTTTTTTTAGGAGTTATAAAATATTTACTCGGTAGTTGTGTTTATCGAAAACCCACCTTTACCGGTAGATTACTTAATAATATTATATATTTGTAGATATTTTGGATTAACATATATAATATTTCTTCTTCTTATCTTGAAGTTTTTAAAAATGTTTAAAATATAATTTAGACTGCCATCCTTAAGTTATATTCTTTCAAGTTTCTTATAATTTTAATGGTAATTAAATATATTTTTAGTATTATCGATAAAACAATGGAACATTCACTTAGATAGCAATTTTAAATACATTTGTGGAAGAGTGCTTGTAAGTTCATCATGAGCGTCGAATAGGACGTTTGAAACGCTTTGACTTAAAGTTATAATCATTATATCACGTTTAATATTATTAAATCGCAGAATTTGGAGGTTTGACGGATGAAATCGGAACATTCAGGGTATCCAATGAGTAGGGATCGATTGAAAATCTGGTACTATCTTTAATACCATATAAAAAGTGTCTTGTCGTTGTTTTAGTCAGAGTCAAATCAGTTTAAATATAACAGTAAAATTAACTTCTTATCTAGGTATACTAGTATAATGTAAGGGACACGTTTTGAATAAGAGGGGAGATGGTTGCTCGAATCAATTTATCGATGCATTTCATCATTTTTAATCGTTGACTCGAGACTTTGAATGCAATACAATAAAGTGTAGCTGTCTGACTCTATTATCATCAAGGAAAAAAATTGTAAGCATAATCATTCTTCTGATTCTCAGATTTAAAAAGATTTGATTTGATCACGTTTTAAAAACTGTCCTCCAACGCACTATGACCTTCAGCCTCAGAAAATGCCTCAGCCATCGACTCTCACTCCTCTAGTCCCTGGGTGTTGCAAAAGGCAGGCGGCAGAGCTCAAACTGAGAGCCCCCCTATGGGGAGAGACAGTGGTGTTAGTGTAGTTCATTGCGTGTAGTTAGTAGCTGTTGGTTTCTTTGCTTTTGGGTAATGGCAGAGGGGCAGGAGGAAGAGGACAAGACAAGCACGAGGGAGGTGAGAAGGGAATGAGAGGAGTGGGGTAAGAGGGTCTACGCTTCAGCCTCGAAGAAGAGAATGAAGCGAAGGGGAGAGGGGAGGAGGAGAATTTCAGGCGTGCGTGGGAAGAAAGGGGGGTAGGGATGGAGCGAGAGGTAGGAGAAAGAGGGTCGGAGCGGGAGCGAAAGGGGAAGAGAGGGCCACGGGCGTCGTTTTGTAGGGAAACTTGGAATGGAACAGGGGTGGGTGGCGTGAGGAGGTGGAACGGGGAGGGATGGATTGGAGATGTGGGGAGGGTTCGGAAGGGAGAAGGGAGGGTGAGTTCGGCGGGAACATTTTGGGACGGCGACGGAGGATGGGAGGAGGAGAGGAGGTTTTCGAGGGAGGTATATGGGGATGGGGTGACTCACGCGTAGCAATACATCACTGTCAGTCTCTCGTCTGGCTAGAACCGGGACGTCTGAATAAGGACCGCGGGAATCGGTGTGGCCGTTTGCGGGAAAAACTGGAGAGTCGGGTGGGGAGGAAAGGAGGATGTGGGGAGGGAAGGGGATATCGGTGGGGCTAGAGGAAGAGGGTTTTTAGACGCTCACCCCCTACCCCCATCCATCCGCCACAGTCTTTCCCCCTCGGTCGCTCACACCCTCAAAAGCCAAGTGCTATTGTCTTTCCCACTCTCCTAGGGTATGCGGTTCGATACCTCACCGCGCCACACAACTTCTCTCTCGTTAAATGTGTCTGTGTATTCCCTGGAGGGGAAGGGGGCTAGTACGAAAGGAGAAGACAAGCTTACCCGCCGCCGGCTCCGCTGCCGCACCTCCGTTTGTAAGGGAACATGTTTCCTTCCGGACGTGTTACAGTGTGACCGTCCCAGGTCAAGGGTGTGGCCCACATTGTGCAGGTCCCTAGAGACTGATGCGGAGGTGGGGAATTTTCAAGGAGCCGCAAATGCATGGGAAAAGGGTTTACGATCTGTGGAAGCGGAAGAACAAAGGACGAAGGAATTTTGCCGCAAGCTTAAAACATCTTCCTCCCATGGCATTGGTAAAATCTGAAAAGATGTCCCTCAGGACTTTCATTGAATTCAGAAATTTACTACGTGGACATCACTAGTGTAATTTACTAAATTGCTGGAAAATTACTGGTCAAAATCTTGATTTTTTCATGCTCATCTATTGCGTTTCAATCTCCTCTAATATATCATGAAAACACGACTTTTTACTAAGCAGACTGTATGTTTGTCTCTATGAATCCTTTTTGAATATTTATTGGAGATAGAATGTTTTCATTAATATTTTTTTTAATAGCTTTGATCCCTTGGAACATCTCTACGTAATTATTTAAGAGCTTGATCATTGGGTAGAAGTCCTTGCAAATAGATTTAGGATACTGTAGAGTATTGCCAAAGGGAATGCTGTGGAATTTTGCGAGGATGCAAAATACACGTATTTAATTTCATAACTGTTACACATAAAGTGAGTTCTCAGTTTGATTACAATTTTGAATGAGTCCGTGTCTCATTTTAATCGGAGCACTCTTTCCCTTTGTCCTGCAAGTTAATAGAAACCCACTTGGCTAAGTTGATTAAACCGTAGATGACCTGGAACGCCACCAACTCTCTATCTCTCTCTCCTCTGTGAACTCTGCTCTCTTTTCCTCCATCCCTTCTCGCAGTTTTCAAATCAGACGCAAAAGGGAAGATTGGAACGCATTTCCTCACCCTCCAACGTATGGATGGGCGAAAAACAGGTCGGGCGAAATATATTTATTTCATGGGTGGGAAAGGAAAACGAGGCCATGGAATGGACAGGGAATTCGGAGGGAAGGAATCCACGTAAGAGAGGGAAATGAATCCGTGGAGAGGGCGAGGGGATGGGGGGGGAGGGGTGTGGAAGCCCTGGGGGAGGGAAATAAAGGGAAGGGGACGGGAGAGGAGGCGATTGGGGGAGCAGAATTAAATTGAAAGGAGGGGTTTGGTTTTTCGTGGGGAAGGAATATGGAGGACGGGGGAAGAGTGTGTGGGTTATTTACATCCCCAAGGTGGCAAGGTTCTGCCCTTTGGGGTTCACTGCCCCTCAGCCGTTGACCACCACCCTACATACACGGCAGAATCTGTTAAGGAGATGAGGAGAAAACCGTTGGAGAGAGAAACTGAATCGGGTTAAGGACGCACTCTCGGAAAGACTACTCCTATGTATTAATTCTTTGACTGAATAGTGTAATTATTGGAGTGCATTACAACACCTATATACCTGCTGCTCTTGCGTCGTTCAGATGGAATAACTATTTAGTAATGATGCCATGGTTGCAACGTAATAGCCTTGAAATACAGCATTTTTAGGAATACCAGTAATTGGGAAAGTTACACTGCTGGTTTACATGTTGTGAGGGAATTAAAGTAAAGGTCCGACATTTAAGCTTTTTATTTCATTTAAGTCTATGGACATACGTTTCAATTCGATAATATTTTGAAAATTTCTGTTAAATTTTAAATGTAAGGTTGAGCTATGTTTTTATAGAATATGTATTGTAGGTTATAGCATCATGCCTTTCATTCAACTTTTGTGAAAATTTCTTTATATTCAGTTTTTTGTCACTCGAGATTAATCTTCCTGCAGAATAAAAATTATTTCTAATTAATGAATCATTGCAGAATGAAGGAGTACAAACATTTTAAAATACTAATTCTGAGTTCTCATTTGCTGATATAATTTTAAAAGAAGTTAAACATGCTTAGACGGCTCATAAGTCTAGCCAGCTAATTTTAGAGTAACCTGAGATTTGTAAACATTGCGGTCAAACATATAGGTCATATGAATAATTTCGTAATAATTAGATTAATAAATGATTATTAATGCATCAGGTAAGAGAGGTAAACATCTAATGAGACTAATTTAAATTTTACAAAAGATGATATAGTAATTTACCAGAAGCATTTATTCAGTCTAAAACAAACTTCCAGTAATTATTTATCAGTCAGTACCTACATGCTATATCATAGAATACCTATTTGCTAATTATTTGATGAATCTTAGGCTGGTAACATTTTTGTTGAATGTCTTTAGGTGGAAGTAATGCATGTTGTTACGTTGGAAAACAACCATTGGGTAATGACAATGTTAACTATTTTCTTGAAATTCTTCTTCAACTACTTAAGATTATTGGTAATGAGTAAGACTAGTCAGCCCTTACATTTGGTGTCCGTTAACACTGAGGTATTGATTGAATGGGAAAAAACAAGCTATGATAGAATCTAACCTAGTGCCACGGGAAGAGATTGGTTCAATTATGGGTTCAATAATTGGTTCAAGTGCTGAAGACTAACTGAGGAGCATGCGGGCGGGAGGAAGAAACCGGAAGTGGTATTTGTCTGGGATGCGGTCTATGACCTTCGATCTATGAATGCATTGTGAGTTTCCAGAGCTATAGAAATAAGACTTTTAAGTATTTGTTTTGGAAGTAACCTGGAATACTATCGTATCATGTCGCTGAAAGCCTCAACAAACGGTAAAGTTGGTGCCCTTTAGTTATTGAAGCGTTCATATTCCAGCGTTAATCATTCTAAATCTTGTCAACGAAGTGCTCGCACTTCGTTGACAAGACAATAACATGGATATACGCACTATGTACGTATATCCATGGCTCCCTCAGTTTTATAAACAACGTGGAGAAAAGGAAAGTCCTTCCCTGAGAAAAAATAAATAGTTTTCACACGAAGGTACTCGTACGTCAGAGTTACTTTAAGTTCTAGACCGTTATGGTCAGATTCTTTTTGGAAAAAGTGTAATGCAAATTTATTTGTTTTTTCCTACGGTCCTCTCAGTAAATGTGTGAATTTTACATGCCTTAAGACTCAGTTTGGGGAGAGCTGTACCCTCAACTTTCAAAACCTATGGATAGAGTTGTGTAGAACAAGTCTCTATGGGTATCTTAATTTCACTGAAATTGAGGATAGTTAGACCTCGATTTGTACTTCCTGTTATGTATTTACTCATGAATCGACCTTCTTGAAAGGACACCGATTGAATGTTTTCTTAACATGGATTATCCTCATGGCTAAAAATCTTTAGCATTTGACTTAATTTGAGTATTGGTTTAGAGCGGCGGCTGATGTACTGGATTTCCATCGAGACGGGGAATGCTGGTGGTGACAGTAATTATTAATCGTGTTACGATTCCTACTGGAGGGTGATACGTGTAGAGCGCGTCAAGTGGTGTACGCAGTCCGTCGTATGGTACGTTAACTTCTTTACTCCTTGGTGTCTTTCGTTAAGAGTAGCCTTATGCTGACGCTATGCTTCTCTCAGCCCATTCTTCATCCGTTATCTAGAAATTCTACCTCTAACAAATTTCCTGACTATCACAGGTGATATCCCTAATGTCGGAACTAACCTCAACTGTCGCTCCACTCCCTTTATTATTAGGTACAGCTGAAATTATGTTTTGCATTTCACTTTTGGTTATGTCATTACTTCGCCATTACTTTAAACAATACCTAAGGGAATATTTTTATCCGTCTACATGGATAAGAATTGAATATGGTATTTTTACCGGCATTGAAATTGTAAGTAGTTTACTTAATTCACATCTTATAGGCAAGATATACTATTGGCTAATAGGCACAGCATATTAATTTTTTCGTTACCATGGAATTCTTGTGATTGGAAAAGTTATGACGAAATTTTCTAATAGCTATCGATGAAATTAGAAAAGGAAGACTACATAAAATGTTTCCTAAGAAATGCAATTAAAAATAATTTTAAGATACGAAAACAATGCCAAATGATATTTATATGGCATAATGGTTTAAGAGTACGATTATCTGTTATTCTCTTACTGGTTCCTTCTCGTACATAACCAGGGATTCCATTTCATCCAACTGTTTGATTTAATTTGACTACCAGGGTAGAAATGATGGCGAGTATGGTATTTTGTTTTTTGTTTCTAATTCTAACTATGTCGGTGGGAAAAATATAACATATACAAAATATTGTTTAATTTCAAATCAACGTATTTTTTCTCAGGAACGGAATGCATACATTTATTTTCCGAAATAGTTGTCATTTTCGAATTAAATGATTCAAATGAAATGTTTATTAATCGCTAGAATGTTGGCATAATTACCAACAACAAACAGCTACAAATACGAGTACCTAATTGAATTTGTATATTTTTTGTTTTCATCTCAGAAGCAGAGAGCTTAAACTGATGCTTTTTATTCAACACTTTTAATATCTGAGGCATTTAATTTCTCTCTCTTTTCTGACTCAAAACTTTCAAATCCACTTTCCACCCTGCAAAACTCCCTTTGCTTTTCATAATCCCCTTTATCCGCACACCCCGTCCCCTCCCATAATCCCAGTCCCCCTCACATCTGCGCTTGCATCTTGAAGAGCGGGGTACTCCCCAGAACAGATACAACAACACCCGCCTCCAGCTTCAACCCCCCCTTCCACGATCAACACCGCCGTCCCCCGAACACCACCGCTCCTCATAGCCTACACGAACCTCGTGGCCCGCACTCACATCTCACCCACCTTCACGCGCAACTGTTCCTCCACTTCTCCCTAAGCGGTCGCCACCTTCTTCATTAGGATCGAGCGTGCCTAGAAGAAAGGTAATGGGACGATAAGAAATCATCTGGAGGCTCTTCATCTATTTCTCTCCACAGCTTCCGCAAAAATCCATCCATCGGCCATCTCGAAGACCCTAGCTCTCCCAAACCCGCACCCACCGTCCTACCGGGAATGTCACCACACGCTGCGCTGCCCGCCATCTCACCCTTCATATCCTCCACCCGTCAGTGTACACCCACTCCCTCCTCTAACACCCTCCCTGGTGTTCTCTTCCGGGCGGTTCCTCTCCTCCGACCGTCCTCTCTTCGACCTCTCTCTCTCTCTCGCTTCCCCTACAGAGCTATTTTATTGGCTGATCGATGTGCAAGAAGACCCATTATGCAAATTATTTCGCAGGGGGGGGGTCGGTTTTGGAAGGGCAGAGCCGGTGGAAGGGAGGCAGGATGGCGGATGGGGAGGAGGGGACGGCTCCATCTCCCCCCTTTTTATCTCGGGGATGTGCGAGCTGAGGAGGTGTGGTGGTTGTGGGATGGGTTTTGGGAGGCGGGTGTGGAGGCGTGGGTGGAAGGGGAAAGGACGGTGGATGGTGTGCGTGCGTGTGTTCTGTGGGAGGGATAGGGAAGGATGAGGACTCGAGGAGAGAGGGATGTTTGGGATGAAGTGGAAATCTCCCCGTGCGGTTTTTGTGCGGGTTTTACGAGGAGTGCTGGGAGGTGGGGGAAGGAATGGATATTAGATTCTAGATAGGTTGGGGGAGGAAAGCCGGAGTTGTGTCGGGAAGTGTGGGAGGATGATAGAGTGGGTGGGGAGGAGGTTCTTCTCGCCAAGGGATGGACGTGGGGATGAGTATGTGCTGGGGAAGAACAGGGAAAGTGAGTGAAGAAGAGCGGGAACGGCAGAGAGGGGTCATAACACTGTGTATTCACGTGTATTTTTTATCTTCGGTTAGTAAGATACAGATGGTTATGCGACACAAAACCTTTACAATCCATGTTTTCCCAAAATATGGAAGTATATATAATACGAGGTTAAAATTAATTTTTTCTGTTGCAGTACATCCATTTTAGTCATGTTTTTTCTGTGTTATTCCCAACCTTGTATTGTCAATTAGGATTTGAAACGTTTACAGAGTGGTTTTTATTTACTGCTTTTAATAAATCATGTCTAGTTTTCATGCAAATTGATGAAGGAAATTGGATGTAGAACGTTAGTATATATCAAACAAAAACTAGTGGATCAGTTGATTATGCATTACTCCAGATACTTAATATATTCTCCCAAACTACATTATACAACTTCAACGGAAACTTATTTTAGTTATACAGGTTATATATGACCCATTTCTCATCCCCAGTCACCATCCGTTTAAGAAATGGGTCGAGTTCATTCCGTTTGGCGAAGGCTTCGCAGATGGAAATTCGATTTATCATGTTTCTTAGTGTTAAATTGAGTGGCACCCAAACATCGACCTTCTTTTCGAATCCAGCTTTGCGCGAATGTTTTAAAACTGTTTTTTGGTCGATCTTTAGCTCCTGGGTGATGCTACGACTACTAACATGCCGGTCAATTTCGATTATTTCTGTGATTTTATCGACATTTTCGACGACGGACCTGCCTGTGCGAGGTGCATCTTTAACATCAAAAATGCCTGAATGGAATCGACAAAACCAAAATTGCACAAAATTAGCTGTTACAGTATCGGCACCATAAACACTATTGACAATTTCAGCGGCTGGCTTGCATTTTCGCCTTTATCAAAGAAAAATTTTAGAATGTACCGAATTTTCTCTTTGTACACTTCCGATGTTGACACCCTGTAACTCACAACTGAATGGAACAAACAAAAAAAGCAAAAGAGTAGTTTTGGTGCCAAGTATCACCTTGACAATGAGCATAAACTTGAAATTGTTTGATCGATACTTTACGAGATATCCATCACTACAGCCATTCACCGAGCACATAATGGATTTCTTTTTCTCCAACCTAATATACATATATACATGTGTATATATATATATATATATATATATATATATATATGGATATGGATAGTATTGGAATATATGTATGGTATATATATAAAAATATATATGGTGTATATATATATATGGTGTATATATATAGATATATATATTACAGGAGTTCGCGGTATTCTATGAATAGGGCTTTGTACTACGAACCAGAGGACCCGGGTTCTATTCTGTGGCAAGCCTGTCTGGGCACCCGCAGCTCTACCGAAGCTATGTGTTTTTTCGGGTACCAGGCCATCCTGGGAAACAATAACCGGCCCAGGGAAAGGAACTGGCCCCCTACCCTGATGTGTGAATTTCACGCGCTGTCGTGTAGTACTGTGTGAACTCTACCATCACCCACGAAACCCACCTTAGGGCTAATTACTGTGTTAATGGTTTATACATATTTATTTATGCATATATATTTTTTAATATCTCCTTTACACTTTCTTGATGAAACATGTGGTTACTCTAGATAATATTATAGTCTAAAATGAAAGTGTTCAAAATAGTCCTTAAGGCTGATCTTTTACTGAGTATTTTACAAATCTCATTAGTTGTCCTTATGCAGAAACGAATTCATGAAATTAATTCGGCATTACCTCTAAGAACCAGAAACATTATTTTTTGTGGAATTCGAGTTGAATTTAGAAAATATCCAGGAAAAGTACGCGGACTAGACTTTTTAAAGTTTATGATGCATACATCTACGCTTACATGTATACAGTTACGGTCACAGAAAAACGATGGTTGTGTAGGTGGGATGAATCACAAAGCAGAAAAATGCATCAAAGCATCCAGGTCGAACCATTTAATAATTAATTTGAATTATTGAAATTATATGATGACACTATTAGAAAAAAATATGGTATTTTGATCTCTCACTCAATTCTAAAGTCAGTGAATGTTTTCATTTTTTGTATGACAATTCATTTTATGATAAGGGTTCATAGCTAAAATTATATGGACCACAACCATTACTTATATCTTCCCCACATTAAAATGCTATATTTGATGAGTGAAGTGTATATTTTCCATGGCTGCCATAACTTCTGTAATAGTCCATAACTTTAAGAATAATATTATCACCATTACCACTATTCTTCCGATACAACTGACCGACTAATCATAATTCATCATAGAAAATCTATTTATCTCCCTTTTTGTCACTAAAATATTCCTTTAATTGGATTTTAGAAATCACGCTAATCTTTGCTTTAAACGTTTACTTACACACCCCTTTTTTCTCTCTTTCCACCTCAACACTTCCCTTTCCGACAACCTCTTGCCTCTACAAAAATAATCCTAAGAAGATTTGTCATAGGAAATAAAATAAACTGAGTAAAATCTACAAAACAATTACTAACACAGTATTACTGGTTTCATCACGTAGGTGATATTTTCAGGCCTTTTCCACTTGAAGAAGTCATCTATATAATGAAACCAGTTTGTTAATATTTTTAGTGAAATTAGCAAAGTTTATTTTATTCTTTCAGATGAATGTTTGCAAGATTGAGCCCGATATCGTTGAACAAAATAATCGCAATTAACTATTTATTTTTCTCAAATAACCCAATGCCCTCAATCATGCAACAACTTAGTACACGTCCAAACGACTTCAATTTCTTTCATTAGACTGAAGACCTACTGAGAAATACATTCAGAACTTAATACTTATTATAAATTTCTGATTTAAATTATTTTATGTACTTGCATTCTTTTGTGTTCACGCCTTAGAATATTGTTATCTTATTTTGCGTATTTAATAGGGGGCGGCATTTTCATAGCATTTAATCAAGTTCATTTGATCGTAGTACGCCACATACTGTTCACACCTCATGTGATTTAATAGGTCCAAACGCCCGTGCACTAGTCGGACGCGTTTTATGATGCCTGACAGATAAACTCTGTTTTCGTCATGGTGTGCTTCAATCACCCAATATATTTATAGTAAAACATTTTTAAACCATGCTATTTTATTTTAATACCCACATATTATCACTCTATCAAATAAGGTGGTAATGAGGTATCATTTCTTAGATCTGTTGTATACAAAGTTTTGACGTAGTTATTAATTTGTTAAGCTCTTGAAGTGGCAATCCGGAAAATTCGTTGACAGCTTCAGTTGCCACTGATTAACATATGTACCATTGCGCCCGATTAAACAACCTTTGTGGTTTTCATTTCTTCCCTTGACCGATGTTTCACTTTTACGGTACAAACAAATGCAATGCTTGTAATAAAAAAGTTAGGAACTGGTAGAGGTGATCGTAATATTTAAGAAAATTTGGCTAATTAAATCCTTGGAAAGATTCTAATCCGAATGAAAGGGGGATAAGAATCACTATTAACCATGAACGACATATTTCATGTGGTCTTCTCATTTGATAATAGCAGGACACCATATCGGAAAAGAAAGAAATACTTAGTTGTTCCACACATATTTTTATTAATACGACCTAGGTTTCGACTTACAAAGTCATCTTCAGGCTTCATTTTGTAAGTCGAAACCTAGGTCGTATTAATAAAAATATATGTGGAACAACTAAGTATTTCTTTCTTTTCCGATATGAGTCGCTTCCACAAAGTGACGCCTCAGACAATTCTATTCAGCAGGACACCAGTTTCAAAATGATAATTATAAGCATTCAGTGACTATCACGACTTCCAGCGATATGTGAAGTTTGGTGCTGAAGTTCGAGTTATGCTGCCCATTTTTGGTTCTTTCTGGCGACTATGACAATTTTCAGATACACATCACATTCTTGTTCTAAGGTGTCTTCTGCCATAGTGATACTTAACCATAGAATTCATTTGGCTTTTAGTCACATAGAGCTAGGTCGTGGGTTACTAAAATAGCTGTACGACTTATGGACTGCTTCAATGCCATAGGGGGCGAGGTAATTTAATTTCATAGTTAACGGGAATCGCGCTGCATTTCATTGGTTCCTCCGCAGAGGTGAAAAGGCATGCCTGCATGAAATAGGATCTTACTGAAACGCTCACATATTTATGATTCGAATCAGAAGATACAAAGAAGGCCTTTAGGACTGTCATTTTACGCTACTATATTTTTTCCAAAAAGAGACTAGCAATGAATATAATAATCCAAAACGAAACTGAGAGTTTCATATGCAATCGGCCATTTTAAAAATCTAACAATATTTATCGAGTATGTCCTCCTGGCAAGGAATTCTTACAAATATCTAGAAACTCGGCTGGATCCAATATTTGCGAGGACACGCCAATCAATCATAGCGCGGTCTTCCCCTCGAAATTACCGCTTTTAGCCGCACCATCTGACACCAATTGCTTTTTCAAAAAATCCTTCCACGTTTCAACATAGAAAGGTCCAAAGAGAATGAAAAATACTCAATTGGCCAGAATAGCTTGTCGGGCCCATACTTGTTACGGGCTCTCTGGCTTTACCTCTCTTTCGCGTTCTCCTAATGATCAGCACGTGACTCTCGATGGAGGCGAATAAAAAATAATGGCAGCGAAGAAAGCCCATGCAAATGAAGGCATTTCCATTGCGACCCGCGGTGTCATGTCGCCCCTTTAACTACTGAGACGTGTGTTCCTTTGACTATCGCCCTCCCCCTTTGCTTTTTCGTTCTCTCTCACTCTCTCAACATTCATACCTTTCTCATCCCAACTTTTCTCCTTCGTTCTGCTTTTAATTTGAACTTCAAATTCTCTGTTCAGCCATTGCCCTGGAAATAATAGCAGCTTTCTATAAATTAATAATATAATAAGTAGGGAATTCGGATTTTCGTTCAAATTTAAAATTCCTACTTAAAGTTTTACCAAATTAAAACAATATCCGTTGCGCTGCTCGTTTTTCCGCGAATTGTTCATTGTCTGTTGAGGGGAATGTATTTAATATTATTAATTTTATATTGGGTGTGGCTACATAATTTCCTTGTTTTGAAAGTGTTTGCGTTTGAAAAAAGAAAATATGTTTCGTTTTTTAATATATGTATATATATATATATATATATATATATATATATATATATATATATATATATATATATATATATATATATATATATATGGCCGTCGTCATCAGAATTCCGATGACGACGGCCGTGCCGTCGAAACGTAAATATCTACTGTAAATGTCCTTCTTTTACGTTTCTGTGGGCTATACCGTCACCTACTAAACCGACCTTCGGGTTGATTACTGTGTTTATGGTATATATATATATATATATATATATATATATATACATTTATTTAAACACGAAAACCCGCCAGGTGACGAAAAACTATTCATTCACATGGAAATGCATGAAAGGATGTTTCCAAAACCCTTAGATACAAATAGTGGCTAGGGACCACCCAAAACCTACTTTAAAATAGATAGAAACAACTAAATAATTGAATAAATTTTTTTTCATTGAAGTTTTGTAATGGCCAAATTTTAAGCTGGAATGTTCATGCCGAAGTCTCGGTTCAACGGCATCGGAAGAAAATGTTCATTAATTAAATAACCCTTTCGGTAGAAAGATATCCTTGCCATTTGGAATATCCCTGGAACTTCATTGGTGACCGTCTGAAAGAGATATAGGGAATTCAAATACTCTTTTGAACGAATTGAATATGCAAAATATAAATCTGTGTGTAAGAAATGATTGAAAGTAAAAGAATATTTTCGCTTTTAATCAATATTTTAGTTTGAAATTTCAGGTCGGAATATTGTTGATTTTGTACTTAACTGAATACAAAAATATTAGCCTGCAAAGATTGGTATGCATGTTAATCAGATTGAATATATAATCGGAAGTTCTTGCGTCGGAATCCGTGATGACGTCAACGGCCTTTATTTTAAAGACCGAACACATTCCCGTGTACAATACCTGAAAGTTTTAGCACTCTATCATTGGACAATTATTCCAAGGAGTTTTTCAATTGGACTTCAATAGTAATAATAGGCCAACAAGGGAGTAATATGAACCTTAAAATCGAACCCAGGACACCTAGAGGAATAGTGGAATTTATTTAGCTTATTTCTCATTTATTTCCCGGTATTTGCCTTTTACGTGCAGCTCTGTAAAAATTTCGCATTTATGGGCACTGGTAACTCTACCAAAGTTAATTTTGCGTCATTTCTTCCTATTTCTTTGAATTTATCTTATCATAAAATTTGTAATGTTTTTGAAGAATTATCATGCAGGGAAAATGTTCCTCTGTCTTATGATGGATTATGAATAGATTAAATTTAAAAGATTTATCGTGAAAATGGTTGTGCAAGTGGTCCTCGAGAGAAGGCGGTTGTCCAGTGGATGGAGCACTGGGCAGCTGCTCCGAGGGCTCGGGCCGATTCTCAGTAACGCGAACACAAGAATAGCAGTTTTTATCGGGCCATGGTAACCCAGGAAAGAAAAACAATTATTTTGTGTATATAAATCACAGGTATGTTAAATCTTTAATTTGATGTTATTTAGACAATGTTAATCCAGTGCAAAGTTGTTTGGATATTACATTAACGTGGGGTAAAATACGATTCATACCATTTACCTCAGAATATAAGGCCATGAAAATGTTTAGAGTGAGAAAACAGCGGTAATATCTTCAAATATTTTGACTCCCTATAAATTGCGTAAGAAAATATCTCCTGGTAACTTTTGTCATATTTTTTGTAGGTAAAGAGCTATAAAGGCAAGGATTGAAGTGTCAGACAGATATAGTACATCTAATGAGTGATTATGGTGGGCTTACAATGCATCTGAACAAAGAAGAGAAAATATTGAAAAATGTTCAAAATTTGTAGTAAACTATTATTTTGGTCGTTTTCTCGCCATTTTCATCAATTCTTTCCCTGTGTGTGTTAGCCTAATATCTCATGCAGCTTATGCATGTGCCGTACATGTATCTTTCTCCGTCCTTGTGCACCTTTGTTTCATATTGTATTTCAGAATGTACATTCATGCATTTATTTGGTTCCTATCTTACATTTTCAAAGATTTTTGCATATTAAGAGCTCTTTTTTGAAAGCAGAGAGCGAAATAGAAAAATGAAAAATAGTAAAATCTTCTTTATGTGAAATATATTTCTTTAGACACTGCTATGTACATATTTTTACACACTGCGCTGGTATAAAATTGCTTAATGGAACAAATCATCAAAGACTAGCCGTCTTTATGAACTTCTACTTACAATTAATTTTGTAATTTACAAAGTGTAAATGTTGCTTCTAATAATACCTTTGGCGGAGGCAAACAGGCAATAATAACGTCATTTTTCATAGTGGTCAAAATTTGCAATTACAATAAAGTGCTCGTTAAAAGCGTAACCTTTATTTTTGCATTTACGAAGCAATTATTTTAATTCAGTTTATGCTGAAAACATCTTTATTAATTGTTTCCACATTATCAGCAACAAAACCAGAACAAAATTATGGTTTTACTATAAGGTTATTGAGTAACCTTGCAATTCATCCAAGGTAGGAATAATGCACAAATATGCTGCCAGCGGTCTTTCCAACTCGAATAAAATATCAGTTCCTTTTTGCCAGTTCATATGAAAACTGCACATTCTCGAAGAGAAAAATGCTTTCGTTGCAGATCGATTCTAGAATTAATCAAGATAAAATGTTTTCATTTAAATGACTTACCCATGCTCTACAAGTACCATGGTCCATTACGTTATTTTCTATGACACTACTCAATGTGCGAGCTATTATTTACACCAAACAATGGAGAAAGGAACAACAACAACACTTTTAAACATGATAGAGTCTTCGAATAGATTTTTTACTCAATAAAAAATGTGTTACGACAGAATATTTACGTCCCGAAATATCTTAATGTTGTGTGATTATGTCACAGTACTTCACTTCATAAGGGAAGAGGCACGATATCGTGTCCCTCAAACTTAAGTACACATCACCTCACCATGAAACGCGTACGAGGGCAGCTAAAACTGTTCACTTTATATAACATAATTGTAGAGTTTATTCACGTTATCTTGCAACAGCCAAATCGCGTTCACAAAAAATTCTTTCAGCTGAGCTGATAATACTCAGGAGCAAAGTCATTCGCGAGATTAGTTAAGAAGTTAAAATCCGAGGAACTATTAGAGTTCTCGGAAGGATTATTTTGTTCATAGAAGTTAAAACCAAAGTTCATGTCATTTTCCTGTGGAATTGCCACAACTTCGGGCTGACCTCCTGCCTCCTGCTGCTGTTGTGCCACTTCCGTAGTTGGAACTGTTCCAGCATTTGAAGACGGGAATGTTCCTCCCGGTGATGTAGGGGTGCCGAAGTTCCCCTGAATGTTGGTCTCGCCATAGTAAACCGTTGGTCCTCCGTTCACAACAACGGGTCCAGGAGGTCCCATTGAACCTGGAAGGTGCTTTGCGTTACCTCCAGTTGTCGGGGGCGGCTGCGGCGGAGCCTGAGGTGGGTGATGGTTTGTCGGTGATGGATGGTGAGCGGGAGTCGAAGGCTGTCCGGTAGTGGTCGAGTTGGGGTGTTGCGTGCTTGGTGTTCCTTGTGGGGTAGTTCCGTGAGGATGAACTCCCGGGGGCTGCGAACCCCCTGAGGGGTGTGCTCCTCTGTACTCCTCTTGGAGGTGTCCTCCGTAAGGATGGTGATGGACGCCTTCGTAGTATGCAGGGTCATGCATATGTGTTACCGGCATGCTCTGCTGTGTTCCTTCTCCTCCTCCATTCGGGTACATTGCGCCTATATATTCACCTCCCATTCCCTGATGCCCATACCCTGCGCTCCCGTAATTACTGGCACCAGAATTTTGATAGTGATCAACCTGGGAACCACCGCTTGCACCCGAGTTTCCGTAAGCGTGATGGTATGAGTGAGTTCCCTCAGGACCTCTAAAAGAGTGATGCGTTGATGCAACATTTTGATGCTGCGTTGTGTTACTCTGATGGTGCGTTTGCATGCCAGGGGGAATACCTCCATTGTACCCAGCGTACTGCTGAATATCCTGCTGGTTTGGATGATGATACCCAGTATTAGTAGAATTATACCCTCCGGGTCCAAAATATTGATGAGGTGGCTGCTGCTGTGTTTGGTGGTGATGGTGCTGCGGGTGCAGCTGGTGTTGATTTCCAGGGTGAACGGATTGGTTTCCATGCACGGACGATTGATATTGGAAAGCGTGCCTCGGTGAAGATGCATGCGTTTGCTGCGAGTGTGGATGATGCTGCTGTGGAACTGTAGTCCGAGATTCGGCGGCCATTCCGACACCCATCCTTCCTTGTTGAACTCCACCAGTCGATGCAATATGCTGAGTATTTCCTGGTATCCCGTGTCTACCAGAAGTTTGCATAGCGTATGGCTCCGCCGGTACTGCGCCGGGTCCACCAACTGTACAGTGACCGTGGGATTGAACTTGTGTTGGGTGTTGTTGAGGGGAATAATTGTCTTGCTGCGATTGAGCCACAGGGATTCCGGGTGAGGATGTGGATATCATTCGAGGTGAATTGCAATGACCTTGAGATATTTGTCCAGTATGCATGGTCATTTGGGCGTGTTGATGAGTGGCGTTTTGGTGCTGCTGATGGTGCGTGTAGTCCCTGGCACCGTAATACATTATTGGGGGTTGACACGCTCCTCCCATCCGTTGCTGCTGAAGTCCTATCATGTGGCCAGATCTGTTGTACTCGGCCCTTGCGTGATGGGGTCCTCTAAACTCGGCCGCGCAGTGACCGTAGGATGTTGGCTGCTGCGCGTGGTGTTGCTGCCTCTGCTGTACTGCGGATAAGTTTACGTTGTGAGTTGTCTGAGCCATTGAAGGAGACTGTCTCTTCATTGGAGCCGAGTGGTATCTTGGAGGAGTCTGACTTCTGCTGCTAGAAGAGCTGCTGCAACTGCTAACGCTGCTGCTACTGCCAACGCTGCTAACGCCATTGTTATGATGCAAGGAGGAAGCCATCGACCCCATTGGCCCAGCTGCTACCGAAGCCGGATTAGGACTGACGTGAATTCCTCCACCTCCACCTGCCACGTTGGACGCTGTGGCAGAGGTTGCCGTTGTAGCCGCTGTCGGGGAACTGTGCCTAAAGAGGCCGTTGGCTGCCCCGGGACCTTGCGGACTGGGCTGCGGTGGTGTCCCTGGCGTGGACGGCGTCAGACTACCACCAGCTGAAGTTAATTGCGATGGAAGGCTCTGAGGTGGAGTGGGTTGAGGGGAAGGACCGACACATATCTGTCCTTCGTGCAGACCCACGATCGCGGGGCCGATGCTTCCAGGTTCCTTCTTGCACTTGGGAGCAATTCCAATTGGTGACATCCTGGGCGTTCCTTTCATTGCCGTCGCTGGCATGTCCGTTCCGCTCATGACACCGAGGGTGGTGATGGTAGTCGGGGGACTTGATGCACGTTCAACTTTAACATCTCTATTAGGTGTCGCTGGCATTTTTCTGGTCATTGGAGTACCAACGCCACTCCTGTCGGACCTAGAATCATCATCGTCTTCGTCTTCATCATCCCTTTCATCTTCCTCATCGTCGTCATCTCCGTCCTCGGTATTCCTTGACGCCCCAAGCATTCTTCCTCGTCTTCCGCTACTCGGCCTCGTCGCGTTGACCACCTCATCTTCTTCGCCAATCATCATACCCATCTTGTCATAAGGCGTGCTGCCGCCGCTACTTGCGCTGCTTGCGTTGCTGTTGGTGTTGAAACCCCCTGTCGAATTTTGATTTTTCTGTGAAGAACTGTTGTTGTTCTTGCCCATTTTTCCTCTCTCCCCTAAGCCTCCCGGAGCCAGGTCGCAGTTTTGACAACTTTTTTTATCGTCCAATAAACTGCCCTTTCCCTCTCCCATCTTGCCCTTTCCTCCTCCTCCACCCTCTCCCTTCTCTGAGCCATCTTCTCCTTGTTTACTCATAGTTTGTCTCTTATGCTTCATTCTTCGGTTCTGAAACCACACCTTGACCTGCCTCTCAGTTAAATCTAGGGATGCTGCAATCTCTATCCTTCTTGGTCGGCAAAGGTATTTGTTGAAGTGGAATTCCTTCTCGAGCTCAAGAAGCTGAGTGTTTGTGTAAGCCGTCCTCAGACGCCTCGGGAGACCATTTTCTGAAATAAAAGAAAAATGTTCATGAATATAAATGTTTATGCTGTATTTACGATGGAGATTCGATAATGAGCACAATTTAACATTAATTGAATTGCGGAATCTATATAGAAATATTACAAAAAAATTATTAGGTACGAATTGAAGTTAATGTACGATGAAGCTTAAATTTTATTCGTTCGCAATATACTATTGCAGAAAATATCGGAAAAGGAGGTTTTTTATTAGTTTTTAATTGAAAAATAGTTAATAATAACATTAATTCAAGTTTATATACTAATTAATATTGATAATGATGTGTGCCACCAAGTATTTCAGGAACAAGTCAAAATATTATATTACGCTTATTTTATTAATTCCTTGCCTTTTATTTTTCTCATGATTTCAATGAGTACAAAATAGAAAAATAGAGTTAAAGTTTTAATATCTTCTTTTTAAAAAGCATTTCAAATTATATTTTAGATTTATTATGAATAAAAAATAAATACACGAACTCATTCTTATGTTTTAAAAGGACATCATTTCATTATAATACATGCACATATTCAGGTACACAAAAGTTATATGTTGAACGAACAGGAATTTATTAAATATAAAAGAAGATATTAGCCTAAATAGTAAGAAGTTAAAGTATACCGGTTTCTTTTGATCGTGGAGCAAGTTACCCGCAATACTGTAACTTGAATTATGTTTTCATAATTCGATTTCTCAAGTGAGACCTTGGATCTTATGTATCATGGGAAAAAAACCAACCGCACGGACCTGTCACTTAGTTCTCTGACCTTCCAAAATATCCTCACATAATTATTCCTGAATACCACATACTCGGGACGCAACTATAACACTCCGGTCTGGATTAAATATTAGCAAAGGAGTCACCGTTTACTGCATTCTCTTTGCCATTCCATCTGTGAACTTTTCTGAGACGCTCTCCCTTCTTCCCATAGGCAAAAAACGGTCCTAAACCTCCCACCCCCATCCCATCCCCCTTCCTTTGCCATTTTCTTCGGAATACACATACGCATAGGAGAAGAGATGGTGGAGAAGTATGAGAACCAAATGGGGTTTTGGGTGGGTGTTGGAACGGGATGGAGGGATGCTCCATTTGTCAAAAGTCAAATGTGGGCCTAAACGGGACGCGACGCGAAATGAATAGAATCTGTCCTGCCGACACTTGTGCCGCGGAGACAGTGAAAGGTGGGGAGAGGAGATTCAGGAAATACGTACTAGAGAGTCGCAGGGTTCGGGAGGGATTGGGGGCGGGGTGGTAAGAGTAGGAGGCCCCTTTTCCTCAATCTCCCTCTCTTTCGCCAGAAGATGATGACTTGGGGCATCCGCGCGTTCGAAGGGAAGAAGGGTGCTTGATGGCGAAGTAAAGTGAGGGCGGAAGGGGGAACATCTGCAGAGGAGGGGTGTGAGGGACTGCTGGATGAGAGATAGGTTGCAAGGAGGCAGAGGGATGGCTTCTGTAAGATGTATTCTACCAAATAACAGAATTCATTCGTTTGAGGGATGAACTTACAGACGGGTGAATTTACGAACTTTTGGCATAGTACTTAACTAATAGACTGGTTTAGTTCTACAAAATAACTTCAATAATAATCTCAATTCCATATGTATGACGATCGATGACTTCATTAAATGACAATGCGTATATATCTAATGTCTAACCTTCCAGACAACTACTTGTTTAACCATGTTACAATTTGGGGGAATGAATGGTTGTTTTTCTGAAACTGAAGACACACCAGGAAGCGGCCGTTAAATCGTAAATAATAAAGACTCGAAGAGTTAACTCTATAGTTTCAGCCTCAACTTTGTGGAAGTTCATTTTAATAAATGAAAAAGAGTTATTCAGCCAAAGTTTGTTGCTTAAGTTTCAAAGGGCGAATTAAAGTGCTTCCTATGACGAATAGTTTCATTCCCCCGTAAAAAATCTACCTCTTCCATTAGGGAATCTGGTCATACTGGAAAATTAATTTGCTCTTGGTTATTCCTAGTCTTATTGAATCCCCGCTTTGCCGAATACGGGGGATGGATAGGAGGGCGATGAACAAATTGGAGGAAGAAAAATGGCAAAGGCACGATTTTAGATATCGAACTGGGGTGGGGAAAGGGTTTTTGCAGAAGTTGAGGCTGAAAAAAGAGGAATAAAAAATGCGGGGCTCGAGATGACACGCAACGGGCGAAGGTTGTGCGTGGAATGAGAGCGGAATGGCGAGGATGATGGGATGGGGAATGGTTAGTAGTTAAAGGGGGGTGGAGAGGGCGAAGGAAGCAGAGAGAAGGGTGCAGGGGATGGCGACCGTGGATCCCCGCCGCTATCCCTAAGTGGGTGCTGCATCGAGAGAGGAGAGGGTGTAGGGAGGAGACGATCGGGGAACTCAGGGTAAAGCGGGGAGGGTGAGCCTTTATATTAAATTCTACCTGGCATCACGTGGCATCAGTCTTTTGTCGCCGCTTCGTAAGACTGTAGCAGGGAAGGGAGAAAGGGTCCGAAGGGAGACAGCGAGGGAGGTGAGGGACCATCACCGCGTGGAACAGAAGGCGTTTTGGGAGCGGGGTATGGACGAATTTGCAGGGAGGAGCTGGGATGAAGGATAGGGGAGGTATATGGTAAGGGAATGGGAAAGCGAGCGATGGAGGGGTACTGCGTCTGATTCCAAGTGCTAGAAAAGTTCTTTCTCGCCATCTCCAATCCGAATCCGCTCCAAATTGGCTCTCTAACCCCTTAACTCCCCGTAGGTGCGTTTCATCTTCCCAAACTCTGTGTGAGTTGCACACGCTCGAGGTCCCTTTGGAATGGGGAAGTCTTCCGGAATGTCGTCAGTATGTCGCCTGTACCCACGAGTCTCAAAAAATACCGATTTGGATCTGATGGGAATATTTTATCCTACCTCCGGAAATATGAAACTGATTTAAGTTCTTGGGAAACTTTTTAGAGACCACCAGTAATAGGAATAATCTTCGATTTACATCCCAAAGCGTCGATAATATGCTGTATTAATACCTGTAAAATAAATATGTTCCGAAAGAAGGAATCAAAATATGTTAATTGTAAGAAATGAATTACTTATTCAGGGATTTGTTTTAGAAAAATGTTTCCTGCATTAGTAATGACCTAATATTTCATGTTAGAAATGGGTAGCAATCTATTGGATCTCTGAATGGGCTACATACTGTATTTCTAATAGATTCAATCATGCATGGCGATATTCTAATTGTACCCTTGTCGCAATATGTTCGTCTGCTCTGAAAATCTAGCGTCTTCATTTATGACGGAAAAATATTATTCCGTCAACCCCAACCATTAATCATTATTTCATGTCGTGTTTTCATTTTACCTGTCTTTTCTGGTAGAAATTTTAAACGCGTTTATCCCTCACTTCTTTATTTTGTTAATTTATGACTTCCTTTTACTAAAAATTTCCTGAATCAGTATTTACTTTTATATTTCTGAGTTTTTTGCCCATGATATAGCCTACCAGAACCCATTCTCATCTTTGTACTCGTATAGTTCATACATGTTCTAGAACTTAAATAATTCAGTTTATTTGGAATAAAATATTAATATTAGGTTAAAAATCCTTTTTTATTGCATTTTATTAACCTTGAATGGCGTATTACGTTCATGTGAAAATGTTTATGTTGCCAGTAAATCGTTGCCGTGAAGAGTCAATCGGTTGCTGATAATTCTAGAATCATAAGCGAATCTTTCTCATAATACAAAATTTCCATTGAATATCTGTCGGTGGAATTTTCACTCAAATGTTCATTTTTAGTTGCTTTATTTTCGATCATTTTAAGTCAATATAACTTTAAATAATGTATACTGTATGGGTTATTTATATTTGCACCATACTAGAGCTCAATGGATATAATTAGGATAAATGATGATTTATCAAGTTATACTATCTCAAGATTAGTCTCCTTAAATGTCATTAAGTTATACGAAAACATTTATTTATCAATAGTTATTATCAAACAATAAAAAAAAACAAGTTGTTAGACCTTTTATTTTCAATTCCCGTAATTAGAGTCATATTGCTATCAAAGGTGATGGACGGGATATACGTGTATTACATGTTTCAATTGTTTGTTCATCATACGTACAAAATAGGCTTCTTCGCCATCCTCAAGTGCCTCAACATTTTACGTAAATACCTTTTTTAATACATAGACATTATTTTTACCTCCCTTAAAATTCCCACTCGGGGCGGGTTATATAGGTGTAGTAATAAAAAAAGAAAATAATAGTTATTTATAGAAATTAATATTTTTTTAGTAATTACTTTTATAGTGAGTCACTATCAAAACTATATGATGTGAGACTTCTTTTAGTTTGACGTAGTTTTACCATATTCCGAATGGTATACAGGAAAGTTCCAATTTTTCATCAAAGGGGTACCACAAGGGATTAACTTCTTGTTCTTAAATTGGACAGCATGGTGGCGGCCGCTTCTCTTTTGTCTCATGAACTGAAACCTGGCTGACCTCACTAGGCGAGGTATTTCGGAACGATTTATTTTCTGGACGCGGGGAACAAAGACGAGAGGCAGAGCGGAAGGAGGATTGATATGAGACATGAGAAACGGGAGTTCCCAAAGGGGAGCGAGAGAGATTGCTAACTATCACCCATTCCTAAAGGACTTTTCATTGTGTCATTTGGTCAACTTTGGGTGGTTTGGCTCCTTTGTACAGTCCGCACTCCTCCTTCCCCTATATGTACATATATCACACACACACGCACACACATATATGTGTGTGTGCGTTCTGCATAGCAGCAACCCCAAAGTCCTTCTGTCTCCCTTTACCTACGTACCTCATGCTATTCATCTCCCTCGACTACTCCACGCGAAACGGGCCACTCCACACTATTTACGTCACCATACAGAGAGTCTGGGATTTCGAGTGGGTCTTTAGAATATAGACGGCGTACCGTGTCGTGGTCCCGTGCCCCGGCCGACCCTTTTCTGACCTCTCGGTTCCTTTCTAACCCCTCATCCGCTTCCCTCGCATCCACCGACGGCTTCACCGCTCCTTCATCCCTCCCTCTCCAACATTCTCACTCCAGCCGGTCCTTTAAACTTTATATCCAAATCTCCCAACATTTCTCCCTCTATCCCTGTACACGAGGCGACTAGTGGGAGAACTTTTGGTTCAAGCATCGGCCGTCCGTTACCGCCGCCGCCACCGTGGCCGATTGTTGACTCGCCCATTGTTTTTGACTCTTGCCGTTGCCGCAGCGAAGCGTGTCAGTGTCGCAGTCGCTTCACTTTTGTTCAATTGTTTTCCACGTTCTTTTTTCACATTCATTCCTTTTTTTTAAATTAATCCGCAGAGTAACCGCTCGAGGGATTGCAGTGAAAAAAAGGAGGCGCGACGGGTGGAAGGCAGGCAAGGAGGGGGTAGTGTCGCGGCGGATGCGGTGAATGGGAAAAATGTCGCCGCTTTGGATTGCTATTTGCATTTTTTTTCTTTCGCTGGTTTTTATTCAACGCAAAACTCGCTAAGTGGAACACGTTTTACGCTCGTGACCTTGTTGCAATATTTCGTTCTTTCATTTCACAATCCGTGACATGGAAGGTCATTTCTAAATACACATTTTGTATCCTCAATGCCATCAATTTTATCCTAATATATACGATACTTACAAAACAAAACAACGGTTTTACCCGGGCAGCAGAAATTATTTTACGTACTCACTAAAACATCTCCAACATTTTTCTAAAATACCTTTCATTTACGTAAAATATTTTCATAAGCGACCAGTGATATGATATATTTAACAATCTAAATGGTCTAATGAATGATGTAATTTGATTTTCTTCTGATTCTTCCTTCTTCAGAGCAGTTTCATTGATGAGGGTTAATGAAAAACTGCTATCAGTATATTCGGTTCTTATGACTGGGAGAAGGCAACATCTTGTTTACGGAAAACCCACGGGAGATGCGAAATAAATAATACTCTTACAGTAATATATATATATATATATATATATATATATATATATATATATATATATATATATATATATATATATATATATATATATATATATAATGTCGTTTATTGTACATAATCTGAAGGGACTCGATTCCAGTGTTGCCTTAGCCTCATGTGGATTTTGCATTAAAACAAAAGGGGGAACCTATTTTTAACGTACCAGCAGCACAAAAATACACGTATGCATGAATTATTATTGAGGGTATAATTACATAGCATATAAAACTATTATATATTGACAATTTAAATAACAAATAATTAACTTTTTATTTGACACTTTCTTATGTTTTTGTATTTAGATCCTGTTATAATCATTGAAGATCTTTGTACTTAAGACTTTATAATTGTTTAAAGCCCAAGTCGACGTAATCAATTGCATAAGAAGATTCCAAAGAAGGGAGTTATTACTAAAATTGAATATTTCCGATGAAGGAATTTGAAAATAAGCGGCAGTATTTATTTTACACTTACTTTGACATTAAAAAAATCATTGAAAAAATATTACCTACACTCCCTGAGCAAAGTATTTAATGTGATATTATAGTCCGGTTTTGAATTATATATTGAAACTAATGTCAAATTTTTCTCAAAAATGTGGATACTAGACCCCTCGTATAATAGCAAAATTTGATTACAATATTTACTATCATAAGATGAAGCAGATAAAGCTTGACGATTTGCCGTCTCGAGAACATGAATAAGCGGTTTACTGTCTATACGGGTAACAAAGGGTTGTGTTAACATAATGATCATATCACCTTCGGTATTATTTTAAACCAAATATGGAAACAGTGGGGAGAGGTATTTTCGAACTTTCAAAAGCGGTATATTTTTCGTCGTTGAATGGCATCTCCATTTCATCTCTGTGAAAGGATTTCTGAGGGAAGGAGGACAGGCGACCGCCTGTGCTCCACCCTCTACATCCAGGTCCCACCCCCCCCCTCAAACATTCATCCTCCCCGAACCCCACCGAAATCACCCCCAGAATAAACTTTCAACCCCATCACCCCATTCTTCTCCGATCCTTCCTATCCATTCTGGGCCTTCCCCATCCACGCGCCCGCTGCCGACCCACCATCACTCCCTTCCCCCATGGCCACCCTTTCCCCCGCTAAACATTCTCCACTTCCCCTCAAGACCCCTCCCCCCTACCACTCTCGACTTGGAAGGAGATTCTAGCTTACTACGCCTCATTCCCCCAACCACATCTCCCTCCTTCATTCTTCCACTCCCTCACCGCTCTGTCCTCACTCTCCCTCAGGCATCCTTCTGTCTTCTATCTGTATCCCTGACACGGACATTATCATACTTTAATAGGCGGAAGGAGGTTTTCTGAGCCACGAGGGGGCGCTGCCGAGTGGGAGTGGCGAGGAGAAGCAGAAGGAGAAAGAATGAAAAAGGGAGCGAAGGAAGGGAGAGAAGGGAGGGGAGGTAGTGATCCAACCGTGGATTTGCTAATTTTTGGTTAATGCTCTATGGATGTCTATCGTTGAGGAAGTGATTGATTCTTATGGTAACGGGGGAGATGACTGGTTGAATTGAGCTCGAGTCGTGACTGTTTCAACAAATGGAAACGAAAAACGAATGAATTTTATTTAACAGTTAACCACTCGATTTGTAAAAATATGTTATCAATAACCATATTTAGAAGTATTGCCTAACATTCCAATGCAAATATTTGATTATGAGATTTAAACATTTGCACTATCCACAGGTTTATTGGTAACGTACAACGCGTTTCGGTTCAAAGGACAATCCTCAGATACAAGATCACGTCCCATCCTCAAGTACAAGGCTCAGGTCTTGTACCTGAGAATGATTCTGTGAGCCAAAACGAGTTGTACGTTACCAATAAACCTGTGGAAAAGTACTAATTTTTTAACCTCGTAATAACGAACTTCCACTATAGCACGTCTTGAATCTGTCAAATATTTGATCATTTTGTTCGTATATCTGTCAGTTCATAACGTTTTATCAATATGGATAACCACATGAAAGTGAATGCTTTCATAAAATTTTAAAAGTGAAAAAAATGGATCCGGAAATAAACGCAAATTATTTCAGAAATGTAGTTGTCAATTGAAATATGCAGGGCCTACTATTTGACAAATTATCTTAAGTAATCTATTTTCGGTCTAACATCTCTGGCTTTTTGACCTCTGGTACAACTTCGATACGAAAGATTAATTTTTCGACTTTTAAACTTCATTAGCGGTACATTTCAATCCCCATTACTTTGTGAAATATGTTTAATTTGGGGCCTGATTTTGGGTAAAACCAGATTGCATCATGAAAAAGTAGCTGCGTAGTATTCTTAGCGTGATGCGGTGGCGTACTCAGTGAAAACAGCCAAAGACTTAAGTGTAAACAGAAGGAACTCTGTTGAAGCTGTAAATAGAGGAATCATAATGAAAGATCGCCTTGTTTCCATTAAGCCTGTTTGAAAGCTGGAACCTATAGGAGGCATATGGAAAGCATTCATTCTATGAAGTATTTTTTGTATGAATTAGATACATTTGATTCTGGTACAGTGGAAAAGAAAATTTCATATGCAAAATCCTTTAAGCTGTCCAATTCTTGCCATGAGGTGTTTATTATTTATCTAAACATCCTCTGAATCTTTGGTCGTAAATCCTTTCTATAAAATTACTTAGTCCTTTCCCTAGGTCTTTATAGAAAAATGATATAATTATGATAATTCCAGTTACATCAAGTTAATGCCTTCATTTTCAAAATACATGTAGCCATCGTTTTGTTTGATCTCAGATGGTAAACTTTCTAATCTCAGAAATATCGGCTATTCTCTTATAATTCCAAACTTTGCAGATTGTATACTGAAGTGTATTTAATAATCACATGGAAAAGCATTCTGTACAAGCCTATTTCTTCAAGTATATCTTCGTACGTCTGCCGAACCTACAATAATTAGACAGTAAAATATACCGACAGGTTTGAGATAAGAGGCATTATCCAAGCGTAGACAGCATGGCCATGAATAAAGCTGGCCAAGCCTATGCGAAATGACAAAAGACAGCGTGACCATTCGCCAGTATAAACATCAAGTTCGGCAAGGTTTTATACCTATGTGGAAATACAAGAAAAGGAAAAATGCAGAGGACGGGACGAAATTGAGTCAGACGAAGAGAGGCGAGGAGAGTAGAAAAGTGTTCTGGAGCAGGGAGAGGGATAGGGAGATAAAAATGAAGTGGGGGGGAAGATAGACAGGAAGAGACGGGGTGGCAGGAAGCAGAGGTGGGAAGGAAGAGGACGGATGAGAATTTCAGAGATAGTCATGGGAAGCTAGGAGATGGATGAAGGAGGGGATACGAATGAAACGGGGTGATAGAATACGCAGAGAAGGGCAAGGGTGGAGGCGGGGTGGGCAGGATTCGAGATTGGGGGAGGCGAGAGGTGGAAGAGGCGGTGGTTTGGTCGGCTGGAGAATGAGAGAAAAGAGGGAAGCGGGAGCCCCATGGCGGTTAAGGGGGAGAATGGGAGAGTGCGGGGGCCGAGAGGGCGAGAGAAGGGAGGAGCAGCTTTCTCAGGGGAGAGAGCAACGAGCGAGGGACTCTCTCTCTCTCAGCCCTCACCCGCTTGATTGACGTGTTCCTCATCAGCATTCCGGCCTCGTGATTGGGCAGACGGAGCTGTCAATCAAAAGTCCACGCCCCTAACCTTCCCCACTCCACCCCTTAAGCCCACCCCTGCCTTAGCCGCCCCCTCTTCCTTCCACCCCTTCAACATCCCCCCTCCATTCCCCACACCTCTCTCGGTCCCCAATGTTCCAAACACCCTCCCTCCGTCCTTCCGAAGGGGTTTGTAACCTCCTCATCTCCTCGCACCCCTCTCGCCAGACCCCTTCCTCCCCTCAGTCCCTCCGCCTACCAGCCTCTCGCCAACTTCCCTCGCGGCTCTTTTCATGTCATATTCTATGAAGGGCAGGAGAGCGCAGTGGCAGAAAGGGGTGGATTTGGGACTTTGAATGCTTCTCTCTTGAAGGACGGAGGATGGCGGCGGTGATGGTGGAAAGGGGGTTGGACGAGGCAAGCAGGAAGAGACCCGGGATTTCTTGAAGGCGAGTCGCCGCGCGGGGATGTTGGAACGGAGCCGGAGAACGCCGAGGGGAGGAGTCGCGCAGAGGAAAATGTTGGAAGGATGGTGGGTAATGAAAACGAATGGAAGGAGAATTGGAGTGAAGGATAAAAAAAAGATAAGAAGGGTGCTTGAAAGAATGATTTCGAAGGGATACAGGCAATGTTAGACTCAACATTTTCTCTCTTAATGCGCTATCCACCCTCCGCTTTCTGAGTGACTAACTTAGCTAGACTTGACGTGGGTCAATAGATTGATACTGAAGGTTACTCTAACGAGAGTATAGGGTGTGAGTGATCCCTTAGGGTAGTCATTCAATGGAACAGATATAGACAATGAGGATACTCGCTAAGGTAGTTTATTATGAATGATCTTTAATGAATGATTATCCACATTGCTATAAAATAAGAACGTATTAAATCGTTTTATTATATTTTCCAAGTTAGAAAACAAATTGTTATTTCAAGTGTTCAATAAGTTAAAAAGATAAGGTTTAAATTTCATGATACTTATTTTACTAAATTATAACTATAATAATAAGATTGTCTTTTACTGAACTGAAATAGTGATAGAAAAATATTTCTCCTTACAAATTATATAATATTTTCCTGAAAATTTTACTATTTTCTCAATTCCCCCCTTAGATGCGATAGAATAAAAGATTGGAACAAAATGGTAAATGAGAGGCCAGCGATGACTTTAAAATCTTTCCAATTGAAAAATTTTTAATATTTTCTGAAACGTATACTGAACTCTTTTCTTTTAATGGAGAGGGTAAAAAAATCTACAATCTATTACGGTATGACCTACATCGTGGCCTATCTCTTTGAATTGACACCTATAACTAATGGTCTTCAGCTAATAAACTGTCAGATTTAATTAATAAACAAATCATGAACAGCGATTGGGGATAGAGGGCACTTCATTCCTTCCGGTCCCTCACTCAGAAGCTGACGAATCAAAACGCCTCAAATTACTTTGAATGGTTCACGTGATTCTACCCCTTCCACTGTCTCTTCTGTCATGAGAATATACAAACACACCCCCGCACGCAATCCTACACATGCCACCACAGACATAACAATCTCTCATACGCAATGGCACGTGAGGATTCTTTTTGAACACACACACGCTAAAGCTAAACCCACCCACACGGGCACTGCGGTAAACAATAACTCACACGCGTACACACAATCACACGCCCAATCTATTTTTTCCTCCTAACCCTCCTTCCTCCTTTCTTTTGATTGCCCTTGCCCTTCTTTCTGTCCGTTCTCTCCCCCCATCTACTCCCCACTATCCTTGGCCCTCAGCCCCCTTCCATGCACCCCTCTCCGCCCACCCGACCTCAACAAATCTCCCAATATTTCGGCCTCTCAGCCTCCGTTTCACCTCCCATTCTTCTCTCCCACTCGTCTCTCAACGCTAATCCCGATCGCTCACTTCAATCTATCCCTCAACCATCCGCTTCCCCCCACCCACCCCCCCACACACACACACACTAACACACACCCTATGCCCCCGCTCCTCCCCCACGCTCACTCTTAGTCCGCGCATCCCTCCTTGGCCCCCCCTCCCGCTCCCCGTCCCTTTGAAATCCCGCACCATCGACGCCGCTCCATCCATCACTGTCCCTCCTCCGGCTCAGCCGCTCGTCACCGCCCCGAAGAAAAGGAAATAAATGAACAATGAGATCCGTGTGCGAAATAGCGGTGCATGCGATGCGCTCAAGCGATTTGCTCCTCGCGCACTTCTTTCTTCGACAAACTGAGACCTCCCACTCATCCCTTTTCTCTGAGTCCCTGCCTCACATACCCTCTCCTTTATTTCCTTCCCTTTTTATTCTCATCGTCCGAACCCTATGGTGCTCATCGCACGCCGACTCCCCAATCGGATTAAAAGTTTAAACCGTCATGAGATTCGTTTCTTTGCATCGAAATCTATAAATAGAGAAGGTATAAAATGGCCTCTTCCGCTCCCATCGCTCATATATCACACCCTACATTAAAAAAAAAGCTTTTTCTTCTCACCCAATGTTGTTGGATGGCCACTTCCAGCAGTGTGTGACGGATTTCGTTGATTTTTTGGCGATTCATTTGACCAACAGTGTCCGCATACTTCGGACTGAATATATTATGATTATTCTGTATGTTTATACTTTTTTCACGTCTTTTTTCTTGAAATATAATTTTATATGATCATGCAAAATGCTTACATTACTTTCCTTAAGTGGATTTCACTTAAGGAAAAGTTCGCGTAAACTACTTAACAAATGCAGAAAATACCTATTTTTCAAGAAGGTGTTGAAAACCAATTAGCGCATATGCATAAAAGACTTCAGTTGGTGAATATCACTGAAGCGTTGGATGCTAATTCGTGTATAGAGCGGAAATCGAAATCAAAATTTTTTAATATTTGCTACATTCATGACGATTATATCACCAAAGTACATTCTGAAGTTGGGCAGGTACGTAAATTGGAGATGCACATTGAAAATTCAGTGTTTGCGTTAAGAAAGAGTAGATCCGAAAAGAAAGTCATTTTTTAAAGGTTTTAATATTTGTGTCATTTTATTGAAATGCATTTTGGAAAGGGATTGTCCCTATCATATTTTCTTTGGTTTCTATTACTCAGGAAGTAAAAACCTAGTTTGTGTCTTTGTTAAAGTAATGTAGAAACTGATTATAGGTTTAAATTTTTATCCTTTTTACTATACAGATACTATCAGTTCTATACAAATATTAATTTTAAAAGACATTATTTCATTTCCAAATTTGAAAATGTTATTTTAAAAATGCATTCAAATGCGATATTATTAATATTTTCTATGTTTTAATCTAGCATTGCTCAATGCCCTAATTCAAATTCCGGGAGGAAAAATCTTTTTGTGTTTGGTTTTGGAAAGAGAAATAGGCATTATTTCGTTAACGGCTCGTTTAAGTTTGCAAATTTTTAGTACAAGTTTTTTTGCAAGTTTATTCTCAGCAATATATAGTACTCGTATTTTGTAATTGTTGTACGCTTATGATGACACTGTTGTACTTTTCATCCCCAACGAGGGTTCAAAGGGTGGAGCATCTTTCTTCAACAACGAATGAGTATGATTTCAATTTTAAAAATTCTTAATAAGATTCGAACCGCTATGGGGGTGTTCTGAGCATAAAATTTGATCTGATGACGTTAGTTTTTTATTATTCCAATATTTTACGGGGAATGGGGTGAAAAATAAGACAAAAATGGGGTAAATGAGATATTATGGGACCATAGTTATAGTTTTTCAAATACATGGCTGACAGTTATCAGGGTTTTTAAATGACTCCCGAGAAAACCTTTTATTTCTCCATTCATCATGAAATATTCAGTAATCTGACATCTTTGAATGTTAGTTCATCTGAAATCCTGAGAAGGCCTTGAATATACTTCTCGCGGTAGTGAAGTTTACTGGTCTCGTCTTGTTATCTACCCTAGTTTATATGTATCCTCCAGGCATTTTTTAAATCATACGTTCTGGTGAATTTTTCCACTTCTCTAATTATTATTACTTTAATATTAATTCTTAACCAAACACTTTAATCCTGTAATCGTAAATTTTGAGGGTAGCCCGTTCAAAAAATTTCAAACATATCTTGGAGAGAGTCATCTGTGGCTCCCAAGTCCATCTTTAGAGCTCTCTCATCCACCATCCCCGCTCTTGTTTACAGTTGAGTCTGCCTCTCCGAGAAGAGGTTGGGGGGGAAGGAGAGGGAAAGAAAGAAAGAGGAGAAAGGGGAATGAGAGAGAGGGAGGAGTGGAAAGAGAGAAGGAAAAGGAGAGTTCTGGTTTTCATTGGCTGATCGCGTGTCCTGTCGTTGAGTGACAGCTGTCGCTCCATTCGGGCGCCCAGCGGAAGGAAGGATGGGGAAAGGGGCGGGGAGAGACTGAGAGGGGAATGGGGGCCAGAAGAAGTGGGGGGCAGGGCCGAAGGGGGGACGGTGCGGGAGGGCAGTGACAGTGGTGGGCTCTGGTGAGAGGGGGAGGAATAAAGAGGGCAGAAGGAAAAAAAAATATGCGGGGGCTGGGAACCGACGACCAATAGCGTAGACGGACAGCCGATCCGCTCGTCACTAACTTCCGGCCCGTCTATTTTTTTACACGTCTCCTGTGTCCTTTTTTCCACCCGTCCAGCCACCCTCACTCCTCCGAATATGCAGGGCTACCATTCCACGTAACTTGCACCCGTCTATTTTTCTGCTTCTCATATTTCCTATTTTCGTGTTCTCTTATGCCTTTTCCAAGTGCAGTAATTCTACTTGCTAGTTAGGTTAATGACAGAGTATAACTTGGGATTTGTCCTGCCAATAAATATTTCCACAGTGAAGACATAGCTTCACATGGAATGCTCGTCCTCAACCTAGTTCTGTGCAATTCGTCGAACGGATTAAGAGCAGTCCAATTGATGGAAAATACAAAGAGTCACATTGGTTAAATTTTGCGTTAAAAGCACCATTATTTTTAAGTCCAAAGTCATATCAGAAAAGATGATAGTGGAACCAATTTTTACGATTTTCAGGTTTTAAATAGATTAGGAGTAATTCACGTTCGAATGAGTTACGAATCACTTGCCGAAATGGCATCTTATCAGTATTCATCAAAACTGTTTTTATTCCTAGAAAATATTTTAATTTATGATTAGTAATGTTGATGTCGATATTTACAACTATTTATTTCACATGTGAGTTATTTTCCATTAAACACTAGCAAATATTTGCATCATCAGATATAAAATTGACGAGCTTTATCTCTCTATATCCCTGCTTACATGGACATTTTGAGATTGAACGTAGATTTTATAATATTTTTTCCTCTTGTACAGGTAAATTTAAACTAACAGGATTCCATGTTCACTCAATGACATAGTTAGCTAAAATTAGGATAACATCCGTATTATTTTACGATACGGACTCCACTGGAAATTGCATTGCTTAAAAAAACAATAAAGATAACTTGTAGAATGTTCAAAATTCATGTTAGATTCAACGTCCAACGTCTAAATTAGCCGGATAGTGATAACCCACTGTACTGCTAAATGTAGGATTATTTTTTAAAATAATTGTATTTGCCATTTTAAGTTTTATAAAATAATTGACATATATCCTTGGTTATATAACAATTTGTCGGTTGGTAAGAGTTCTTGGTGTAGCTGTGCGTAAATGCATGCACGTTCAATCTGTGAAATAAATTAACTTTGTTAAATGTTCATATTTGTTAAACAATAGCCAATCCTAAGTAATTTCCTCACTCTATTATGGTTTTTATGTGCTATAATACAAAATTCGATAGTTATTCGGGCATCGAAAATATCGTACGATACCCTCTTCGTGAAATTCGCCTTGGTATTTGAGAAATAATAGCTCCATCCCCTCTGTCAACGACCGATGTCCAGGATTACTGCTGCAGTAAGACTAAATTCAAGAAATAAATTAATAACGCCGTTGTATCATAATGCCTATGGCACCTGTAGGAGTTGTATGAAAAGGAAACATACTCTTTATCGTTAATTATGTTTTATCCCTTGAATTTATTGATGACCGATTTAGTAATGAATTCCATCATTTGACGATCATTTTGATGGGAATGTCATTCATATTTTCTCTTGTCATGTTCAATTCCGAAATCAATGCTAAGAAACGAATCGCCAATTTTTAGAAATTCTTTATGGCCAGTGTCACATTTGTACGAATTTATACCGTTATCCATGGACTTGTTTTGCGGTTTTTGTTACTTTTAATTTGAAAGAACTTGCCAAACATATAAATTAAGCTTATTTTCAGTATCCTATGAATGCTAACACTTTAATGCTTTGAAATAAATATAGCATTTAAATACTAAGGAAAAAACTTCACAATTTCTTTTAGTCATAACATGTGTTTCCACAATTGGCAACATTTTTCTTCTTCATTACAGAAGTGAGTGAGTGAAAAAAAATTTTTTTTACATGCAATAAAATTGATAATAATCATGAAGTTCATGTTTTTAAGGTAAAATGTAATCTTATTAATGTAAATTTTTCTTCAAATGGACAAATAAGTCTTTTGTAAAACATTGTATTTATATTTAGTCTGAAAGAGTATTTGGAACTTCTAATGGCTTGGGTCCACTTTGGAAACCGTTTCAATTATTTAAATATTAGCCAGATTTTTAGCCTCTTTGTAGACTAGGCGCACATTTGAGATTAAGAGAATGAAATATAATTTAGCTTTTTATGACTTAAACCAAATTCTGAGGAAAGTATTCATGTGGTTATTTGGAAAAGTTGTTCATTTGTAAAACGTTGGAAACCTTTTTAAAAGTGTTTTTTTTTACTTTTTGAATTGCCTATAGACATATCATATATATTATAAATGATATATATAGGCATACATATATATTATATCCATGCTTCAGACAACTATATGAGATCTGAGAGGTATTTGTTATCCGAATGTTCCCATATCTCCAATTTAGGCCCCTTGTATAGGTGGTTGTGTCCAAAGTAGGTTAGGAAAAATGGTTAATCTGTTTCTTCTTAGACCATATTTATAAAATCGATGTTACCTAGGCAATTTATAAAGTGAAATCCTGGCACGAAATATACGAGTTACTTTAACAGGGGAATTGCCACTCTTTTGAGATATACCTTTAAAAATGTCATCAATCGAAATGGAATAATTTTCAGGATTTAGAATCCTTAATGCATATCCTTGGAAGTATTAAATTAAGATCGTGAGCGTTATTGTACCTGGAAGCTTAAAAGGTTGTTACGGAAAGTAGAAGAAAATAACCAGGATTCATGCTCACCTTTAGTATCGTGTTTTATAAATATCCTTGCTCTAATAAATATGGAAGTGCTGCCAATTTCATATATTTCTGTCGAAAATTGCGATCTCCTCTTCCCGAATGAGAAATTCTACGCTTTACACACTTTCTCCTCCCTTTATCTCCATCCCTCTACCTCTCTTTCTCTCTTCATTCCTCTCGTCAATGTTAGGAATTTCCATTTGGCTGAGACCACCCTCGAAGGCTTTCCGCCGCCATACCCCTGACCCGCCCTCCCTCCCTCCATGCATCTACCCAGAAACCTCCCTCCCCTCCCTACAGCATCCGCTCTTTCCTCCACTCCACACCCCTTTTAAAATCCCTCCTCTCGCCTCTCCTCCGCTCTCCCCTTCTGCTTCATCCCTATACCCTATTACGCGCATACACATCTTACGACTCTCCCATCCCCTCTCGACCTCCCCGTGTCCCCTCCCTCCTCCCCGTCCACCCAGGACGCTGTCGGCAGTGGAGTGTGCACGTGGAGTGATAGGACTTGATGAATTAATCCTTACCTCCCTCCTCCTCTCCCACTCTCCACGACCCGCCCTCCATTCCCATCCGCCTACCTTCCAACTTCTCCCCGCTTCTCCATTTCGCGTCATGTGCTTCCACTCTGCTTGCCGCTATTTTAACCCTCTTTCTCTCTCCGTTCTCCCCCGCCTCCCTACACTCTTCCATCGTCATTATATTATGGCTGATTGCATATTCCAATTTTCAAGTTCCTCACCGCGGTCAAGGGAATTGTTTTGACGAAATCGTAAAACAGAGAACAGAGCTGGGAGGAAAGGGTTTTATCGATTACTATTAGTGAATGTATGTAATCATGCGGGTAGTAACAAAAATAGCTAGAGCCTAAGGAATGGTTTTCTTTTATAAACTTTTGCAGTATATGCTTTTCTGTACAATTGCTTACTGAGGCAGTTGTGATCGCAGTATAGTAAAATGTGATGAGATTTATTAAGAAAATTTTTTTTCCAACTTTCTTCATTAGTTTCTAAATTCATTTTCATCTTTCAAAAACCAAAGCCAAATGCAATTGGTGATAGTTTTTTATAAACTTAGCAACACCGCACCTGCATATCGCTGCAAGTCTTCAGTAGAGCGTTAATTATGTATGAGGTTTTTTGTTGCATTGCAATTCGTAGCATTGTTAACAAATGGGAAGAGTTCCTTTGAATTTTGTTGGCGAGAGAATTTATTTTTGGTTGCTCGGGCGGATGTTCCAAAATTTTCTAAGAGTACTCAAGATGAGATCTGATTAGTGCAGTAAAGCATCTTTCTTTCAAATTTCCTCCCTTGAAATATGTTTCTAATGTTCATTTGAGGTTTCCGAATTTTTTAGATACATCTTTTTAAATGTTTTTGGCATGTTTTTCTCGTGTTCAATCCGTTATTAGTGTGACTGCCAAGTTTCTCATTTCACCCACTCTGCTATATCTGCCTCCAAGTCAGCGTCTAAATCTGATGCTAGAGGAATATTGCTGCATATGGCATGAGCTACCTCTCCTGATACCAACCCAAAATGTTGGTGAGATAGGTATTTGTATTTTATTAGCCATTTCTTACCATACAACTGTATGATCAATAATCATCCGAACGTTGCTGATCAGAATAAGTGGAATTGGTTTTAATGAGGGAAATGAGGGGAGAGGTCACGACGTCTGGAGTTTCGGAGGACCCTTTCTCATAATCGCCGTCAATTATTACTCTTTGTTCCCTTTTAAAGAAAGTCGTCTGAGTTAATTAATTTGCCATTTAAACTGGAGAGATAGTTTGCAACATTTTATTGATTAGTATTTGGTCAAACGCTTTTATGAAATACGCTAAACGGTAGGTATGTATTTTTTTTATTTCCCCTCAATTTCAGGTTCCTTTGCCTTGAATTGGAGAATGAAAGCTGGGTATCTGTTTCCGAGTTCTTTTCATGAAACAAACCTTGGTACATATTCCAGAAGAAAGAAGAGATCCAAAGGCTTTGATTATTGGCTATATCTTTATCCAGATAAGCGAACTCCCGACGAAGCAGAGAACGGAAAATCACAACATAACCATTTTGTGAGTTAACTTTTCTGGCTTCCATTTTTTTGTTATCTCCTCACCAGGGATTCGTGCTAGCATATAAATCTTAGAATATATGAGATTTATCTGTACATTAATCATTTCATTCTTTTTAATCTGAAATCCAGAAGGCACTCTTTGCTGTATTTATACCTGTAATTAAGCAATTTTGTTTGACATTGAAGAAGTCTCAAGGATAGAGTGTTTATTCAATTATAGGTTTAAGAGGTTTTGTGGTGAATCACTTCTTTAAATTAATTTGATATCTGCTGTCTCATACACTTTGAGAAAATTCATATCCTGCAAAGGCTACCTCTCCTTACTTTTCGGAGTTACCTTTTTATTCCCATGTCTAACTCGCATTCTTGCGGCAACTTAGAGATTATTTGATTTGATCATTGAAATAATTCTCATTCGTTCTCTGCTTTTTCAATTCTTCGTGGCGTTCATAGTAACTACTTAACTAGCATTGAAATAAAGTCGTATACACTCTTTAAATATACAAGGAACGTAGAATCAATGTAAACAAAAAATACCGGGACCGTAAACTTGAATGGCACTAAATAATAATAATAATACTTATTTGTTCCCCAAAAGAAGAGGGGAGAAATAAAAATGGACGGAAATAAAAACTAGCTAAGAAGTTCTTGGTATGATAGTGGAAGGGCCGGGACGGCTATACGGAGAGGCAATGGGATCTAAAAGCGGTGACAGAAGAGAGAATTTTGGGAGAATGAGGTAGAAGAAGCAAAAATTAGATATTTTGGATGAATTACGGAAGGTAGAAAGTGTGCAGAGCTAAAGAATGAGTTATTGTAAAATTGTCATTGCGAGTGTAGTAGTGTGTAGCTCAATAGTCCACCAAAAATCTACCCTAAGTCGGTAGCCTAACAAATTGAATTTTTCTATAATCACCATATTTTCCCGAATTTCTTATTGAAGTTGGTATATGAATGATGTCGATATTTTGGCGTAAGTTTTGAATGTCCCGAAAATATGATGTACTAAATAGATTCATGCCGTGAGGATCAGTTACACTACCGCTATCTAGAGACCTGAAAATTATATCGATCGTATGAATGGAATTCTATGAGGACGTCCGCAACTCTCCGTTAGTAGTCCTACTTGCCACTCAATGTATAGAACGTCTTTATTCTCTATGCTTGTAGGCATGGCATTAAAGAAATGGGTCTTTTTTTGAATATGCTTAGTAAAACAATTAGAACCAATTATATTTCAACATTGGTACTCAACATGAGGCAGGATCTTATTATTCAAGTCGAACTCTATTTGTATGTTGTCATTGATTTCGTGTATTGAATAAATGGTATTGTAAAATTCAATTAACCGCAGCGACATACGCTTGTACTCTATTCACACTCCGTCTTAGTCCATATTAAATCCAAGTGCATTGATATTAATATCGAATATTTTACTTCTAATTGCTAAATATTTTACCATAAAAGGTGTGTTTCGAAGTAATCACCCGCTTTCTCTCTCTACACCAAGTACTGCAGGTTCTTCCGCGCTCTCTATTCCTTCACGGTTCTCTGCTCCATCTTTCCGGTGCATATTCACGACCGGTGTGTGAATTTTACGTTCCATAGAGCTTCGTACGCAGTGAACTTTCCCTTCCGCTTTCAAAATCAACCTTTCAGTAGATTAATGTTATTTTTAATACATTATATTTCCTACGAAGGGATGTAGGTTTGTGTGCTTAACCTTAGTTTAAGCAAACTCCAAAGCGATACGGAGACTAACTCAAGCTTCAGGAATGGCATAATGTCTTCCCCCGAAGTAGCTAAAAAATATGTGAGTTATATCCAGGTTCTGTGAGTGCTTACTATATAAAATTTATATTTGATGTCTCGGGAGTACCTATATCAAGCGTGTATCCCCGATGAGGTTTGAAACTTTATATCGCACTTGGTGCAGCTGGGAAAACCAGTAGGATGGTTATTTAAAGTTTCTGTACTTTTATTATAAGAACCTGAAACTCAAAATAATCACCATGCAGGACAACTTTTCTCTATAATTCCAGGTGTCGTTAGTGTCGTTCATCTTATTCCTTCTTCTCCCACTCCACACTCCCTTTCCCCACGGTTTCTGTTTACGTCTCTTCCTCCCCCTCCATCCTCGTCTAACCCCGCTCTTCTTTCTCTCATTTCTCCGTCCTCATTCTTTCACTTCTTCTTAAACCCAATTTGCATGAATTAAACCCGAGGCGAACACTGACAAAAGGCCGTAGTTCTCCCTCGCTCCCCAAAAGCAGGGGTGGCGTTCCGTGCGAGAGGTTTTCCTTCCCTCCCCCTCTCCTCTCTTCGCGACACCTTCCCATCTCACCTTTATGCATATATATGTTTCACGACGTTTTTTCCTATTAATACGCAACTTTTTCTCGAGGCGCCACTGTTGACTCTGCCAACTTGGTTCGTTTTTTATTCCTGCTCCCGGCCTCTCCGTTTTTCCTTGCAATTTCCCTTCAAACTTGTTTTAGCCGTACTTCCAATTCCTATTGTTGAAGTGGCCTTCTATGTCTCTCACGTCCTAAATAATCATCACCATATCCCAGTAATCATCCTCCAGGTTGGCCCCATAAAAGACATAATCCAAAACCCTTTGGTCAGCAGCCTTTCGTCAGCAACTTAACGTGACATCCACGCTACTGATTCTAAAAAGTAGCTTATTAGAACTTCAGCGAATCAGAAAACCTGGTAAGTGAGCCTGTAAGCGAGCTCTAAAGCATATTTATTGCACCCATGTTTTCATATTTAGTAAATTTCTGCAACTGATATTTTATTTTTTAAGCTGCCGGATGATTCTTTAGTTAATTGTCCGGTAGTTTGTCGTAATCTTTGGTTAAGGAGGAGGAATTTTTATGAATAATTGAATCTATTCCTAAGCTAAGTAGTATTCCGAAAAAAACAATATTCTATGGGTACTGGTTTACTGGAATAACTTACACTCCAAATAAGTAGCAGTAGTAGGGGAGGTGACCGATAGCTGAGGAAATTTGCGACATTAAGGAATAGAGGAAGGCTAAAGAGAAACCTAGCGTCAGTATTAGCCTAATCTTAACGAAAGGTGCCAGGGGGCCCCCCAGCTTAACGGTCCTTTCGATGGACGGCGTACTAACTTAAAATGCCCTCCACTGAGCACCTCAATTAGGGATCGGTATGCTACTGAAAAATATCAGCCGCCTCCAGGATTCAAACCCGATCCCTCTGGGTTGCTAATACGTTAGCCATCGCACCATACCAATTCTCCACTCTTCAAATAAAATGAATAGGTCCCATACTGTAACTATTTACCATAACTATATGGGTAATGTTTCAGTTAATATAACACCGTAATGAGGCAATTAAAAATATTGAATCTCGTACTGAAAGATAGTGTACACGACAATGATTATGGGAGCTTAATATTTTGTTGTTGAAGCATAGATATTTTGACATCAGCCTACGTTAATAATCTTTATTATTAAAACCCAGGGGAACTTATGAAGGTAACGTCGAAACTCTGCAGCATCACCCTATCGACTGAGATGACGAAGAGGGTACTTATATTCCATTTATTTCTAAGGTGTCCGAAAAGGAAATGAATGACTAAAATTTTTGCCCTAATGGTCTGCACAGAGGCACTTTTCTGGAAGAATATTTTACATAAGTTCAAAATGAATTTATCTGATATTATAATTTTCACGATTTTTAATGACTATGAGTACATGCATGTAAAGAGGGGCAGTCGTGCTGGCATGTGAAGTGGCATCCTTCTCGGACTGGCATTAAAAAATCTTCTGGTATAAATTATTCCATCACATTTCCTGTTTGATGAAATCATTTTACTCCACGCGGTTTTGCTCTTAGCCATTTAGCAGTTTCTGATAGACGTGGATGAAAGGCCATGAACCGTTCAAAAACTCTCCAACCGTATTTCGCCGAGAAATTATGTGCTTTTCTTTATTTTGACTTTGTCATAAATTCATACATCTTAAACTAAGTACCAAATTTTCACTTAAATCAACGAATTCGTATGGTTTTGGTCATCTACTGTGTTAGATATAATTCTTATCATACTATGTATCATCGTGAAACTTAGCCCACCACAATAGAAGACGCAGATAACTTACGTGTAGAATACATTTACATCTACATAAATCCCCTGCGAGCCACCAACAAAGGTGTGTAAGAGGAGATGCAACCAAATATTAAGGATTCCATTTTTAAAAGTCATGAATGTTCTAGTTTTATCATGGCAATGAACATTTAAAATGACTCTCGTAGATTGAAACATTATTAAACACTATAATGCAACCATTTCAGAGAGTAAAAATCATTCGCCTTGACCGGGATTCGAACCCGGATCCCTCGATATCCGGCCGAGTGCTTTAACCATTTAAGCTACCGAGACGTCCTCTTACACTCTGAAATTTTGGGGGCTTTAAAGGAACAAGATGTTATGACGAAATACCGTACATACAATGTCACAGGCATTCGTAGTCGTGCGCGACGCGCCACAGTCCACGGTGTTAATAAAGCCAATTTCAAACAGGCTGTTCATACCTTAGACAAATTTCAAGAAACTGTAATAGTAACTTTAACGGAGTCACCCGTTATGTACCGGATATCGAGGGATCCGGGGTTCGAATCCCGGTCAAGGCGAATGATTTTTACTCTCTGAAATGGTTGCATTATAATGCACACATAACGGGTGACTCCGTTAAAGTTACTATTACAGTTTCTTGAAATTATTAAACACGTAATTACGAAAAAACTCTTTTCTTCCATCTTTTCCATAATACTGATTCCAAAATTCATGTTTTTACTCTTCTATTCTAACCACTGCCAAATAAACTAGTGTTAAATTAGCAATTCGTCTTTTAATAGCAGTGGAGTGAAAACTGATACGAATTCACTGTACTCGTTAGTTTTAATTTATTTTCGCAGTTTTACGTATTTTGTATCACTATGAAGTTTCACGTTTTGCTAGAATTTATTAATGGCAGGATAAATTTGTTCAGTAAAGCTTACAAGAAACGAATTCGTAAAATACGAATACGTGTAAAATCGAACTATTGCGGTCATAGAGCTTTACAAGGGTACAAATTTATTTCATTGAATATATATTTTCTATTTTATTTTTCATTGACACCAAAGGCGGATAAAATGCTAAGGTAATGTTGCTATAGCTTCCAGTGGCTTCAAATGCTTCAATTGATGAAAATTCTTCCGTTCTTCTTTGATCAATAATGAAATTGGAATTGGCATAATGAAGCTGCACAAAAAGGAATGATGAAAATCTAATGCTCTCTGTCGGGCTCCCGCCGGGACGTAGTGACTTACGTCGCGAAAGTTGTTATGGTCGTTTAATTTTTCGGTCGATAGCGGGGGTTTGGTTTTTCTTCTTCACGCCTAACATCCTTCACGAATTCCACCTCATCCCGTCGCCACCCGAAACAAAAGAGAGTCGCCCTGCGGATTTTCAATCGCTGTAGCGGGGCGAATGAATGGTATCGGTCCAAGATCCCGTGCCCCATCTTTCTTCTTCCCCATTCCCCTCGACTCTCACACTACTATCTGATCCGGGAACTCCTCCCTTGTGTTCCCGCCGCATCCCTGCGGGGGGTGCTCCAAGGGGTATAAAAGAATCATCGGTCTCCTCCCGGAATCGGCTGAATCATCCTACGGGAGTGGGAGGCGAGGGGTAAGGGTGAGGATGACTGGGCGAAATTTGCATCGGCGTCGCTTCAGGAGGATAGGGAGGGAAGGGGGTCGAGGTGGGAGACACTAGGGGTGCGGAGGGTACTATGGGGCAGCCATGCCATCTCGAGTGCCTGCTCCTGCCCCGGGATTCGTCTGAATTTCCTCCTTCCTATTTCTTTCATCCCTTTTTACCTCCAGAAAATCCCAAACACTTCTCTCGTCGGTTAGCATTTGGTTAACGCCTTCATTTTTTTCTTCTGCGGATTCGGTCCGTGGCAAAATGCTTCGTTACTCCTTAGTATGAAGGTTTTCGAGCTCATTACACTTTACATCATTCATTGTAGGTTAAAAAATTGAACTCATTTCAAGTTTTCGTATTTCCGTCAACAGATGAAATTGACCAGTTTCATGTGACTTACGAGGAAATGTTCTACCTGGGAAAATAAAATTGTGACGCAAAGAGGCGCTCTCATGCTACTCGTATTTTAAAACTTCGAAAAATACATAACAGTTAGTAGCGAAATCATACAACAGTGTCGTTTGATTCCCAATATCTTTAAGGATTTTTACGATTCAGGCTATGCATTGTTGACAAACTCACTCATGACAGATTAGTCTAATTTTTTAGAGGCACTTTTCTGCCCCAAATTTTTCTTGTAGTGGGATTCAGTGTAAAATTTATGTTTTTTAGACCATACCATTCCAGTCCAATACAAGCATTACTACTATTTTAGTTATTAAAAATAATGATTACAGAAATTAGACATCAAAGTAATTTTAATTCACACGGTTTTAAAAAAGATTCAACAGTTTACTGATCAACTATGAATTTCTTGTATTTCTTTTCATTTCCTTACAATTCGTATTTAAGAACAGGTAACATCGGAGTGAAGGGCGTCGTTTCTCCCGCAGATATCTCAAAATCGCGCCTGTGTCCACTTATTGTTCTACGCTATCTCCCACATAAAAGGTTTATTATGCTTGTAGTATAACCGTAAATATGAAGTGAATTGGTTTGATGGCAAAGCTAAATGGCTTTCCCCACCTACCCTTGCATTTGCCAGTAGTTTAACATTCGTGCTCCTTGATGGTTACCATCCTTCCTTTCTTCCATCTAATTCTTTCTCAGTAATAGAGTTTAATTTCGGTTATAAACTCCCACCTCGTCTTCTCAGGAACGTGTATGCTTGGCCACGCTTCCATCCATCTTCTCATGCCCATTCTCAAATTCACTCATCTCGGAGACTCACTTCTCCCCGGGGGGTTGCGTTTCTTAGGGCGAATTGGAATTGATCCGGCCTACACCAGCAATGGGTCTGAGCGAAAATGCTTTGTAATGAAGACTAATTTCATAAACCATTTATTAATGTGCGACTTAATTATTAGCACCTCTGCGATATCTCTGTTCCTTTGGAACGGGCGGTCATTCGATTGCCAGCGACCATAATTTCGCTTATGTTGCCAGCAGGTAAACAAACTACTGCTCCGAGATTATGTAACCAAAAACTAATTTCACGTTTTAAGGTTTTTATATAGTATACCTATTGAAAATTTGGAGTTTAATATTATAATCTTCTTAGAGATAAACCCTAAGCCCGCAGTTTAAATTAATGGTGATATTTTTTATCATATTTAATAGTTTATAAAGCAATAAAACCTTTCTTACTAAAAAAATGCTGCTAATGGAATAGGACGACTCATTTTCAATGAAGCTTTATAGTAGTTAGTATTTCACTCAAAATCATCCACATTAATGACATAGTGGAAGATCGTGATAATCTTTTACAGGTTCCTTTATTTTTAGGAAAACGAGTCTTTTCTTCGGTTCGAATAATACCGTAAAATTCTTTTTCAAGCATTTCAGTCAGTATATGTAAGATCAGAGATATTTTTATTGATTCTATTAACAATTTAGACACGTATTTTTATAAACTCTAGCCAACCACTTGATAAGAATTAAAGAGAAAAGAATTTCCTTAAGAAGAAAAGAAAAACCACGTACGTCATCTTGATTTCGGCAGTAGATTGAATACGAAATGAGCATTGAATTAGGTGTTTTAAAACTTGATTTAATTTACGCAGTCAATTAGTCACATTCTCCTTCTGTCCAAAAATAACCCTTCGTGGTTTCTGCAGATATTCTCTCTTACATCCCAATTCATTATTAATGCTCAAGTGGATAAAGTATGGAAAATTACGTCCCAAAATTAAATGGATTTTGAGATACCATGGCTATTTTAACTGACTCCCCATTCTTTAAATTTTCTTTATCACGACTTCCTGCATTGTATCCTTGTATGACCGCCTCGTTGAAATGTGCGATCATTTGACGAGTGATTCAAAATATTATCTCACTCCGATCTGCATATATTACGGAATAATATTTAAATTTGATCGAACTGTTGCCAAAACCTAATTAATATAAAACTATGAGAGTGGTGTGTATGATATCATCATTTTACTTTTTCTCTCACTAAAAGTTTTCTAAGAACACGATATGAAATAAGTCAAACAATTGTATACATGACTTTCTGCAAGCATTTTGGGGGAAGGATTCATAATTAATGGCATGGAGAATTTATTCAAATTTTCGAATACGTAATATCTATAATTTATTGATTTACATGCTAGGCGATTATAATAATTTCCGTAAATTTATTCAACTCTAATTGGTTTAATATCCTTAGGTAACAGTTCCACTGACTCTTCTACCCAATCCTTATAAAAGTTTTAATTTCTTCTTAAACAAAAAAAACGAGCATAATTCAAATTAGTTCTTGTTAACCTCAGTGAGAGGTTCCGGAGATTTGAGCGTGCTCTTCAGAAGGAATTGTTATTTGAGGGCAACTCTCTGCTCGACTTCACGTGCATCACTGGCTCTCACCCAGAGAGGAGAATGCGGTTTGCTTTCGTGTTTTGTTGATCCAGCGTCCATCGTCGCCCGTTCGACACGCGCCCCAAACCCTAGGGGCAAAACAATGCAGCCCGCGAAGAGTGACAAGTGTCGCGGTGACTGACACGTCCCAGAATGTCTCCCCTTCTCAACTCCCTCACACCACACTCCACTTCATCTCCTCCCTCCCCCACACCGCTCAATCACTCCATTTTCGTCTTTCTGTCGGTCTTCCGTCCACCCCTCCACGTAGTCTTCTTCACATTTCTTTGTTTATTATTTTCCCCTCGCATTAAGTGTATTGTTTCCTGCCAGTTTTCCACGTTTAGTCGTCTGAGGAATTAGTTGCTGACTTGTGAGGTAATTAGGAGTATTTTTTTCAACATGTAAATAAACAAATTTCGGATGAATTATACACTTCGAAGACATTCTCTCCCTAAAGAAATGTTGGCTGGCCTAGGCATACAGAACATTTGAAAACAATGATATATTACAGCTTCCAGCAGCCTATGTTCAATAAGGAATAAATCATCGGGAAATTAGTTTAAAATCATATACCAGCATATAGGAATTTCCAAAATATATACTTAATAAGATCCTTCTTTGGCCATGGTGACATGAATTACCTATTACCCCTGCATTTAAAGAATGTAACATTGGAAATTATATCTATTCTTAGAATTAAAATATTCTAAACATATTAGCATAAATTCAAGTAAAGTTGTACCGGTGTTATATGCAAACCGTAGGACCCATAAGGCTCTTAGTTAAAAATTATACACCAGAATGTTGGAATGAAAGCAGGTTTTTAGAGTGCGCTGATGCACAGTTTGGCTACCTGTTTGCTGTTTAAAAATGTGTACACTACTTATATTATCAGAGACAATTTTAATGTGAAAATTCTAATTCGAACTTCGTATTATTGATTTCAAACTCCTGCATTATAAGATATGAAAGTAAGAATATGGTTTTACCTATTATTTTAGTATGAATTTTTAAGATACCTTTTTTATGAGTATATCATGTATCAATGGATTATAGGGCTTTCCAGTATCTTGACAAAATCGCGTTGTCGACGTATTGTGGTATTGCCGTTCCATAGTTATCAGCCCGAAGGTCTGTTTAATAGGTCAGGGTAGAGCTCACTTAGTATGCCCTACGGGTGCCCCGAGGCATCCCCCAAAATCGCACCCAAATAGAACCCGGGCCCTACGCTTAGTAGGCCAGCGCTCTACCCGCTGGTCCACCACCTCTCTCCATTACCACATGGGGCATGTTGCCGTGCAACTGGTAAAATTCGGATCTCTATTGGGATGAAAATCATTACCGATATCGTTTTACAGGTTAGCACGCATTCCAAACCCTACACGGAATTCGAACCTGAGATATCTGCAGCAAGGATTAACTATGGTTAACTATGACGGTGTATCGATCATTTCGCTAGTCTTAACAAAACCAAACAGGACAATGTGCATCATATATTTTTGCAGTGATGCCACTCTAGTTCGGCTTGCTTTGCTGTCGAGTGGTCAAATTTCGGACGAATATTATTAGATTGTAATAATTTTATGAATGAGTACAGAACAAGCAATGAATATTAAAGTTGACTCTATAGGTAGATATGTAGAGAAAGAGATGGTTTATCCTAGTTGAACACAAGCCTTTCGTTTAATACCTGAAATTCTTGAAAGATACTTTCATAATTATTGCTTAATAACGCGTGATGTCTCATTTTCTGAATGTACAAAAAACACTAGCTACACACACCGCAATCCATTACGCCATGGCGCGACCGACCCCTTTTCGGGGGAGGTGCGATTGCGAGAGATTGGGGGATGGGTAGAGAGCTCACGAGAGGAGTAGTGAGAGGGCGGCCGGGGAAGTAAGAGGGGAGAGAGATAGCGGCTTACGAAGAGGTGGCGGGGTGTGATGAGAAAGGGGAAGGGGGAGAGGGGGAAGTGACCGTTCGAGTGCGATAAGAGACGTGTGGAAGGCACGGGGGAAGAGCGACGGAGAAGAAAGGGAAGAGGGAGGGGAACGGTATAAAAAGACGGCGCAAAAACAACGCCTTTGGGCCAAGGGAAGTCCGCGAATGTTTCCTTATTTTTTGCACCTTCTCGCATATCTTCCATATCTATCCTTATTGCCCTCCACTCCCTTCTTATTTTCTATCATTCCTTTTCCTCGCTGTCTTCCACGTTTATATATTTCTTCCCTTTCCCCTTCCATCATATAAATCTCACTAACGTTCCTTTCTCCTCTATTCGAATTCGGTTACTCCTCGCAACTATTCTACTTTATTTTATTTATTTCTCATTTCCATTATGACATTTCCCTTGATTTGACGAACTACCTTTCGACTCTATTCGGATTTTTCGTTGACGACATATTATATGTTATCTAAAAAACTCTCGGTTTTTATATTTCTTCGATTTATTTGTTATAAGTTCCATTTCCAAGCATTTACTCTTAAAATGTTTGTTATCTCATTAATCCTAATTCTTATCAAGATGTCACTGTATCCTTCATATTGTTCACTTCCGTTATTATCTCTTGGCTCATGTTATCTGCCAAAATTTGCTTTTTACAGATTCTATCGACAAATGTATTTCTACTATATCGGATAGGTGATAAGTGAATGGCTACTAAAATGGTGACTTTAGATTTTATCATTATTTGATGTACTAAAAAGGTATCCGGTGAAAATCCCATCACTTTTGTGATGGGATGATGTAATCTCATTCAAAATTAATCTTGATTAAGTGATTCGGTGAGCACATTATAGCGCCAAGCACTTTACTCTAGCACGCGATGTTGTGGAGAGATTCCTGCTTAGTGGAAAATACGCCCCTCAGCATTCTCCCATTTCAAGTAGCACATGTCTCGCTTTCTAGGATGCATGAACTAAGGTAACCCTTTTGCCAGAAAGTTTCCCAACAGCTGGAATATTGCATCAGGGTCAATTGATTTCGCTCAAAAAGAGAGAACTATCTTATATTGAAGTGTGAAATCTCTAACTTTCACTTCTTCTCTGTAATTATGAGAGGGATTGCGTAGAATATTCATCGCCTTTGCCTATATGTGTGCAATTTGCCCATATGTGTGTGCTAGACAAAAATGATTGAAATAAAATGTACACATATAATTCATCCTTCTACTTGGTCAATCCGACGGAAAGAAGTCAGGTGAAGGAAAGAAGTGTGCCATGGTGAATCGAGATTTATTTTGTGTATCTAAGAATTGGTTTAGCATACCTTATTGCTCTTATAGGTTGCGGAGATATGACTACTTAAACTTTATTTGAGAGAATAACCCGCATAATGGTGCATTATAAGAGAGTTTATAGAAACAGATGATTGAGGTTAAGTAAATTACCTGCTTTCAACATGAGTTTGCCTTGACACAAATGATTAAAAAATTAAGACTTGTGGCATCGTATTCTATAATACGTATATCGAGATTAAATCTTGCAAATGTTAAGGGTATATAAATGGAGAATTTCAATGATTCCTTTAGATTTTAAATCAAATAGGGTAGTGATATTTTGATTGCCATTAGAGCTAATGTCCGACCAATAGAAACTGAATCAAATCTTTTTATTTACTAACTTCTTAGTATATGTTTTATAAAATAGAAATCAGCCACTTCTGCCTACTTCCCTACCATTGGAGAGAATTCTATCTCTCACCCATAGTGTAAGAAAGAGAATTTTCAAACCATAATTATTCTCTTACTTGAACTTAAAACACGCACGTTTACATTGCACTCTCTTGACCGTTAGTGTAAATTCTCCATTGTACCATATAAATACTATTCATATATAATTTTGTTCTAAGATTGTGCCTATGAAGAATTTTGTCGTCGCCGGGAATACCTTAGCACGTAGCCTCCGTCATCTAAGAAATGTGTCAGTATCTATTTTGACTTTTTGCGATCCATTGTTCCTTTTAAGTGTCCGTAATCAAAGGAGGGTAAACTGTATCATCGGATGGTAGGTTGTGTTTGGTTAGGAGAGGCAAATAAATACAATAAATCCATTGCTCAGTCTTTGTCCATCCAAAATCATAAATGTCAACAGTATAATACTAAAAATAGTTTTGTTGAAGTGCCTTTATGCTGTTTTAAATATGCGGGTCATATTTTACTCTTTTTTCTACCTCTCTTCCTTTTATTTGCTATCGTTTATTCTTCCCATATTCCGTAGTCTTTTGTTTCCAAATCGCTTGCAACTCACTGTAAATTTGCCAACCTGGGAGCACAGATGTACTCGGTTTCTCCATTTTCCCATTTTTTCGACTTCCCACCTTCTAGATGTACCACAGTTACGGATGAGTAAAATTCGTCGGACATATTGCTCCTTAGTTGATCAGAAAAGATACTTCCTTGACATTAAAATAATGGCTCTCACTTTTGATTTTTGATACGATTAGCATTACAGCGTGAAATTATTTGGAGATTCATTTGATTTGAAGGTATATAAACAAGGCATCAGTTATTCTTCAGGGAAGGTATTATTATAATCAATGATAATTTACTGTTAAATTTGCATAATATTGTCGGTATCGGTGAGATACGGGTAAGAAAATGTATAGCTCTGACATTAAGTAAGAATATATGAGGAAGTAGGCATCGAGATTTTTATTTTGAGGTTGTTACCAAAAAGCACTGGAGTTATGTTGACTGCAATGTACATTTTTAAATAGAAAATTTTTATTCCTTGAGTTTAATCCATAAAGTGAGTTTAAGGTACTATTCGTGACCGGGAGTCAATTTTTGTGGCCGGGAAAATTTGGCGAGGAGATTGTTAGCTCTCGTACTTCCCTCTTCTTTCGCAACCTGTCCATTTCTACAATCCGAAAAGGAGAAAGAAGAAGATATAGTTGAAAGGGTGAAGAGAAGGAAAGGAAAGAGGAGACAGAACCAGAGATTTGTTCATGTGTGCTCACTCTTCCTTTCTACAGTCGTTGCTCGGCCGCCGCTTCTCTCGCTGTTCTTTACTTCGGCAAGAGTAAGGTTAAGAGGGATTGCCTTCGTGGGCACATGCCAAGAGACGACGTCGATAATTATTGACCATCTCTTATGGAGTGATGGTGTGGAGTGACCCTTGGAAGGGGAACGGAGGTGTAGGGAGGAACGGTCAGGGCTTGAGGGAGGGGGAGGAAGGGGAGAGACGGGACAGGTGATGGAGGGCGAGAGAGGAGGAGGTGAGGTGATGGGAGTTTCTGAGCAGGTGGGATGAATGAGGCGAAGGATACGAATGAGGAGGCCGAGTAAGATGGAGTGGAAGGCGGCCTCAAAAAATAAGGAGGGTGAGATGGTAAAAGAAGGGGGACGGAGGATGAGGAGGAGGGCTGGGCGTGAGGGAGTTTTTTTCGGGGCGATGGGGAAAGTGAAGATTTGAATTGGGAACCGGGGGGCCTTTTTCTTTGATCGCAATAAGACAAAAGCATCCAGCGAGTTGATGTCCGTTTTGAAAATCGAAGTCATTTATTTTTCAAAGGTCTTAGATCGTAATCACAAGTATTTAGCGATCAGTATTATATTTTTGTGATAATTGAATACATTTTAATTCATCAAGTGGAAATTAAGTGTAAAATTAAAGCAAGAACCAAAGAACAGAAAGCCATTGTGAAAGATAAAAGATAAATATCTATAGAGAACACTTATGTAAGTTAAAAAAAATCATATCTATTTTTCGTGGATCTTCTACATTATTACGAAAACTACATTATTTCGTAAACCACAAAATCTATTTTTTAAATCGCAATATTCATGGTTACAATCACTCGCGTTTCTTAAACACAATCAGCGTAAGGTTATTGACCAAAATTAATTAATTAATTTTATTATTTTATGCGCACTGTAGTTTCCTTTTACATGTGAGTAAATACAGGGTGATTTCGTTGGAAATGATAAAAACAGGTAAATATTTTTTTCGTGATCATTAGTCTGGATATTCAAGCGAAATAATAAATACTAGCATGAGGGGGAGAGAGAAGGCATCACATATTTTTGTTTCCCATGCATAGATACCTTATTTTTACACTATTATTAAAAGTGTCTATAGGAGAGAATACGTCTCACGGTGTGGATAATAATTTTTCAACATTGACCTTCTAATGTCAAGTTATTTAGTAGAAAATTATTTAGCAAATATTTGATATTTTTTTAGCAAGAAAGGAATTTGCTCAATTTGCATTTGATCTAAATTTGTCTACCCTTCTCCAAAGGATATGCAGAATCCGGAAGAATCAAAACAAATTAATTATTTTCTGGACTACTGCCTATAATATTTTTCGGCAAATGGCAATCGTGGAAATTGATTCCTACAAATGCTGCCGTATTAATCTAAAAATATTAAACGAGGGATGACCCGAAAATATCGATATATTTCCTTATTTATTCTTCGTGTGAGATTGCAAAAATTATCGGTATATTTAACTACCCTGTTATATCACTGCAGAGGTCATTATTTCCCCGTGGAACCAGGTTTTTTAAAACTGAAGGTTCAAATCATTAAAGACAATTACATCTCATACAAGCCATCATAGTTTTAATTTCAAGCAGTGGATTTATTACATCATTTTCATGTTTTAATGCACTGAAATACTCGTAAGAAAAACTTTTTATTGAAAACTAAATATGTGTTTTTTGGAACTCAGTAAACCTAATGTCGTATCATATAAATGAGAATCATTTACGCGTGAACATGTTTACTTTCATTTATTCCTTGAACATGCATGGATAGGAAATTTAAGAAAAACTAGTACATAGGCAGTTCCACGTTGAGGACGAAAGGTCAGATCATTTCGATATGTATCCCTTCTCTCGGGTCTTATTCTCTGTTTGATTTATATGGAGTTCATGATAAACATATTAATTTTTCATGGGAAAAATAATTCTGTGATTTAATAGTTATTTTTCTCTTATTGGATAAAAAATCAAGTGTTTTTATGATAAAATTTTCTGTCAATCTTTTTATTAATAGGAGAATTAATTTCATCTACAGCTCTATAGTATTTCGCGAAAGACATTTTACAGTTATTATTTTTGGTCAATTTTAATGTGTTATCTTATTCTGCTATTGCACTAATTCAAAGTATATACACTTTCGAGCTACTGTATTCAGGTATCTGGAGCTATGAAAATTGTTGCAACTTATATGCATCAAAACAAATGCATTGTTATAGGAATATAATATAAGCCATAAAGCGTTGTATAATCAGAAAAATGTACTTGATGTCCACATTAACTAACTTTGACTGATTGATAAGGGTTTTTTAAATTACAACGCTGTTATTACAATTTTACTCAGCATTAAATGTTATTATTAAATTTGTGCGTTTCGGAAATTAGTAATATTCTAACTAGTTACTATTGTTATAGACAGGTGAACTTTATGTAAAGTGATATTGTTTGTAATCGGAACTCTCCAGTTATGTACGTAAACATAATAAAAAGTGGTTGGATTTGTTTGGCGCTACCGTGTGCCGACAAAGATAGGCAAAATATTGCTTTTCCACCGAGCTTCTATGACATCATCCTTATATTTTATTTTTATCTCCAAGGGAAAAGTGGTTGCTGCACCATAAAGGTCAATTTTTTTGTCCCATTCCTTCGGCCGAGAAACGTGATTCGTCGCGCGCATCGCCGTATTCCTCCTCCGATATGTAATATTTTTTTCAAACCGTAAAGAGCATTAATAAAACGAATGGCAACGGTAGCCACGAAAGAAATACCAATTACTTGTAGAAATCAATCTCTTAAATTGTTTCTTTGATGAGAACTAAGAGTTAAGAAGGGGAAAGAATTGGTAGGTGGAAGGGAGTGGTAGGTGAGACTGAGAGTCGGGGAAATAATGTGGAAATGGCCGTGAAGAAGTATTGAAAGAGGCGGTTCGGAGGAGTGAGAACAAAACGGAGAGGAAAGATTAGAGGGAAGGCGGAGAAGGAAAGGGAGGGAAGGGAAGACTGAAGAAGAGAGAGAGAGAGCGGGGAAATGAATTGTACGGGAAGTGGGAGGATGAGAAGGGAATGTTGAGGAGTGAAGCCGTGAGTGGGGGGGGGAGGAGAAGGGGAGAAAGAGAGAGTGCTTGCTCGCTCGAGGGAGGAACGGGTGGTGCTGGTGAAGGGGGGAGAGAATGGGATGAAAAATGAAGGAAAGGACGTTTAAAAAATTGTACTAACCTAGCCTCGGACCAGAAAGTGGACGAGGTTCCCATCCTCCAATCTTCCACACTCTACCCTCCCCACAGTCCCCGCAAAGGCGAGGTTCCCCTCTTCCCCGAGGGCATTCACCACCCTATTTCTTCCCTTTCTCTCTTTCCCTATCTCTCTATACGTTCTATTCTCTTCCTTTTTTCTTTCCCCCCACTCTCTGTCTCTCTTTCCTTACGCACTCAGTCCCTCATCCCCTCCTTTCATTATTGGATGGGGGGTCGGTTAGGTACGGTGCAGGCGAGGAAACGGTCGGATTGGGAGAGTGGGTGGTGGAAGAACGAGATGTGAGTAAAGTGAGGGGAAGGAAGGGTGAGGTAGAGGAGGAGGAGTCGGCCAAGGAGGAAGGGAGGGTCCGGAGTTTGAAGTGTAACAAAGTGGAGAGAATCGCAGAGTGCTTATTACTCCACGACGTCTTCGAAGGAGGATACGTCCGTGTGCGTTAAAGTGTGTGCGTGAAGTTGGGGTTTCTCCTTCTTCGAAATCACCCTCATCCCTCCCCGCTTATCCCCAAAAACCAAACTCCCGCTTCTCCCGCTCCATCTCTGATCTCGGCTCCATTTCTTTCGTGCACCTCCTCTGCAGGCCCACACTTCAAACCTGTCTCGCTGCCGCCGTTTGAGCCGTGGAGTACCTTGTGCCTAACTTGTCCCCAAGTCCCGTCCTCATTTCCCAACTGGGCAAAACGCACTCGTCCTGCCCGATTTCTGGAGAGTTGTCCTGAAGGTTTGGATGAGAAAAAAAGACCTTCGCAGGGGGTGGGTGCTATCGCCAAAGCGTGTGTGTGCGCGGAACACGGCGCCACGAACGGTGTATCACCTCTACTCATCTTCTTCTAGCTCATCCGTCTCTCTTTTCATTCTCTCTCTTTCTCTTTCCTTCCCCCCACCGCCGGGACCCGCTCCACCCATCCGCCACTCTCCACCCACGACCCTCTCTTCAGGGCGATGGATAGAACTGTCTCCCCCAGTCGTATATAACTTAAGACGCCCGTAGTCGGCGCCCACGGTCGCTTGGCCACACGGACAATGTAACATTTATCAAGGGATGGCGCTCTCTGACCCCAACTCTCGCCCTTACAGTCCCACTCTTCCCCCACCTTTTGCCGTCCGCCCTCTCTCCATTTTGCCCTGTTTTTTTCCTCAGTCCTCCCGCTCCTTGTTTAAACAACCCTGTCCTCACCTAGTCAACTGCAACTTCCTAATTGGAATTCCCGACGCTCTGCAAGTAATTCAGGTCCTAATATGACTCTTTACGCCTTTATCACTTTTGCTTCATGGTTAAAATTTTGTCAAGGTGTTGCAAGTAGTTTGGATAGTTGTAAAATCATGATTACACAAACAACTGTAAATTGTTTTGAATCCGTATCATACATTGGCGGCGTTTTTTGGGTACTGATTATCCTTTCTTCCAAATGTTAAATTCGTTCCTGGTTTTTGGTCTAGGTCTACAGAATGAGCCCTTTCCAAAATTCGTTAATTCTGTTCATCGTATTTGGCTTGGTGAACTTGTTTGAGAATTTAATCGATCTTACTCGATCAGGAAAAATCATGGTATTAACATGCGAGTTGGTTAACGCATAATGAATAATACGGAAGTGCGATTGAAGCAATAACGTGCATATATTTCAACCATTTTTTGCGGGCGGGATTCAAAAAATATCTGGAATATTAACTGATAAAAAACGAATTTATAAATATTATTTTAATTAAGGATTCATTTATTTTTTAAATCACTTCACAAATCCTCTTTTTACACCAATAATATTTATGATAATGGCTTCAGCATTGTTTGAAAAATGACATTCACTTGAATAAATAAGAAAAAGTTTGTTGCATAATCCTGATTCTATTATTTTAGAAGATCTTCGATAGTAATCACTCCATTAAAAAAGTGATTATTCTAATTCTTAAGTAATTTTCCCAATGCTGACTAAGGAGGCATTTTGGCTTCCTGCGGTACCCTCTACTTTGTGATTACATATATAGACCCTCTTTCGTTTGAGCTGAATACTCTCAGCTTAGGGTCGGAAGCTCCACCCACATGGTGATGAGCTGATGATTGTTTCCGTACATGATCGAGTGGTCCTGTTCTCTTTGCGTGCTCCATATAATTTCCCGTCTGGGCAACCCAAGCACGCCCTACCTCCTCCTTTTCTAATGCATTGGAAAACACCTTCGCCTAAGCTAAACGACTCTGCTTACACGTCAATCCTCTTGTGTGGTATTGCATATATCTCTCACAAAAAATGCGGATGGATATATTTTTAGCCCGTGTTTCAAAAGTGTCAAATTGATGGGCGTAAACTGTTTCTTGCTTTCGGCGATAGTCACATCGACTTTTTGGATTAAAGCTTATTGTGCCCTCTCAAAGTCGATGACCTCACTTACTGCTTCTTTAAGCTCTTAAGATCGTGGCATGATACTCTTGAAGAATATATTATGATGTTATAGTGAGTATTTTTATGCCACAAACAAATTCATAGTCATTATCTAAGAGATAAGCTTGTTGATCAGAAATGTTTTTGAAAATAGTTGGCCATATCCTCAAATTATCACTGGCCATAATCTTTTGCAGTTCATAAAGTCATTCTCTTTTAATTAGTGCTTTTAATTTAAAAAAATAATGTTACACGAAAGCTAATATTGTACTTTATACCCAATTGCTTCTTAACGATGAGATTTCTTTCACATTGTAGAAAATAGTAAATGTAGCAAGTAGTAAATCCGTTGGGTATAACTACTCAGTGTATATTAATTTCCGTATATACGAGGGCTCGAATTTATTGTCCGTAAAATTCATATAAATAACACATTTTTGATTCGATACTGAAAGGGTTTCGGTTGATTCCACTTGTAGGAGGTAATATAGCGATACTCTACTGTCTCATGTTTCAGAAAGCCGAAGACTCGGGGAAGAGGGAAAGAGAACCTTGGGCCACACACATATGCGCACACAAACGCCATCCATAACCGATAGATGGATGGAGTGCGTTGGTAGCGGTGGTTGTCTTCCATCTCATAAAGTGCTTGTCTCTTTCGCTTAAAGTAATCGGCGTCTTACAAATGATAAATCGTTTGGCCATCTCTCCAATGCATTTTTAAAGAGGTGCCTTTGAGTGAGCTCAGGCTACCGTCCGCGACTATACTGTGCTTATTGATAAAAATATGAGACTTTTACACGTTGACGATTGTTTCACCCGTCTAGGCATACATGCTGTAACGCAGTGATCGTGAGAGAACGTTCTTAAAGCCACAAAGACGAAGGGTTTGTAATAGTATGCGTCACATTTCTCATTAATTATCATTTTAAATCAGTAATAAAAATAAAACTCAAGACGTTTTAATAGAGAATAGACCTAAATGAACGGCGAGTCTATGCAATTCATACTCTCCATAAAAGGTCATACTTTCTAAAAAAGTACATGTATTAAAAGTATTATCACCAATAGAATTTTGTAATGTCTAAGATATTTGTAACTTTGACCTTTTACGAGTACATATTTTCAACACAACATATTCCCCCTTTTTCTCACTCGCCCCCTGCTGTATAATATAACACCTTTCATAGTAATTGGCTGATTGAATATTTAACACCGAGAAACCCCTGATTTTCTTTGCCTCTCATAACTATCGGCAATTGACATATAAATTTGAAGATACGACAGGTAGGTCATTGCCAGCGCAGCAGGGAGGAGGCTGAAAAAAACGTGCGGAAATGCGGTACTTTCTTTTCACAGCGGTCCCTCTATCAATGTCGGACTTGCCAGCCACTGAGTTGCATGACGTGTAGGGAACGATTAATTAGAGTGTCAGACCCGGATGTGGGAGGAGCAGGCGTAGGCGACAGGGGGAGGTGAGGTGTGGAGGGTGGAATGGGGGAGGAGTTCGGAGAGAAATGATATGATGAGCTCTCGAACACCTCTCTTCCTCGCCCCTGTGTGTGTGTCCTGTTATTTCAAGCGAAGGCCCTACGAAGACCCTAACTTACTGCAATAATCACTTCGTCTTTCTGTCTGCCAGTCAATATTCACATGTGTAAAAATAATAAGTTTTCACAAAAACCTATCGTAGTTATACCTTTATATTTATAAATATAGTTCGGCAATAGAAAGCAAATGTATCGACAACAATTTATACTTATATAGGTGAAACCATATATCAGAGTGCCCATAAGGACAGTCTGATCTTCACTTGTAGGTAAAAGTTTACTAGTTCAAACTATTTTGAAAAAAATGACTTTCAACATGAATGAAATAACTTCAGCGACAGATTAGTTAAACGCAAAAGTGATTATGCTATTAAGTAACGTAAATTTGGCGCAAAACATAGCCTCGTAAAACATTATATGAACAAGTGCACAAATGAAGTTACATATAATTTGCAACGTAAATTTACATCCATCTATTTGAAACAGGAAAGAAAGCTGAATTAAGATGTTGTGTACTTAAGTGCTTTGGTGAAGACACCTAAGTTATGATATCACATTTTTTATTGGAAGTTAAACTTTTAGCTTTGTTTGTTTTCGCTCCATATAATTTTCTATTAACTTTGAAAAGTTTTCTATACAATACAAAATCCGTCCATATGTGCTTCTTTTAGTGTGGGAAAAGTTTTGGGTGTTTGACCAATCACATTATCTCGATATAATTAATATCTAGATAAAATCAAATTATAATTATCCCATGTAAAAACTCAATTTAATGGTTTATACTAACCCGATTATGCACAGACAAAAATGAAAGTATTGAAAATGGTAAATTGGTTTTGGATAAAAATGCTGATTGGACATTATACCCAGACCTAGTGTGAAAAATTCTCTAACACTGATATTTATGTCTATCGGTGGGCTAACGCAAACCTGTCTCTAATTAGACCTTTTCTGCATGTCATTAAGATAGAACAACACTGTTGGTAGTCACCACCTAGTTGGTAGTTACGTACTTTACATAAAGTTACAATTTTATTGAAACGTTATGAAATGTTAAGGGAAAAGCCGTGAAGCATACTCTAGAGAGTGAAATCCAGCGTACTAATTCCTTAGCTTCGCAGTCGGGCGCCCCTGGCCTCCAACTCTCCCGCTTCTCTTCCGCAGACCTCAATTAAGAAACCCTCCTTCTCTTGTGCCTTCCCACTCCCCAAAGCCACTACGAAACTAATTCACTGAAGAAATATCTATCTATCCATCTGCTAGCTATCCCAGGGTCTGTCTGACTACTTTCTCATCCCGAGGCCTCTAACGCCTACCTCACCGTTTTAGCTCACTTCCTCCTTCGCCCTCCCTATCCTATTCCCACATATCCTTTCCCACCCGCCACTCCATTCCTCTCATCTCCATTAACATTATCTTTAATCTGGTCGCCTATATTGTCCGTTGCAAAAGTCACAGCTGATCCAATCCCAATAGCCGCAGTCATTTTTTAGATTTACCGAGGGTTAATCATGGAAAATTGTTTGGTTTTAATCAGTTGTTGTTTTCTCTATGTTTTTGCATTATTAGCAATTTATTTTCCCCAGCCAATTGTTTTCATTATGCTATTACCGTATTACATATCTCTTGAGTATACTTTTGGAATATTTGTTAAAAGATCAATATAACGACAATTTTCTAAAATCAGCTCTCCCTATATTTTCTCCTCAGCTGTAAAATATTTTTTTCTAAATTTGATCGCATATAGTGAACAAAATTACTCATTTTTTAATCGGTAATGAAATATAGGATGATAACTCAAGAGATGGGTATACAGTGGTATTAGGTCGTTATGCTAGTCTAGAGGAACAAGTTTTGACGTGTCTTCAAGAGAAGGTTATCGTACTTCATGTTATCATCTTCCGATTTGGAGAAGGCCAGCTAGTGGAAATAATTTTATACGTCCTGTAACATTGAATGCATTCTATTTCTTTGTCATATTTAACCATTACCAGCACGTCAGGCCCTTCGTCCTTCAAACTCTCTGTTGAAATTGATTGTTCTCTTTGTCCATACCTCCTTCCCTTCTAAGAAGCGCTTATCATACTCCTTTTGGCCTTCACTTTCCCAACTAACTCCAATTCTTTCATCTCTTTCATTCTTTTCTGTTAATTTCCCATTCCAATCGTTCTCGCCTCTACTCCCCTTCTCTCCCACATTGTACCACTCCGTTCCTCATCTTCTCACACCCTGACGCTCTTTAACAGGAATTGTCTTTTGATCATTAATCTGCCCGACATCTACCGCCTCTCTTATTTCGGTTTCGTTTCGCTGGCTTTCCCTTATGGTTCTCGCGGGCCCCTCGAGGCGAAACTCGTCCACCGCCTCGAGGCGCTGTCTTCGCCTTCCGTCGCCCTCCACTGCGTGGGAAGTTACTTCGCCTGCTCCTATCCATTCCTCCCTCTCCAGACCCTTCCTTCTTTGCCCTCTCACTGTCTCCTTCGAAGTCGTCATGGGTGAAGAAAGGGGGGAAGGAAGAAACCGAGTGCACGAGAGTGAGAAGGGTGTAGGGAAAGGGTGGAGGAGACGAGGGAAAGAAAAAGGAGTGAGAATGAGGAGGGGAGAGCGAGTGAGATGACCCGAGAAGATACGTATTCTTTCTTCCCCCACACGGTGTGATTGAGACGTTTACGACTCTTTTAAGATGTCTTGGTCTTGGTGAGGGGAGTCGTTTCGAGGGAGCTTATGAACCGGAGGGGATAGAGGACGAATTTTGTGGAGCGGAGTTTTGTGCCTCGTGTTCCACCACATGCACTCGATACTTGGTCAATTTTCAATAAATTTCTGTTGTGGTGGCGCGTCTGTGTTGGGGAGATCATATTTTATGGTATCATGGAGTTTGCACATATTTGCCTTACCATTATCTTTAAGGCTAAAAATCAGTAGTTTTATTGGGTAATTCAAATTAACTGCTCTGATTTATAGGATTTTTTGACCTCATTTCAAATAACCTAATCTTTAATATATCGTTACAAAGATACACTTAATGGAATTCTGACGTGTTTTCTCTCGTTTTGACCTTTTGGTAACTGTCTGTAGGAAGATATACCTAGCTCTTGACGAAGGGTCTCCATTGAATACGTATACCCTACTCAGCGTAACTATGTTGATGTTCTCAAGTCGACAAAATTATATTTCATTTCTTGAAAGTAGAGGCGGCGAAATGAATGAGCCTGAAGAAAATTCACTGCAGAAGAATTAGATTAATAACTTGCTGCTTCTTAGAAAAAGGTTTTGAAACTTGGCGATTAATTGATAAAAGGAACTTCCCCAGAAACCAGTTTAGAAAAATCTATTACCATGAAACATTCTGAAAATACTTTTCGTCTCAATCTGAATCTTATGAAGCTTTATGGACAGTATTTTTTAAGTCATTAAAGGAAACGAGTACGAGTTCGAGTTAGTTCAAAAATTGAAATGGTATATAAAATCCTATTTTAAAATGTTCAATCAGTTTCAACTCCGCACTAAAACCATTGGCAAGAGATTACAAACCGTCATTTCGGAATTTGTATAAATTAAACTTTGGTTAAAGAAATACTTATCATTCAGATTCTAATAAGAAATCTACTTCCTTTCTTCTCTAGTTGATACTAAAAATATAAGTCGATTGAATTAAGTGAAGGAGTCGATTTTTGATTCTCATGGGTTATCTTGACAGTGTTTACATTTGTCTTATATATAGCCGTTGATATCGTGGTCAGTAATGCACGGGTGCGAATGGATTCTCAGGACTATAATCACTACTCGTTGCATAACGAGGAAGTCTAATGTCATAGTACATCAGTATTGAGGATCTGATGGTGCCCGTCATGAAATTGTGTTTGAATCAGGATGAACACATCTCGGATTTAACGTTTAAATATATAGCAAACACTTTCTATGGCATTTTTTGAGCAATTATTTATGTTTACTCTGAAAAAACTATAAAGAACAAGTAATAAAATATCTGTATATATTGTTGAGGTCTGAGGGTTGGTTAAAAACGATAACAGAGGAGATAACTCGCGGAAAAAACCCTTAGTAGGTTATCGTGCATGAAATTTATCAAACTACTAATCACATATTTGAAAACAAGGCAGTAAAAATATATATCGAGGTCTCGCATTATGCTACTTATATCCTCCGATTCGTATATTTCAATTGCTGTCCTTTAATAGCGATTGAATTTAAAAAATCATAGCCCTAAATTTTCGCAAAATATGTTAGTCCTACAAGTTAAAATCGTAATGCAATGTGATTTTTCTTTATTTTTTTCCTCACTTATTTGTGTTTCTATCTTCTTATTTTGTTGCGATAATCTTGGATCAAATATTGTTCCTAACCATAGCCATAAGGACGAAGCCATCTAAGCAGCGTGTTTACTCGCTGTTCAGGAGTATAAGTATAATACACTCCAAGGGGTAGCATTGGGGAAATTGTATTCATGCTATGATAGTCTATTATCTATTATATTTAGGATAGCTTGATGGCAAAGTAGAATCCGAGAAAAAAATGAAACAGAATCTGAAGTTTTGCTCTGGAATTTCGACCGGTGAATGGAATGCACGGAAGCCTGGCGTCAGGTGTTGTCGGTGGAGGGAAGGGGCGGAGGGGCGGCGCTCTTGGACGGACGCCGGGAAGGGTAAGGAGGCTGCACCCCCGCCTCGATCCCCATTCCCCTCTCAACGCTTCCCCCCGAAATCAGCCAACTTGCTTAGCATAACGACTTCAGGAGTCGTCAAGTGGGGGGGAGGACGGAGAGAAGGAATATGAGGGTAGGGTGCCATGCATGGAGAGAAAGAGCGAGAAGGGGAAGAGTTGGCTCGGAGCAGGAAGTGAGGAAAGATGAGTAGGATGGAAGGGAGTGCATTTTAATGCTCCAAACGAGGGTGGGAGGTATGGGGAGGATGGTTGGAACGGGATAAAGGGTTTCGAGCAGGGCGATGGGGGTTGATCGCTGGGGGACTCCATCGTCTGCTCTGGCGATCAAAACTGCCGGCAAAGGAGCCGCAGCTGTTTTTTTCTTGGCGCCTTCGTCAGGGAAGGAGTGTGTGCTAGCGGGAGGGGTCCCTGTCGTGGATTCCCTGGAAGCAACTGCTTTACTGTAATGGGACTGCATTTGCAGTGGCAGGAGACGAGAGAATCCTCACTATACCTATTAGAAGGAGTCAAATGGTGTTTATTCACGCAGCGTAGTAAGTAGATGAAATTCGGCCAGAAAATCCACGGGAAAGATCCTTTACATCACCACGGAATTTGGAAAAGATCATAAGATGGTAATCTTATGATGGAATTTTGTATTCCAGCATCATCTACTTTAGGAAAATATGTTTTCCCAAAAGTCACGAACTAATGGCTGACTATCTTAAATGCTGATTTTGAGATGGGCGGCTAATGAAAGATGACTTTACTTTAGTACCTTACAGTTCTGATAAATATTAAAAGCGTAACTCCATTCTACGATACTTGTGCATTCCTGGAATTAGATTCATTCCATTAATATGTCTACATGAATGATGCCTAGGATCACTATGGATTATCATGTTTTAAGATATGGAGGGAATGATTTTACATTGTCATTTCAGCCGCGTTTAGATTTGGAATTAAAAGAAAAAAATTAACTTCTAATACTCATTCCATACGATTCTAGCTATATGTCCGCGCAAGTATGTTTGTTCCGTCTGTTATTTTCTTCCCAATCTAAAATGAAACGCGGTGATAAGTATCTTTCCAAAGCTAATAAAAGTAGTCATTACATGATAGTTATTGGAATGATCTTCCACTCCCAGACGGTACTTATTAACAATAGCTGACCCACGTTAAAGAGTCAGCTCTTTCCGCCAACAGCGAGTTTCTTGCCCTTATTTAATTCACATTTTTCTAACTCCGTCCTCTGAACCCCCTCTTCATCACCTTCTTTACACAAAGAGCCATTCGAAGCGATTCATTTATCATTCTCTCCTTCATATCCTCCTCTCTGATTTTCTTCTTGTCTTCCTTCTCCGATTCTCACATTGTTCTCTTCCTGTACTTCAGCATTCGTTAGCAGCAAGCACTTTCGTAATCCCCATCTTCCCTTATCCTTTCATTCTATTACTTCTCGGTCTTTCTTTTCTCTATTTGACTCCTCCGCCTTCTCCTCCTTACAATTTTTTCCTTCCAATCCGTCCCTGACCTCTTACAACCTCACTTCCTGCTCGACTTCTTCGCTTTTCTTTGACTCCGGGCCATAGAAAGCGCCATCAAATCTTTCCATGACTTCCACCCCACCTCCTCCTTCCCTCCGTGCACCAGCAAAGACCATCATCGCGCCGAACGATGCTCGTAACATGGCCAATAACCATCGGGATTGCGCGATTACGGTAACGGCGGCGTATGGCGAGGATTTTCCCTGAAGGATAACGGAAGAGAAGGAGGCGTCTGTACATTTAGATGTACTGGGTCGGGACTGCAGAGCTGAGTAGTAGAAGGGGAAGATGAAGAATCGGTGGAACAGTTGAGAGACTCGGGTTTTTTTGGTGAGGTAAAGCGGGAAGCCGACGTCTGCTCAATAGGGTGCTATAGGCATAGGGTCGAGGGGGCGAATGAACAGCGTCGGCGAGCCATGAGATAAGCCACAAGGGGTGGGGTAAGAATGATGCGGAGAAGGAGGTCTCGTCCTCGGGCAACTCCCCATCCCAGGTATCAGTAGCCGCCACATTCTAGGGCAATTGGTCCAGGCAGACATCCTTTTGGGAAGATTTTGAGAAAATCTCTTCACCGGCGTGTGTAAGCATATAAAAGTTTTTTTACGGAAATGAGAATTATCTCTTGTGATCCGAATTAAGTCTTATTAGAGGTCACCAATTTTTTCTGCGGAATTTCTGGCAATTTCCACATTAAGTGTAAAAAATGGAGAGCAACTATTACCGAAGGACGTACGACTAAGAGCTCCGGATGAGAATTACTTCATTTTACGTCGAGGTAAATGTTTCATGCTACATTTAAGCGGTTGCTTTAATATCCTTAATAATGAATGAAAAGTGAAATTATGTAAGAAATCAGAGAGAGAGAGAACGTCATGAAATACTTAGTGAAACTTCGAGACATTGCTTATTTGTTTAAGAGTATAGTTTCCAATAGTTTTTAATTTACGCATAGTTAACATTCTGTAACTATGCATAATTTATATAAATATAATTAAATACTTTCCATGATCACCTAATGACTTCCTATGCCTCTTAAAGAAAAGTTTTTAATCAGATGAACTAATAGCGATATTTTTAAGTTATTAGTTCGGAATTTATTATTATTTTACAAAAAAATAATGGTTGGAACATACTAAGACTAAAATTTCTGCTGATTATTTTCTTTTACGATTAACATAGGGCACGTAATGTTTGCAACTATTTTGCATAATAAGGGAAATGTTAACTAAATACCTGTCCATCGCCTACAGATTCAGCCAATATAATAAAAATAATAAAATCACTTTTTTTGGTAGACCTACATCCTAGAACAAGTCACTTTTGATGCATCAAGATCAATCATTAAAACCATCGTGTTCAAAGTCTACGTATTTCCGTGATTAATCCCGAAGGAAGATTCAGTCGTTTTCAATAACCGCCATGGCATTGAATTCGTCACAGTCAAGAGCAACTAGACAACTCCTCTCCATCTTTTGCGATTCGCCGGAAACTCAAGAGCAGCGACCCTCTGGGGTACGATTATGCAAATCGACCTCCTTTGTCTTTCTTACTCCCTTCCCCCGTGACTAACTTAGGAAATATTTGCTATGCAGCCTTCGTTCAATAACCTCCTCTCCATCAAACGCTTCATTCTTTCGCCACGCACTCATCACTCTTTCTTTTCTCTCCCAGCGCACACATTTATATACTCCCCCATTCATCTTATTTCCTTTGCCCACTTGGGTGCCAAAGCCGTTAGCGAGAGGAAAGATCGCGCGAATATACAATTCTGCTCTCATTCGGTGACAGCAGCCTTCCTCGAAGTGTCTGCACATGACGATCTCTCTCTCCTTCATCTTATCCAGGATTGCGCGGCAAAATATCTCGTGTACGGATTTGACTGATGACCGGAGCAATTTCATTAGAGAACAAAGGTGGATTTATATGCTTTACTAGAACAGACGAGTACTATACCCAACGGTTACCATATGAGGGTAATTTCATATTCCTGTCATTAATTTTAAGCTATTACAAGAATAAATAAAAACTTATGTATGAAATACATTATAACACTATGTTGAAAAGACAATTCATTATGTATTTTCCATAACAAATGATTGCTTTAGTTTTTGGGTCATTAGGACTTCCTGTATTTCAACTTGTGACCGGAAGCTGATAAAAAACTGAAATTTGCGTGCAGATAATATAACACCTTGAGGTTACTTGACTGAATAACCAGCCTCAGCAAAGGTATACAGCGTTGTTATGGTCCACTCATTAGCAGTCGGTGCTTCATTTATTTGTTCAAATGGTTCAGTAACCGTGGTAGCACTTTTCATGACTTTTTTCTTTTGACTGCATGCCTTGGGGACATAACGTTGCAGGTTTTCTAAACGATAAATGAGTTAAACCAAAAAATATAAAAATATATTTTACGCTGCGATCAAAATACTATTAAAGTTTATATAATGTGTAATATTTTTTATTCATTCATTTTAATTGAAAAAATTAAAATAAAACCAGACAATTTCTCGAGTGATCCAAATGAGAGTATTTGAAATGTAGCCCGAGTTTTCTAGTCCCGACAAGAGTTGAGCTACATAAATAATTATCATATTTTAATCACAGCAATGGAATTTTTACTGTTCATATTTTCAAGCATAATAGAGAAAGAGACTTTTTAGAAAAATTATATGAATTTCTGCGTTAACTGATTTAGCATTATAATAGTCACGAAACAATTGGTATTGTACTCGTAGAAAGATTCTTTGGAATGTGACGCTTTGGTTACGTCTCTATCCACGGTACCAACGACTGTTAACATTTATTTATTCGACTTACAATATTGATGGTGCTCAAAAACATCGTCAAAATGTATAAAGCAATTCAGGTCATGTCCTTAGGACTAAATTTAAAAAAAATACTAAAAAAGTGAACTTATTAGGCATTAAACTTAGTAGTAATGGAATGTTTGGTGTAATAAAAATTCGATACTATTTTAACATAAAGAATATGCTTGAGGCTATAATTTACTAGTCCCTATTTTATGAGCCAAGGTTTAGTAGAAGTAGTTTTAAAACCCAGGGAACAACGAGTAGCATTTTTAGGCTCATTTGTATTTTCCTTTCCCGTTTGTTTCGCATTAGCGCTGCTGGAATTAAGTCTACAATTTCCGAGTTTCAAATGCCACGTCTATTTTAACCTGTTCAATTGTCATGGTTCTGGTCTGGTTTATTCTTAAAAGCTATATTTAGAATGTCATTTACGTACCCAATTATTTATTTACAATAAATAACAAGGCAGAATGCTAGAATGAAGTGTTTAAAATAAAAAGTAGATGTAACAAGACAAAATAATTTGTTTTGGTCTTGGAGCAAATCGAAAGAGGTGCATGGCGGTTCCCTTATTTTCTCTCTTCTAAAGGTCTAAATAAAAGAATCCAATGCATCAGTGGGCAACAGAACGGGTAAAGTCGGAATTGAGGATTTGACACGAAGTTGCCTAACGAGTTGAATGTGATATGAAAGTTCTCGGAGAGGAAAGTGGGCTAGTGGAGAAAGAGATTTTCACACGTGAATTTCATCAAATTATTATGACTACGGAAGAAATTTGTATTAATCTAATTTTGTATTTGCTGGTACCTGCATGATTATCAAGCCGCCTAATAAAGGGACCTTTCATTATAAAAATTACGAAGAGTCAAGTACTTACGAAAGTTATTATCTATTTATATTTTATTATGTCAATCTTTAAACAAAGGATAGGAGCTCATTTTTGCAGCTGTACGAGTATTTAGTCACTCTTGACTGTTTATTCCATCTAAAGGTAATATTTTTCTAATTTTGCCTCTATAAAGTTTTTCTCGAGCTATCCTAGAAGTGCCTGCGAAAATGGTAGTTTTCCTTCACTATGCTGAATTATATTCTTAGATGCGTAAATGAATTATAAGGATTTTTGAATTAGTAGGATGGGTAATGGAATTAGTCGAGGAGACAGCAGGAAAACAGCTTTTTTCAATCCATCTTCAGTTTAATAATAACGGAAAGCTTCTTTCCCAAGATTGTTTCCAGATGAATCTGTCACTAGCAAAGCGTTTTGTGTCTATATTTTTTCTGAACTTGAGCTCGAAAAGAAGAATGTAATTTCTAAAGTTTCAAAAATGCATTTACACGCTCATCGGAGTCTTTTTCCTTTTGAAAAAAATGAGAAATATAAGTCTTCACTCCTCCCCCGTGTCCCCTCTCCCTTTCTTTCTCAACTTCTCCGCCACCACTCCCTCCCACCTCCGCACCGGACCAAGTTCCTTTCCTCCCCCATTTTCCAGCTCCTCCTTCCGCCAGTATTTCGGTGTGATTGCCGCGGGGAAGGGAGGAGGTAGCGTTCGAATTCTGGAAGAACTTTTTTCTTCCTTGAGATCGGAGTGGGAAAATTCGTTGGTCTTTTTTTTTGTATCTTTCCCTGTGTTTTCATTTTGTTTTCTGCTCTCTCACTCCTTCCCTCCATGAAAATCCCGTCATGAAAATCGCTGCGGCGGTCGCTAATCTCGCCTCGAGGTACCCCTCTTCTTGGCCCGCCCTTCCCACGCCCTTCCATTCTCATTCCTCATCCCTTCAGCTTCACCCTCCCGCCCCGCCACCTCGCACCCCGCGGACTCCCTCTTGCTCCACCGCCTCCCATTACATAATTCCCACCCCTAGGTCCAAAAAAGAGCTCCCCGTTCCGTATTGCGCAGACAAAAAATAACAGCTTGTCTCAACCTCCCCTACCCCCCGGAATTCCTCCCTTCTCCCCTCTATCTTGTTTTCTCCCCGTGTCTTCAGCCACCCACCCCCGGCCGTTTCTTAAAAAGCGGGAAGAATTTCCTTTCCATCCTCTCCTCTCTCCTTGCCGTCTCTACTCCCTGTGATCCCATTTCACTCTCTCCCTCTTTCCCTCTCGCCCGTCTCCACCCAGAAAACATCCCCCCTTTTTTATCTACCCCTCCCCACGGAGATCCTCATGCTCTCACTCCCCCGCTTCCAATTTCTAAACGCAACCGCCACGCCCCTCGGGGCCACAAACACAGATTTTCTCCACCCCGGGACGGAAAGATGTTACCGTCTTGCGTATATTCCCTCATATTAATTTGACTTTTTCTCTCACCAACGATTTTTTATCCCAGTCACAAATTTTTCTCCTTGTTGTTGTCGCTACAATTGCTTTTCTTCAGTTTACCATTGAATTTGAATTTTTTTTTTAATTTTTCGCTTCTTTATGACGTTCATTTCTTATTACTATGGATAACACCGGATATTATGTACAATTTATGGAATTTAGGCACAGGGATTATGCCTTACGCTATGAGGTTTTTTAAATCAAACCAAAATTTCAGCTTGCTATTAGTGTCTATGCGATGTATTTTTATTCTCATTGTGATTCAGAATGTGTTAGTTAGTTTTCAGATGACTCATATGATCTAATTACTTAATTTTTTTAAAGATAAAGTTTCAATAGACTAAAATTAAAGATTTGTTTTTAGAATACTTTGGAACTTGCACAAAAGTAATATATAATATCAGTGGATTGTTTTAGTCCTCCTCATTATTATTTTACCGTACGAATATTTTATTATAAATATTTTATATTCAATCGTTTCTTCATAATTTACTTCATTGTTTTATCTGTGTTATAACATTTGTTGATCTCAAAACGTTGGTACTGCGGTACTTTGGAAACAAATTCATTCGCCAAGATTAAGGAAAATACTTTTGTAACCCATTGCGCAGATATTACGCAGTTGATCATGGGAAAGTAATAATAGTACATCATATTAAATTTCCAAGAAAAATCCCAGAAGGAGAAACAGAATGAGTTTAATTTATTGGAAAGGAAAGAGTTGAGGGGTTAGCTTGAACTCTGACTGCAAGATTAAAGGAATAAAGTTCTCCTCTACCGTGAAATACAGTGGAAGACCGTCTCAAAATTGGGTGGACCTCAGAATTATCAAGAAATTAGTTTTCTTGGGTGTATTCTGGGTGTGGGTGGGTAGGTTGAGAGAGTGTGGGGGCTTAGAAGGGGAATTCTGGGGAGGAGTAGGTCGGTTGGCTCTGTGTGGCTTCTCATAATGGGGGTGTGGGAGGATAAGCTAGAAGTTTTCGAGGGAGCTCCGTCGTCTGTATGGCGCTAGTCTTGGTTTCTGGGAGAGGAGAAGGGTGGGAGGAGTGAGAGAAATGAAGTTGCAAGGTGGTGGGGGTACGTGAATGGGGAATTTGGGGCGTCAAGGGAAGAGGAAGCATTGCTGTCATGGTGTTAAGCATAGGAGGTGTGTATTGCGAGATTATAATTGAATACATATAGACGTACACACATTTGATTATATTAAGAAACAATGATCCTTACTCTCTAAAAGTTTGTGAATCACCGAAAATTTAAATTATTGTGGTATTTTCTTTTTATTTTGTTTGCCCCTACTTTAAGTGACTGTCTACCGTTCTGAAGCGTTAGTGATATAAGTAATTTAGCATCTTTACTTAGAAAGATAATAAATGTTAAATTTGTATATGAATGAAGTGTGATTATGGGATACAGCAAGTGGGTGTTATTAAGGAATACCGTAACGGTCTAAAGAATACATTCAAACACCCGACAGAGATTTGCAAAATACGTGTAGTAAAGATAAATTAATTTTTATCCCAATTGAATTACTATTTGTCATTGTTCTGAAAGCGTTGCTTTTTTGGGAAACATTTGAAACACAATTGTTGATTTTGTTTTTTTATTTTTTACTCACAAATTATTTCTGGGTGACAATATAGCTGTTGTTTACTGTTTTGTTTTTAAAAATAAAATAAGGACTAATAAATATAATTAAACTCACATTTTCACTGAGTACATTATACATTTTACGTTTGTAAATATCACTCCGCTAGAGAGATAGTCATTGACAGATTTTATCATCTAATACCATGGGTCAGCACTAATTATTGTACTCTTCCTTCTGATAATCGGGAAAACAATTATTATAGCATCTTCTCTGTATTTTAATGATCATTTGCAAAATTATTTATTGCGCATAAATGTATGGTTAAACGCAATTTATTTTCCAATAATTCATCTCACGTGCAACTAGCGCGTGTTTGTGTGTATCTCAATTTACCGCTGTGTTAGCACTGGAAGAGAAGAATATTCATGAAGACTCAAAGGAAGTGTACTTCATCATCTTACAAAATTCTTGAATCGAACTCACTCGAAGTTTACTTATTTCAACTAAAACATGCATTCAATATGAAGTTATTTTTTAAATGTTTCCATGTGTGTACAAGTATTTCGTTCTAGTAGCAAATTATTATGATATTCTTTTGTCGTAAACGGACAGAATTTTATACATTAGAAGAGCATTGAAACCGTAAATATCGACTGTCAATTTCTACGTAATAGTCGACTCTTAGAGCGTGGTATTAGGAGGTCATAGGAGTCAGGTCATCAGTCATCCTTCGAAAGGCCTACGGCTTCCTTTCCGCTACTGCCATGTTATTTGGAACTCCGTCTCCTTTCTGTCCCTCGTTCCTTCCCTCTCCGACTCTCTCATTCTCCCTCCCTTTACCCTCTTATTTCTCACATCTCTGCTCGCTCCTCTTCCTGCCCCTCGACCCTGCATCTACTCGTTCTCCACCCCTTTTAACCCAGCCTCTCCACCCATTTCTCCCTTAGGTCCTTTCCACCCTCCTCCCGCTTCCCAGGCAACATACTTCGCCCCTCCACTTCGCTGCTCCGCTAAAAAGCCTCCGCTGCTGTCCCCTCCCGTACTTATTCTTCGTTATCTTTCGGGCCGATGTGTCTCCCGCACCCCTTTCCACCACTCCCCACACCTCCTCTCCCCTCCTTCCTGCTCCCATCCTCCTCCTCTGCTTACCCCTCGCTCCCGTTCCTTAATACCCTTTGCTTGTTATTTCCACACAAGTAAAAGATGCCATCCCTCTTGTTTCCAATAGTTCATACTTTCCAGGGCCGTAATTAATTTTCTTTTTATGTTACATGGTCTCCGGTCTCAGACCATTTTTCTGTGCTTTATTTTGCGTTATTATATTCCCACGCAGAGCCTCAGTTGTTGCTCTTTAGTGCGTTTCTTTGTACGTTTCCCTTGATTTAATTTGAGGCGAGGAAATTATTTCCCGAGAAGCCCGTCAACTTGCTCCATATTCTCCGTTCTTCAACTTTATCATTCGTTCATCAGATTATTTATTATCTCGATGAGTTGAATTTTCATTTCATTTCCGGATATGAATTACACAGCGAATTCAAAACATTCCACCCACCAAGGTGAATGTTTTCTACTAGGTTCAACTTTGTGTTTTTTAGATATGTTTTGCTAACAATTAGTTAGTTTTAGAGGCAGATTAATATTTTTTTCTATTTTACTATACATTTGCAAAAAATATTGCTGATAAGGTATAAATTTGTAACAATTTTCTGTACTTTTAACTAGCATAAAGTGTTATATGCCTTAATTTTAAGCTAGTACTAGGCCGATCTTATAAATTCTTTGTAAATCTTCGTCAGCTCTCAGAGAGCAATCTGCATGGAAACATATGTGTGTAAAACAATGAAAGGAACTCATACTAAACGCATATAATGAAGGTAGGGTTACACTTCGGCATGTTCTAAAGTTCTGGGGAGTTTTCAGATTATAGACGTTTTAGTAGTTTGGTTTTCGACTATTCACTATTTTAAGGAGTAGATTGCTCAAGGGTTTTATTTTTATAGAGCATAAAGCAAAATTATAATCTCGTTTCTAATGTCTTTAAAGGATTAGTAATATTCTCTTTCTTGAAATGATTCTTGTTCAAGGTTCTTAGAAGTCACATGTCGTTTATTTCCCGAGAATAGCTCTTATTGGTGCCAAATAATATATATATATATATATATATATGTATTAATATATATATATATATACATACATATATACATACGTACATACATACATACATGCATACATGTATACATACATACATACATATATATATACATATATATATATATACATACATACGTACATACATACATACATGCATACATGTATACATACATACATATATATATATATATATATATATATATATATATATATATATATATATATATATATATATATGTATATATACACCATGTTAGAAATGATATAACATTCTAATCAATAAATACTAGGTATTTATATACTTAAATCATCAATTTGTTGGAAAAATGTAATATTGTAATATTACTGAAATTAAGTTACTAAAACAAATTATTGAACCTTGGAAGACGAAGAAGTTAAGAAGTCTTGAATGGTGGAAGAAACGAGTGGGCAAGTGGGAGGGCTGCATGCAACTAAGCGCTGAAGTGAGAAAGCGTAGTGAATGATGGGCGGGAAATACGAAGGGTAATTGGGAGAAAAGAGTACTGACGGAAATTATAAGGAGACGAGGTCAAGGATCGCGGAGGGGAAATGGAGAGCATAGAGTATCTGAAATGGAAGCAGGAGCACTGAAGGTGTGTAGACTCTGTGCAGACAATAATTCCCATTCAAGACCGCCTGTTACAGGCCTTGAAGATGACGATGATTCAAGGTTATCTAGATGAGAAGAGTCTCTTAAAATTTCTTAAATTGACGAGAAAAATGTTTGTTACCAAATAGTTCTCAGAATAATTGCACTTTCATTTGTAAGTTAACCAATATGCATTTCAATGCATATTTCATTAAGGGGCATACTACTGATTGGCCTTTCCACCAATTTTAATATTAATTATTTATTCTTTAAGGGTATATATATATATATATATATATATATATATATATATATATATATATATTTCTGGTCGCGGTGGTCTAGTGGGGAGAGAGTTGGACTGCTGACCAGAGGGTCCCGGGTTCGATTCCCGGGCGAGGCACTTTGGGCACCTGCAGCTCCACCCAAGCTAGTTGATTTTTCGGGTACCAGGTCTTCCTGGGAAACCATAACCGGCACAGGGAAAGGAACTGGCCCCCCTACCCTGATGTGTGAATATTCACACGCCGTCGGGCTTGGTACATGGGTGGGCTCTACCATCACCTACTAAACCGACCTTCGGGTTGATTACTGTGTTTATGGTTTTTATATATATAATAACCATAAACACAGTATTCAACCTGAAGGTCGGTTTAGTAGGTGATGGTAGAGCTCACCCATGTACCAAGCCCGACGGCGGGTGAATATTCACACATTAGGGTAGGGGGGCCAGTTCCTTTCCCTGTGCCGGTTATGGTTTCCCAGGAAGATCTGGTACCCGAAAAATCAGCTAGCTTGGGTGGAGCTGCAGGTGCCCAAAGTGACTTGCCCGGGAATCGAACCCGGGACCCTTCGGTCAGTAGTCCAACGCTCTACCTACTAGACCACCGCGACTCACATATATATATATATATGTATATGTATATATATATATATGTATATATATATGTATATGTATATATATATATGTATATGTGTGTGTATATATATATATATATATATATATATATATATATATATATATATATATATATATATATATATATATATATATAATATACATATATATACAATACCTCGCAGTGAAGGTGGATAGTAAATTCTCTCGAAATAAAAAAGCACATGATTTCAGTTCTGAGGAAGAGCCTGAGTTTGGAGAGCTACCTAATACATGAAATTTCCATATCTCAGTCTAAGTTATGAAGAGATTCACGAAACTCTCCCTGAGAGCCTTTTAGATAAATTGAATCACGCATGCTGTATTAAATCGCTCTGCTTGAAAAATGTACTTTACCTCACGGCTATAAGAGAATTTCCGCATACCATTGTAACTGGGTTTCTAGACAGCTTTTTACACATGTATTAAGTAATTTAATAACGGTGTATTATAAAACACATGATACAGAGTTCAGTCCAACATCCATTGAATATGGGTAAAATGATCTTCTTGATTTAAGTAACCAATGTTCAAATCACCTCTGCGTTGGTGAACACATAATATTCCCATAGATAAGCACATTATAAGTAGATTTAACATTAGACACACTTCTTAGTCCATAAATTAAAAAAAGAGTCATTTTGAGCGTAAATTATGATCAAATTTTCAAATTTGGATATTCGTTAACGTTAATTTCATCAGTGAAAGCAATGTCTAAACAGAAACACTAAATAAGCATATGGTAGCTGAATTTCTAAATGAGTAAATCGAAGTACATCTCTCAAAGTGCGTTATTTGTATCACAAGGTGAACTATATTTCAATGATGCTAATGGACTGATTGCAGCGAGCGAATGAAATGATGTAAAAATGAAACGTGAAATCTGTAATCTGGTGAATCGGACGATATATTGACATAAGTTATGCATTTTTCCGTTGATATAGACGAGGGACGTTTAGGACTGTCACTATGGTCATCATTCGGTTGAGATAAGGGCAAGAACTCCATCGGTGACATTATTGCGCAATCTCGCATTCATCCACCGACCCCGATGAACATTTCGCCCCCCCTTCCCCCTTCCCCTTTCCGTCGTTCCCTTTTTTCCGTACTCCACGCAAACACGCACGAACGCACCCTCCCTCCGTTCTTTCCTCCCTGTCTTCCCTCGCTCTCTCCTCCTATCCGCATACTCGTGCCCCTCCAATCCGACCTCTCCTTCCCACCCTTTCTCAGCTTCCCCGCCCACTCCCCAACCACCACTTGGGGCATCTTTCGGGAACCGGTCGAATTGGAATTGGAGGAGTCCCAGAATTTCTTGTGGTCGGCTTGCGAGTTTTGGGAGCCAGTCAGAGGGAGAAAAGGGGAGCCGCGGCCCCGCCCACCCCAGGCGGGGGCCGAGGGAAAAAAGAAAGAATTAGTTCAGAGGAGGCGGCGGTGTGTGTGGCGTGAGCTGCCGGGCGATGCCGGGAGGAGGGAGGGCCACAGCCAAGGAACTGCCCGAATCCGTACTCATAATGTGGAAAGAGACGAGGGATACTGCTGTGTGAGGATAAAGGGAATGAGGATGAGGGTGGTGGGTGGATATGGATGCCGCGCTTTTGTCTTTGGATCTGAAATAGCACGGGAGGAGCTTGCGCATTAGGATGAAATAATTATGTTCAGGAAAAATAGAAATAAGCCTCCACTTTCACTAAAATTGAAAGAAAACCTGCATTGACTTGTCTTTTCAAAGGCGAATGAACTATTTTCACTCATTTTTCTAATTAAATGGTTCAAATATTTTGAAACACCTTTTTCAAAAAACACTCAAGTTCCTACTTAGGAGGCTAAAAAAGAACAATAAATCGTGAAATGAGTTACAGATTTCAAATTTCAACAAAATTCCGGATTGTATTTATTTTGCTGTCACATTTAAATAATTTACATACAGTTTATCTGTAGAATTTTAAACATTTTATTAAATTTTGTCCACGAAGTAATGCATTTATAAAATTAATCCAAATGAGCTTTGAAATAAATGGAAAAAATACCCTTAATACGATACATCGCAGTTTTACTTTATTCCACTTAATTATAATTGTCAACATTTAATTTTTAGTAGGAATAAGTGCCCGCCCAAAAGCCTTTGAGGTTTAATTTAAACATAGGAATATTATTTGACATAAAGATGTGATTAAGCTCGATTAAAACGATACAAGTGCTATATTTAACATCTTTAGGATTTTTATTAATTGAATAGGTTAAGTTCCATTTATTTGGGAAACATAAGCTTCATTAACTTCTTTCTTCCATTGTGTGTTATGCTTGTAAGTGTGCTAAGTTTTTTAAATTTATTTTGTATACCAGATTACTATTCTGGCTCTTAGCGTTGGCGACTAACCGGATGAGTCCTTGGATCAGGTCTTTGTCAATGTTGAAAAGGGAGCGGTGCCTTATATGACTTTTATCTTTATACTCGTGTCAAATAAGACATGAGATCACAATCTACACCGTCCGGAGTTATTCGCTCATTATAACTTCCGCACCATGTGCGTCTCTTCGTTGTGCTTCCTTTGTCTCGAGCTTCATAGCGTCATCATTGGAAATAGTCTTCATTCTCGGACCATATTCCGGAGAGGTTTGTGCAGTATATCTTGTGTAGCAGAGCTGCAAATTATTTAAGAGTCATCCCACCATAAAAATCTTAATGAGATCGTCGTCCTTAACGGACGTAGAAGGGGAACAAGGGAGAGGGAGAGAGGGTGAAGGAGGTGGAATGGAAGGGGAAGAATAAAGGAAAAGGGGGAAAGGGTACTCACCGGCGATGCAAGAGGGGGGGGGGTGCTTACTGGAGGAATGCTTGGGAGAGGAATTACAATGAATAAGAGATCGATTGCGGGAAACGCAACGTGAGTGGACGAAGAGAGACTTGGGGAAGTGATAGGTTAAAATATACACAGGGAAGAAACTTAAGGGCAAAATGCTGGGCGAAAATGGCAACAGGGAGGTGTGCTTGGAATTTTTTTTGAACTGGGTATCCATTCACCTGCATGGCGCACTGAAAGGAGCTGTTTTATTTATACTCATTTCAACTTTGTTTATACCGTCGTCTCGCAGCACTCTCAGCAGGATAAATCATTTTATTAAACATTCACGTCGACCTCTGCAAGTTGCGAACTTTTCTATCGCATTTTTAATATTTCACCCAGTTTTATCGTATTTTTCATCGCTTAGCGTACTTAAAATGCAGTCCTTCACTTTACTGCTACGATTATTCTATTCTGCAGGATGGCCGTACTCCATATCTTCCAGGTGAAGGAGGCATAATAAATTTCGAGGCGCTGAGGAAAAAAAGTTCTGATCCCACAGTTATTGAGGCACTTGTGAAAGTTTTGCACTTTGGGCTCAAGCTCAAAGGCGGCACCACTTGCGACGGTGGGTGGGTGGTAAGTTTTTGGGGGTAGGTATACTGGTTTACAGGGAGACGGAAAGTCTGTCTGGCGGAAAGAGTTCGAGACGAGAGGGGGGTCGGAGAGAAAAGGAGAGAGTAGGCTCTTAAAGGAGCGAGGTTGGTGATTTAAAATAAAAAAAGGAATTCGCTTAAGAAGCCGACTGTAAGGTATGTCACTTACAATCAAAAGTTTACGATGCCGTTTGATTTTATTTTTGACTCCTTCGAGGCGTGTAAACCGTTAGAAGTCTTTGGTAAAATAACGGAAAGTGAAGCAAGCAGCTGAAATGGTCGTATTTTTTCGTTTCGGTGAGCATTGTCAAGATAACTGTAAAGCAGGAACATCTTTCAGAAGAATAAATAACTCAAATCAGATGTTTCTCTTATTTAATTGGCTAATCTTGTTAATTTTAAAGGTCGAATAACGTTAAAAATGCATAATTAAAGGGATAATATACACGTATGTTGTCATTTCGATATAGTCATCATTAAAAATTACTAGCTTCGGGATTTCAGTTTTCGAACATAATGAAACTGTTACGTAGGACTAAGACTCTTAACCCGACGTTAAAAGTAGAAACTTGCATTGTATGCATGTTAATCAGTTTTCGTGTCCTTGCTTGATCGCACGTGTTTAGTTTCCTAGCATTTATACGATCAGGTTAAATGCGAAAAATAATCTGTTGTTTGCCTTTATTCAGTGCCACAGAAAGTTGCTGAAAGATGACTCAATGAAATGGATGAAATTCCCAGAGTGAAGAGATTAGGGAAGGTAACGGTAAACGTGTTTTGTGAAGGTGCAACGTAGACAGCTTTCTTGCTAAAGAGAGAGAGAGAGAGAAAAGTTGGAAACACAGACGATCGCCACTGCTGGGCCAAAGACGTGCTAATTCTTAATCTCTTGGCACAGCATCGCTGCCTTATCTTAGGTTCATTAACCCGCGGCGCGCTACCCTGTGTGAACTTGGATATTCCCGCCGTATTTAACTGACCTCCAGCGAATATTTTTTAGTATATCTACTGTTTTTCCATTATAAGGATGCCTTATTCTGAAATTTTACAGTATACGTAGAATTCTTCATAGTTTTAAATCAACATTAAAAGTGTCATCCTATGGTCTTGATATCGTTACGTTTACTCTACGTAAGAACTCATACGATTACTGAATATGAAGGATCAATTCCCGCTGTTGAAATTTTTGCATTTCTCTAATTTCTGAAGTATGTACTTGATAAAATCCTGATTTTCTCATGGTTACATGAATTACCTCTGTGTCAATCTAATGTAACTGTGGAAATGGAAATATTCTGAGAATGATGCTGTTCTAAAAATATTCTTAGAAAATCAAGCAAAGTCGTGTCGTATTTGAGTCGTGTATAAGTCATAGAATCACAGGAAAATAGTTTAAAATCATATGCCTTAATGTAAGTATAAAAGCAGGTTTCTAGAGTATGTTGATGCGTAGTTTGACTTCATATTAAATCCGGTTAACTTTTACACTACGTGTATTATCAGAAAAAGTTGTTATGTTCCCAATTATTATCAGAAATTCGTATAAATGATTTGTAAATTCTGAATTATAAAATATGAATACAAGAATACGATTTAACTATTTAATTCAGTGTGTATTATTAAGATAACTCTTTGTTTTATATCTTTTACTGAGTAAATCTATAGATGGCGTCGCCGATGCATTTTGGATTTACCGTTCTACATGTATCCGCCAGAAGGTCGGTTTGATAGGTTAGAGTAGAGCTCATACAACACTAAGGCCTACCTTCCCCAACTTTGGTGTGTAAAATGCACGCAACAGAGTGGAGGAACCAGTTCCTTTCCTTTGCCGTCTGGAATTTCCCGGGTAGATCTGGTGTCCGAAAAATTGCACAGATTGTGTGAAGCTGAGGGTGCCCTGAGGCGTCCACGGAAATCAAACCGGGGCTCTCAGGGTCATTAGCCCTATACTGAACCCACTGGTCCCCCTGAGTCTTTATAATTTTCATTTCGTTGTAGATATTTGTAACAACGGGATTATTTATTTGGAATACCTAAGGTGTCTATTTATGGATGGGTAACAAAAGTTCACAATACTATAGGATTTTCATCATACGCCATGAATTCTATTTAAGTGTTTGCCCGGCATTGTATTAGCGAGGTTGAAACCAGTTGAAAATGCAGTTAATTGTACTTGATAATTTTTGGTGAAATATATATTTGAATGTGGGTCGAGGTAGTCCAGGGGTAGAGCGTTGGACTACTGACCGAAGGGCCCGCGTTCTATTCCCGGGCAAGCCTCTCTGGGCACCTGCAGCTCCACCCAAGATATATGATTTTTCGGAATCTTCCTGGGGAACCATAAGCGGCAAAGGGAAAGGAACTGACCCTCCTACTATGATGTGTGAATTTTACACGCCGTCGGGCTTAGTACTGAGTAAACTCTACCACCACCAAACCGACCTCCGGGTTGATTACTGTGTTTTTTATATATTGGAACACCATGAAATCGAGTATTATTTGTGAAAATTATTCTATAAATTCTATCTTTACTAGAGCTTATTAAACGGTACGATGAAGGGATTTTCAGCCTGCCCCATATTTATTTTAATTGCTACCTTGGTGTTGGCACGAATTTATTTTCCGAAATTCTCTCACCTTCGTATCACCTATAAACCGCTTTTCCCCTCACTTTTCCTAGCTCTCCATCCCTTCACTGCGTCCCTGTTGCCGTTCTCTGCCGCCCGAGCCCCATCCTTCCCTCGCCACAGCCAGCCCCCCTTTCTCACAGGCCGCGTCATGGTCCCTATCTCCTCTTCAACCCCCGTCTCCCCCCTCCCATGGTCCCGCTCGTGACCACATCCCCCTTCTTCGTCCCCTCGCCCCGTCTTTCCTACGCGCAACCACCGAAGCACATGCAAATTCGCCGTCCAGTCCCTCACCTCCCTCCCACGCCGAAATCTACCCTGTCCCAACACCCCATATCCAACCCCCATCCCTCTCCAGCGCCTCCGCACCCTCCTCCCACACCTACCCTCTCCATCTCCTTTCCCTTTATCACGTCTTTCTATTTACCCTCAGAGTCGCGTAAATCGTCAGAGCCCTTTATTTCATTCCTCTTGGAGGACCTCTGAGGGTAAAGGGGTCGCACCGGAGGGGTCACTTTACGGTCAGTTCCTCCCGGCCCTACTGTTCTCCCTGCACCTCCACCTCCGCAAGTCGCCGCCCTTGTCCCTGTTCTGGCCCCCCTTGCACCGCCCACCCCGCCCTCTACCCTTCCCACCTCCCCACACCTTCTAACTCTCCCCCGCCGCCTTCCCTAGTATGGAGCTGTGTTCCCCTCCTCTTCAACCCTGACCCTCCATTTTCGCTCTCTCTCTCGATGCTCTGCTACTAAATGGGACGATGATAGCGTCGCCATTCATTACTGGCTGAAAAACCACTCACTCCAGCTCCTCTCGCCCACCCCCACCACCTCTATTACAGCTACTCCCCCGTCCAAATTATCTCTCTGTCTACATTTTAACCCCCTCCTTACATTTCTCCTCCCATAATTTCCTCACCTCCCGCCTTGTGCGAACGCTACACGCATTTCTAAAAGCCATTCGTCATATTATTAACTGCCTTTTAAAGCTCCGTCCTGATATTTAATCAGATCTTAATCGTTTGCCATTTTCATTTTTGCTTTCTCCCCGGCCATTCTCTCTCATCGGGCTCGTCGCTTGAAATACTTCTCTCGGAAATTAGCTGGGGATATATATGTTTGTGTGGAGGTGTGAGTTTGAGCGCTCAAATGAAAGGACGGGAGTAATAGGGAGCGCGGTCATGCATCACGGCGGCAATAACTTTTAATCGCTTTATTGGCTTAGTTGTGGTTTCTGCTCCGTTCTCCGAGCTTTTAATTTATCGTGTCCATTTTTGTGGCATATTGCTCTAATTTTACCTCGTATATGTGATTTCCACACTGTAAAACTTGCGTGAACTTGTGTTTGTGAGTACATTCGCATCCAACGAGTGACTGCATTCATTGCTGGGACAAGAGAGTCTGTTATCAACTTGTTCAACCTTTTATGATGTAAGCCAATATTTCTTTTTTTTGGTATCGAATTTTACTTAGTTAGCTGAAATATATGGAGTTACAAATGAGCTGCGTTGTGTTTTTATGATTTACCGGGCTTTTTGGTTATAACTCCAAAATATTCGCTCGTTATATCGCGTCACAAAACTCTCAGAAGGACAGCGAAGAAATTTAATTAGGTATGATATATCGCAACAACCGTTTTAACTCTTATTATAATCTCTTTTTTATTAAAGGTCAAGATATATTTGCAGTAAAATATTTCATTATTAATTAAACCGACCGTTTCTTATTTGATTGTAGAATTGAAAGACAAAGAAGCGCTATTTTTCAAGTCACATGAGTGAAATTGCTAGCTCTGCGTTTGGTTCTAGCTTCCTGTGAATGTTAAATCTAATATACACAGGCTAAGGTTAAGGTATTTTTTATTTATCCACCAACTTATGACAGTTGTTGCTAGTTCAGGCAAATACGGTCGGGTTTCTGAGCAACAGGCGTTTGGATTACCTGTAAAAAATCCTTTTACGGCTTTTAACGAAATAAGAAAAGGAAGCCTTTTCTTTCTTCAAATTTGCTACTCTCCTATTACCATTCAAACCCAATCCTCATTGCTCCTGCCATCTCCCACTTGGCCTCCATCGCTTCTATGCAAATCCTGCGCCTCAAGTGTCACTTATTTTATTTGCTGTTAAAAGGATTATCCCTTTTTACGACGCAATAAAAATCTCCCCTTTCCTTCTACACTGCTTCTCTCCCTCCCTCTGTCGCTCTTTCCATTCCCCTGACTTTCCATATGCTATGGAGAGGTAGTCTTTTTCTTTTATTTTTTGAGAAGCGCTCTGCCATTGGTGGAGGTCTGAGGTGGTTCCTCTTTCCTGGATGCTTGGAGGGAAGAAAATCGGTATTTTTTTCTCTTCTTCGTATTTTCAGCCATTTTAACGGTGGAAAATTCTAAACGCAACGGTACCTTCCTGCTCATGGTCCAATATTTCACTTGGTGAATTTCCCGGTGGGGCTGCACTGTTTTTATGTAACTAGAATTTGCGTGTATGCCCTGTCTCGTGTGATGTAAGCGTTTACATTAAGATAGAACTAGTTTTTTTCATCAAAATATTCTTTCAACAGAATATGAAATTAAATAAAGCGTTTCAAAATCGTTGTTGACGCTATGTTTCTTGTTTTGGCTCTCTATGGTATCGACTGGTACGAGATACTGTAAGATCAACATATTTTTACCCAATAAACTAACACAAACTTCAAGCCACTTATTAAAAGGCGTAAGCATTTTAGCATTCTAAATCCTGTTATCATAGGATTAGAGTTATCATACTTATTATTATATTAGTGTACGAGTATCGTAAAAAACCATAAATACAGTAATCAACCCGACGGTCGGTTTGGTTGGCGATGGCAGAGTTCACCCAGTAGTAAGCCCGACGGCGTGTGAAAATCACGCATCAGTGTAGGGGGGACTAGTTCCTTTCTCTGTGCCGGTTATGATTTCCCAGGAAGATCTGGTAACCGAAAAATCAAAAAGCTTGGGTGGCGCTGTATGTGTATAGAGAGGCTTGCCCGGGAATCGAGCGTGGGCCCTCTGGTCAGTAGCCCAACGCTCTACCCCTGGACTACCGCGACCCACAGATAATAGTGTATATAATTTGAATTTGTTTGAATATCAAGTTTGCGTTTTGCCATTATACTCTCATTTGTTCGTAAATTTTAATTGTTCTTATCGATAAATTCGTGACTTCTGATCGGTAACACTATTATACTATATAATAATTTACGTACGGTTTACTTTATCAAATATTTCATTTTTACAACATTATTCACCCGGAGAAACGTTTGTTAGTAACAAATATGCTGTTGCTTCTCTTTCAAGTAAGTTTTGCAAATGAAGTTTGTTAAAAGCATTGCTAAACCCACTATTCTAGCGATATAACGTATGGTCCCCTTTTGAAACTAAATGCTGATTAAGTTCTTTTGGTTTTATTAGCAATCATGCGTTGGTATTTAACAAATCGAAATGTGTGATATTTACTTTTTCACTGTATTTCGAGTGTTAAGAATAACGAAGGCCTTTGGAGGGGGGACTACGTCAAGCCCAAAGAAAGAAAGGAAAACCACGGCTGAGGAACTGGAATCGCGTTTCGCCGACCGACAATATCGTTCATCAGCATTGGGGCGAGCAAGGTATGAACCCTTTTGCCTCGCAATACTCAAATGCCAGAGTCACGATGACGGGGCGCTTCCCCGCGTCGTGTAGCAGCGGCAGCAGCCTTCGTCCCGTTGTTGGGCCGGCCTCCCCCGGTGCTCTCTCGGAGGGCCCTCTCGCGAAGCTCCGGAACCAGCCGCCGAACGGGAACTGAGCAGGCCCAAGCCGAGTGCCATGAATCGATTATAGGCTTTCAACGCAACTGGCTTCCTCACCGTCCTCAAATACGGGTGGCTAAGGAAGACGTTTTAATTTGTAATGGACTTCCCTGCTTGTAATGTGGAATTAAGGGAACCTCCGATGGAGATAAAAAAACTACGCACGGACACAATCCATGGGTTAAGTGAAGCAATTTGGTGGGATCGGATCGGAATCAATGCTAGAGCAATCCCCGTGCACCCATTTGGTTGTTGGACAACGGTAAATTGGACGGGTCCTTCTCCGTCTTTCTCCCAGGAGTTCTGCCGCTCTCGCACCAGTTCCTTTTCATTTGCCACTCACATTGCCAACCTCTCCCCTCCAAATACATCCCTTGTCCGGACAATCAAGCAGAGGGGCATGGGAAAACAAAAGAAGACTCCCCATGTCGATGATGAAGCGATTCCGAGGGACGCTGCTCACATAGGTGAACGCTTAAGGCACTTGCAATCTCCGTCTTAGAGCAGGGGTGGAATATAATTGGAGCCTTACAGTAAGAAGGGAGATCTGTAAAGGACATTTACATGGGGTATTATTCTTAGGATGATCTTGAGAGAATAACTCGAATAGTGAATCAAGCGAAAACTTGGAAAAACCTAGTACTACAGTGCAAATTAAATCAGTGAAAATGTTAAATATCCATTCATTATCAATTTGTAAGTGATAATTAACTTTATCCGAATCTCCAGTACGTCATTGCCTCCATTGGCATCGCCTTCTTTAATACCCTTCCCTTTTTTCCTCTCCGTTAGCATCTTATTTTCTTGTACATTTTGGAATTTACCTTGATTTTAATAATGACAATAGGCATTTAAAATAATTGTGTAACTACATGGATTAATTTTCTTGATGTGTATATTTTAGGTAATGCAGTGTGATTAATTTTAAGAGTCTATCACGAGATTTAAATTATGCACGATGCTAAAATTACTATCAATTTTCAAAATCGAATTATGCAGTCCAGGGAAATGAATACATCATTGAAGACTCTTAAAACACCTTTTATAACTTGACCTATATGTTATAGGTATTATCTGGACTAAGTAATTTAAGTAATACGACACATAACATAGTGCAATAAAAGTGACAAATTTAATGTATATTAAAAATTAAAAACACACGAAAAGGTATCGTAAGGCAAATTTAAAGGCTATTGGTTTACCCTTTAAACGCTTGGTTTGCTGTGAATAGATATTTTGGCTTTATTTATCACTTTAAAAAATGTATAAAAATTCTAGCTTTGCCGAATTACTCACTAGCGCCATGGTATTCAAATTGACCGCTTTATGTCGTTCCGCGTTTTTGGAAGAGATGGAATGAGGTTAATTACTAGATGTCAGAGTGAGTTTGGTGATTTTATTTGAAATAAAGACTGAAAAATGAATTTACTCACAATAATTATATATGATCAGATAGAAGGTAATGCTGCATAGGATATTTAACCAGTGAAGTAGGTGCACACACAGGATTGTAGACAACGTTATGGCTTGATTTAGCTGTAGTTAGTTGTAAATATAAGTACCGAAAACTTTGTGCATGGAAAGTAAATCCAGTATTTCTTATAGGGTCGAAAATCATATTTGAAATAAAAAACAGGTTAATATTTTAACATATCTCAGTAGAGCTGATGTTTAATATCTTGTATTATTGCGCATCTGTCGTTCATAATTTGCTATTGAAGTGATTTAAAAATTTTGTATTCCTTTAATGTAAATTTTCCTGAAGCATTGTCCTTAGCTTGTATGTTTACTTTGTAAGCTATTTCTATATTTGGTTCGAGGATCTATTTATCAAGTTTACGGTTCTAATAATTCATCAACATATTCCTGTAGTATTAGTGAAAAAATAGTATTGGTAGAAAGGAACTTGACCGTATTTTTGTTTTTGCTGATCATCCTGAAAAAATTAAACACCTACCTGTGAACAAATCTTTAAACGGACCGAATATGAAGATATGGCGATTTTATGGAATTGAGAAAGAATTTTCGTCGCGTGATCTCATGTGTATGCGTCATAGTTATAGGTTTTTGTTGAATGATGAATAGTAATTTTAGAAGAAAATAACATACGTACTAATGACACTAGGTTTATATTGCTAAATAGTAATGATGAACATAGATTAGGAGGAGGGGTAAATTTGCTGCATTAATTTCTGCTCTGCAATAAATATTTTGTAATTATACCTTATTTCCTATGAAATGAATCCAGAATATATTATTTTTGAGTTGGCAGTAAATTATACTCTTAAAAACATATGACTTCCATCATTTGTCATTTTAATGTACAAACCTTGACTTTTAATTGCATACTTGCTTGCATTGCGGAACAAGAAAAATAGTTAGTTCTCAAGGAAAGATAAAATTTACATGATTTTTTTTCTAAAATTATTTGCTTTCAACTTCATAACAGCGGTTTTCTATTCCGTCATTTTGCTTACAATTATAGTTTTTATTCCGCAGACTAATGTCGAACTTTCTCGGACAGATATTCGTTTTCGGTTACCTTGTGTGCGGAAGGTTCATTAGCATGTACGCCCCTTACTGCAGTACACGCAGTATACGTGTCTAGCATAAAATCTGGCTGTACTGATGCTACCGAAAGAATAGTTTCTAATTGACACTGCAACTTTTTTCTGATTATTTCTTAGATGAAAAAGAGTCACTGACACTCTGGTCTTATATAGAGATAGTTGTTCAAAATACCGTTCTAAATCGAAATGGCCCCCGGAGAACAGTCTGCTTTGAGGTGGAAGAGAATACGATATATACGTGAGTAAAAGAAAACACGGGGAAGGTAGGAAAAGGGGTGAGTGGGAGAAGGAAAGATGCCGCCGGCGATAATAGCTAATTTTTATAAGTGCCCTCACGCCATCCGATTCAAGGCGTCACGTGGTCACCCCTCTTTCCTTCTGAGAATGTGTATTATCTTTTGGCTGTTGGGCGGAGACATTTGACTGACGTGTGCGACCATAGCGATAGCGCCCCGCCACGGACGGTAATTCGTTTTTTCTTAACCGAGATTAAGATTAAAAAGAAGTCGTTTTATCTCGTTACATTTATCGTTGACGTGCCCACTAAAGCTTCCTTCCCAAAATTGACCGATTTCGAGCTTGATATAGGCCAAAAATTATATTTTGGTATGAAGTAATTTGTTAAAGTTTAGCAGTTAAACTAGGTTTATGGTCATGCTTTGGGTAAATATGTACTTATACTTACTATGTTTTCCAGTATTTTTTCCATTAGCTTGGAAACAGTACATTTATACTGGTACACAACTTATTGTATTTCTTTTCTAAAACTCGTGAAAGGATGGTATTTATTTCAGCATATGTAAAGTGTCCAAGGTATCTTTATCTAATTTTAATACCCTGTTCAAAATTTGGACTACTTATTCTGATATTTCTCCCCTTTTTCAGCCATATACATTAATTTTAAAACCACTAACTATTAATATATAGTAAGTAGTAGTGACAGGTTGTAATTTGTGGAAATATTTTTTGAAATAATAATTGTAATTATCCACTGCGATTTATTCCATATTACGTGTTCACATGCTAATTTACGAACATGCACAACATAATATAACTCGCTGTGTAAATATGATATATTTTACTGTAAAATTACAATTTTTAATTTTTCAGAATCGCATGTCTTCTCATAATTTTCTGTTTTTCATATCTACAAAATATTTTCCAACTAATTGAAAGTAATGGAGAATTAAAATGAAAGGTCTAATTTAGAGAAGAACGTTAAAGGAATGAATGGCGGGTAAAGTTGAGATTTAATTTCGTTTATCACTTACTTTAATGTAGTAACTCCGTCCGCCGTTTTCATATTCGAGAAATATTTTACGGATCATATATGATAGATATATGAAAACTAAGTCGAGATTTATTTCAATAATACTTTTTGAAACTGTCAAGCTATTATCCAAATTTAAGATACTGATAGATGTCTTTAAAGCTATTCTGTAGCATTTCCTACGTTTTAAGAATATCCAAAACAACTAGTTTCTCCGTTTTATTCTTTCCTAGTGAGTACTTTCAGGTTAACAACATTTTCAAAATTTGAAAGAATTGATGAAAGTCGTGAAAGTTGCGTCTTAAGGTTTCCCTTGGAATTCCCTCTCGCCAAAAAGCGACGAATACGTCTATTAATTTATCTCTGAAAAGGAAATATAGTATATTGTCTACTTGTAGAGTTTATACGTAAAAACCAGCCTTTTTATGAAGCGGCATGAAAACTGTAACTTTGTTCTGTGCCTCTATGGCTTTCGAGGTTTCTTGCGTGTAGAGCATATCCTGAAACTACGTTTCTTTTGCGCTGCAAAAAGCGCCTTCAGGTAGAATTTATTCTGTGATGGATGGGTAATAGACACGTTTAAAACGCTTAACTAATGACGAGCGACTTTGTCCTTTCTCGGTAGGTACATACGTGGAAATCTAAATGAGGATCTCAACTTTTCCTACCTTTCATCCTCAGCTTTTTACTTATCAGTTCTTTGCAAAAAATTTTAAATTATTTGAGATGCTTAAAATTATATAACGTAATAGGAAAAATTCCATAAATTCTGCAGCTATTACGGTAACAATTGAAATGTATCGATATAAAAAATTCCGACGCTTTCACCTGATGTATGGATTATTATATATTTACATAATAAAAGGGTGGATAAAATAAAAATTCGCAATTACATGTAAATATGCGATTTTACAAGGTTTACGACATTTTACTATGTAAAAGCACCAAATTTGGGACTTTATAATCTTGCGAGGTTTTGTTGCTTTTAGGACATAAATGAAGTGCTAAATTTTCTAAAAATTCGTCAATGCCGTTCATAAAAATATAAGTACTTATTATGTGTTTTTAGCTCACGAAATATACTTTGATTCAAATATAACTGATAGATATTGCCTACGAGTCTCATAATAATAATGCACCTTAGCCTGCGTTATTGAAACTACATCACAGAATTACTTAGTATCTTTGACTAAGAGTATGTTCGTCTGAATTTACCTTTGAAAACAATTTAGGAGATCGATAAGTTTAATTCCTGACAATATTAAAATTTGGTGATAGATCACTTCCGCAATTTATTCATGCAAAGTTTGGCGGTAGAAAAATAGACCCTTTCGAGAGCAGATAATTAACTTAAGTTCTAGTCATGCCATAGAAATAAGACATTTGAACTTATTGAATATATTTTTGTAAATTTTCAATGATTTTCTTAAACTTGGCGCACTTATGCAAATTACGACTCAGCATTTTTTAACTTTACAAAACGGATTCCTTCCTTACAAGCTTGCTTTTCCTGCCTCTAGATGTTCGGGCATCTTTATTAGATATTACAAAGTGACATAAATAAATATTTCTGGCCCAGTCAATAATACTATCATCGTTAATTGCAATAGGAAAAATCGCCGGCAAAATTAATATCTTTATTATCGAAGTTTAAGCAACCTTAACGGTATTATATTAATAAAAATATATCTTCCACCATAAAAGAATAATTAAACAACTGGTTAAAGTTTTGTTTAACTACGAACTGATTACCTTCGTACTTATAAATAATCACTACACGTCATTAATAATTTCATTTTCAATTTTTTTTACGCGTTACAACTTTTAATTATGCTTATTAATATTGAGTTTGGGAAAATATAATCGAGTTTATGATAAATACAAAAAGGATCGAATTTAGATAATAAAAAAAGGGATTAATAATATTTTCACTGCGAAAAAACAATATATTTTTATAGTTATTAGCTATTCATTTTATACCCTTACCTCCATGCTCCATATCCAGTTTGCTGTGAGTAATAAGCTTTGCAAACAGGAGCAAATATACTTTCATCAAAAGAAAGAAAAAACCAAGGATGATGGAAAACAGGTAGGCATTATGAATATCCATTCATCCCTCAGTACATTTATTTCCATCATTTCATTATAGTAGTAATAGTGGAGGCGATCGCAAGTTGAAGTAATTTGCGCTCTTGGGGATGAATGGGGATGAAGGAAGGTTGGAGAGAAACCCGGCGTCGGTATTAGCCGACTCATAGAAAGGCGCCAAGGGCTCAGCAATTTAACGTCCCATTCCACGGGTGGCGTACTCACTCAAAGTGCCCTCCTCAAAGGATCGGGATATCACTGAAAAAGACATGCCGTCTCCAGGATTCGAACCCGGGCGGGAAACCAGTACGCTAGACATCGCACCATCTTGACGCCCCCATATTTTAACTTCAGCTCATGGACCATATGCACTTTTATACGCTTTTTACAATGTATTCATGTGGTGGGATTGGTGGACGCAATTATAAAAAAATGAGCTCTGCGATGATCTAACAATCGCATGGATTCATCAGATAATGGCACGTGAACTAAATTTATGCAAGGGCTCTTCCAAGCATTTTTGCATAACAGAGTCTGACGTGGGCAATACTGAAATTGAGGAATGGGAAATTTCACGCTTACCGCTTAGCTGAGGAAAGCAGTGAGCCGGTTTTTTAATCTACCATGTTTGGTTGAAGAAGTGAAAGAGTATAGAGAAAGATATGGGAGAGATGTTGACGGAAGTTGAAGTGAAGTGAATTTGGGAGTGAAGAAATAACAATGAAGAATCGAGAAAGAAGAATAATAGAGGAAGGAACGATAAAGGAGAAAATGCTCGGGGAGGTGGAGGTGGGGAGATGGGGAGCGAGGAGAGGATAGTTTTGCGACTGACAGGATGGCGGAGGGGCGATGGGCCAGGCGGCTGGAAGATCTCCGCGAAGTACATTTGAATAACAAAACAAAAGTGCCGCACTCCTGATGTGTTATGGGCTCGGAATTTTTATATGGAGATTTTCCGAGCGCCCTACGGCCTTTGCTCCTTCACCCCTCCTCAAGCCACTCCGCATCCCGGTACACAAGACCTCACCCGCCCTCCTTCGACCCCTTTCCGTTGCCTCTCTTTCCAGGGGTCGAGATCCCCCTTCAAAAAACTTCCTGCCCATGTGTCTGGTCTCTTTCCCATCCCCCACGGGGCCTTATCTTAAAGAGTCACCATCTCCGATTCCTCTGTTTATCACTATCCCTTTTAAAACCATTCTCTCTTCCCTGCCCGCTCCCCCATTTCAAATCTTTTCCATTCTTTCCTCCCTGCGTATCCCTTGCAAGCTCTGTGACCTCCATAGACGCCTGCGATTTGTTACAATGGGAGAAGGATCTTCTCTTTGTCCCATATGGGGAAAAGGGAGAGCGGGATCTACGTTTAGTAACTCTGCTGGTGCTGGGTGAAATCGTCAAACGCGCGAAGGAGGGGTAAAACCTCTATCAATTCAGTAATGATGTATTTCATTCTAGGAGGGATAAAGAAATGAAGAATGAAATAATTAACAAGTGACAGATTGTGACACTTCTCTATTTTTCATGGTGTGCGTTTTAACAAAGTGTGCTAATTGAAAGTTTTTAGGAGTATTAAATGACGACTACTTTCGATTAAAAAAGGTAAAAAATATTTCATTTGAATTGTTTCTGCACACATATCACCCGTATATTTAATTTCCTACAAAAATGTTCATACTCGTTTGTCGCTTTATTAAAAAAGAAGCATACTTTATAGTTTGTCTCCGATATTTTGGCAAGTAAAAATGATTTTTTAAATCCGATTCCATTATAATCATGTATCATCTTCATTCGCCATCGACTGAATGCAGCGGGACCTCGTTGAAGTCTGACAGTGTAGAGCACTTGTAATATCCTTAAACAGGTGCACGGCTGTACACCACAAATTTTGCTGCTCCATATCTCTTGAAAATCAATAAACTTGGGGTATATAGGGATATATTAAGGGCTACTTGGGAAATAAATATTAACATTTATCCTACTTGTTTTTAATATTACTCTCTCTCCTTGCTTACTAGAACTATCACATAAATCAGTCTTATAGCATAATGAACTGTACGTTACCACCACACTTGTTCTCTTTTCGAGTATTCTCTGGTCATACGCATTATGCTGACCGTAGCGCTCACAACTGCATTTAATATATTTTTCTGAATGTTTGGCATTTATGAAAAGTGTTAAGCATTTTATAATGTAAAACTGTGCATTTCCTGATAAAATATTTTTACTTAAATACTGAGTTTATAAAAAATTGTCCCACAGTAATTATTTAATTTTTTTAATGCCTTTTATTTCCTCTAAACTTCCGACCTTAGTTATTTTCATTGCACCCCATTGCTATTTTTTGCGAGTCAACTTTCAGCCTTCCGAGTATCTCATGTGTCGACTGACTCCCTTTCTTCCCTCTACGCATTAGAGTACAAAACGGATGGCCCGGAAATATGGTCCCGGTCTTTTTTAAGCGTCCATGTTCTCTTCTGTCATCATCTGCGTCTTTCTTCTTTGAAATTATTCGGAAATGTTTAAATCAAAACCCATATGTCATGCTTCAAACCCATTATTTTTTTATTTAATATTCAATCCAAATAATTCATTTCATATATTTCACCTTCCGACCCAAGCTATGTTAGTCCTTTAGCTGTTACTAAGATTAATGTAATTTTTATATAATTTTGTTGATAATAACTTGTGTTTTTGTTTTAGATGCTGAAACCGAAGAAATTGCTCTGCAATACTTGAAGAAGAATATCATCCCATGTAAATATTAGCATCAAATGGCATTCAAGACATTCGAGCAGACCGTCAACCTTTGGATCCATCCACCCACATGGAAAACAGCTTGGAACAAGGTATAAACCGTTCGATAAATAATTTTTGCCATGATGATAATGCATTCATCATCATCAATACTCGTATTTCAATCCTAAGATTGGTTTACTGCAGCCCTCCATTCTTACCTATATAGTGCTAATTCCCTCACCTTCCGATAGGTTCCCTGTTTTAAATGTACTTGTTTCTTGATCTTCTTCGTGGAATCTTTCCTTCTAATTTTCCCTTTATTACATTTCTAATCAATCCATTGTGCCTCAATGTGTGTCCAATCCATCTAGTTCTTTGCCGTAAAGTTCTCCGTATGGTCCTATCATCTTCTGCTCTTCTATATACTTCCTCATTCCTTACTTTGTCTGTCCATTTACGTAATCTTCATCATTCTCCTCCAGCACCATGTTTCTAAGGCTTCTATTCTTCGCTGGTCCACTTTTCCAATGCTCGAAGTCTCGTGACCATGAAGCGCCATGCTCCACACGAAAGTCTTGACGAATTGCTTCTTTGTTTCCAGCTTTAGGTTCTTTTAACATAGCAATTACCTCTTCTTCATGAATGCGGTCTTAGCTTGAACTATTCTTCGCTTGATGTCGGTCGAACTTCTTCCATCCAATGTTAAGCTGTTGCCTAGGTAGATGTAGGCTTCCACTTGCTCTAGTTTCACTCCTCGAATTGTGATATCTGCATTCAGCTTCTTTCTTCCACACACAAGGACTTTCGTTTCCTTCTTGTTGATGTTCATATTATATTCCCGAAATTTTTGTTCCATAGTGTTCAGGTTTGCTTGTAGGTCCTCTTACGTCTCTGCTACTATTGCGATGTTGTCCGCGAACCGCTGCATGTTAATTTCTTCCCATTTCACCTTGACTCCTTTGATGAGTTTAGATATACGTGACATAGTGCTGGCTAGAGGTGGCATCCTTGTCGAACTCCTTTGTTTATTTTGGCTTCTATTTCCCTTCCGTTTTTAATTTGAATTTAGTTGTTACCTGATTCTTGTAGAGGTATTGGGTTATTCTTCTGTCGTTGTGGTCCATTCCAAGCGCTCCTAGTGTCTTGAACATTTTGTTCCATTCGACATTGTCGAAGGCCTTCTTGAACGAACGCCACACATAATGGCTTGTTTACATGGATCAATTTTTCGGCCAGTATCCTTAAGCTGAGTATGGTCTCTCTTGCTCCTCGGTTTTTCCTGAATCCGAATTAGTTTTCCGAGAGGTGTTCTTCTAACTTTCCTCCTATTCGATTTTCCGAGTAAGTATTTTCGATACGAACAATGCTTTATTATTCCATTTTATGTTTGAGAAAATATATGCTAGGACTTCTAGTACCCAAAGAGAATATTCACATTTTTTCTTTTCCTATCTAAAGAGTTACTTTTAAGCGATACAAAACGAGTAATGTGGTTGAATTCATCCGATTTATTTTGATAAATAATATTTTAATATATTTTATAGCTTGTAGGTTTAAATACTCATGCAAACACATTTGCGTAGCGTTATGCACGCATGGTTCGAGAAGCAAGTGTTTCAAGTGAAATGGTGATGTATCAGTGTCATGACGACTTTCAGCAATCAATCCTATACTTTTTCGACGGAATGCCGGTAAGTACGTATTTATCCGTATTGATAGCCTTAGACTCATTTTCATTTGCTTTATTAAATGACTCCATACTCTTTACACATCGTCATTTCTTCGCCAGTCTGTCCCTTTTCTTCCTCTATTCCCCAAGGTGCAACAACTAATACTAGTTCTCTCCACCCCCTAATTAAACTCTGTCTCACATCCTAGGGTAGTATTATGATCAATAGGTAAAAATATAAATGTCAGAGCTCAGATAAAAAGTGACATTCTACGTCAACAGGACCTCACGGTGTCCTTCCGAGTCGGTCTTTGGCCCACAAGGGCTGAGGGCTGGGACTCTGCGAGAAGATGGGTTAGTGCCCCGGATTTTCGAAGTGAGGAGCGAAGCGAGGTGAGATGAGGCAGGAAGGGTGGGAAGGACTCCCCTGTATTAAGACCAAGCTAAGGGCTTCAAGGGTGAAAGAGAAAAAAATTCCAAAGAACTCGTCGCTATTTAAAATGGGGGTGTCGGAACAAGAAGGGGGAGAAGGTTACGGTAAGGACAGGGAGATGGGATACGTGTGGAAAGGAGGAAAAAAACAAATGAAGGTTAATCCCCTGGGGACACATTCACTTCTCTGTCTCTAAATTTTGCTCCCCCTATTCCTCAAGAAAGCTCTACTCTTTCTTTTCTCTTCCTCACCCTCCCTCCCCCTCACTATTCTTTTCTTAAGCAGGTAGGGGAGGTCCTGGGTAATCGTCGTTGAACCGTATTATGACGGAAAGACGTCGTGGGTTATAATTTTTATGGGATTGGAGGAAAGGAGAGAGGTTGGAAGGAGGAGAGGATGCCATGGGTATTCGTACTTCGTGTAGGTCAATATTTTAAGAGAAGGAACAAAAAAACTACAAAAACAACTGAGACTGAATATAGTGAATATCATTTTAATGCTCATACGAATGATCTACTTTCCAAAAACTTCCATCGTATTCACACATAAGCTAAGAGAAGATAGAGCATGGAGATATAGGCATATACTTTAGGGAACAGATGACCAATATGTTTTTAGTGATGTGAAAATGTTGATAATTTATCTACTATTCAAGCCGATAATTTCGAAATAGTTAATTTATCCTTTATCAATCTTTATCTTGTTGAAGGTGATGCTAAAGGACATAACGAAAAAGGCAGAAAATTAATTAATTTACATCTCTGATTAGCCCTTGTTAAAAACATTCCAATTAATATCAATAACTATAACAATAGCTCAAAAGGAACATGGTGAAAGTTACTGATGATGAACACCAGAATGAACGTAGAAAAAAATAACTGACTATATTTCCCATCTATTCATTAGAGTGAGAATCGAAAAGTGTATCACCTAAGATCTATCGCCAAGCACGGTCTTGACTCCAGAGGTACCACTTGTTTTAATTACCGTAAATTTGGACCACTTGGGCCGATTTTTGAAAACTTGACTTTAATCTATAAGATTTCCGGTTTTTGAGTCGTACTGAAATCTAAGCTGATGGAATCTTACCATTCCCGTCCCTGTCACTGCAAAGAGTAGGCAATTACGTGGCGAGTTCAAGAAACGAAATCATCAGGTTGAATTAGTTTCATGACCATTTCGGAGAAAGGGAAGAATACTTTCATCATTCCCACCGCTCGAATGACCACGGGTCTGGCCGGCTACATTCACTCCCATCCGAAAAACTACGGAGGTCTCCTACTCTCCGGAGACTTTCACTCCCCCTTGTTCCTGCCATTGCCTCCTTTCCCCCTCCCCTCCATCACTCTCCTTCTCTCCCGTCCATCACTCTCCTTCTCTCCCGTCCATCACTCTCCTTCTCTCCCTTCCGTCCTCACTATCGCCAGTCCAGCCACCTCAAAAGTCTTCCTTTTGCAGCCCTCCCGACTTTCAGAGTCCGACAGGTGCACGCGAGGGGGCATGGCCGTGACTCGGCACATCCGAAGCACCAGACGACCACTAGAGACAAGCGCGCAATACGCTCCGCGGGAGTCGGATATGAAGAGCCGTTGTGCAGCAGAGGCGGCGGTGCGAACACGCTTCACGCGATATCGAAATCGGAGGAGCGAGGGTTACGCTTGGGAGTGAAGTGAATAGAAACGTGAAGGAAATAAGGCGGTCAAAATGAAAGCGAAGAGAGGACTGGAGAGAAAGAGAGGCTAGCGGAGAATTAGTTAAATTGGTGGATTAGCGAGAATTATACGTTTAATGGAGAAACGGTGGCATTGAGATTGTAATAATCATGAGCAAAACATTAGGAAAGGTGAGGCACATAAGTCTGTCATTTTTTTTTCATTACTCAAGATGACGTTTATTTAATATCTTTTTGGCACGAATATTTGTAAAGCTTTTTATGCTTGGGTGTTTTCGTCCTTTCGCCAAGTTAACACAACATCAGTGTAGAACACCAATTTTTTATTGAATGGCATTCGGGAAGTAATATCTGCCCACTTATCTGTAGCGGAGTAATAAATGCAATAAAAATAGTGAGCATCCATAGTTAAAAACTTATACTTAAATTATATTAATAGATAAATCAAGGTATTTCACGGGAAAACAAAACTTTGTTTCTGTTTAATTTCACTGGCGGTTGATTTTTTTCGGAGTCTTCATAGAATCGATCTTCTATAAATTATTACCACTCTTCCATCAGTAATGATCAAAGTTTATTACTTCAGAATATTTACGAGTATTAAGTATTTAACGAGTATATATAACGAGTTTAATATATATATATATGTAAATAATATATAATATATAATGAGTATTATTAATATTTAAGTCAAGTACGAAAAAAGAATCAACGACTTTGCGTTTCCACAGAAAAGAATTAATTATTATCCTCAAGTTTCGCTACACTGTAGCATCAGGCCACAGGAGTAGCATCATCTGGACCAGTCCAGATGATATTACTCGCGTGGATAGGCAAATTCTTTCATTCCTTCTTCATTCTTTCAAATGGCTCGTAGGTATCAGCCTCAAATCTCCCAAATTTGTTGAAGTCTTTGTAAGCAATAAGGTGTGTGGAAGGTGATAGGGCTAATAATCTTGATAGTCATCGTTACGTATTTGGTATCTGGCCTGGGGCTTTTCAGCCAAAGAAAATCCGTGGGACCTAAACTTTAACGGAGGATCTCATGGGGTAATGTTTTGAGTAGTGGCTATTTTTAAATTCTGATTTCTCAGCTTCACTCATTCCCTAAGTTACAGTTTTATCCACCACGGATAAGAAGTGCGAAAAACATCTGTAATTGACCTAACGATATTTAACATCATGTATTTGTAACAGAATACATTTTTAGGTTAGATCGATAAAATACCAATCCAAAAATTACATATTTATATTTAAATCTCAACGCTCGATATACATATATGCACCTCATCACGTTTCACTTATTTGCTCGGAAAGCATGCGGGGAAGGTAATGGGGAAGGGAAGAATTCGGGCCTACATCGATTACTAGAGATATAGAGAACTTCACTACTAGGTCGATAATTCGAATAATCGTTGAGTATCAGGTTTGTTTTTTAGATGAAATTAATACGAGAGTTCATATTTAATTCAGCAACAAATAAAAATGAGGATAACAGGATTGGTAATAATTACTATATTTCATATTATTTTGATCTTAAATTTCACGAAGGGAATAATTTCATAGAATTTTATAATTTCATATTACATATCTGATATATTACTAAAATTAGTAATAACTCACAATACATTACAATTATTACTTGATAAGTAGGGATTTAAAGGGTTGCCTTCAGTTATTCAATGTCCTGCTGGTATAGGGTTTTCTTGATTAACCCATCTAGTTCCCACCTTTGTGGGTTTTCTAATTATTAGTGGCGTATACTAAAAAATACTAAAGGATTTGATGATTAAATATATAATTGGCACGGTTCATAAATTGGCGAATATTTTCGTATGCATTAAGGTTTTGGATAAATGGCATTTTTTATTGTAGAAAGGGAGCAAAATCAAAGTAACAGAAGGATATCCTGGGATCAATATAGGATTGAGTAATTAAGAGCTATGTTGAGTCTCTACTCGGAAAAAGGTGAAGCGATCAGAATGCTATTGGTCCGACAGCGGGTGGTCGATTGAGAAAGATATGATTCGATTGAAGGGCCAATCAGTTTTTTAATCTAACTGAATGTGATGACCTAACAAAAGGCGGCATTTATATCGATATCATGGCATCTTATGCTTTTGTTTGAAGCTTGAAATTATCTATTTATAACATAACCCGTCGTTGGAATACTAGAAGTAACGTATTTCTGGGTTAATATTATATTATATAATAGGGCGTTAATTTGAAATAACTTTGAGATACCTTTTATTATTTGAAATACCAATTTGGCTTAGAAAATTGAAAAGAATACCAATTAAATATATCAGCTTTCCCTTGGTGAAGTGATAATGGAAAATTTAAGAATAATCCTTAATTTTTCCATGCAGTATATTTTTAAGGCCATGGTAATTTTCTTTCCATATAACTCAGGCTTTACTCGTAGCGAAATTTAACTGGACCATAAATCGGGTTGCTATGTAATACAATTCTTGATCCTGACAATTTAATTTTAGGGCGCAGTTCTTTGCTTATTTTTGTCAAGCCACCATATCCGTCTTCATTTTCGAACCGTGAAGCGCTCCACAGATTTGGATTTACAAGTAGATGAACAGATGCACTCACTGATTTTTCAAAATTAATTTTGTATCTATTAGATGCTCTTGTATCTGCCTATATGACTTTTGGTGTAAATTAATAATATGCAGGTTATGTTTTTATTCCTTTTTCTCAGTAAGATGTATAGGAAGAAATCGCATACATTGTTTTAAATTATAAAATGCCTGGTATGGTATTTTAATTTAAATAATTACGTGGTGATATTGCATCAAGGAGGGGCTCCAAGCAAGTAAGATTACTCCATCTTTTAGATTAAAAAATACGTAAAAGAAATGCGTGAGACTTTGAAAATTTTCTTTCATCATTTTGTTTTCAGATATGCTACGTGAACTTTATTTAGTGAACACATGAATTAAACTGCAAGAGTAAACCAAAATTAATTTTAGCAGATTTTCAGCTAAATGAATACATTTAATGTTCCAAATGTTAATGGCCGTTGGTTCTAAAGCCGTGTAGTAATATTGTTATGTGTCAATGTTAGCGGTTTCTATATTAATTTAAGATAGGCATCAGCTCTTTCGAATGGAGATTTCAATAGTGTCTTTTGCCGTTTGAATTGCTACGTAATAATTATTGGAAATGAAGGGATTGGGGAAGACAAAGAGATGGCGGAGGAAGGTGAGAGAGATGTGACGATTCGGAATCGAAGAACAAAGGTCGACTGCGTTTTAATAATACAGTACCTCGTTTGCGGGTCGTCCTTTAAAGATTCCGACAGCCCTTGCCATAATAGTTCTATAGGAACCTCTCCGTCTGCAGGATTGCTTAGTCACTAAAGGGCCGAATGAAGTGTGAGGAAGGAAAATGCCCCTGGGTGGTTTGCAAGAAGTTTCAGTGGAGACTAGGAACGATATCTCGAATCCCTCGGGTTTGATGAGAGATGCTCAGATGTGTTCGCCCTTAGTATGTCGTTTTCGCGTAAATTTTTCAAGCGCTTGATAGCTTCAAAATGTATTTTGATCCATCTGTCACCTCATAGTGATGAAGAGGATTTGGTATCCACACTACAAGCTTCATACCATCGCTCTCTGAACGTAATTTGGAAAAGGGTAATTCGTGAGTTGACGAATGCCAAATTTCTTACATGCTATATTGGTATGCAATTCAAAATGACAATGAAAAATACTGTTTATAATGCATGAATAATGCTTGAGACTGAATTAAAGAGGCTTACTCTCCGGGTTTACTACACTCTTACATTTTTTCCCTAACGATACTTTGCAAGGATAGGTGAAATCCGTCGTTAAGAGAATTCAGATAAAAATCACGCCACAGATTAAACGCTTCACTCCTAATAATATAAGTAGAGGTTTTCCGACATGAAATTTCCTTACATTACATTTCAAAAACGTCGACATTTGCAGCGTCAATAAATCAAATTTGTTATCCGAGTTTGAGTAATTGAGTAGGTAGAAATTGTGTAGGAATATAACATATCGGGTTACTTAACCCAAAGGAAAGTACAGCAGGAAAAACACAATCATTGAAGAAATGTATTAACTGTAACTAGAGTAAAATAAGCCTAAGCACCTTTTCATTTGATTTTACTTGAAATTAACTGTCAAATTATCAGATATATGCAATATGATCTTGTATATTTGGTGCTAGCCTTGGTGCAAGTGTCGATGCATATAACTAATTTTCCTAGTTTATTGTTTTATAATGGAGTATTTCCTGTAGGCTTAAATGTTAATCGACGCAGAAGAAAACCTACCGTTACAGATGACAGGCTATTTTAATTAGTTCATTATATTTAAATACCTTCGCATACCAATTAAAATAATAAGAACTTTTACTTAGCTGTAAACCGTAGTGTCAGATCTACCATAAAAGAAAGCAAACAAGGAAGTTTACAATTTTTCTCGTTTTAAGGAGCAAATATCATAGAAATCAACACTAATCGGTGGAGACGAACTTTCTAATGGGATTTAACTGAGACAATCAAGAGTACCAAGATAATACCAAGAAACGTAATCATGCGATACCCTACACGTTTTTTCAAACACTCAAGCTAGTTATTATAAAACCAACTGAAGTGAGAAAAGTGTAACTTTGTGATTCCACAGAAAATTTATTTATTAAAATGAGGTAACCTGAATATCACGTTGAACGTCGAAACCCGGGTCGTATCGTAATAAATTTTCTGTGGAATCATTAAGTTAATATTTTTTCATCACCAATATGAATCGATTCCATAAAGTTACGCCGGAAACCATGAATTAAACCGACTGAAGAAAATTTCTTTTAAATCGTTTAGTAATGAATCACCTTGAACTGGTTGAAAATAGCGCGATTAAGTGGTCCTATGACCATGCCTAAATGTGAGCAAAATCTAGCGTTATAATAAAGCTTGAATAATAATTACACCTATCAGGCAAACGGAGAATTAAAAATCTCTAGTTAAACTAAAACACTTACTTCAAGCCAGCTTACGAATTAAGGTGACAAAATTGAGATCATTCTTAGAAACCCAGTCTTGTGAAGTTTATGATTTGATTTCTTGCAAACAAAAACATGAGCGAAACAGGAAATATACGAGTGATTTTCGTGATTTTTCTGGAACAACAGTGAAACAAGATGAGCACCTAGGAAAACATAATTTATATAATACAATTTAAATATGCAACATTCTAGTTTTTGGCTGTTGGTTTTGTTCTCTGCTTTGACACATTTACTAAATGGATAAATAGTTAGAGATTATTTTAATTACAAGATCTTTAGTTTTACTATGAGGAAAAACATAGTGAATGCTCAGACAAGGGGTTATTAAAAGAACAGAATGATGTAGTAGCTAGAAACAGGATAAAGCATGGTGCTCATAATCTGTTTTTTAAGTGTTAACAATAATGATCAATAAAAAAAAAACAAAAATTTATAAAACAAAATTTGTTTAACTCAACGTGATTAATTAATTCCACGTACATTGTGTAGGGATAAACGAAAAATAAATGACGTATTCTTAGGTACAGAAATGTATATAGTCACACAATAAACCATTATATCGTATGAGTCGATCATGAGACACTATCGGAAAAATAAATTTTGGATCATAATTTTTCTCTTAGCTACCAAAATGTGAAAGTTGCAGAAAGTAGTCCTGGTATTTTAAAGGTGACCTTTGGCATCCCTTTATTAGGCCTTTCTCGGAATACGTAATTTTCACCAATGAAATTAATTGTCTAGTTACTGGTAGAATGGGATTATTTACGTCATGATGATTATCAAGAATTATTTAAAAGGACTGTAGGTCTTACGGAAGAAATTCCAATAATATATCCATAAGTTTTCCTCAAAAGTGTAGTCTTCATTTAAGAATAAACATGGAATAATGGAGCTTAGAAAACTTGGCAAGGATATAACCAAAGTAATTGAATCTAATTTGATTTGTTCGTTTGGGGTATGTGTCTTTGTAATAACCTACGTGTTTTGATGAAAGTATGTTTATTTAATTTTAAAGCATCATTCAAATACAGCATTAGCAGCAAATTATAGTGAAAAATATAACAAAAGCCACATGCAAATTTCCATGAAGGAGACTTACTGTGATAGAACGACATTGTAAGGAAATAACAAAATGAAAAATATGGAGATTTTATTTCGCATAAATTAGATTTCATCATGAATACTTCTAAACAATTTGGGGCCCTAGGCAGAGGTATTTTATATTGCTCACTATTGTAGTTATTCCTTCTTCAACCGATGAAAAACACTGATATCAATATCTACACCACGTTACAGGTTAAGGTATAGAGGCAGATCGTCAAATATATATTGATATATTTAGAGAAGGAGCTTCTATATGAAGATCATATATCATATATTTGCAACGTTGAAAAACTTTATGGTGCGAAAGGAATGTTTACGATAATATGGGTGTTGAATGTCGGTGCATCGACGACGTCATCGGCGCTCCTCTTGGGGTGTAAGGGAAAATTGATCGCTGGCCATCACTCCCACACCTACGGAGGGCGCCTAATCGGCTCAGAGTTCCTCAGCATCCGGAGCTTCCCGAAGAACAATTTGCTGCCTCATCATCACCCGGGAGAGCAAACACGATTTCGTCGAAGCGTGGCTCACCGCCCCCCTCGACCCTCCTCCCGGCCGAGCCCCTGCCCCCACACACCTCCCCTTCTTTCTCTTCGCGCCAAACCCTCCTCCCTCCCCCATCCGTCCTTCCCGTTTCTGGACAACTCCCAGCCAGCCATGCCTTCCCGCAAAAAGGGCCGCCGTCCCTTTGACCCCATCTACCTCTCGGTGCTCCATTGGAAAGCGATGAACGGAGCCCGTCGTAGGGAACGGGCGGGGGTCTAGGGAGGAGAGCCGACCACCTCCCGCGCGCGCCTTCGCCCTATCCTCTCCCAAGTGTGTTTCGCCACTTTCAGAAGAATAATCCCCGGCTCTCGGAAGCAGACGTAGGCGCCTTTTGAGGGAGTAATCGAGCGAGGGGAGTGGGGCGAGGTCCCTGGCCCCCGGGTCGTGAGGGGGAGACGTTGGGGGAAGTTGGGAAAGAAAGAGGGCTGGAAGGCAGGGAACAAGGGGGGGAACGGCGGGTATGTTGAGGCGAGGACGGAAGGAATCGAGGGGATTCTTTCGTGGTGGTGGTGGTGGGAATTTCGAGGGAGGACCGCGGGATGGGTAGGAGAAGTTGAAGATAGAGGAGTTCTCGGTGGGATGTGTTGAGTGCATGTGTGTCGGAAAGGAGCGAATCTTTGGTTTTCGGCGGGGCAGAAAGGGGGATGGGGGCCCGTGGGAGTGTGGCCGAAGGGTGGGGGACGAGGAGTCTTGGGGAGGAGTCATGGGGGAGGGGTCCGGTAGGAAGCGGGCGAGTTAATGATTGAGGGTCATCTCGGGGCGAACTCGGCTCGCCTCGTTCGTACTCTTTCGAAAGCCTGTGCAGACTATCATCCCCTTCGCCTGCCTCGTGACTTCCGCCGCTTCTCTTCCTTCCCAGGGGATCCGTCCTCTCTTCCTATAACGGTGAAGTGGAGTTTCGATTCCTTCTTTTTTTAACTGTTTTATTTTCTCCGGTTGGTGACTTAACGAGTTGGGTGGACCTTAATTATTTTTATATCGACTCATTTTATCCGCTGACGTTTCGCTAATACACACCTCTATGTCATGCAATTAAAATCCCGGTGTCGTGCTGAGTCATTTTAATGCATTTATTCTTAATGCAGTCATAAAGATTAAGGCAGAATAATTGTTTATCTGAATCAGCTTATTTATATTCGTAATAGCATTCAGGTGATTGGGATACAGAGGACTATGGCAACACTGACGTCAGCTCACTCTTCATAGTTTCACCCAAACTTACTGGTTGAATAACAATTATACCTATTCGTGGCATTCAACTCCTGAAAATCCAAATGAAAGAATTTTAAAATTAAGAAATAGATATGAAAACGAACTATCTCCCCGGTTTCACTCCACCGTTTAGCGGTTCCCAATTCTCTCTAAAATTAACCATTGATAATAGCAATATCGTTTAAAGCTAGAGGTCAACACAATGGTGTGGCATAGCCTTCAGCGGAGAACGATTAGTATACAAATTCCCATACTCTAGTCCAAAATTTATCTCGCCCAAATATAACTGTTAAGAATTTTATTAAAATTGATCTAAAATGCAAACCCTCTTAATACACTTAATGTTTAATTAAGAAAGCATTTAATTCAGCAAACGGTTTGGTATTTTATATTCATATTCAAATTTCATATTCATATTTTCATATTCATAATTACGTTCATGTGGATATTTACGAAGCAAAGAAAGGTTAGAGAGCTTTGTACTCAATATATATTTCCGGAATCCCAGATATTGAACATTTATAAAAAATAAAATGTACTCCATAAAAATTATTGACACATTCTCGCTGTCTTTTTAAAGGGTAAACATCTCACTTTGAGCTCGATAAATTTAATGCCTCTATCTCGGAAGTCATTTTTACCCATGATGAGGTGTTGGTACCATTTATGAATGAAGCTTTTGACTAAAAATGGCGGAGAAGACCAAAATGAAAATAGTTCTAGAAATCAGTGGCTATGGAAGAGGTCCCCACATTTTAATTAGATAGAATGTTTAATAGGATTTCTGAGTTCTTAGGACATTTAAAAAAAGTAATGCATAACCATTTTTCATTTGATATTCGTATAAAAACAGCAGAATGCGTTCGCATAAGAATTCTATCAAAGCGTCAGTAATGAAAAAAAGGCAATTTGTATGATAAGAGAAACCTTGCGGATTAATCCCCAAGGAGCATTTTAGTGCTTTCGGAGCCCAGGCAAGAGAAAGTGATTTAGGTGTGGTAGTTAAGGGTACCGGGAAGAAATGGTCACGGCAAGTCGAAGAAGGAGCAGAATAAAAAGGGGAGTGAAAGGACCGATTTGGAGTTTGTTGAGGGTTCAGAGGAGTTTGTCAAGAGAGACAGAGTTTCCTATTCGAGCAAATGGCGGCCACTTATCTTGAGGTGAGAAGGGAAGGCCAGAAGGGTGGTGGAGGGGGGAGGAAGGTGACCTGTGAAGAGCAGGAGAAGGCTGAGGAGCGCAACGAGTACTCCCATCATTCTTTCTCCTTGAAGAGCACATGTCCTTCGCTGTGTTGATTCGTATTGTGATCACCTTGCGCACTTCCATAATTTTCTCCCGCGAGTACATGATTCCATATGCTTAGTTCCCTGGATTATTCAGCGAACCTGCTCGGTCTAAATTGCTTTAAATCATTGCGACACTCCAGCTAGGATGAATGATGCATTTAATATTTGGAGGTTACTTCCATCCTGTATAACCGAGAAATTAGAAGTAAAACTGTTATCGGGTTTCTATGAAATTGCAAAATCAATTTGCTAGACTTCTCATGTCTATGCCTTCTGAGACATTACACCTTATTCCAAATGTGATTTGATAGTAATATTTTAGAGCAGGACGAATACTATATAAATTTATGAGTTTATAAATCTACATCTTAGATATTATATATATATATATATATATATATATATATATAATCTTGAAAATGACGCTCTCCGGCGACGCACAAACATACAAACACTAAGTTAATAAATATTAAACACACAGAAACAATTATATATATATATATTTATATATATATATTTTTATATATATATATATATATATATATATATATAATTTTTTTCACAAAGGGAAGAGAAAGGCGTCCTTTATGAATCTCTTAGTAAAAATGCAAAACTAAAAATAAATGGGATTTGTTTTAATCGTTCGTGTTTATCATAAGTAATTGCTCACATTACCAATCTCTTGCGTGCTCCTAACTTTGTATTTTTATGGTACTGATTGTAATGGACATCAATAACTTATCGTAATGATAATATCATAGCTGAATGATATTATTCAAAGTGGTAGACCGAATTTCTCTGTAGCATAACTCTGTTTTGTCCAATTGTCCACTCCTGAAACTATTATATTTTAGATTATATTCATTTTTCTGTGGCTGACGGCGTTTTACCGTTCGAGGTCTCCTTGTACCCAAAAAGAGAATATGCATACCTTAAGGTGTGTGTGTAAATATGTACCAGTGAGTCTGTCTGGCCTATCAACCATTTTGATCGGCCGCCAATCACTCTTCGTCAGGTCCGTATTAGTCAATAAAAAGCCTATTTTAACTTGTCACTCACTCGATCTGGCTCTTATTATTTTGGTTTCAGTCACAAGCTGTTCCCTTTACTCATGGCGTTAAGGAAGAGGAGAATAGCGGCATCCATATAACGCTCTTATCACCTTTCACATTGCAATTACCTTTATTCTCCGCCCGCCCCGTTGGCGCTCTGAGATCACCTGCTAATACTCCAGCACTGCTAGAGATAAGGATCTTGAACAAAAGAAGCAGGTGTCGAACTTCGATAAATGCCTATCCTTCGTCTGCCTTGGTCTCATTTTCTTTTAAGAACTTCATGGGGTGACGCAGCAGAAAGCACGTCGATCGTCTCTCTCGATAGTGACTAGTTTGGGTGATAATATTATTACTTCCAAGGTTTGTTTTCGGTGGCAGTACAAAAAATAGAAAGTTCCCTCTGTGCTTGTGCTAGCATAACTAATCGGAATGTTCTTTGCTGATAGTATTCTTTTCTTATTTCAATAAAGCAGGAAACAGATGGGATTGTATATAAATGGAAAGAGATACTAAAGAAAATAAAAATCGCTAATGCCAAGTTGTCTTTAAATACATTGGTCCGGTCAACCCTTTTAACTAACTGCGAAAAACGTGTAAGCGTTTCTACTAAGTATTTCTTTATTTTCTTTTTGATACTTGATAAAGGAGTAAATTTGAATTGATATGCATGACTTTTAGCATGAGATTACAACAGAAGATTGATGATAACCAAAAACAATGCTTTACTCTTGAAAATCAGGTGTGGGTATTTTTGCGTTAAGGTTTTATCTCTTTCAAATAGGCGCAACTTCATTAATGAAAGCAAGGTAAAATTAACCAAAGCGAATGAGTACTATAGTTAATTCCGCTGATTTTTATGTTAATGCGTGATATTTAACCTTTTGTTTAGAGTTGAAATAAAACTCGTACTGTATATGATGAAACGATACAAATAAAATAGGTACACCATTAATGATGAATTAACCTGGTATTGATTGTTCATTCTATTTATCAAACCAATTATACGCCTTAATTCCCCGTTATCAAACTTATCCTTGGACAATTCACTCACCCCAAAAGAAAATGTACGCCAAGTACTCATTAATTCATGAAGTGCGTCCCTTCTAAGAAGAAATGACGGATACTATTTAGTGTCCTGATAGAAATAGTAATGTCGTGAAGGGCACAATGTTAAAAATTTAGAAAATCCATATGAAAACAAACCTCTGACAATCAATAGCGTCTATTTATATTGTTTTTACTGACAAGACAGTAGCAGTCATTTTAACTCGGAATCTCTTGACAGCATTTCCGTTCTTTATCACCTCGTTGACCGTTTTACTCAACCTATACTCCAGTAGCAATTTTTTCCTAAAGGCCCGTCTCTCATTCATCTTGTTCCACTTTTCTCTACTCCCCTTCTCTTCGTAGATCTTTGAGCCTTCGCCGCCCCAATCTCAATTCCTGCAACACTCAGGCAATCTACTGTCGAAACTTGTTTCTTATTCTCTCACTTCCTGTAGTCATTTCCCCCTTCCCTTGAAGCTTCTTCCGCACTCCCTCCCTTTGGATTTCCACCTTTAAACACACCCCTACAACCCCGAAGCCCTTCTGCGCCTCTCCGGCCCGCCGCTCCCATCCAACAACCATTTCCACGGGGCCCTAGCACTACTTCCCTCCTCTTCCTCAGAGGGTCGTCTATGTGATGACACTAATTTTTCATCTGCCCCGAACTTCTCCCTCTCTTCGGCCTCTCGCCCTCTCCCACCCCCCTCCCGTTAACCCCGCTCGATCTTATTCAGCTACCATCTCTCTCCGCCTGTTCTCCCTCTTTCCTTCCACCATCTCGCCCCCTTCTCTTTCTCTCTCCCCCGCATCCCTGAGATGATTCCCTGGAATCATTAGGCCAACGCTGTCCATCCCGCGTGTTTGCTACTCCCCTTTTTTCAGTCCTCAACCCCCATGCATTCCCCTCCTCCCACACCGAGCTCTCTATAGATCCTCTCCTCTGTATTTCTACGAAGCGCTTCTTCGTTGTTATTTCACAGCCTGACCAAGAGACAGTTGAGTGATTCCAAGAAAATACGATGACGGTACTGTTTTGAAGGTTTGTTTCAGAGGATTACTTTTATGCGTGTTCAATTTAGTGAAGTCGAAATACGAAGAATACACTGTTTTTGTAATAGAAAATGGGAATAAAAAGGACAAGGAGCTGACAGAACTATAATGAGTAGTATTTGTGAATTTTTTCGCTATTTTAATTATTTAATATGTTCATTAAAATTGTTACTGGTATTAGAGATTACTTTTGTTCCTGCATCTTAGACTTTATCAACATATCCCGTATACTCTATATCATACAGCGTTTATTACAGGGATTATCCGAAATGCGAACAATTAATCATATATATATATATATTTTTTTTTGTATCACCCGGATATATATCAAATCCCGAATAAGGAAATATTTTTACATTTGTGATCTGCTCATATTCACCTTCCCCACCTTTCCTGCTTTTCTTTTATGTGTTTTTCTATCCCCTTTCCTAGTATCTATTTCTATGTGTGAAGTAATATTTGTTCGCCGCATGGCGGGTTTTCGTGTTTGAATGTGTGTATTATATATATATATATATATATATATATCCCGGATAAGGAAATATTTTTATTTTCGTGATCTGCTCAAAAACCGCCTTCCCCACATGTCCTGTGTTCGCCTTTTATGTGTTTTCCTATCCCCTTTCTTTATACCTATTTCTGTTTGAATGAATATATATATATATATCTTGTTAAATGAGTAGTTCAGAGTAATTTTATTGTTATAATTATCAAACTTAATACTTCTTTGTTTGTTTCTTACTTATAGTTGTCCTTAAATATTTCTATTTAAATATTTGAGAATTCTGATTGTTTTGATGCTATAGGATGGACAACTTTTAGTTTATACGCATAAAGATGCTGACTCTAGTATTTCGTAAAAAAATACTGCTTATTATAAGCTAGCTAAAACATTGGAGTTAATCAGGTTTTAATTTCAAATCGCTTAAATAAATTATACGAGCTTTTTCAGACGGAAAAATTTAACATAAAATATTGGGATTCTTGTTTCACCTACTGTCCTAAGAGACTTTCCAGACAAAAAGGGACAACTTAAAACACGTTGAGATAGTCGTTTTTTATTGAAGAAGAAGCATCGGGAAAGCTAAGAAAATACACGCTAGCAAGTAGTAATGTAATGGAAGAGCGGCGCCGCGGAGATGGACGGTCAGGCACCATGTCGTGTGAAAGATAGACAAAAAGGAACGTATGAGGAAAGAGAGAAATGAAATAAAAAAATCACAGACTAGGTTCTCTTTCTCCATCCCTCCCACCTTCGTTTTGTAGTAGAGACGACCCGCTGTGGGAAACAATCGAGAAGCAATGAGGGAGATCGGAGTGCGTGCTTCTCAGTTTCTACGTCGGCGATTTCGTCGAATCTGCCTTCCCCCCGGAATCCCTCGGGAGATCGCCTAATCGACCTCCCAAAGCGCGAGACTCTCCGTTCCTTTCTTCCATTTCGCTTGCCGTTGGCCTGTCCGCTGAATCTCGAATACAACGAACGATTCCTCCGATCGCCGACTGGTGAGGGCGAGAGGCCGTTCGTGGGGTTGGTCCCTCGGCTGGATGTCCGTACGTCGCCTCTCCCCTAACCACTCCCGATCCCCTTTCCCCCTTTAGGTCCACCGTCGGCGAGAAATAGATTCATGCCCATCCGAAACCGCCCACACTCTTTTTCCCACCCGTTCCCTCCCCTCAGTTCACTCCCACCACAGCCCATCAATCCCTTTTCTGTTTCCGCGCGTTGGTCTCGTCTCTTTGAGGGAGTTTGTATGTGGGTACATGTGCGGTCACCATTCGGTCGGCTTCCTTTGAAGAACCCCACTGAAAAATTTCACGGTTGCGATCACAAAGTAATCACGAATAAAAGGGTATTACGAGGGACTGCTCGTTTTTGTTTCTTTCGCAAAACCCCATCTTACTTGTACGCAATTACTTCTGGGTGTGATCTAAGACACACGAATAACTTCGTTACTTATATGTAACATAAGGCATCATTACCATCAACTTATTTTATAAACAGTTCGTTTGAGGAATATTGATCCTGATTTCAAAGTAAGACTATTTTCTTTTGTCTAATGAGACAATTTAAGGTCATGGGACCTATGTAGTTGTTCTATTCTGCAAATGTTTTTGCAAATTTTGTGTATAAGTAGATATATAGAAAACATTTATTTATTGGGCACTATTGGGTAGTACCGAACGCTACAATGTTGGATGTCAGGTTGTGTGTTGTTAGGAGAGATAATAGAATTGTCGCTGTACCGTTTGGTAGCTTGCGTCCATTCAAAACGTACCGTTACCCTGTAGATCACCAATTTTAATAATAATACGTAAATTTTATTTGCTAGTAACCACCAGCGATTCAGTCGTACCCAGAATTATCTACTTCCTAGAGAAAGAAGCTTAGATTTAATCATTGCAGCTATCCATCTTCCATTAAATGGGAAATTCATTGAATTTTTCAATGCTAAATAAATCTATTAATGTTAAGTAAAAAATAAATTGTGATCATCTATTGCCCTATGAGCATGTTTTACTAAACTCTTAGAACTCTTATGGGGTTATTTACTTCTATGTTGGTTGACGACAATGCATACCATCTTTGACGATTCCATTCTCTCTTTGCGCACGCAAGGAATCCGTCTGAAAAATTCCAAAAGCTAACATAAACCTCAACCCTGGCTTTTAACCGTCTCATATCATTCAACCTCGCCCATCCATTCCTTCCATGACATTTGGTCTTTTTGTGTTGTCTGGCGCCCACGTAACGTGACGGAGTGGAAGCCATCCTCCTGGCGGGGCATGCGACGAAGGCGGGCCTCATATTCCCCTCCTCCCCTTCCACCAAACACTCCTTTTCCCTGCACAACTGGAGGAATCCTCCCACTCTATACCTCCTCTCGACGTCCCCATCTTCTTCCTGAACTTCACTCCTCCTGCCCCCCGCATTGCCCTCGTCCAACGACGACCTCTCTCATCCAAGTCCACAGGAGCCGCCATCACCATCAGCGTAATGGTAATCAGAATAACTCACACTCCGCTCTCTTATAAAAGGAAAGACTTGGGTCGACTTTTCTTCCTTTTCGCTTCGTGGATTTCCAAGGGCAAGAAGCGACTTCCCCTGGAGAGTATGAGAGAAGGGGAGGGAGGAGAAGAACGGGTTCGTCGGAGCATGAGTTAAGGCGGAGGGAAGTACGTGAATTTTCTGCTTCGCCCATGGTTTCTGCTTTAGAGACCATACGTCCTGCCACTGGACAAGGAGAAAATCATTTTTCTTCGCTATCCACGTTATATGGAGTCCTATTATAATCTTTAATTCGTGGAGTGGGAAGGATTAGGCGTTTTTGTGAAGGCGAAGGGATGAGTACTCTTCTCATTATTGCATCGAATTCCTTAATTGAGGTACTGGTTTATTTGAAAATATTCCGCCTTCTCCTCACACCATGTCTCCAATTTTTCTCCTAATATCTTTTCCCATTTATACTTGGAAACTTACTTCGTGGATATCACATTCGTCTACTTATTCTTTCATTATGAGGTGATTCCGTTACTTTTTCCAATCCATGTTCATAAACTTGTGGATATGAGTAGTCTCTCTGAGAAAAAACTTTCTCACTGAGGAGATACATATGTAGAAAAGTAAATGGAAAAAAATTACAAATATCACCTTAAAGAAAACAAATATATAAAAATAACAGCAAAGAGCGGTAATTGAAGTATGTCAAGAAATGTGAGCACCATGGCTTGTATCGAGTTAAGCGATACACGGAGAAATAAACGGCAGGAAAAGCATTTCAGTAATTTGCTATATAAATGTTATTTCTAGTGATGGTACGAATTTTTACTTTATTTTGATGCATGAATGTTATTTCTTCTCTTCTGATATCGGAGATTCACGGGTATGGTGTTATTTGAAGCGATAGTCTTTGATTTTGATTTCGCCGACGCACACAAATACTCGTTAACCTTCAATATGTGGTTATCGTCCCAGTTCTGCGCTCATATCTATGCTACGAAGCTTCTTTTTACGGGACGAGACCTCAGGCGTAGTTACGTTCCACCATATTTCTCCTGAGTAAGCTAATGGCCATCCCACATTTACCTCTCCTATTCCCAAAAATTATGAATGGCGGATAAAATGAATGCAAGACGTCCAAAAACGGGTTATTTGTTAGGATGTTAAGTGATCAATCTCGGTCGCGATTGGAAGGCGACCATTTCATCAATCTTCCTCCTCCTCTCTGCTCGATTTCTTTCTCTATCACTTCTATTCCCTCCTTTTCCTCTCCGAATTCCTCTCCCATCGCTTATTTTTTCTCATTGCTGCGCCATATTTTTAGCTCTCCTTTCATTTTTTCGACTCCCAAAGCCACCCTTTCCCCTCCGCCTGCTCCCCCACTGGCATCTTTCCCCTTATCTTCTTCCGCTTGGCGGAGCCATTCTTTGCAGAGTCATGTGTTCGTCACTATCCGAACCTCTTCCCACTCCCACCTCCTACCATACCACTCTCCACGGCCATACCATCTTTTCTCTCCCCCGCCTGCACTTTGTTTTGTATGCATCGTGTGCTCGTGTACTCGTCACTCCGTTTGTATGGTGTCGTCATCCGTAAGGAAAATATTTATGAATCTAATCTTTCAGAAGTTATTTCATCATCCAGAACCGAAATAATGCTGATTAAAGTATTTTTGTGACTTAAGTACGAGGGAAGGATGAAAAGTAATGCACACATGCTTTTAGAGCGCGAAAAAAGCAAATAGCAAGATCCGGCAAACAGTACATTAAAGTGCAATTCTCAGGTTTCAAAATCATATATTTATTTTTCATCATAGTCACTGGAAAGGCTAGCACATTTCTCCCAACGTGTAACAAGTTTTTTTTCATTCCGTTACTGAAAAACTCTTGCAACATTTCTCGAATCTAGGACTTGACAGCTGCCTCCACCTCATCACCGTAGATGTAATGATTACCCCTGAGTGGACTCTTGAGTTGAGGAAAAAAAATAAAAATCGCAAGGCGCAAGTTGGGAGAATAAGGAGCGTGTGGAATTGGTTCCAATTACAGGTTTCGTAGTCTTTCCAGTTGCGCGCGAGGCGTGTGGACGAGCGTTATCAATTGTTCAATAATGAAGATGTCACGATTCTTGGATATTCCAATATGGTTTGCGATACGCTTTTGAGTGATTCGCCGGTCATTTTGAATCAAATCTTCGACGAGTTTGCGATGTTTATCGTCTGTGGCAGTGATCGGACGTCCGTTGCGTGTTTCATCAACAATTATGGCTTTTGCAGGCAACCATGATCTATTACTACCCATCGATTTACGGCAGACCTATCATCAGCATCGTCACCATAAACAGCCATTAAACGGCGATGAATCTCAATAGGAGTTTCTTTTTCAGCAGTTAAAAAATTCGGCAATACCACGCTGTTTAAGATGCGTTTACATAGTACTAGAACTCGTCTCCATACTTTCGCTTCCAAAAATACACTGGATGAATGAAACGACCTCAAACCGACGTATGCGTCTTGAGGAGGAATGTTACTTCCACATGCCAGTAAGAGTGCTTCTGATGGCCATTTTTTTGTGGTCTCCAAGCATGTGAACATTAGTTTTCAGCCTACCCTCGTATCTACAACGATATACTTAGATTACATTTAACGTTGCCTACCCACACTGGAATAAATTTTCGTTTACGCATATCTCTTTAGATCTTTGCAAATATTACTCCTATATAGCATCATTGAAGGTGAAATATATCATGTTCGTGCTGAATATAATATCAATTTTCAGACGGCGCAAAATTGAATGAATTCTCACGCTGCAAGTACATAGCACACTACGAGTGTTGTTAAAAATACCACTATACGGCGTTGTTTCACCATTTTTTAATGGCTATCCAATGAATGAGACACTGAAAATTTCTGTTTTTACTGATGGCTAACTTACCTACGGTTTGGGTGGTGTTGCTTTCATGAAAGCATAGGTAATAACATGGAAAGTGCATTAAGAGCGATGGCCTTCATTCTCTCCATTTCCTGATCTAACTACTTAAGAGTATCTACATTTGTCATTTACTAACTAAATTACGCATCGCTTTATTGATGTTACGAAGTTCACTAAATATTATAAAGTTAAGCATTCATAAACTCCTTTGTGTAACACTTTGTCCCTTAAACGTTTTAGAATTATTTTGCCTCCTTTTATAATATGTAAATAAGGTATCAGCTACATAAAATTTTGAAAAAGTTATGAATGTCCCGATATAACTATTTCAGTGTTGAAGTAATATTTCTCTGGTGTCATTCTCATAAGTAATCAAACCAACCCTCAAGGTACCTCTATTTTCATTTAATGTATCTCGGTCGATATTTCAATGCCCAGGTCTCAGGTGGGTTTAAGACGTACTATACGATATTCAATGCTCAGAACAAAGTAACCAATTCTGTAACAGAGTGCTTAATACCGTATTAATTAACGAATTGTCTTGTCTGACCGCTAATAATATCCCAGAGACTTTGATGACCGTGAAGTTTGATAAAAACATAGGAAGTGAAATACCGATTATATGAACTTAGGAGATGGTTCTCTTACACCACAGAATCCAATCTTAAGGATTATATGATATGTGAGGGTACATCTTAACCCATGACTCCACTTAACTCTATGACGCGCTGCCGTGACGTATGAAATTTACACATCAACATCGGTGGAGCAGTTTCTGTCCTGCACCACCTCTAGTTGTCCATGAAAATTTGGTACCCGAAGAATCACATAACACGGGAAGTGTACGTAACCTTCGAAAAACTTACGCAGCCCCCACGGTCGATAGTCAAAAGCTGTACACCACAATCTACCAAATATTCTGCATAGCACGCCTATTCGCATGGCCTAATAAGAAGAATCAATATCTTGTTGTCTTACGCTCACACTTCGGTGGAATATCCCTCAATATTTTTAGCATACAGTCAATATTTCTTAACCTATTACTTACTCGAAGATGATAGATAGTCATCTTATGAGAAAAAGAGATAGTGTTCAAAAGTCAAAGAATATTTAAGAGGCATTAGTATTCTTAGATGTTCAGTTTTTTACTAGACTCTACTGGACAGCTTTAATCACGATCACAAACAAAAATATTCATCAAATTTCCGTTGTGTATTGTTCGACCGCGAGTAGTTTGACGGCGTACGCCGAACTCCAAGTGACAGACATCGATCTCAACTCCGCATTTGTACCACGCCAAACAAATCCATGTGGGGCAACCCGGAAGGAGCGAGTGGTCGCGAAGGATTTAGATGAGTAGGTAACTATTAGGTAGTGGGATGAAGGAGAGATGTTTTGAGAAACGTGAGTATTGGTGACAAAAATAAAATGATGTAAAGGGGATGCAAGCGTGACGTGCATCTTCAAATGTCAAGTGGGGCGAGGAAACGGCCTTCCTTTCGGTGAGACTGGACGAGTGGAGCTCTAGTCCCGGTCGGGCTGACTGTGCGGTCATCAACGCTCCCAAGTGGGGGCCGTGCGGGCGAATTTGGCGCCCCGCGACGGATGGGCGGTTTTTGCGGGAGACGGTTCGGGAAACAGCGAGGGGAAATGGCGGTATAATGATCGAGATTGAGGGGGGGGGTGAGGACAGAGCATGGCAGCGTGGGTGGGAGAGACTGGAGTGGGGTCGAGGCGTCAAGAAAAATCGGCCACGTCCGTGTGAGTGTTGCGGAAGAGGGTAGGGACAGAACGGGGGTGTAAGGGAGAAGGGGAACGGAAGGGGAACGAGTCGGAGCGGGAGAGGGAGATGCTTCCGATCCAAGCGCTCGCTCCCTGGTGGCGCCGCAGTGGCCATAACCATTTCCACGACCCGTCAACTTCATGCGGCCCGTGGTCAAGCCCGTACTCTCAAAATATCCTCTCCCTCAATCCTCCGACCGGCTTCCCTGAACAAAAACACACGCACACATTCACGCCTTCCCCTTCTATGATCTACGCCTGTCGGATGAGATTACCGTACTCATCCCCGTATGTATGTTCTCTCTAGGCCACCCGGTCATAGTTTAAAATCTGCAATCAAAGTATCACGTCACTCACTTCTTTTTCTCTTCATTTGACCAACAATAGCGATTCACCCTGTCTACCCGCGAACTCGCAAAACAGTTACCTTTGCCTTTAAAAATGAAAATGAACTACAATGAGCAATAGCAATCGATTATACTTTTTTATAATATTGACATTAAAAATAGGTATGAAATTTAAAGATTAATTTAAACCTATCCACTGTAAATGGAGTAACTTACTGCCGTTAGAATATGTATTTTCTAAGTGTTAACCAAGCACTCAACCAGCCGTATATTCAGTCTTAAATTAGTACAATTAGGCTTTTAAATAGTAAGCGTTAGCATTATAGTTATACTGACTGCTGATCAATATAAGTTAAAGAGAAGGTGATGATAATTATATACGAAGGAGTTTAAATGATAGCTAAACAGTTTAAGTTATTATCTATTGAAAATAATCGCCGGATAAACCACTTTTGTTTTACGTGAAAGAAAGAGGCTAAGGTAATAAGCGATTCTGATGCTCTGAAGCAGTGTTATGGTATTTCTCAATTTTTACGGTCATATCTTCAATTTTTTATAATAATTAGAGATCTTTCCATGAACGAATTTCCTTGAAAAATTGGTTAAATTTCTCTGACGAATAACTAAATGTTGTGATTTTTCCTAATTTATGTCCAAACTATTAGGAATAGATAATATCATTTGGAAAAATAAAGGTAATTCATTCCATCTACTGGACAGTGCTCTGGTGATGTATTCATTATTTTTCTTTCAACATAAAATTTAAATAATTTTGGGAATTTCTCCCCTTGGAATATTACTTTTTTCTTGGCATAATTGACATGAAAAACATTTAATTCTATTGCTTTGAATTGGCAATAAAGAATCTATGAGACCCATAACCAAGTAAATAATACCTAATTTGGGTCATGTGAGGTATTTTATTTAATATTTCTTATATTGCTGTTTATCAAAAGAAGCATAAATTACCAACATTTAAGACATAGATTTTGATCGACATACTTTTGCAACCATGATATTAATCACAGAGTGAGAGAAGATGCAGGTTACAAAGAAATGAAATTGGCTGTTAAGGTTTTTATTCATAACTCATAGAATTAGTTGAAATTCTGTTTCCTGTATTTCTTTAACCCAAAATACACTGAAAATAGCATAAATTTAATCAATTGTGCGGTACTTTTTCATTCTAATCCTGGCCCTCCAAATGGTCCAACTCTAATGAGTTGCAATAATTAGTACATATTAGTTTGTTTCTTTAAAATGCTCACCTTGGTTATCTTTTAACACCCACCAGAGTTTTCTATTCTTGAATCATAGTGGGTAGCCTTTGACATCACATTTTTAGAATTTTGCAGTTAGAGGGAACATAAGTTGGCCGCAAGTCTTTAGTGCCATTGGTTTTGTAAAATTAAAAAAAAAAATGCCTGGCGTGAAGGGTGCCTAGGACTTCTGAATTACTAATGGATGTGTTCCTTTCCTACCCTATCCTTATCCCCGCAATATTATCGTGAGGCTAATGAACATCACCAGAACTTTAATTTTCAATGCTCTACTATCTTAACTAATAATATCTAATATTGCATCATTTCTTTGAGAATACATGAAACAAATGCAACTTTCTTGCCAATATTATTGGAAAAACCTTGATTTTTTTATTTATTTGTGCCGAGTGAGTACGTATAGGGGAAAGAATTGTTTTCTTGAAAAATATAAAATGGGATTAAAACGGAATCACATGATTCGAGATACTCTAAAAATATTTTCATCAGTTTTTGTTGGCTGTTTCTCTGGGTGAATTTCCGTCTATGGGTGTGTGGTAGGTTTTTTTAGCATGGTAATTTGAAAACTGTTAATCTGAGCTGTACGAAATTTCCAATAACACATTTATATTACGAGTAAATGAAATTATTATATCTTGGCCAAAGTTCACCCACCTGAACTAACCAAGTCGACCTTTTACTCAGCCTGCGTGAAAAACAAAACTATTTGAAAATAGCGGAAACCCGAGAACTACTTTTTGACAGCAGCGCCATCTTAACATATTAAATTGTGCCGGACATCTAAGATCTGTTTTTTTAACTGATATAGATCATCGTGAAGCGCCATGTTATTTTCTCATCAAAATATGAATGAACCGAATCTTCCTTATGCCTTAAATCATTATATTTGTACGGATGAAGGGTTATAATGTTATATTTTCATATTTTGTTTGCCAATCATAGTACATCGAACGAAAAATTTATAAAGGATTATTCATATACCGATTTGTGGCTACATTTTGCTGTTATAACTGCATTAAACATAGAAATCCCATTATCTCGGCTCAAGCGATTACACACCGGAAGAAAAGGATTTCTTAATTACTACGAGAATACTATATACATATTTGAGAATGGTAATTAGGGATGATTTAGAGAGTATTCCTTTACTGCGTCTGTACTGCAATGAAGAAACCTTTCTAATGTCATTAACTAATGTAAAGCATGACTGTCTTTCGCAATTCCGTCCTTATCTTTTGCCATAAAAGAGGAACTCATATAGGGAAGTAATGCGCTTGTGACATCAGCTTTTTATATGTTTGATAAGAATGCTACTCCATCTTATTATACATGTATGCTCTCCTGCTTTCTCATGATTGCCATTTTGATTTCCATTGATTAATCTACTTCATGCGAGACTATTGGAAAGTTCTGGGTAAAATGCATGAACATTCATTCCCTGATAGAGTTATCTGGAGCATTCGATATTATATATCTATGACATACAGAGTAAATAAATACCACCGTATCTGGTATCCCTTATAGCAGCCTCCTTTCTGTTTTAAATCTTCCCATATTTTACGCATAATATACCGTAATTTTTCTCCTTTATTTATATATAAGCCAATATATTCGGCGTTAATGCTCCTTTCCGGTCATTTGTCCCGTCTTTCCGGGAAATATTCCTTCAGTCGAAGGCAGCTCATTTAACCTCTCCGTAGGAGTGTTCCCCTTCTTCCTCCGGTCGACTTATATCAATCCAAGGGAGAGAGCGGAGGGCGCTCGCTGTCTCCTGCAAACCCGTTCCGGGAATCCATCCTCGGGAGTAATCGGCTCTCTTCCCCTTCCCTTCCCACCCCTTCCCTCCCTTTGTCCCCCTTCCGTACCCCTTGCTCACCTTTCGTCTGTCCACTCGTCCATCTCTTCAGCTTATGGGAAGGGGGGAGAGAAGGGAACTGGTCCTCCTTCGACGCTCCGTCTTCCCTCTCCAGCCTCCTGCATCTCTTTACATTACCCCTCTCCCCCTCCTTATCCCCCTCGCCACTCTTCCACAAACATCATTTCCTCTTTCGTTGTGATTTCTTCTCCCCAATCTCTCGCCCGTTCCCCTTCCTCCTTCCAACTCAAGCCTCCCCTCTCGTCTCCTCTCCTCCCCGCTTCCAGCCCCTGTCTCCCTTCACCTCCTCTTCCCCATCTCCCATCTCAGACATTGTAATTTCCTCTCATTTTTATTAAAAATGAACTGTCACGTGCAACGAAGACTTGGCTATTTGGCCAGCTACGTTTGATAAATAGCCTGCGACCTCGTTTGGTCATCTGAATTTCTAATCCCGCTCCACCTTCTCTTCCTCCTCCGATCATCTTCCCGTTCCCTTCCTCCTTCCCTTTTTCATCTCCTCCCCTCCTTCTCTCCCCATTTACCTCGCATTCATACTGTCTACCTTCTCTCCCTTGCTCCCTTTCCCGTCACACCCGCTCTCCCATCACCATTCCCGGCTATCCTTCCCCCTCACCACCCAGTCCGTTCCTTCGGCCGTGCTATTTGTCATTTATTCGACTTCGCGACTTTCAATCCCATTTCCACCCGACACTTCCCATTCCCGCCAATTTCCCACCCTTCCTCTACGCGTTCTGATATGCACGAATCTCCCCTGCTCGCATCACTACTCCCGAGGATCCAAGGGGACAAAATACCGCGGCGCACTGTAAAAAGGGCGTGTTCATCCGTAGGCGCTGGGATGCCCATTCTGGGTGTGTCACAGTGGCCCAATGCGGGTGAGTGAGGGACGATGACTCTCTCGAGGGGACATCTGCGGAGCGATTCCGATCCTTTGTCGCATGGATTTACTGAAAGTTTTTTTAATCGTATGTTTCTCAATAATGTGGGATTCGGCGGGAGGAAAAAATGGCCTCGGACATCAGGTAGAGGAGAATTATTCATCACAGAGGTCGATTTATTATGCATGTGAGGTACTCGTGTCAGGGGCCTTTGAAGAGAAAATCCTGTTTATTTTCTTGGATGAATAAAGAACTATAAATCAAAACCTTCTCTTTGATCTGTGGATTTTTTTCATGTGAGCGTTTCAGTTATGCAAGGAAAAAAAACCATTCGCTGCGTGCTTCGTGCTACAATAAAAGAGGATGTACGAAGAAGGAGGTGCGGACATGCATATTAGATTTTCTTATGCTACAAATGCATGTTACAATCAGTCATTAATTAAAAAGCTCCATTTATGTCCTTCTTTATTAAACTATCGTACCTTCAAATCTATTTACTTTTTCAAGTTTTTTAAACCATTCCGCTAATAATGACGTTTTTTTCCCTTGGGTGAATTGAAAATGATGACCGTTCCCTAGATACTTTATTGTATGCGACATATCATTTTCCGAAACGATACTTTTACACTGAATGATCCATGTTTCAAAAAAAGGTTATTAACTGTCTTCAATTTAATCATTTAGAAAAAAAAACTTAAACAAAAAAAACATAAACGTATTAATTTGTGTCCTATTGCTGGATGAGAATTCTACCTAAACCTTGGGCCGGCAGAATTTTACCACTGAATAATATAGGGCACTCTACCACTGAACAATATAGGACATTGCGATTTAAACCTTAAAACCCATTAAAAAATAAGTGGTAATTACTCTTATTAAAATATACCTCATTTCTTATCATTATAACACACCGAAAATTGGGAATCCAAATGTTGCGGTGGTTAATGTACTGGTATCCCACCCAGACGGCCTGGGGTGGAATCCCAGAAGTGGTAGGAACATTAGTTAGCATTCCAATTTCTACTTGGAATGCTATTTCCGTCAGGTGTGACGTTAATCATTTGGCCCCTTTCTATACTAATAGGATAGACTAATGCCGACGCCGCATTTTGTGCACCCTTCCTCTATTCTCTGATTACACAAGTATTTCCCTCACTGAATCGCCCGCATATTCCTAATTCCGCAGTCTTACCTGTTTGTCGCCATCCCTAATAACTGCTACTAAAAATCTCTTTTTTACCTTCTTTTTACATGTTTGCTCTTGGTTTCCTTATGCACTGATTGAACTGTTTTCTTTCTTCCGATATATATATATATATATATATATATATATATATATATATATATATATATATATGTATATTGTAGAAAAATCACATTATTGGTTATCAAATAAATTCTGAATTGTTAAAAAAACGTCTGTAGATGAATCTGCCTCGAAATATTCGGTAGTTTAGCTATCATTTCAGAGATTAAACCATATATATATATATATATATATATATATATATATATATATATATATATATTTTTATGCGCGTGAAATCAAACTTTTGGTAATCTTATGCCATCTTATCATTTCATATTGCAATATATAATTTTCCATAATGATTTTTTGTACTAAATACAAGATTCAATTTTATAGTTGACATGATGTGCAATGATAAAACCCTCCCGTACAGGTTGTACATCGGTACTGAGGAGTACTGACTAAATCGAATGAGTATTACAGGAAATAGTTGGATGTGCTAATTTTTTTATTGGAATTGTTTGAAATTAATTTATTTTTATAAATGAAAAATGAATAGTCAATAACAGACGAATTGGATTGGCACCCGGATTCAGACGAAGATGTCAAATAATGTCATGCTAATTAGGAAGAGTTGAGTATTGTTCAATTTAAAATAAGAATAAATTTTTTTCCACTCTTCTAACGTCTTCAAATTTTTACAATGAGTTTAGAATCTGGCCTTTTCTCTTAAAGATCATGTGTTTTTCTACGTCTCCCAATAATCTATTAAGTTTATTTTAAATCGTACCAATTAGCATAGAAATTAACGTTAATTTGCCTTGAAATTCAAATCACACATGAACTCATTATTTGTATATAGCATTGATACAAGTAATAAGCTGTGGTAACTGCTCACAAAATTAACTCTTGGCTATTTTTCCCGAAATTAGAGTGCTCCAATGCCCACCAGGGATAAAAGTAAAATGGAAGGAGGGGAGCGGAAGTTCTTCGGAATCTCAAGCATGTAGTATCAAAATGAACAATGTAAAATTAACTTCAAATCTAATTTTAAGGAGATTAAATTAAACTTAGGACGATCTCCACGAGGATGAAAAAAAATTCGTTGCACGTGCGTACCAAAATGATTGGGAAAATACTGATTTTGAGTTGTGCCATGATGATTGAAATGGGCCGGGGAATGGCGGGTGAGTGACTGGGGAAAAGGAAGATTTTCACGGGAATGTTGACGGTGGCCGGGACGAAGAATCGTTAAATCGCGGTTTTAAATGCGAACGCACCTGCCGTCACCTTGGCTTGGCGGTCGCCGAAAAACACGCGAGCGCTAGAGCGCACACAAGCCTCCCCCCCCCCCCCCCCCACAAGCCTCCTTCCCGTCGATAAATCAAAAGAGCGTCACGCGCAGTTGCATTCATTACAGGGTCGTCTTCCCTTCCCAGCTCTCCTCGCCTCGCTCTCCTTCTCACACAAACAGCCCCCACCCATCCATTCCATTTCTCTTCAATATTTCATCTTCTCTCCCGCGGCCTCCCGCAATCATTCCACAACAATTCGCGCAAGCAAACGTCCGAGCTCAACACTCGACGTCCCCTGACGCTTCGCTTCGTCTATACCCTCCCTCACCCCACCGTATCACCTCTTCGCCGTCCCTTCAAAAATTAATTCCTATGGATCGGTGATCACCGCGTGGAGTTCAGCGTCGTATCGAATCCTGACCGAAAGATTAATGAAATGAAAGCGTACATGATAAAGCACATCTATTGCGACACATAATGGAACGATAAAATTATAATTTGCACTGGTGTAAAATATTTTTTTATTAAATTATAATGCTAATAGAGAGCGACCATATTCATCCAAATGAAACGTTTCATTGGATTTAAACTACTTGACCATGTGTAATTTTTAGTTTAATTGGCAGAAAAAACTCAAAATATATATGGAATTCATTTAAATTTTACTGAAGGGAATTATTGCACATCAGTATTGTTGCATGTTATTCAAAAAGAATTAAAGCTTGATGTTTAGTAGTAGGCGTAGAAAAAAATTCTAGTTCAATTTCTTGTTAGGAACCTGAATAAAGAACGACTTTATTTATCAGGATCTGGTCAGACCACGCCGTTGGGTGAGATTCCTCTCCAAAGTTGTCTAATTTAATACAGACGTTGACTTTTTAATTTATCCTTTCACCTGCTCCATGTCTTGATCGACTAACTAATGCCTGACGCCGGCTAGCATCACATCACGCTCCCCTTTTCCCCCGTGGGAACGGTCGTCGAGGAGAGGGCCCGAGTGGTCTGACTCGGGTGGAGCCTTGCCTCTCGTGTTGACACTCGCGTGCGCTCGCTCCCCTCATTTACCCCTTCCAGCAGCGCGCCCCTCTGCGAGCAACTGAGTTCTTTTTTCGGCACGCCCGTGTTCGTCCAAACCTTGTATGTACGATGCAGGGCGCCACCCCCTCCCCACTGCTCTCTCCCGTTAGCCGACGTCCACTCGGCCGTGTTTGTGCGACCGACCAGACGGAGTGACGAGCCATGACGTTTCGGCTACATCACGGGGGAAGGGATTTTACGGTGGTATCATAAGTGAGAAGAGAACAGGAGGGTGGAAGAGGAAAACGCGACTGCAAAATTAAACTCTTCTGGGGTCTCCTAACCACTCTTATGAGTTTAGGTTTTTAATCAAAACGTGCTCTAATTTCACACTTTATAAGTATTTGGAAATATAATTTTTATTTCTTTATATTGTATGCACATGGTCTAATTTTAGTTTGTAACAAATGTCTTTTTTGATTATTGCCAAAACTTGAGTGCCATTACGTGGTATTACAGGTCATGTATTTATTTCACCGTATGATTTGGAAGATATACTATATTTTATTCTCCAAGGCCATTTCCGGTGTAGTGGCTTGCTACTTATGCTTTTCATCTGTGGGAACAAGGCTTTATAGCCAGCAAATCAGAGGCCACATATCCAACCATTCCGACCATTTTGTTATTTTACCGGTGTGTTATTTTATGTACTACCGTGGCTCCCATGTGTAAATAATAGGCTCACTGCACAAATTCTCATAAAAATTCGTTCAATTAACCACTAATGAATTCGTCGTTAAGCATCTCATTTTAGGAGGTGATGCTTGAAAATCCCGACGAATTTCGTTATTAGGAATGTCGAAGCTAAATTTTAATTACAAGTAAGGATTCTAGAAAATCGAATTCTGCCATGTAAAAATCCTCCAATATATGGTAAAATATTAAAATTTTCAATATTATAAAACCTATTTACATGTTCAGTCACATATGTTTACATTGACAAGGAGTAGGCATAGCCCTAATGAGGGCGGAGTGGAAACTAATTTTTAAATTTAGTTTAGCAAATTTGCCTAAAGAGCTTTATGCTATTTTATTCGCCTGATTATTCTTTTACTCCTATAGCTAAGTGAAGAAACCTCGACGTAAAGGATAAATGCTGTATCAGTTGCTCTAGAGATTTCCAAATGAGCAAAATATAGACTTTTTTCCCACGAAATTCAAACATTTCCCATTGTTCTGTTTAACTGTCGTAAATTTTTGTCTTCCATTCCATTTCCTCAATGTCACAATGATTTTAAGGAATTACATCTCTATCACAGTCTTGGTAGTCACAGGTGTTCGTAGAGCAAATGGAGAGCCCTATCATTCCTGCCTAGCGAAAAGCTGAGTTACCGAATACCGAGTTAATGGCATGCATGATACTACTCAAGTGTTTTCAGGTTACCGATGAATACGTTGACTTAGTTACCGTTAAGTCCTGCGAACTCAAAGGAGTAAATATTGACGTCTAATCGATGAGTTGGTAATTAGATGTACACTTGCGGTACCTCGAATTCCAGTTCTTAGGTCCTTAGCATTTGATTATCTTTTGACTTGTAATCAGAGAAAATGTATAAGTGCAGAGTGTACGAGTTTACATGGGTTAATATTTGGCCACATATGTTAGAACTTTCCAAAAGAGAGGAATTTCAATCGGGGATATCATATTACGCAATCTGAACGTGGAGGTGGGAGGGTGAAATGGAATGTAGATTGTTGGCTCGGAAGAGAATTATTTGTGAGAGTTTTGGGTGCGACGAGGGAGGAGGGAGGGGGACTGGGCGTAGGTGGGGGATGAAAAGGCGAATTTAGTCGGTGGTAGTGTTTGGGGGAGAGAGCGATGAGGAGGGTTTTGAGAGCGGGGAAGCGGTGGCGGTGGAAGTGATTGCCAGTCGTGGTTGTTGGGCAGTGAGTGATGATGGACGAGGGATACGGGAGAAATTTTGACACCACGGGCGTCGCGCGGTAACCACGGGGACGTGGGGTGAAAAATATAAAGATCCCGAAAAACGCAAACAAATCCGAAAGGTTCGGGTCTTTACAGAAGCATTAAGAAATGTGCGAAAGAGAATAATTGTACAAATACGAGCAACAACATGCGCTGTTGTAAATTTTCTGTCTGGCAATACAGTCGCCTTTTCAATGCCTCGGGTTTCAATTATTTTCCCATATGGGGTGAGTGATTTCCGATGCATGGACCCTCTAAAAAGCAGCTTTAACATTAAGTCACAACGCCAAAAAGATCTCGACGTTTCAAGTGTTTTTGATCATGCTACTGTGTAATTCAGAAGTTGATCCAATGGCAATGATAATTCGAATTTCTCCCTCTCGCACTTTTTTTGGTGGCAGTATAATCACTTAAATATACTTTGAAGTCTTTTCGACGCCGCCTGAATCCATCTGCGACTGCTTGTTAAACTAGGCGCAGATTTGAAACGCATTCTTGCTTATAAAATAAATGATCAAAATAAGAAATGTCTCTTGAAATTAAAGAAGGGAATATTACCGATTTTGCATTCGTTTTCTCATTATTGCTTAATGCTTAAGTTCAATATCTTTGTACAGTTCATTCATTAAGGCGCAATAGTTGTAAATAATGTTGCCTTGGTCGATAGATGTTACATTATTTTTTCAATAAACCTTACGGTACACCTGTTGATGTTATATTGTTGAATATAACTTATAATATCGCATGCAATGATGCAAGCCAAATTCCGTTGTAAGTATTTCTTTTGTCTTCATTCATAACCCTAGTTTTGAGAGATCGAGTTTATTCACTGCTTAGTTGACTTTATTTCAACATATATGTTAGATTAATGTATCGTACTGATTGCCTTGTAATCATTTTCATGGAGCAATTGACCTTCACCCAGCAATCATAACGGTTGCTGTCACATGAGGCTGGCCAGTACCAAGCCTAAAAAGGTCTCCAATCTGATCCTCTTGAGTGACGAAGGCAATCTACACCGCTACACAACCAAACCAGTCTTGTCCGCTAAATGCCCACGACAGAAATGAAAGTGCGCGTTTCGTTAAAATGATATGCCGCGCGGGACATAACTGACGCTTCTGTGCTAAAAATCAATGTTATCCTCTCACTTCTTATTCCATTTCACCCTTTTCAGAGATTCAAACATAGCTGATTCGCCTAATTGACGAGGGAAATTAAATGATTCGGTTGGCTGTGTGTTAAATCCAGCACTTCCCTCGCCTTAATCCCCCATCACATTTTTCGTCTCAATGATGAAGCAAATTATACGAATGGACACTGAAAGCAAGCCGACGCCGCCAGCACATAAAAGAGTGAGTGCGTTTTTTGCGTCCCGCTGGCGAATGAATGGCAGAGACAAATAAAAGGAAAAAGCGGAGCGGAGAACACATCCCGTGCTTCTCTCGCCTCTTTTCATTCTCCCTTTTCTTCCCTCAGCCCATCCGTTTCAATTTTTTCTCGTATACTCACAGGGATGAGGGAGCGGGAAAGGAAGGATTACAATGAATGGCATTAGGGCCATATTAAGAGGAGAAGAAGGAAGGTTTCTCCTACTAGATGCTTCTCCAGCTGAAGATGGTGCCAAATAATAGGTTCGTGATATATTATGAAAGGACGAGTTGACCGCCGCATCCATCCACTGGCCTAGCCAGCCAACCGCACGCAGACACCACCAGCACGGTGGCACACATCCACCGACGTATCACGCGTCAGCTATTCCATTGACAAAGATTTTTTCCCTTTGGTGCCGAATGGAGAGACCGCGCCACCGTGGTACGCTCGCCTAAGATGCCTCAGAAGGGTCGGGGGCCGCCTTCTTTTGTGTCCACCTACCACGCGTTTGTTTGCAAGTGTGTCTGTGTATAAAAGGAAGTGCCTCTTCTTAACTGCCCATTCTTAGCCCTCCCATTCAAAGCCGTTTGCCTGTGGTAGCGTCACCTGACCATTTTATAAGCTTCCTACTCTTTCCTTCTACTACTCCCCCGCGCTCATTTATAACTGAGGTTTCAAAGTGTTTGCGGGTACGCGCTTGTGTGTGTAGCGACAGTGTTGAGGTGGCGGTTGGGGTGTTGTAAGATAAACGATCCCAGAGGGAATTCCGAGGGTTACGGCTATCCCCAAATCGTTGATGGGACGTGTTTTCAGTCATTTCCCTCCCTCTGTCGGACAGTCGTCACTTTACAGACGCATTACTACCTATCCTTACTGCACAATCAGAAATATGCGATTTGGTCATTTTTGATTTTATCTACCGTTTAGACCCATCACGACTTATGACGGCCGAGGAAACAAGATTTTGATGAAAGAACGAGAGTTTTGCGCATTGAGACGACTAACTGTGATTACTTGGATAAAGTACCATTGATTTAGATATTTTAGATTAGAATTCTTAAATTTGCTGTGTTTAGTGAAGTAAGGATTACAGTTGGTTTTTTGAAGCATCCAAATAATTATACAGAATTGTAAAATGGAAGTCTCTCCGGTGGGAAAATCGTCTAAGACACAATATAGGGCATATTAGCACAGGGCTAAGACAAATTTGTGAATGCTGATTAACCAGTGAGTTAACTCCTGAAGAAAATAATGCGGACAGCAATCGACTGTAAAATAATTAAACTAATGTGATAATACCATAAAAAAGTAAGAATATCAGTCGTCACACAAGGAAGCCATGGAACGTTGGATATGATAAGGAAGAAACGAAGGTTAACTGGGTTGAAAAGAACAGAAGGGGAGGAATTTAACGAGCATTTGAATGAGTATAATATGACATTAAGGTAATAGTTTCGTATCAAACAGAAAATATATCATATAAGATTAATCGTGAAGCCATTCGAGGCGACGGAGTTAAATTATTTGGAACTGACTCTATAATATATCTTTTTGAAGAATTTGAAGGATTAAAATTTGTAACTGCTGCTATTATCCATGGTACCAAAAATATTATGTTTTACATCAATTTTTAAAATAAAATTAATTTTGATTTTCGGAAAAACGGCAAGGAACTTGAGCTAAAACAATTCAAATTAAAACGTCAGTGGTCGCTGCGAAATAGTCACCATGGTGCAAGTCTGTTATAATTGTCAACCATGGATAAGGGGTTATTTTGCCACCTTTCGAAATTTTATCAGTGGAAACGAGTCTCAAAGGTTGTTTGAGAAATGGTCGTTCCAGACGTCATCGTGGTTTATTATGCTACGATTGCCAGTTTGTATTTGCCACGTCAAGTGAGAAATTAGGCGAATATAGTTCTTCTTTTGCGAATTGGGAATCTTCGTTTGCAAATATTTAAATCCGTAAAATCTGTAAACTATTTAATATTTATGTATTTTCAATATACCTTATTTTTAATTCGGCATTCAATTAAGACAATTTTCAGGATTATTCTATACGCAATTATTTCTTCTCAGAATGACTCTAAAGTGTTTTTCCAGATGAAATTTATCCCTCGAAAATGTTAATTTTCGATGTGAACCTGATTAGCTCCCAATTATTTTTGTTTCCTATTCAAACATTTCTTATGAACCAAATTGCCCCCTTTAATTACTTTGAAGTAAAGATAACAGCAGTTGAGTGCTTTATCGATAAAGAAGCGACAAAATTCGCAGACGTTACTCTGGTCTGCTTCGAACCCTTGCTGCAAAAGGGTGAGACGTAGAGGACGATCTAAATTTGTTCTTTGTAGCGGTTAAAAATTCAGAGTCATATATTTCTGGGTAGTAGCCACTTAATAGGCTACCCTTTTAAAATTATGAATTTCTGACGTTCAATTCATCCTTTTCCTCTTACAGCTGGAAACATAAAGGAGAGTCATTTAAATAACATAATTTTAGCAAAGTATCAGGACACCTAAAATGGCTGTCTGCCAAATCGGAAGTATTCTTCTTTTTTCATTCTAGTTCTTGAATGACGTAATTAAGCTGAATTAATCATTTTTATAATAAGAAAATGATTAAATCTATTGCAAATTAGAGATTTATCATGTTTTGGTGTGTTCATAAAGTAGTTGCATACGAGTATAACGCTGATTGTCTTTCGTTGTGAACCCCGTGAATCTTAGCTGCAATTATTTAGGTGTACAGAGTAACTAAAATTTCAATCAAACCTAAATCAAGCTGACATTTACACCGGGTTTCAGAAAAAATAAAGTTTAACGAGTACCAACTCAAAAATGAAGCTGATTAAACCTCCAATAGAAAGTGTTCAGATTTGGTATATTATTTAGTTATTTGCGTAAGTGACCCTCGAACTTAATTAAAATTTAAATAACTTTTGACGTCCATGAATTCAATTTGCTAATTGATTGAGGAAAACATTTACGTATCTGCCAACGAACATGATGAAGTAAAAAAGTGCAGTCCAAGGTAGGTGAAAGGGATGTAGAGAAATATGGATGAATTCCGTGTGTGTTGATTGATTGGAATTGACATTGGGATATATGGGTCGATTAAATTAGGGCGCAGGAGAGATAAAATGAAGGTGGAATGGAAGGGAAAATTTGCTCTATTCCGTCTGGAAGAGAAGGCTCGACTAAAGAGGCTCGAGAGAGGGAATGAAGGCGAATGCGAAAGATTCTACACTACAGTGGTCGGTGGAGATTCCTAAGAAGTGGGAAAGAATGGAATAAGTATAAGTGCCGTTTGAGTTGAAGAGGGGAGAGAGTAGTCTCGGATGGTTAATGTTGAAACGTAGAAAATCCGAGCGGTTTGAGAGATGTGTAAAAGTGGAAGATGAGTGTGTTTTCGGCGGAAGATTTATGTATCAGTGTGAGGAGTTGAAATGGGTCGGTGGGAGGGTAGGAGGAGTGATTTGGGTGAGATAGTTTTGTGCGGAGTGGGCAAAGATGATTCAGAGGTGCGAGAGTGAGTCGGCGCCTTGAAGTTGCGAGGGTGCGGATTTCGGTGTGAGAATTAAAAGTAGGAATGGTAACATCATGGATAGGGGTGCAAAGTGCTTGGGACAATTGATAGTATATCGAAGTATGAGAGAGCGAGGCTCGAAGGAGATCAGACTTTACTGGGGACCTAAAATATGGATTATCTGGGGGTGGACCGAAAGAAAGGAGACCCGGCTGGTTGATAGGAGGGACCTGAGCTGAAGGGGTGGTAGTTGATAAAGAGAGAGGTGGAGGGAGAGAAACAAAGATTTCAGGGGCGGTGGAGTAGATCTCTTCCTCTACAGATGAAGAAACGGAGGCGGCGGCCGGTGGAGGAGCCGAATCCAATTCCTTTCCAGTTTGTCGAGTCATCATCCCATCTCAATCCGACTCCTACCCCCGTCCTTCTCCTCCTCCTCCCTAGCCCTATACCCCACCCCTGAATATCTCGCCCTACCCAACACCCAGCGCTTCCTTCCCTCTGGCCCACCCCTCCAAAATATCGTTTCTCTTTTTCTCTCCACTCACCAAAAGTCTTCTCTCTAAACCTCGGAGTTTCCCGGCTTTGGACGCGGTAGTTTGAGGGTTGGGAAGGATGGAAAGACGAAGGGGTATGCGGGAGCAGGGGGGTTGTTTGGCGTGCTAGGATGAACGATGTGAGAATGCGGAGTCAAAGGAGATTGACAAACGCAAGAGTGAAGGAGGAAGAAGGCGCCCGCGAAGGGAGGAGGAAGGGGAGCGAGGGAGACAAGGAGATAACAGTTCTTTGGAGCCGTTGAAGTGAATGAGTGAGGACACATACAAACGAATGAGGGGAGGAAAAGGAGAGAGAGATAGAAGTAGCGAGAGGTACGAGTTTTTAAAGAATCTATTCAAAAAACATTTAGAAATTTAAAAAAAGTGGTTAAGTAAATGGTAAAGAGCATGTGTTACTCATGAGAATCAATGGAAATATTCATTTATTTTAATATAAGATAACCCCTTCACTTGTTACGGCACAGAATTTTAGTTTATTTTAGGACAAGAGGCAAAAATTTGAAATATTTATTCGCCCGCATGAGGTGAAATATCAATCTCTAAATACTGAGTTAACGATTGACTTCGAATTTATTGATAAAATAATGTTTGACACATTATATGATTTGGGAAAACGGTGACATTTAATTTAAATCAGTTCGTCAGAACACGGAAAATATAGATAGCACACACCACGCAAAATATTTCCTCGCCTGAGACATTGAAAACCTCTTTCTTACAGGAAAGTTAAGGAATCTCATACAGTGCTCTGATACTAAACTTAGTGAACTTTAGAGGCGTATGTAATTTACAGTTTCTAGGTCTTTCATTTCAAACGATAAGCCATTAGAATAAACTATTTGGTTAACCAAAATATTTTGTTACATTAATTAAACCTTACGTATATTGCTGATGGAGGAATTTTCCCAAAATCCTTTCACATTTACAGAAATGACAGAACAAATAGAATCGGTGGCGGTATCTTTATTGCAGTCAAAATTTTTGCATCAGCAGGGCTGAGGTAATCCCGGAAAATGGTTTGGAAAGCGTTTGGTATTCAATTTTATGTTCTCAATCCAAAATAATTTATGTATGCGAATTTTAGAGACCGCCAGTCGACAGATACAATTCAATACTAGAATTAGATTAGGAAATCAAAGGTTTTTTATCCCAACAAAATGATCACGACGGTAAAATGGGTAGAAATTTCAATATCCCATCTATTGACTTGTGCATAAATAGTATTAAAACGGGCGGTAAAGACATATATATCTTCCAATCAATATTGAATTCTTTTACGCTGAACTCCTTGAATTTCAACTTCGTTGAACTTCACCAACTAGAGGCGACAATATTCTTCATTTGTTAGGAACGAATATTCCCGAAAAAGTCTTATCTATAGAAACTATAATAGAAATTAGTCACCACAGTAGAGTAAATGATAAGTTTTCGCTACATGGGGTCCGAAATAAGAACTCTAAAAGGAAAATTTACTTTTTTAAAAAAGGGGACTACAGTGGCCTTAAGTGCGTGCTATTGAATCAATTTGTAAGTTATAAGAAAGATAGCAATCACCGAAATACTGAGGATACGTGGCATCACTTCCTTGAGATCACTCGCTCAGCGGTCAACAAGTTCATTCCCAGTAAATTTATAAAAGATAACATGGAACCTAGATGGTACATAGGGGATGTTAGAAAGGTATTACGACGTCAAAGTCATAGTAACACGAAGATGAAAAATTTGAAGAATGATACCTCTAGTGACAAAAGGAATGAGATCATTTATAATTATAAGATATCAAGGGCGAATGCCATGACATAATTTCGGAAAGCTTTATGTGAATTCAAAAGGTAAAGGTTGGCGGAAACTTTAAAAGAGAATTCAAAAGCATTTTGGTCATGCGTCAGAGAAGTTCAGGAAAATAAGTAAACTGTTAACTCAGTCAAAAATGATGGCGAAAGAGTAAACACTGCTAGGGTGTGTGGCAGGGGGTGAATACACACCAGAAATATTTAACCCAACATAACCCTACTGTGGTCGAAAAATGTGATGATGATTCCCTATCGTTTGTGGAAAAAATGACATCTTAACTCTATCTGTTCTACAATTAATCTCTCCAATTTTATTACCATGATCTCTCCTGCCGTAGAACGCTGCAGGTAATAATACATTTTCAAAATTACTGCCTAAGAGACCTTCCAATTAATGCGAGTGCTTCAATCTGTAATTTAACCTTCGCTCCGTGAGTGGTCGATTTTTCGACCACAGTAGGGTCATGTTGGGTTAAATACTTATGGTGTGTATTCACCCCCTACCACACACCCTAGCAGTGGCTTTCGGGATATATAAATAAATAAATAAAAAATTATGACGGCAGAAATTTACTCTGTTAGTAATACCTCCTGGAAAAAGTATGCCATCTTATTTCGGTATGACGGCGCTGAATGCGCTCTGTTCGGAGCCGTGGGTATTAGAACAATTAATTAGAACTTTTAGATTAGTATATCTTTTCAAAAACCCTCATTTTAACCGTTACAGGACTTGAGCCTGTTTTCGAGCCTGGAAGAAAATCGAAACGATTATTGCTGCTGCGCATATATTTTTTTTGAATCAGAGCCTCATTTCTCCAGATGAATTCCACACACTTTAGGACTATGCGGTCGAGTCTCTTTCCAAACGGGACGTTTCATTAAGTTGTCACCAAAAATCACCACAAACAAACAAAAGAGAGGCCTAAAGCACTGCTAGTAGGCGTAAAGGTCATAAATCGCTAAAAGGAAGAGTAATGGATTTCCACCTCCAGACAAAGTGTTCGAGACACAGAGGGGAGCTCAGAAACCATTTGGGGTTGGGAGGTGCGAAGCGGCGAGGAGAGAAGAGGATTGGGAAGAGCAGGTGGGTCGGGGGAGTCAGGTCGTTCAGGGGAGGAACCGAGAGGGAGGGAGCGGTCTCCCCGCGAAGGAAGGGAGTGGTGATGCGAGTCGATCCCCATTCGGCGGCGGCAGCGCGGACTGCCCGGGTCCTGATGGTCCCTCAGTGAGAGAAAGACTAATAGAGACTGGAGGTGACAGCCCGGAGACACCGTCGGGGCACTACGGGGGGCGGCAAGTGAGCGTGGAGTGAGCCGACGGTGGGGATGAGTCGCAAATATCGATAGGGAAGGATCCGAGGTGGCGAGTAATAGGGTTTAACCTTCTTCTCCTTCTGCGACTACTCTTCTCGTTCGCATCACATTTTCACACATCCCTTCATTCTCGCTATGCCTTACCATCTCACATATGCCCTCCACTTTTCTCCGCCCGACCTACTGTTTTCCCCCTGATGAAACTCCCTCTCTCTCGCTCAATCGTAGAGCTGGTTGTGTGGGGCGTCAGACGTTGAAACAAATGACTCATGCTCCCGTTGAGCGCAGCGCCCCCCGCCGGAGCTGACGTATTTTTCTCGCCATTCCTCTTTCCAGGCCCAACATCCTCACCGTCGGTAATCGCGGCTCCGAACAGAACGCATTCAGCGCCGTCATACCCAAGTGAGATGGCATATTTTTTTCCAGGAGGCATAACTGACAGATTGCATTGCTGCCGTCATAAATTTTATTTATTTATATACCCTGCAAGCCACCGCTAGGGTGTGTGGTAGGGAGTGAATGCACACTAGATTGAGTTTACCCGAACATAACAATACCGTGGTCGAAAAATGTTGTTATGATCCCTTATCATTCGTGAAAAAAAGGATATCTTAACTTTATCTCTTCCTTTCTTAATCTCATTAATTTTATTAGCATTATCTCTCTTACCGTATTACGATGGGGGTAGTAATACATTTTCAATATCACTGCCAAAGAGACCTCCTTCCTATTTATGCAGGAGCTTCAAATCTATAATTTAACCTTTGCTCCGTGATGGATTCCCAGCCTAGCTACACTAATATTTTGGATACGCTACTAAGTATATCATAACAACGTTTTACAAATCAAGCTCCTCTACGCTGCAAGCGATCCAATCGGCAATTAATCCAACTTCTTCAGGATCCCATATAATTGCAGCATATTCTAATGAGGCCTAACGGTCGACAGATAACATTTTTCTTTGTATATTTGAATATATTCCCTTGGAATATTTGACATCGAAATTAACGGGGATTGTATTCAGAAGTCTTAGGTTTTTGTGAAACCTTTCTTCGACCTATGAGCTTTTGTAGTTATTAATTACGGCTTCCCATGCACCAAGGATGTCATATGACAGATTAAATAGACGAAAACATTTCAAGGTGACGGGAACGTGAATACAGCGTGTGATGTCGTGCTGGGAGGTTAGCTATTAAATAACTCGCCTCCCGCTGTATATCGCTTCCCCTTCACGCTCCTCGTTTAACTCTTTCTCTCTCTCCCACTCTCGCCACTCACTCACTAACATAGTATAATATGTCTTCCGAAGCCTAAACCCTCCTGACCCTTCACTGTATGGGGTCCACTCCTTATAGCCTTCCACGACAGCTCTCTCGCTATTAATTGGTTTATTCCCTAACCCTGCTCTGACATTCCGCTGTCCACACGCCATCCATCTTGAGCTGATCATGCAGCGTTCCCTCCCTCCCCAATCCCTCCGCTTCATCGACCGCCGCTCCGTTCACCTCTCCTATGGCAGCTACAAAATATCTTTTTCCCCTTTTAAATATTGCTATGCCTGAGATCATCAATTTAGAATTTCCTCACCTCCGCGACCAATAACAATTATAACTTCTCTGGAGACAATCTATGATTAACCTATTTCCTTTTTGCTGACACTTTTGCATAGAAAGTATCTCGTCGAAATGGATTTTTTGCGATTTTGTTGCCAGTGTGAAGATACTGGGCCATTGTAACCTGCATAAAATGACTAAATCACATTGTCGACATTCTTAATTCAGAAAAGTTTAATTATCCAGGATTTTTCCAAGTTTAACGTACTTTTATTTCACTTACTTTTAGGTAAATATTCAAATGTTCACGTTTCATGAAAAACAGTGTCCATATGAAGCAAGGGAAGTTATTTTAAATACATGACCTGATACCAGCTCGTTAATGTGAGAAATTTCTACACAAAATATTTCTGGTGTCAAGAGAATACATTTTATTCTTCAATTTGAACCTTTTAAAAATTTTGTAAACATCTTGGTTTTGTAAACTAACAAAACGAGCAAAAATATTTTGTGCCGAAGTCTATTTCCAAATACAAATAACTTCATTTCCTATGTCCCATTTAGTAATCTATATTTTCTGATTACTTCCATTTCTTTCGGCATTTTGGGCGTAGACAAAATTTCTTTTGCGCATTTAATTTAATATCCTAAATGTTTGTAATGCAGCACAAAAAGGACTTATATTGCAAAATGTCATGTGTATGTTGCGTAATTTATGAATTTCACGGAAAGCATCTTTTAAAATTCCCAGGCTGCTGCATACCTGTATAATTAAGTGCTCACAGATATTTTCTTTGAAAAAAAAATCCTCCGATTAAATTGTCTTTCCTTCTATTTTGTTTTGTTTTTCCGCATAGCTCGCTTTCTTTCTTCTTTCATTTCCGTAGCTGTAACTGCTTTTTCTCCTCCAATTTGAACGTGTCCACCAATGCCATCTCGAATGCATAGTTTTTTTGCCACGCTAATTCTTTGCTGTAAGCTTCCCTGACATTTTCCCTCTCGTGGTAGTTTTGCTAACACGCCGTTTAAATTTAGTTTGAGCATAAATAACGCGTCATTTCTTGAGATAAAAACTTTTATATTTTTATCCTTTTAGTATTCGTTTCCTTCAACATTCCGATAAGTAGTCGTGACTTAAGCTATCCTTGAGGCGCAGTATATCACTATTCCCCTTTACTTGCTGCATCAAAGTTGAGCAAACTTCTATTCGTTGGGCACTCGTATAGTAACGCGTACTACTTGTTAGCGGTTTGTCGATTAACTCGTTTATTTCAGCCTGAAATAAATTACCTAAGCATCATATGTATGTATCGTACATGTACATACCTAAAACCTATATGAAAGTCTCGCGGACGTGAATATATATATACATGAATATGTATATATATAACGTTTGGACGGCACAATATAACTCGGAATAAAATAGATAAAAGTACGTAAAAGAACACTCACATTGTAGATTGTTTGAGCTTTCGGCCTATTCCGAGGCCTTCTTCAGGTCAGACTGACCTGAATATTTTGGGTATGACATGCGTGACAGCAAAATTTGTTCCAAAATTGTTGAATTTTGAACACAAACCGCGGCGAATGGAAGTTGCTCAGGAGTCACTAAATGAAGTGAACGACGATGCAGAATTGCTGAAACGTGTTATAATAGATGACGAAACCTAGGTTTACGGATATGACGTCGAAACTAAGGCTTCATACAAATTCTTTGATCCATTTTTTTTAACAAACGAAAATCACCGAGCTCATAAAAACACGTCTAATCATAGCGGCTGCCACAGACAAAGCATACAATACATACAGCTGAATTTTTTATCACACTATAGGGGCATGTATACCAACATAATAAAAAATTTGCAAATCAGATCCTCCAAACCCGCGAAATTGCGAATACCCGTTAATTTCTGAACGCACGTCGTACACGCATGTATACATGTTAAGATTATTTTTTATTTGATATTTTTATTTCATTTTTGTCATTAAAATATTAAAACCATATATTGCTTGACCTAAGAAATACGTAGTACGTAATTTTTGGTAATTATTTTATTATATATGTATATCCATACATATTTAGATTATTTTTGGGAATGATTCTAGAGTTTGATGAAGTTGACGGTCTCTTATTAGGTTTAGGTTCGGTGACAACAATTTTGATCTTTAGGTTAAACTCTTAAACTATAACTACTGTGTTAAAAATAAGTCAGTGTTTTATACTAACTCCTTACTCAATTTTTTACATTTATGACAATACATTTTCAATCTGTAAGAGCATTGTCTAAATTAAATTAATCAAAATCTCTTTAATCTTAAGACTTAATTCACTTATATATTGTATGAAATAAACTAAACAGCAACTAAAACCGCTTCAACATTGTCTCAAAAAAGTCCATTTTGCAATTAATTTGACATTTTCAGCCCTGCTTTGCTCAAGATAATTAGGCAAACGATGAAACCTACTTCCTTAGCCACGGTTTTTGGGATATTTTTCTTAGTTCTACGACATTCCTTTGTCAAGTAAATTTAAATTTAATTTTCCACCGTCCCTATGAAGAACTTAATAAACGCTACATTTTAACTTCCACTGTAATGAACCGTATATATAGAAGAGTGCTAGTTAATGTGATGAAAAGGTAAAAGAGAAATGTTATCTGTCGTTTGTTAAATCTTATTTAGAATATGCTGCAAGAATATGGGATCCTGACGAAGTCGGATTAATTTCCGAATTGGATCACGTGCAGCGTAGAGGAGCTAGATTTGTAAAACATTGTTATGATAAGCTTAAGAGCGTATCCAAAATATTATAGAAGCTTGGCTGGGAACCACTCACGGAGCGAAGGTTTAATTACAGATTGAAGCTTTTTCATTAACTGGATGGAGGTCTCTTTATCAGTGATGTTGAAAGTTTATTATTATTACCATCGTACTCCGGTAGGAGAGATCATTCCAAAAAAATTAGAGAGATTAAGTGTAGAAGAGATAGAGTTAAGATGCCCTTTTTTTCAAGAAAGATAGGGGATCATAATAACATTGTTCGACCGCAGTAGGGTCATATTCGGGTAAAATTTTTCTGGTGTGTATTCACCCCTGCTACACGCCCTAGCAATAGCTTGCAGTGTATATACATATATAGAATAAGTAAATACATTTAGTAATAAAAGGTCCGTCTGGTTTTGCTTCCATGAAAATTTTATGCGTTTTTTAGGGAATTTTTAAATAACTTCAATTGAAAGTTCGAGGAATGCTTAAAATTGTCTCCCCAGCACGTTAAGCGTGTCCACCGATTTCTCTAAAGGTAAAAATACATATATAGTATGTAAAATTGTCGACGCAGTTGCCTTCGTTTATTCCCAATTCTCCTGAGCAAGTCCACATCAACATTCTTCCAATCTGCTACCTCCTTCTGCGCTAACCGACCTCTTTCCCTTCAATACCGACCCACTTTCGCTCCAGTGGCTGGCTGTTGGGCAATGACTCCGACGCTTGCGCCGGGCTCCCAAAAGTGTAGCCTTAGGAAAGAGCAGCAGTCACCCGCACTCACTCACCCGCCGCCTTCCCCCCTCCCGTCTTCACACACCTCCCCCACCCTACCGCCGATCCGCTTCACCTTCACCCTCCTTACCCCTTCTCATTCCCTCCACCAATTCACCCCTTTCCTCTCGGCTCCCGAATCTTTCGCGCCCCTTTTTGGCAGCGCTCAGAGACACCTCTAGCTCGCTCACCCTCTCGCCGGAGAACCGACTTGGAACGAACGGCGCCTCTTCTTTCTTTTCATAACGAAAGGTCTCTGTCGAGCAAGCCCCACGAAAAATACTCTCCCGAGAACACAGAACCACCGCTCTAGAAAGAGCGTGCCCCCTCGAGTCCTCTTCCTAAAAACCTTGGGGACTTCTGATCACTTCTCCCACTCTTTCTCTCTCCCCTCGCTCCCTCATCCTATATGCCACATTCCCCCACCCTAATCTGTGCGTCTAGATCCTCCGTAAGGCTATGCCCACCCCATCAAGCTCTCCCCACCGCGTTCCTTACACCTTGGGACTCCTCCACCTATACTTTCTATCATGCCCCTAAATCCCTCAACCGCCTTGTCTTTTATTTCTTGACACACACGGAATACTTCATCACCCTTGAATATATCCGTGTGTGCTTCGCTGTAATAAACACATTAGATCGCAAGGATCGATAAGATATTAAAAAAATATGTTAGAAATCTTCAACTCTGACGTGGAGGATAAGAAAAGAGGATAAATCCAAGGTGAAGACGCCATGCGTAAATACCGATGCAATTTCAAAAAAATGGCGCAGCGTTCTCTTGTTATAGGTATGCACCTATAATAGATTACCTCTTCTTGGACACAAGATCAGAATTAAGGGGTCAATTAACTTTAAAATCAATATATTCGAGTGAATGATACACAAGGAAAAACTTTTATCAATAATGTCGATCGTATGTATGGTAGAACAAACACTAACGATAATTTCACGCCAGCAAGCAAAATTAACCTCAAGTTTTCTTAAATCGCATTAGTAATATTTTTCAAATTCCAACCAATCGAATTGACGGTTCAGAATTCTCTTATTATTCGTTTTTCGTTTTACAATGAGTGGAATATTTATAAAACACGATATTCTACTGTGCTAATTAATGACTATTGATTTTACTTAGTCGAAACCCTTCCTTTACGACCATCTCACACTACAGCAAATGAATGCGTGAAACCAGACTTCATAACACGATGCCTAGACTACCCCTAGTATTTCACCGTCTAAAACGTCTCAAGTAGTTTAATTCAAATAATAATTCGTTCAATTCAAATAATAATTCAAATAAAAATACGTTCAATTTATGCAGAAATTCCGCCTTCGCGCGCCATCTGCTTCTGTTCTTCGAGCGAGCGCGACAAAAATATTCATGAATGGATTGCAAACGCCCTTCTCCCCTCGCTTCCCTCTTTCCTCCCTGTCCTCCCCTCCCCCCCTATGAGCGTTTTTCCCCTTGAGCCTCCAGTCTCCCAGAGAAGGGATAGAAATCTCTCGCATAAGGGTATGCGGAGGACAACCGTGGTCCTAGCAATAGTAATAGGGTGGGTTGGGCGAGGGCTAGGAAGTAAGTGGGGGGGAAGGGGAATTCTGGCTGGAGATGGGGCGGGTGATGAAGGGGAAATGCGGTGGATTTGATGCAGGAGACTGGGAAAGGTGAAGTACGATATTGGGAGCCTTCGAGAAGGGAAGGAGACGAGGGTATGGGTTAGGTAGAGATAGGGAAATGGGAGCGGGGAGAGGGGAAGGCATGGGAGGGGAGGCAAAGGCAGGATTTAAGAGACGACCCTACAGTAGTGGGGAAAAGAAATGGCTGAGAAGGGGGAAGAGAGGGGGAGAGAGAGCTAAGGGATGATGCATGCGAATTCAATTTTTTCAAACCCGTTTTTTTTTGGTAGCGTTGCACATCGGATAAGGGACTACGGAAATCGAGGCTCTGGAAGCGTTTCTGGGGGAGTACGGGGGCGCGAGAAAGAGCGAGGAAATGGTGGAGTGGGGAAGGTAAGAGATAGGAGGAGTGGTATAGCGGCGGCGAGGTGGATGTTTGAGTGGAAGGGGCTTTGATGGGTGGGGGCGCGAGATAAGGAGCTGAAGAGGGATGGGGGAGGGGATTCCATGGATGCCTTCGGAAGGAGTTGAGATAGATGTGGAGTTGATAATGTGGGACGGGGAAGAGTAATGAGGTGACGAATGTAAGGAAAGGGAATGCGAAGTGGAGAGGTGGGGACCGGGAAGAGGTGACATTAGTACGGGAGGAGAGACGGGAATTGAGAGAATTAGCGATAGTAAAGGTGGATGTGGGGATGGGGTGGGGGCGAAGCCCATTGAGGCCTGAAAGTGGAGAGGGTGTAGGAAATGTAGCTCTTGAGAAAATTTTGCATTAGAATCGAAGTGTTACTGAAAAAATGTCAATTACTGCAGTAGTATAAGGGATTTCTTAAATGTGATTAATGAACACTGTATTCTGCATTTTTCGCGGGTTTCAGAAAAAGAAAACATTTAATTAAATAAATGTGTTACCGATCTCTTGATAGATATTGATATTTACTTAGCAAATACTGTTTCCTTGGTCATGCATAAGACTCCTTCAAATACACTTTATAGAAAGCTTCTAAGTTGATGGTGCTCCTTCTAGCGTATTGCTATAATAATTGAGCAAGATTAATATTAAAAATACTAAACTTCATTACGCATGCGTCTTATTCCCTGTGGTTTAAGTGTGTGGTGGACTTCTTGCTAAGTGGCAAATTATTATTGTGTACCGGAAATATTAATTCATGTACCGAATTCATTCCGCTTTAAAAAGTAAATTTACTTGTCTTACTCGAATAAATTAGCATACGCTAATCAAAAACTCGTAAACGTGCATAATAATCTGCCATTTAGACATTTTACGCTAGAATTAGCATCAGTGTAAAATTTATTTAGCCCGCTTATCAAAAATTTAACTTAAGCGTTAGGTATTTTAAAGAAATATCAGTAGCACAACTAAAGAATTATTAGATTTTAGTAGAAATCTGTCGTAAATTATTCACAGTATGTTTTTTTAATTTCATCGTCTTGAAAAATGTTTGTGATTTTTATGACCAATGTGTCGCAGTATGCTGAAATTTGAATTCTTCTTAGCTGATTGGCAGCGCGTGAAAATGATGGAAATTTTATTATTTTTCATTTTTCGTGTATAATCTGCTAAGGATCAAATATCGTCGAATTCCAGTTTACAACAAACAATTTTATATGCAATTAAATTGAAGAAACTATAGATTTTTTCCGTAACCAAAGACTTTATTGCAGATTTCCTTTTTATTAAGATACATCCTATTGCTGGGCATGTTCTTAAGAGATAATCATTTGCTCGGCGAAGTTTTTTAGCGATTTTTTGTTGAAATAAGTAAGTTTGGTGACGTTTTATATTAAACCTGGTGTTTGTAGATGTGAATTTGTAGTCAGTACCGGGCCTTCCCCGTTACAGTTACTAACCTCTCGACAACCGCATTTCTCTATCTTCAGCCGTTTGGATAAGAATTCTCTAGTTCTGTGTTTATGAATGGATACATCCTATCCCACAGTGAAAATAAATTTTTTAATTGATGCTAAACATCATTTATGTCGGTTAAATTCGATTACAACGCTAACGATATGATTACAACGTAAATATATATATATATATATATATATATATATATATATATATATATATATATATATATATATATATATATATATATATATATATGTATATATATAGTCACTTTCTTGGAAAACCTACGAACGTGCACAATAATGTAAATTCACTAAATAGTCATAACAAACACAGAAACTAAAACATATAAAAGAGGGACTCACTGGTTCTCGAATTTTCGGTGGTGCAACCACCTCTCTCAAGAGGAATTAGGAACAGAACTGAGGCAGAGGAGGGCCCGAAAGCCCGAAATTTACGTTGAATATTACTCCGGAACATTATTTTTACTTTGCAATAAAATCAAATCAAAGCTTAAGTTAATAAGAAATTTTGAAGTGTAGGCACTAATATATATGGAGACTGTACAATTAGATACAAATTTTACTAAACCACGCATGAATGCAATGAAAGTCCAATGTTCAAATGTATACAAAAAATACAGATATATATATACACACACACACACATACATGTATCTGTATTTTTTGTATATATTTGAACATTAGACTTTCATTGCATTCATGCGTGGTTTAGTAAAAGTTGTATCTAATTGTACAGTCTCCATATATATTAGTGCCTACACTTCAAAATTTCTCATTAACTTAAGGTTTGATTTGATTTTATTGCAAAGTAAAAATAATGTTCCGGAGTAATATTCAACGTAAATAACTTGCAAGAAATAGGCATATATGAGAATGATTTGGTCGATATATACTTATTTTTTTAATTGATTGAACGGATTGATTGCAAATTTTAGATAATTATTAGAGTAAAACACGCCAATATTCATGGTGAGTAATATGAACTAGTCATTTCAAGGCATGAACGATATCGATTAATTTATGAAACTTTCATTCCGAGGGTTTTCAAATGTTTTCCATCTATATATAGATCGAGGCTTACGGAAAGTTCGCGATTCGTCAGTACCATTCGATATTTAAGATATACCCTTAAATTGATAATGTAATTGCTTCTTAGTTTCTTATTATATACTGTTATGAAACTGTATTCATTGCACACTGATATCTCATCGTAATCATTATTTCATACTTACAATTATAATAAAAAACGCGTCAATCGAGTAGCGAGAATTAGCTTGTAGTAAAATCAGAAAACTAATTAACTTGTTTATCTATACTGAAGTCTTTCTTCAAAGTTTTCGTTAGAAATAACCGGGGTACAGTTTCATATTTCTCCACGTCCTATACCTCATATGCTCAGCTCTTTCCATTCCTCCTTTCCAATTCTTCCCCTTTCCTGGCGAAAGTCACTGGTATGCGACCAAATTGTTCTCAACCGCCTTCCTGACAGCCACCCTCCGCCCTTAATCCTCTCCTTTCGTGGTTCATCGCTGATATTTCCAAGGATACCATCTTTATCACATTCCCCTCCCCTCTTATTTTTTTCAGTTATTCCTCCCGGAGCAACCCCATCCAATTAACGGGCGAATAGATTGTAAAACAAACTTCCTTCTTTAGTAAAGATCTTACATTTTCCACGGATTTCTTTTTCCTATGTCATTCTTATTTGATATACTTTTTTAGAGATAAATAAATTTGCGTGGAATATTCTAATAATGTTCATGTTCATTACTGAAATTTTAAAAATACGTACTAATCATTTTCCACAATTTATTTCAGTTTGTCCATGCCCTTTCGACCAACTTTGATGGATAAAGATTTCGCCTCGAATGCACCCGAGTGGTAAGTTGAAAATTTTAATTTTTAATTATGTAAATGGTTTCAACGGAATATTTTATTTATTTCTTGATGGTATATGAATATACAAGTACGCGAAAAAGCGTGAATTATTAGGTAGTTTATCTTTATTCATCATGAATATTTTGTATTTTCTATGCATGCGCAAAATATTTTTAAATAAGGTGGCATATTAGACGTACTCGTATGTAGCCATTCGAAAACGCTTTCTTTGCAAATGGTGACCTATCTTCCAGTGCTTTGTAATACATTTTTTCAAATACATCCTGCTTATGTTGATCAGTTACAAGAGACACATTAGGCGGGACTTAACTCTTGACATGCGTTGACTTTATTATTTGAGGTGATCACATCACAGCCATTTTACATTACTTATAAATATCCATCAAATGAAGCTCCCGCGATAATATTCAGAGTAACCTTTTTGAATTTCTACTGAATAAAGACAATTTTGAATTAATGTGGCAATAAGTAATGCCGCTGAGAACCAATTTTACAACCAGGACCGTTTTTATTCCACAAAAATTAAAAATATCCGTATCATAGATGCATTTTTCTTTATTTATAGGGCATCAAAAACATTTCTGTTTTACTTTTGTTCCATGTTATTAAGGAAATTCGAATATTCCTCAGTCCTGGTTACTAAACTGCCTTAATATTTGACTTATAATAAATACAAGTTCACCTAAATCCCTTGTAATTATTTTTCAAAGGCATGCTTCCATTAGTGATAACGGAAAATATGGTCGGGCCATGTACGTATTAACAGATTATAATTATTATCTTATCAACAGATTACCTTCGTATTAACATCGGCGGTATACCTTTTTCAATACTGTGCCATTTCTTTCAGTTTTCACTTAAAACAAAGGAAATGACATCAAACCTAATTAGTTCAAAGCTAAAACAAAGCATCCTCAAAAAGTCAATTCGTCCTTTGTCTCTCCGGAGAACTTAAACGAGTCCTTTCATTTAGTCTTAAATTCCTCTGTGAATTCCAGTTGATTAGTAAAAGACATAATTGTTCGTTCGGCAGGGCACCCATTGTTCGATTAAGCCGATAAGGCAAGCGCCTACATTTTTAGCCGCAAACAAGCGCAATTTCCAAAAATAAAAACCACTTTTGAGTGCATACATGGGCTGGAGATCCAGCAACCGTATGGTCCATGCGATTTTTTTTCGTCCCCACTGGCCGATGAAACAATACGATAGAGGGGAGAGAGGCGCATTGTGTCACTCTGCGTGAGATTTGGGGACGGGCGACGGCGGGTGGGGGACTGGAAGGAGAGGGGAGTGGGAAAGCTAAGGATTTGAAGGTGGGGGAGGATGGTGAAGGGAGTGGGGTCGGCGTCGTATGGCGGAATTGTCATCCGTGGATCATTCCCTCGTTAGTGCGTAATCGCGGTTGATTGCAGTCGACACGAGAGGGCAGTGGCGGCGGGAAGGTGTCGACCTCGTTGGGCGGGGGTCAGCGAGGCGGTTGGGAGAATAGAACGGGAGGGAGGGTGAATTTGTGCCTTGTGTGTGTTCCGGGGTAAGTGGGGGCTCCGGGAGAGGAGTGGACAGCCGAGAGAGAAAGGGTTGGATGCGTATATGTCACTGCATCAGGCGCCGGAGCGTCAGCCTGGGCGGTGGCTAATGGGGAGGATAAATATGAAGGGTAGGGCACTCGGCGTGGGAAGAAGAGGCGCCTCAGAGGGACCGCCATGTAGTTTCGCGTTATCCACGGGCTACGATCGCACCCACACTTGCAACTGAGTGGTTCGGGTGGATTGAGGAGGGACAAGGGACTAAAGCGTGGCGGGGGCGAGGGAATGGCTTATTATCATACTTTTTCCGTTAACCCAGAGATGGTAGGCATATGGCTGATTATTTTAACACTACGAGAAGTAATTCAACACTCCACAACTATATTAAAGTATATTTTAATAATGTCTTGCGATTCAGATACGTCAGGTATGGCGACCAAAATGTCTGTGAACAATTGGTATTGAAATTGATTTTAGCTAACTATCTATATCAAGTTAAACCTAATTAATACTAAAACACTAATTCAAATGTATAGAAAAATATAATTAATGGAAATGTATAATTTCATTGCCCAGAGTATATAAAAGAAATGAAATGACGCAGAAAGCAAATTTACCTTTTTTAGTTGAAATATTTAACGGAAGACAATAAGTAGGATCACATTCTGTAAACCGTAAGAAAACAATATAACATCCGCTCCGTTATAAATTACTGTTGGGGCATCTTCCGCAGTTTCTTAGAATTTATTTAAATTTTGTTTCTGTTAAGATTTTACATTTTCATATTACATAACCTTGCATTCATTATTGTCGGAGAAATTCCTTTGTGTAAGTCAGCTAAGAAACTATAATATATGTTTGTAAGAATATTAGTTGTATCACGAGAAGTAAATGAAGGATATTTCTTTTCGGTTTTACTTCCTGGTAGAGGTAGCAGATTGCATACAACAAAAAATTAAGCTTTAAAAAATGCGTAAGACAAAAAAGAGATTGGAACATATATGAATTTTCCTTACTTTTTATTCGACTTTTTACGGCTGGCATGAGAATTAGTATTTTTACCCTCTCCGCTTCTCTGATATGAATTTTCACGTGAGCGATTGTATTTTTTTTATCTCACTCCTGTGATTCCGGGATCCCCACTTTAATCAAACCAATCATTCTTCACTTAATATACGTCATCGATATCATCCAGCCAATTGGCTAACCCTGACACCCTTACTCCATTCCAGGCGCCAATCCAATTCCTCGGCACTCCCATCCTCTTCCAATTCCAATCCTCATTCAACCCGCACCCCTACCGCGCTCTCTCCTCAACCCTCCTCCGCCCACCTTCTCCCGTCCCATCCCCCACGCATTTGAATCACGTGACGAATCATTTTAGAATTAAACTCCTTAAAAATCCATTTGCTGGCTTCGCGGGGGCAGAGACAAGCGGGTGTTTCCGAGCGGTAGTGCTAGCGTTTTAGATGGAGGGTGGTAACCAAGAGGGGTTGGTGAGGGAGGCGTTATGAGTGTGGTGAAGGGGGGAGGGAGGGTTTGCGAAGAGTGGAGCTTTGGCAAGGAGTAGAAGGAGATTAAAAACTTTGAAGCGGAGTGACGTTCCCATTTTGTCGCGGGCGAAACAGCGTGGAACTTGGTTAGGCCATGACAAGGCAGAGTGAAGGACCCAAATCATGCTTAAACTCTAAAACTTCCATCTTTAAATCTCATTCATCAAGCTCTAACTGCGTATATGGATATTTATAATTTATGAGTGTAAGGGGAACGAAGATTTCGTGATATTAGTGAGGCCAATTAAATTTCAAAATGGATTAGTTTAAAATATATATTCGACACAGCTTGAAAAAAAAAGTCTGCGTTCATGCCCTCACCGTTTCTAGATATGAGAGGACCGGCTTATCGAATTTATTGATTTTTGTTATCAGTTCAAAGTGGATTATTATTCAATCTGATTTTGACGAAGTGGTTTTCATTTATTTGTCAGACATTTTTCAAGCCGCCACAGATTTATATTCTTCATATTTATTTGGCTTCAATGAGTATTCTTCCGATGGACATCGTAAAAATTAAAAATTTGCTTGCTTATGCCGGAACTTTTAGGCTTCAACATGTATTTTATTGCTAAGAACCACCAACATTATGTCTAATGATAGCTATATCATGTGGACAAGTTAGCCAGTTGAGTGACGTGTCCGCCAGCTAGGTCGAAAACTGCCTGTTCGAATATCACCTTGACCATGGGAGCTGGAGCATTGGGAGTTCCGCTTCTAGTAAATATATCATGCCAAAAGTGCTTCTCGGGATCTCTGGCTCACTAAAGCCGCCAAATATATCTAAAAAAGGAGAGAATTTTGTCGAATACAATGTTTCATTCCCCAAAATGCCTCTAATAAAAACTGGTCGTCCTTCTCGCGTCTATGTCAAAACTTGAGGACATTCATGTGGAGCACTTTCATATGGACTTTTACCTCCGTATATAAACCAAAAGTTTGAATCGAGTCTCTTCTCGGAAAAGAATATTTTTATTTTTTGAGGCTAAGTCTTTCTGTTATATCTAAAGCAAAATGAGTTCGCTGGTAACACTTACGTGATTATATATTTGTTATTACGCTAACGTTTATAACTCTTCCATGTGAATATTTAACTCATGTTATTTATAAATGTTTAAATCGTGTTATTCCTTTTAATAATTCTCATATAACCTTGCATTTAATGTTTGGTCTGCGAGAGGTCGATTCTTTTTGCTAGTACTAATGGATGGAGTGTTCGTTCTAGAATGCTCTAAAGGAGCATTATGAACACAACCATGAAATCACCATATTTCAAAATATTCCTGTAATACAGTAAAGTAGTAAAATGCTTGAGCTTACTGTTATGGCATCATAATCTATTCACATTCGACAAACATGTAAACCAATCCTTACACCTGTTTGCTCAAGTGATCCCACATACCTAAGGCTACGTTCTAAGTATTAAAGATTGAAATGATTATATTACCTAGTAGTTGGATACTTAAATTATTCAAATACATTTTTGATTATTTTTTTAATATTCCGGTTATTAATAGTAATGTCCATTTAATTTAACGAAATTTTTGCTATAATATTGATTTAGTTATTTGAGAGGTACTCAATCGACATGTAAAACATCATTTTACGTTTTTTGTCTGTATGAATGTTTGTCCTAGGTATAAAGAGCGCAGCTATTTTTCAGTGTAACGGAATAAGTATAAAAGTAAGTTATTAAGACAAAAAAGATATTTAAGAAATTATATTATCCTGAGGGGAAGATCGCTTGAAAATTATTTTTGCTCTAAATGTAGTTTCCCATTATTGATAGTCCAATTAAATATCTTCGTTTAGTCGTTCGTGTAGGCGTTGCTTACAACTTGATCTTATATATTTTTTAATATCCCCATTTATTACGTATGCCTTCAAGCCTAATCCAACGAGACATCATCGAATCATCACAAATGACCGTTGTATGAGAAAAACAGGTCAAGTTTAATGCTCGTAATATATCGTGTACTCTTAACTAAAAATATATTTTATGTTTCGAGACTGTCTTTCGGCATTGAGCCACGTTTTAAAAGTTAACCCCCTCTGCAAGACGGAATTTTTAATCCTGCCGTCACGGTAGACTCTCTTACTCCCCTTGGATTTTATTTTAGCAAGGACTTTCATCCTTAAACCAGAGACTCCCCGTCACCTCCCCTCAAAATCCCCGTTCGGCATCTCTCCGCGCTCCCATCTCGAAGTCCCGTTCCCTCCTTTCTCACTCCCTCTCTTCTGATCCTTTTGCCGAAGAATCTACACCAATATGCACCCCCATGCATAGGAACTCCCATTCCGTCCCACCTTCCCCCACTCCCTTATCGCCCCCTTATTTTTTTCTCTCCTCTCCCGCAGCCCTCGCGTCGTATGTTCTTCTCAAGCCTACGCTACGTGTCTCTCGTCACCGACTTCCTCGCTCGCCGAGACGTCATTCCCATCCACGCTTCCCCTTTTGCCGCTCTTCCCTCCCGACGATTCCACTCACCCCATCCCCGCTCGTCCGGCAGCGCCCCTCGAGTGTCACTCTTGCTAGTCATTAGCGCCGAATGTGAGCCTAGTCCCCTTCTTCCTACTGTCGCTCAAGTGTGTGTGTCTCTCTCTCTTCCCAGAGCCGCCTCGCTGTCCCGTGGCTCAGTCTGTTCCGGTTCCCATTCCCTTCTTTTTCTCTTCCCGTCACGTCTCTATCCCTGCTCTTCTTTCTCACTCCCCTGGCGTATGAACGCCTTTACTTTGCGTTTCAAAGATGTGTCGACAGAATTGGTTTTAATGGTGACGCCGGAAAAGTTACGCGGGTTGTCCAAGTAACCCCATAGCAGCATTATTAATTATGGTCGTAAATTTCATGTTCTCGCAATGCTATTTGTCGTGATAATGTTGAGGGTAAGAGTCCACGTGAAAGATGAGAGATAGAAATAAAGCGTGTCCCCTGATGCTTCTGATGACCTCTATCCTTTTCTGTGGAGCTACGTTATTTTCAAAACCTTATTTTAAGTTACATTATATTTGCTACTAAACTGCAGTTAATTTCCCGTAGTTTAAGAGTGTGAATATTAGTCAATAATACCTATTTTGGACAGAGCTAACAAACTTGCACTTTTAAACCATTGAGAATTTGTTTGAACGTAAAATACACTTGGAGAATTTTATTAGTAGCTTCGGCTAAAAGCTGTTTCTTACTTCATTATTTAACATGTTTTTTGTCTTTACTATCGTATCGTGTTCCAAATATTGTTACCCTAATATCTTAAAAACTCCACTTTTAATTATTAGGGACAAACTACACATAATATGATTGACATCACTCATGAGAGATCTATTTGAACATTTTCCTGAATGTTTTTCATCACATAACTATCATTAACTAGAATGTATAACAATAACAGTAAACTTCTTCCAGATTTCTTCAGTTGTGGTAATAAGAATACGAAATATAATACAAGCTAACGGTGGTAAATATGCCAAGGTCCATATTTACCCATTTAAAAGTTCCTAAAGGGCTCTAGTTACATCATCAGGTATATACAGATTTTAGGTTTGGAGACCAGATTTTGTTAAATCTCAGACTTCAGACTCTGGCAGGAGGTTAAGTTTTGTCATGCAAATGGTATTGTGGGATTGTGTACAATGTGTCTCGATTTAAACCAAGTTTTCTTGAGAGAAACCTAGTCGAATGTCTCGACTAGGTTTTTTTCTCTCTTTGTTTATGGAATACCCCCTCAGTTTTCCTTAAAAAGTCTTAACAGAAAACCTTTTCGTCCGAAAGAGGGACATGAGTCTTATCTGGCCTTCTTCGAGAAATTATTAAAATGACTCACTAAAGTCCATTTCCTTGACCATATTTTCATTCGACCGCCTCTTTCGTCAACAAAGAGTATCAGTATTCGTTGTCCATTTTTCTCTGTTTCTCTCTGCTCCCCTCGTTTTATTCCTAACCGTATTTTCTCGTAAAATATCAAATAAATGTCACTCGTTTCTCTAGCATGATGGATCATAAAATTAGTCCGCAAATTGAACTCCATGCTTCACAGAGCACCATTCACTTTTGAAATGAATGAACTACAATTCACCTCAAACTTGCTGCTTGTTCAATTCAGTAGATCAGTTCGGTTGTTTACAACGTTTTTGACTTAACCGTTTAAAAAAGGAAATAAAAAGAACAGTATACTAATAGCACAATTAACTAAATTCACATATAAACGCGTGAGTTTGAATATGAGTACCTTCCTACGTAGAATGCTTATCTTAATTATCTCTGCCATAAAATCAATTATAAATTGACTGCCAAAAGGAAGTGTTATGTTTTCCCTATCTTTATTTTTTACGGTCACCATTTTTCACGTATTAGGTTCAGTTAGAAACACATTTCAGCGAAATTAAAACTGTGATTAAATGAATAGAAAAGTATGAGTGTTTCGATGAAAATTAACGTTTTATCAAGAAATATTATTTCTCCAAAGGTTTCTAAATATACCGATATGAAGTGTCTGCTCAGAGTGGACGATAAGAAGGATATCAGCACATTGAAAAAGCACCTCTCTCCATCTGATGCCAATTCACTTGTCAAGCCATATCGACGCCCACTTTTTTATTTTAAATTGTGAAGGGTTTCAATGTCATTGACTTGAATGACGCGTTGGCACCTATCGTACGCTTCCCTAATATTGAATCAAGCGCCATCCACCCCTCTGGCGCGGCGAATGTGAATGATTTTTCAGCAGCGGAAACCTCGTTGGATAACTGTCGCCACTACTAAATATGACAAAGGGCCATGAGTTATTTTAAAACTTTTCATCTATCATTGCTCTCATCTCAAATGCTCGTTTTCTTTATAACATAGTCAAAATAATGGATCATGATATCTGTGTACCTAATAAATAGTTGAATATATGTTCTTTGAATGGAGTAGTTTTAAAATGTAAGTGTAATTAAATTGCTTAAGGTTTTGCAATAATGTGCATTTTTAATTACGGAAAGTTAGGATTTACATATTACGATAGATTATTTTTTGCATTTCAGTATTAGCTAGATCCATACATCGAGAAACCTAATGCGATTACTACCGTCATAGTTAGTGCCTACTTTGATGTTGTTATATGATACTGTCATTCACAAATAAAAAGGCATTGAATAATAATGATTGATGTTCAAATGGAACGTTATTAAGGATTTTTTCGCTGATTGTTGCCATCAATCATTTAATTTCGATTTAACTTCTTGATAAATGGATATAATTGCCCCAACGGTATCCGTATTTTAAAAATGTACTCTATTATCTGTATAAATATCTTAAAGTTTACGTATTACTCCCCATTACTTTAGTAATTGTTGTGTCAGCTGTTTGAGCAGCAAAAGAAGTGATAAAACTTTGTTTAGATGAATTTTTAATTGAAACTCTAATCCTTTAACACCGCCAAGACATATGGCGCCAACTCCCTAAAATAAATAATGCATTTCGTTTTATTTAACAGGGTCCATTTGCTTCCCTGTCATAATGTGGACACAGTGAACATTTCATTTCCTTAAAATAGAATTTCCGAGGTCATGTTCACAAAAATAAGAGAATCGACTGACCGTGTTGTATTTTTTTGTCCCCGACTCGCGTGATGGCATAGCATTTGCTTTTTACGCGTCAATCAAGCGTATCGTTTTATTAATCCGTTTTATCTCTAGACATTTTTTCTATTATTTTTGCCATTCAAACTTTTCATCCTACCTTTTCCTCGACAACATTGCATTTAATTCCTTCCCTCTACACTACTTTATCATAACTGAGCGCTGCTCCCTCTTCTCGTCTCTCTCAGAACGGTTCACGTTTGTATCTGGGTCTGTGTAAAAGTGCAGTTTCGTGTCGGGCAAAAGTCTCCGGCCACATGACGGGAACCGTAATTAAGGTAGCCGGCGGCCAATGTCGATAAATCAGCGCCGGTGCCTTTCCTCCATATCTCTCTCTCTCCTCCCTAGCACACCAAGTAGAGGGAAATACAGGTGAGGAAAAGAAAACTCTAGGAGGGGATGGATGAAGGAACGCGGAAACAAAATAGGAGAGAGTTAGAAGATATGGAATGAAAAACGAGTGTAAGGGAGAATGACCGTTATAAAGAATGGAAGTGGTGGAAAATATCCATGGCTTCATTATTGTCTCTGTCCAAAACCGTGCAAACGATCTAGAACATTTGCTGATATAGGCATTTAAATAAATGTTTGTGTTTTTAGATTGACGACATTAAAATTCATCGAACTTCTCTAGTTAAGTATCAAAGTGATTACTCCCCTAATTTTGATTCGCGCAAAGACGTTAATTTTTAAGAAAATGGATAGGAAGTTTAAGTTTTGAAAAAACAATAAAGAGGAAGTTATACTTTATATCCACATTTGAGATAATCCTGTTTGCAAATTATCTTAAGTTAAATGAACTACTTTCAATTACAACTTGCGAACGTTAGCCGATTGTTATCATAAATTTACTTAAATATCTTATATCCTCTTCTCTAAATTGAGCGCATATCAGAATATTGTTTACGGTACACGGGACAAAATCACCTTTTCTACTCATTGAATGTAATAACCTGACTCCTGACCTGCTATGGCGTCAATTGGCTTAGTTTGTTTGAATTGGTAATTGGATATCTATTTATATGAGGATCGAAATTTTTCAATTAAATAAATGTGACTCTGACTTCTATGCGTGTTTGAAAAAATTTGGCTCTTGTGTAGAAAATGTATTATGTACTCTATTCAACAAATTTGCTATTTTATTGGTTCCTACGTGAAATTTGATCGAATATAAATATCCTTCCTTTATTCTGCTTTAAAACATCGCGGTAAACATTGCGAGTCACGTGTTAACTTCCCTTGCGATGAAGTTAAACGGATCCATTGCCATTTAAATCAGTGGTTGGATGTGTAGAAAATGGATGGGCAAGTGGAAGTGCGAGAGGTGGGGAAATATGGTTACGAGAGAAGGGGTGTGATGGGAGAAGCAGTGGCACTTCGGGCGACAATGAGCAAGGGGAGGAGATAATAAAAGAGATAGCGGCAGTGGGGACTGGAAGGAGCGGGAGATAGGATGATGCAGGGTGGGACAGGAAGGGAAGCGGGCGCAAGGAGGCAGGCGTTGAAGGAAGAGCCCTTCGTTTCCACGCTGGAGAAGATAGGAATGAGGCGAGTGCCATATTGCTGCTAAGCGAAGGAACCCACTGAAAGGGAAGATATGCGGGACATTTCTTTCTCTTCGCAATATTAAGGTGTACAACAAATACATTACAAAATTTCGTGATTTGAATTGAATAACCATAGTCAAATAATTGTAAATAACTTCTAAATCAATGCATCAGGGAAATGTTTCCATTTTGAGAAGGGTGCTCGTTCGGACTGTCATGAAGCAAACAGTATTATATAAATAAAACAAATGGTACTGCATATGGGTATCCATAGCTCAATTTTCTTGAAAGAAAAGAGAATGCCCAAGTGCACTGAAAACATTAGAGTAGGTCGATGTAACGTAATGTATACAACTCATGAAAGGAAGCCGTAGATGACGCAAGAATAGGAACTAAAACCCTTACCGTGACAGTGGATTTCACAAGTAGTTGGGATTAGTTAAAATTGAGGTCTACCTCTAAAATTAAATTGACTATTATGGTTTAACAAGTTCTCATATGTGTGTGCGCATGCTTTAGTGTGTGTGTGTCTGTTTAATATTTTATCGCTTGAATACTTATTTTTACCCATCACGAAACAGGAGAGACCCAGTTTACTTATCTATCTAAAAATAATAGTAATCCCTAGAGGAGGTGAAAACGTCTCTCCACGACTTCTACAGTATTTCCAGAAGAGTTAGGTCGACGCTGCAGATGCCAAACACCACGCTTTTCTGCTCACCCCTTTCCCATTTACTGGGTAAAAGGTACGTCCCTCTTACTCCCTCCCCGAACCCCCCTTTCCACCCTCCCGGGAACTAAACTTCAACCCGCGCCCAGAGCATCCCGCCGTTGCCCTGCCGAAGACGAGAAGGAAATGAAGGGAGAGAGCGAGAGATAAGTTCGTGGAAAAGGGTTACGGATACAGGGGTGGTGGGTGATGTCAGTGAGTGTGGTGGCAGTGTAAGTAGGAAAATGGAAAAAGTGGGGACTAAGGCAGAAAAAAAGGTTTTCTGGAAAAGACTACAAGCAAATCATAAGCCACCTATTCCGCCTCTGAGTTTTGGAAAATACTGCTTTATTTGTTTTGGTATGAATTAAATGCATGTAATTGCGATATCAAGCTATTTTACTCCAGTGAGTGCGTCTGTAAATTATGAGTGTGTCGAATCAAAAAGTTGAGGGATCGGATTTGTGAGATATGATATTTCGCTATTGTTAATACTACCCTTCTCCAAACTCAAATACCCAGGTTTCAAATCAATGCGCAGACATAGTTTTCAGTAAATTTATAGCCCTGGCTCTATGCTATTGTACACGGTTTCAGTGCTCAGTCTGTGGCATAAGCCGTTACGCCGTTGGTATAAACGAGCCTTCAGTTAAGATTTGAACTATCCATAAGAAATTCCTTTACTCTTTTTCTCTCCCTAAGCTCCTTTTGATCCTGAACTTACCATAGTTGACTCAACTTTCTTGTCATCTGCTATGAAAACTGATTCAGAATAAAAACAGCAATTTATCATTATAATCGCCAAAGATTGTTTGGCGCATTAGGTTTCTAGTGCATCTCAAGCTTATGTCTGTTTTCCCTCAATTAGTTATATTTCTTCTGTTTAGTCTCCTTTACCATGAGTCCATGCACATGTCTTAACGGGGAACCGTTGTTGGTAAATTCACGATCATATCCCTTATAGGACTTATTTTGATATCGGTAAATTTTGAATAATCTGCTACTATTATTCACAATTGCTCATTTCTTAATGTATGCCATCATCTGGAGTTAAACGCCTTTTTTCCGTGCCATCAACTCTCAATCTCAATTTTTCTAACCTAATTCAGTAACTTTCACGTTCACCACCTAAAGGAAAAAAGTTATCCTCTTTCTCAGTTTCATTCTTCTATGGCTACTTAGTACCCTGATTTTTTCATTAAATTGTCCATTTTATATGAAATTCTTGCATTTTCTAATTTATTCTCCTCCAGTCCCATTTGTTCGTTTCATGTCATGTAAGTACATCTGTGTTATTACGTGTTACTGTTGTTCTATTATGAAAAGATCTTCAATTATTCTGCATTTATAATTTTTATTCTCTGTATTCCACTTCATTATTAGTTCAGTGATGCCCTTAATTTACCCGAATGTCAAAACAGTTCATTAAATCTACGGTACTTTTGAAATAAAAGTTTCATATAATTTGTAACTCTTATCCATTTGAACCTTTGCCTGCGCAGTTCAATCTTGGTGTATATATTATAAATGGTGGATTACCGATTAAGGTAGGCTTTGAATGGGCATCAACTAAAAACCGTAACATTTCTTAGCTTCGCCCAACAATACAACCTGCCATTCCCACTTCGTTAAAATATTCTGTGATTCCGAATACTTTTCATCTCCCTGAATTACATCCAAGCTGCCTATCCTTCTACTGCTACCTCGCCTGACTTACGTTTTCCTCTCTATGACTGTTTGAGTGTACCATCGCCAAAGCACAATCAAAATACTGTTGAAAGTAAGCTGAAAATGCTTACTTTTATTAACTCTCATCTTTCATTGTACTGCGGTTGAAGTTTCAGCTATATCCGTCACCTGGTTTCATTTTCATACTCGATCGAAACAACCAATATTTTTTATTTAGAAAAGTGGAAAAAAATGAGTTTCATACAGAAATAAAGGCTTCTTTTTCAAAGGCTTAACACTGAATGAGATCAAAGCCGAGTTGGATGAAGTTCATGGCACATCTGCTCCTGTGTTTACGACTGCTTACAATTAAGTAAAGGAGTTTAAACGCGGTCGTAGATAAAAATGATGAGCATCGTGCGGGACGTCCAGTGGAAGGAATATCCTCGGAAACGGTTGAAAAAATCCACGATATGGTTTTGAGTGATCGACGAATCAAATTTTGCATTTTAAAGGCGGTTGGGCTCCTAAGAAGGCGAAGATGGTGAAATTGGTCGACAAGATATTGACCACGATCTTTTGGGATGCACGTGGTATCATCTACATCAATTACATCGATTAGAAAGGACCAACGATAAATTAAGGGTATTATGCATCGACATTGCACCGGTTGAGCGAATAAGTCAAGAAAAACAGTTCTCATTTAACAAAAAAAATTTCTTCCATTAAGACAATGTACGCATGCACATCCTCTCAGTTCCGATGGCGAAAATTATGGAATTAAAGTTCAATTTATTACAACACCAGTATATGTATCTGTATTCACCAGATTTGACCCCAAGTCACTTTTTTAGTAACTTGATAAAATGGCTAGGTAGAAGCGAGCCATTTTTTCAAGTTTGGATAAACTCCGAACGAGTCATTTCTTAACACCTCACTCAAATTTTGTGTCATTAATTCCCTCGTCCTTGTGAAAGCTTCTTTGCTAAATATATTTAACTGCTTCCATCTTAATTAGTTTGACCACAATACTTCCGAGATATGTAAGCCATTCTAGTTTATAACCTTCGATTTTTTTATTTAACTGAGCTTTTCTCTTTTCCAAAACCCTCACAATAAATGTTTTATCATGTAAGAATTTCAAGAAACTGCGGGAGATGCCGCAACAGTAACTTTTAACGGAGTCATCCGCTAACATGCATTTCATTGCTAAAATTTGAGAGTGTCAAAATCATTCGCCTCATTCAATCATTTGATAACCATCCCGATCAGGGCGAATGATTTTTACACTCTGAAATTGGTGCAATTATTATGTACATTTATTTTCATCAAATACCAATAACACTGATTTTGTAAAGCGCTCAACAGCGTCGTTTTTCCGATAATGGATACTGGATAGGTGTAACTAAGTCCTCTGGAAACTGAATTCCGCTGAAAGCACAATGGTCACATATGCTGATCCATTCCTTATGACTCACAATCCCGCAAACATAAACTTACTCCTTATTAAATAGATAAGATGTATTGATGCCATTGGATTTTGAATTACAGTTTCAATTATTAAAATTTGAAAGCCAACCTTATAGGGAAGGATTACGGAGAACAAAAGCATATTATTTACGTTCGTTTGTGAGAGAAGGGACGCATTTCCTTTTTCATTCCCCCCCCCCACTCGCCAGCATATGCAATCTTTCCTAAAAAACCTCAATAGAATCGATTCCGGTCTACACTTGTGACTATCCGATCGCTCATGCGCACTGACAGCTGTGTGAATTTAACCGCCTTGCAAGCTCTCTCACCTCCTACCCTCCCTCCCAATCCCCCTCACTATCGCCTCCCCCTGAAACCGCCCCGCCCCCTTGCGGAGCGGTGGCCGCCCCCAAAAGAGGTGTCGAGAGGAGAAGAGACCCCCGCTGCCTAACTGGCGTGGCCGGGGCCCCCAGCTGCGGTCGGGGGTCGGAGAGGATGTTAGGCCGGGGGGAGAATCGGGGTGACGCTCACCGGTGGATGGGGAAGGAGAGAAGTAAACGAATGGATACGAAAAGCAAAGTTTTGTGAGCAGAAGAGAATGCAACATGAGGAAGACGGAGAGTGAAGTAATTGCTATAGCAGAAGAAATTGGGGCAATGAGTGGGTAAACCGACACTTCAGGCTGATTCGAACCGCTAACACATCCAAGAAAAGTGAAAGTATGAGTAAAATCACTCATGGCATAAACAGGATTCCATGCCTTCGTGACTTCCGGAATTTTCTGCGAACAGTGATCATATAGGAATCTAGATGGAAAGCATTTATAGCAAAAAATGGAAAGAAATAAGGCTAAGACAAAGGCTAACGATTGGAGTTCGTGGTTCTCTGCATTCTAGATTATATTTAGTGACGAAATTTGTTCACTCTTAAATTACTAAAACACGGCAAACTTAAGCCTCTCGATATTTATTGGATATATGTAGGAATAGATATCTGAAAGTCATTAGAAAAATTAAGGTAGAACTAAAGAATGCATATAAATATAGCAAATAGGAATGATAATTCTTACAAAACATCATTCAATATTCATTTTTCATTGGGGAGATCCGATAAATACGAAGGAGAGTGTTTAGTGAGGGTGCTTAAGGTTAGGAATGCACGTTTTTAAGAACTGTAGATGAGGAATTATTTAGGTAATCTACCGGTTAAGGTAGGTTTTTAGATGGATACAACTATCGAATAAACATTTTGTAAATCCCCACCTAGCAAACTAATCTATATCAGGTCCCTCTTCATCTCTGTGTACTTCTTTCCTCCCTTCATCCCGTCCAACATCCCAATCCTGTTCCTGTCCTTACGATGGTACGAAAATAAAGCAAAAGAGGGCGCGTAATATAAAAGATGAAATAAAAACAGTTCAAATTACTTACGGTAGGGGAAATAATTCCAGGGTAAGAAGTACGATGAGGGTCACAAGTCAACAGTTTAAAAGTCAAAGAGGCTGAATTTATTACTTGCCACTATTGGAAAAAAGTTGCAAAACCATTCCTTTATATCAAGCTAAGAGTAGATGAAAGATAGATGGCTTTGGGTGAGATTATTTAGACGATTATTTAAAACGGAAGCGTGATGGATGCCTAGTTCTTTTTGGATACTCACTGTTAGAGAATATTTGAAAACATTGAGTGACGACTGTTAGTCCAGTAACCTCGGATTATTCTCATATATGTTTTGATGTAAGAAATACAGCGATGATTAACATAAATTGATATATTTAGGATCAATTTCCATGATTAAGCATGTAAAAGGAGAGGCTTAATCATGAAGAAGGATCATCAGAGAAACACGAGAAATTGAGATAAGGGCAGAGTTTCCCGAAGAGCCGTTTTTGATTGGCCGTACTTAAATAATATTGAATTCCTGCTGTCAAATACAGGCCAAAATGCTACATTTCCTCTTGTCGCTACGGTACTGGGTACTTGTTTATATCAACTGAACGACTTACTTCATATTTTATTATAATACTTGCGAAATACTTCCTTCTGGAAGGGATAGAGTTTATTTTGATAGGGCAATATTACTACTTCAACTACAATTCTGCAATTGTAGACCACATTAAAATGTAAAATTCGATCTCGGCTGGAAATTTTCAACCGTTCGATGCGGATCGACCCGTATGAGCGCGATTTCTGGGGGAGATGTGGGGGAGTGTAAGTGGGGGTAGTATTCCTCCCTCTCTCTCTTTCTCTTTCTCTCTCTCTCTCTCTCCGGAGGAGTTGGAAAAGGGCTTCCTGGAGGTTTGAGTTCCAGCCAACCCCACCCTTTCCATTCGAGCAAACCTTTCCTCCCTTCTGCCCCCACCTCCCTTCCCCTCCCCCTCCCCGTACACAGCCAGCCTCTTTTCCCTCGCACCGTTCCTCTTTCCACGCTCACCCTCGCCCCGTCCACTGCCCTCCTCGCCCCCAACTCCTTCCTTCCTCCGCCCCTCTACTCTACCTCCCCCACACAATCCCCCAGCCCTCCTCCCTCTCAACCCGCGCATTTTCTCACCCCGCCCAATCCCACACTCGCCCAATCTCTCGCACGCCCGCAGCCCGCCCCACGAACGAGGCGGAAATGGCTGATGTGTTGCCGCAGATAAGGGAAAGGGAAGCGGCGGTGAAGGCGACATGGCCGATTCTGCGAACGGATATTACGCGGTATTAAAAAAAACGAGGAGACGACGGGTTGTTGGGGAAGGGGTAGGAAGGCGAAGTTGCCGGGGTAGAGGAGGGGAAATTAGAGTGGGAAGCAGTGAGAAGGCAACGAAGGAGAGAAGGGGAGAATTTGGAGAGGGGGGTAGAGAGAGAGAGGAGAATAGGAATTGGGGACTCGGAGGGTAAGGCGTGTTGGAAATTTGATCGGGAGAAGAATCCTCGGAATGCTCCTCAGAAAAGGGAAGAATTTCAAATCCTCAGGCGCAGGTTTTCTTTTAATGGGAACCATTAATCGGCCGCGAGGAAAAAATGCAAGCATTGGAACCGTTTATAAAACACTAAGCATTTAGAGGTCTACTTCTTTCATTAAAAATAATGAGTTGATTCTGGACTTGGTTTTTCTTCGACCAAAGTTAAATCTAACATCAGCATCGTTAATTGATTTAAGGTGTAGAGAATTTTTAACCTAAAGAATTCACCATGGGATCATGAGCTCCATTGTCCACGTCTTTAACTTGAATTGAAAAGCGATTTTGCATCGAAGTATTTTAAGCATTTTTGATTTATGCCGCTTATCATTTAGGGAAACTCACCAATTTCTTATGGCGTCGAGCTACTGGTACAAGAAATGGTAACAGAATTGAGGGAAGACTTTATGAGAGAGCAGGAAGAACAGGACAAAGAGGCCTTTGGATATGAGGGAAAGAGATGGAGAAGGTCGTCTGAAGGGATAATGGGAGCTTTATGTATTTATCACATCTAGTATGTGTACCGGTTTGCCCGACTCCATATTGGAGACATTTTTTATTCTATAGTTTGCAATGACGAATGGTAGCATGTTATGCAGCCGCTATCCACGATTCTTTTTCCGTTGTTGTGGATCTAAATATCTTTGTCCGTCGCCAAATTCAAATTTTAAGCAGCGAATGAGGCAGGATAAATGGCCGTCAGAAAATCCGACCATTCCATATTTCTAATCTAAATCAATCTGCAGGCCGTATTTCAAATTATTGCCGATGTGCCGACTGCACGTTTCACTTAATGAGTAGAACATAAAGCAGCTGCAGCAGCCCTGTAATTCATAATTTGGACCGAGGATATATCCTCCAAGGTGCACTTTTTTGCATTTATTCATTTTGTGAAGTTTTAATAGCTGTCATAATTATGTTGCTTTAATATTAAATATTAATCATCTCAGTAGAAATTAACTAACAAAAAGAAGCAATTTAATTTGAATAATATATATTGCCTGGTAAAGGAAAAATTGCAATAATGTGTATGTTAAATTGAAGTCGAATCTGAGACTTTACCCACCATACAGGCCGAGTATATTTGTGAGCTATACTCTTGATTATTTTAAAAGAATTATACAAAATATATACTTTTATTTATATATATATATATATATATTATATATATATAATATATATATAAAATAGAATGAGAATAAATGCTTTAGAAAAGGCATTTGATGATAATGAATTCATTGTTATCTTGCAAAAATGAACTTCGATCAGCTGGCAGCAATAATTCCTATACATATATATATATATATATATATATATATATATATATATATATATATATATATATATAAAAGTATATATTTTGTATAATTCTTTTAAAATAATCAAGAGTATAGCTCACAAATATACTCGGCCTGTATGGTGGGTAAAGTCTCAGATTCGACTTCAATTTAACATACACATTATTGCAATTTTTCCTTTACCTCTGCATGGTGACATAAAACATTTTGGTGATGAATACAATTAAAATATATTAATAAGAAAGTACAGGGAAAGGAACTGGCCCCCCCTACCCTGATGTGTGAATATTCACACGCCGTCGGGCTTAGTACTGGGTGAACTTTGCCATCACTTACCCAAACGACCTTCGGATTGAATACTGTGTTTATGGTTTTTAATAAGAAAGTATAATAACAATTTTCCACTAGATAAGTTTAATAGTACGACGGAGTTTCGATTTATTAAATTATCTTTGTTATCTGAAGATGATGTAATACAGTGAAACCCGGTTTTATCTAATGGAAAATTGTTACTATATTTTGTTTAATATGTTCTAATTTCACCAAATCTACTTCTTGAATCTACTCAATTCGTTATAATATATCATTTTGGGAATTTTTTTGGGACTAAAATCCGCAAAAATTATTAACTCATTGCTTGATGACTGAATATTTTCACAATTCAAAAAAATAATAAGAGATTTTTTCTCTCTTCTCTCCCTTTTTGCCTCTACATACTGGATATCATATTGCACCTTATGTATTTTACGCCTACTTCCTTCCCATAAGCCCTCTTCATTCCCATGCAAAGGGCCCGAGAAAAGACGTGAATTTGGGTCATGATTTTTCATGCGCCACCTTCCTTTCGTCCACCCTCTCCCGACAAATTCCCGTCGAATTCCTTATAAACGCCCATACTCCTACCTCTTTCCCGTTCCTCTTAACTTTCTTCCCTCCCCCCCTTCCGTGGGAAGGAAGGCTCCTTAGGGTCAGGTGTTGTCCTTGGCGTGTCCGGCTCCCAATGGCCTCCCTTCCGCACCATCCGGCTCCTTTCCTTCCACGCAATAAATATGTTCCGTAAGAATTCGGAGGGTAGGGGCGCCTTCAATCCCAGGCACGAACGAGGAGGGTGGGGGGTGGAAGTGTAGTCCCCTCCGCACCGTTCACTCCTACACCTTCCCCGGCCAATCACCTCCTCGACGTACTTCCATTCCCCCCCTTCTCTCTCTCATGACCCCTGCACCTTTGAGTAGCGCTAGACGGAAGGAAAGGCTATCGGAGAGTGGGGGGGAGGGGGAGAAGAAAAAGTTAGTGCATGTCCTTGCGAGGGAAGTGGGAGGGGAGAAGGGGAAGTTATGGGAGGTGGAGGCGGGACGAGGACAGGTGTAGGTAGAACGGGGGAGTGGGAATGGAGGCGGAGTGCGAAAGGGATATCCTTAGACCTCCGCCACGACCCCATGCTCCCTCCCCGCCTCGACCCTCTCCCCTCCCCCCGCGCTGGAGCTGGAAACTTTTGCCTCCGCGAGGAGAGAGGGCGGGCGGCATCTGCTCATCCGCTGAGGGTCCGCGGGGGCGGGGCGCACCGCACACCTACGTACACACACACTGGTGCGCCTTCCCGAGGGTTGGGACGGGGCCAGGGCATTCTTGTCACGTCCTCATCCCCCATGTTTACGGCCAACTTCTTCTGTGCCTTCCCACTCCCCTCGTCCTTACCTCGCAGGAGAAAAGGGAGGAGGACCGGAGGGAGGGACTACGTCTCCTCCCTTGTCCCCCCCATCACCTCCACCTAGTGTTCCCCTCTTTACCTCCCTCCCACCCCACCCCAGCAGTGACAACGGAAGAAAGGAAGACAGACAAGTCCTGCTGTACCCCGACTCTTATATTCCTAGCTCTTATCCCTCCCCACCCTGCCCCATACTTACCGGAGGAACGTGCGATGTGACCCCATCCCTAACCCTAATCGTCCACTCGACTCCCCCCTCACCCCTCTGTCTCCAAGAATCCTCCCCTCCATCGTACCCACCCCGTCGCACTCCTTTGCCATTCCGAACGTTCATGCATGGAGACTTTTTCACGGGAACGTGACCATATGAATGGGACAATTCCGAAGGTGAAATGGAACGCGCGGAAGCGTGATCCTTTGATGGATGGCGAGATCTGTATTCAAGTTGCGGCGCCTTTATATGTCCGAGGGAGAGGAAGGACGGAAGGAAGGACTTCGGACGGCTGGTGCTCTGAATTGGAATGCATGCGGCTCTCCATCTCCCTTGCATCCTTCTCCTCATATTCCACCACTCCCGGAGACACTCTCTACCCTGTCGTCTTCCCATCCCTCATATTTTGCGATTACATTTCTAAGATCGCGAGCCTCTTCAGTGTCAACTTCGGTAATCACATGGCCCAATTTGTAGTCTATACAAAAGTGTGTTCGTGCGGAAATTTCTCTCTTGATACCA